>CM075688.1:93076748-94276748 GCA_037954015.1 Psophocarpus tetragonolobus
GTGAAAAATCTAAGTTAGGATCAGCGGGTATACTGTCTGCATTCCAAGGCAACTGTAACACTCGTGCCATACGTTTCTAGCCATGGAACATGTAAAACATAGACGCTCCATCGTTAAATATAACTTTCTTATTTAAAATTAATAATTTTCAATACATTTTAATTAAGAAAGTGATTCACATCCTTTTAGTGATTGTATTAGTTGATTTATAATGAAATAATTTGATTATAACAAAAAAATATTAATTATTTTAAATAAACAAATCACAAATTCATAAATATAAATATATATATAAGGCCTCTCACATGAGAATGAAATTTTTTATGTGAGAAAGATGAAAATATATTATAATATTGTAGTCATTTTGATTTGAATAAATGGTTGAAATTAAAATAATTGTCTTCAAAATATCATATTTATTTTTTATTGTATCACTACCTTCTTACTGTATTGATGTTGTTATCGTAACCACCACAACCATGGTTGTTGTCGTTGTCACCTCATCTCTACCATTATCACTGTTGTTGCCATGATAATGGAGTGGTGACTGCGTTAGTAATGATAATGGTGACAATGATAACGACGACGGCAACAACAATAGTAGAAGTAGTTAAAATACAGTAAAAGATATAATAGAAGTGATGATAATGTTATAATAAATAAAATATGTGATATTTATAAGTGAATTATTTTAATCTTAAATCTTTATTTGAATATAGATGGATATAAAATATTTTCAAATCAGAAGATCATTCGGAATTATTTAAGTTGTCTGTCTTAATTATTCTCGATGTCTGGGTGTTTGTCTTAATTATTTAAGTTCCGTACCAGAAAGAAACTTTGCAAACAAAAGTTGAATGCCTTGCACTTATTTATTTCAGTAGAAATGTCTTTTTGCTTTGAAGAAGAAAGAGCGTTTCGAATTTTTGCCTTTCTGCTTTCAAAAACAAATATGTGGTTATCACAATAAACATAAGAAACTAGAAAGTTAAGGAGCACAAAAGCAAAATTATTTTTAGAAGAAAAATTAGAATCAATTATTTTTTTGATTTACTAATTATGGATCCAGGTCAATTGTCCAGCCTGAGAGTCTATACTTATATACATAACCTAACATGGATTTCAAAGTGAATATTCGTAGGTTTGCAACCCAGCATATCATCGCAAAACTTCATGTTTAACAGCTTGCCAAATTTTAGGAATTTATTGATTTGATTTTATATTTTAGTTTTTTAAAAGAGGCTTTTAAAATTATTTTCTAAAAAAAAAAATTGTTTGACAAGTCTTATTTGAAAACAATTTTAAAAATGTGAAAATGAAAAATTGGTAATATTTATTAAAATTTCATTAATGAAAAACAAAAAATAATATATTTTTATTATATTTTGAGCTTTCAAAATAAAAATAAAAAACTAAAAAACAAAACTACTTATATTTGTTTTGAAAAACAAAAAACCATAACTGTTTTTAGAAATATTTTCATAAAACAGTAAGCAAACGAGTTTTTTAATTTTTAAATACTAAAATTCTGAAAACAATTTTATAAAATACTGAAAACAGTTTTTTATTTGTTAAATACTAAAATACTGAAAACATATTTTTATTGTATTTTGAGTTTTCAAAACAAAAATAGAAAACATCAAAGCAAAACTACTTATGGTTGTTCTAAAAACTAAGATTCTGTTCGGGGTGGTTCTGAGTTTCTGGTTTTTGGTTTTGAAATGTATTTTAAAAACAAAAGCCTATTCGGCAAAAATGGTTCTGTTTTGGTTTTTTACTCATTTTTTAAACAGTTTTTACTCAATTTTAAAAATAATTAAATTTGGTTTTTAGATTTTTGTTTCTGTTTTTATTTAAGTTCATTGTTTAACGTCATTTGTTACCATTAACCATCACCTCTGACCAAAAGTCACCGACCGCCACTCCGACAGTCATCGGTCATCACCTCTGATCGGCAGTCACCAGCCCCCACTTCCGACTAGCAGTCACCGGTCGTCATCTTCGATTGACAGTCATTGATTGTCACCTCCAACCGGCGGTCACTGATGACCACCTCCAACTGGCGATCACCAACCGCCACCTCCGCTCGGCAGTCACCAGCTGCCACCTCCAACCGATGATCATCGGTCGCCAACTCCAACCAACGATCACGGTCGCCACCTCCGACTGGTGATCATCGACCGCCACCTCCGCTCAGATGTCACCAGCCAGCAGTCACCGGCCGCCACCTCCGACCAGTGATCATCGGTCGTCACCTCCGACCAACGGTCACCGGCTGCCACCTATGACCAGTGGTCACCAACCATACCTCCGACTGGCGATCACCAATGACCGACTGTCACCTTCAACGACTATCTCGATCACTACCTTCAACTGGTGTTTTGGTTAAGATTTGAAACCAATGTTTTAAATTTGAAAACAAAAAACAATGTTGTTTTAAAATTTTGAAAACTTAAAACCAAAACTAGTTTTTATTTTTAGAAATTTTAAAACTAGAAACCAAAAATCACCCCGAACGGGGCCTAAAAAAATAGAACTGTTTTAAGAAAAAAGTAAACAAACAAGTTTTTTGTTTTTAAATACTAAAATACTGAATATAGTTTTATAAAACTATTGTCAAACAAGCATTTTCCTCATATTATATTTGGATGAAAACTTTTAAGAGTGAAATTCATAGCATTAGAAAAATTTAAATACTTTGTAATGAAATATATATATATATATATATATATATATATATTTGTTTTAATGAGAATTGATTTTAAGAAGGCCTGAAATTCTAGTAATTTGTAAAAAACATTTTCATTGTTTAAAAATGTATAATTTAAAATTTTTTAAAAAGAAAAGTAAAAATTTAAAATTTTCAAGTCTAATTTATCGTTTGTTGAAGTCGACCTATATTATTTTTTTGACAATATTGGCTAAAATTTTTTAGTTGAAGTCAATCAAATTTTTTTTTTATTGTCATTAATCACAGTTATTTTTTAGCCAAGGATCATTAGGGTTATTTTAGTAGTCATTGATTAGTGTGTTTTTGAGTGAGGTTTCTTAGGGTTATTTTTCAACTAACTTTGGTCATGATATTTTTTCTTGGGGTAGTTGAAATTATTCTCATGCTTTTTTATAAATAGAGAATAACCAAGGAATAATAATTGGAATAAAGTAAATATAATCTCATCTCCACTTGTAAAATGTTATCCTAATCAGATTCACAGTTATATTAACAAGTTACACATTGTTTTGAGATATACAAAGTTCTAGTGAGTCATTCACAACATTACAATATATTTCACATCGTTGTGCTAAAACCTTAGTGTGGCATGCAGAGTTCTAAAATATTGACCACAACATTATTCCCTAGTCTACAATATTGTGGAGATATGCTAATGACCAGATTTAGTACTTGTTTGGCAACAGTTTTATAAAATTATTTTTACTATTTTAGTTTTTAAAAACTAAAAAACTTGTTTGGATAGTGTTTTCTTAAAACAGTTTTCGAAAACAGTTCTGGTTTTTTAGTTTTTAAAAACTAAAAAGCTGAAACAGTTGAAAGTAGCTTTGCTTTTCAGTTCTCAGTTTTTGTTTTGAAAAGTCAAAATAGAATCAGAATATGTTGTTTTTTGCTTTTCATTAATCAAATTCTAATAAACATTAACAAGTTTTTTTATTTTTACATCTTCAAAATAGTTTTCAAATATCATTTGTCAAACAAAATTTTTTTTCTTCCTGGAAACAGTTTTTGAAAACTATTTTTGAAAACTCTTTTCAAAAACTAAAAAACAAAACCAAACCAATCAAGCCCTTAGATCCACACTTTTGTATCTGACCCCAATGTTTTGTGGTACTTGAATAACTTCTCTTTGTAATTGTTCCATTTTTTTAACCAACCTCCAATCTTGTTTGTTTGACTTCCTCATGCTTGGATTTTCATATTTAGGGCTTGATTGATTTGGTTTTGGTTTCTTAATTTTTGAAAAGAGTTTTCAAAAATAGTTTTCAAAAACTGTTTTGAAGAAGAAAAGAAAAAAAAGCTCTTGTTTGGTAAGTGTTATTAAAAACTGTTTTGAAGAGCAAAAGACAACATATTCTTAGAGTTTTCAAAACAAAAATAGAAAATTGAAAAGCAAAACTACTTTCTGTTGTTTTTGTTTTTTAGTTTTTAAAAACTAAAAAACCAAAACTATTTTCAAAATCTGTTTTCAGAAAACATTATCCAAACAAGTTTTTTAGATTTTAAATACTAAAATTCTGAAAACAGTTTTATAAAACTGTTACCAAATAAACAATTATCCTTACAATCCAAAATTGTAATACTATTCATACGGGTAGAAATTTTTTGCTTCTAAGTCTCCAATTTTTTCTTTCTTCCGCTCCTTTTAAGAGCTTTGACTTTTTTCGTTAAGCATATAAGCTCTCCACCCATGGAAATTAAAAGTATTGGACTTATCTTTTCCAAAATTTTCAAAGCCTTATATTTCTAGCAAAAATTAAAAGGCTTTACTCCCCCACCCAATTTATTGAAAATTACCTAGGATAATAAGACAATGATCTGAGTAAAAGCCAGTTGAAAGCAATTTAGGGTCCAATTCTCAAAGTGAAAATTAGTTGAAAATTCCCCCAGCAAGACTTCCAATTCTCTAATTTTCAACTCCACTTAAACATTCCCCCGCTCCTCTAATCTCTAATATTATAAGATTACATATTCATCATTTTAAATTGTTGATCCCACAACAATTATCTAACTTGCTCACTCACATTTTTATTTGGCATCTATCTCCATATCAATGAACGCCTTAAGTACTTCTTCTTCATCCCAAAACAAGTAGCTCCCATAGCCTGATTGAGTCTCCAACGAAAAACTAATTCTTTGGCCTCTTTGTGAAAATGGCTTCAACAAGCCTCTACCATTATACTCCCTTCTTCTTTTGACGTTTTTTGTTCAACAAATGCATGTACCAACCAAGGACATTATTCCATTCAAACTGAATGGTTTTTTATAGACTTGAATTTTCCTTTGCCCATCATATATGATCTTTCTCCAGGAAGACTTTATGAAACCCACTCACTATTACAACATATACTTATGTTAACTACTTTCTTTTCCTCTTGGTCATGTAATTTCCCATTTCCATTAACCCAACCACTATTGGAATGGGAATCAAGTTTGCCAAAATACTTAAATCAACCTGAGAATGAGTTTCCAGCTTTATCCTCCAGTTTCGCATTTTTCACTTCCAGAGACATACATCTTTATTCCTCATATGTATTTCCAATACAACTAGTATCATCAATCAGATTATGATTATGACTCCCTAATACATTCCATATTTCCAATACTAGATCTAATTTCATTTATTTCTATATTAAATTCCTTATCACTCCCCTAATACATTAATCCATCTATAGACCTTTCTCCTTCATTCAACTTACATTGTCTATTGCTCCGCCACTATTTTCAACAAGTCTTGCAAGAGCCTCTTCAGCTTCTCCTTCTAACCATTCATCTGAAACAAAGTCCCATGAAATTGGCGAGTTCACCTGTTCGTCTACTTTGCTTTCAAGAACTACTCGACATCCATAATATGATTCAAACATCTCTTACAACCTACCGTGGGATTTTTTTCAATTTGGCAATATTTCTTCAATTACTAAAATAGTTACTACATCACCATTTAAAAGGATTCTTTTAGCCCATTGAATTGGCTCAAATAGATAAGTCTTAAATAAAACCCTTGCATAATCAACACTAGGTAAATCCATCATCTCATATGCAATTGAAATTGTCTCTCCAAATTCTCCTGCTATTTTAATAAAAGCATCTTTATTTTAATATTGTAACGGTTTTTACTGGTGGTTATTGACCACCACCTTTCATTGACTATTATTGGCCACCACTTCCAACCGATAATCATTGGCTAGATGCCACTTTTGAATGTCGATTACTATCACCACTTTCGACAGACGGTTTGCTAGTCGTCACCTCCAATCGATAGTTACTGGGTACCACCTCCGATTGGTAGTCACCGGATGTCATCTTTAACCTCTTACTGATGACCACTAACCACTACCTCCGATCAACCGTTGTCGACTACCACTTTTTTCCGCTTGTCACCTTCATCCTTCACCTCCAGCACTAACCATCAATTTTTGGTCTATAGGAAAGAAAAATTTTAGTATTGTTAAAATTTGAAAACAATGTTTTAAATTTGAAAACCAAAATAATGTTATTTTTAAAATTTGAAAATTTAAAACTAAAACTAGTTTGTGCTTTTATAAATTTTCACACAGAAACCAAAAACCACCTCATACTAGACTTAAATTAGTGATATAGTCCAATTAAAAAATGAAACAGATGGATTGGATCCACAAATTACAAAGAAAAATTTATATTTATTTTTTTTATTTAAAACATTAAATATAAATAAAACACTTAACATATACTTTTTTTCCAAAATAACTAACAAAAGTACATTAAATAGTTTATAAAATATAAAAAATAAATACTAAAATGATGAATTAAATAAATAATAGTATTTTCCAACTTATTTTATGCCTGCAGATACTATATTAAATTAAATAAATGTTAGAAATTATTTACAAAAAGTTAAAATTCTTAAATTAAATTAAAATAAAATCATAACCATTAAATGTATATTCTTCGTGTTGAATTAGGTCCAAACATTGGCAATTGCACCTTGCTTACATTTAATGTAGAAAAATCTATAAAATAATTTACTCCTATGTTGAGGTTTGACTTTGTTATATCTATGACACCTCTCTTGTTTTTACTAAAGCTATCAAAATGGGTTGTAACTCGTGATCTAGCTTAACCCACCATGAGTTAGGGTTGTATTAGGTTACAAAATCTAAAATTAGCCAATCATATAGGAAAAATTAGCTAATCACTTATGACTCGACCCATTCGAATTGAACACGTAATGAGCTAAGTTGGTCTACCAACTACCTTACATTTGATTTTATATTATTATGTAATTATCATATTTTTATTTTTTAAGGTTTAAAAATTATGTTTTTTTATTGACTTATATTTTATGAAAATATATTTTTTAGTTTGTTGAAATCATTTAACTAATATTTTATATTTTAAACTAACATTTATGTCATAAATATAGATTTTTAGTGAAAAATATCATTTAAATATTTTTTATTTTTAAACTCATGAAATTTAAAAATAATGTTTTCATATATTATTTAAATTTTAAAATTTTTTGAATAGTTAAATTTATTTTTCTAAATTTTTTAAATTCAAAAATATTTTTTAATTTTTGGTGGCCAGTGGGTTGGTCTGAATAACCTACCAACCTGTGATAGGTCAAACCTAATTAGAAAATTTCACAATAAAAGTAAAGTGGATTATGTTGACCCATATTTTAGGTAGGTCAACCCATATGGATCAGTCGATCCATTTTGACAGTTATACTCTTTATATAACCATTAACCTTAAGGAAATTGGTGTAGTATTACTTTTGGTCTAAAAGGAGTATTATGTAAAGAAAGTAAAACCTTAATAGAGTTGGCATTGATGAAAGTCAAAAAATGAAGGGTGATTTCTATAGGATTAAAAAATAGTAGTGTTAAGTTAATAAGAGTAAGCCTTAGGAGGTAGGTGTAATTTACTTTATAATTTAATACAAAATTAAAAACACCTATTTAATATTTTTGTTTTATTTTATTGCTATTTACACCTTATTGACTATATGTAAAAAATAAAATAATAAATACTAAATAGATCATATTATTTATCAAATTTGTAAACTTGAAATGTAAATCAAACTATGAATAGATTGGATAATATTTTATTCAATTACATTTAATCAATTCACAAAATGATCAGATTTACCGAATAGTTCTAAATTCATGAACAATGATAAATAAGACCTCAGTCAAGTAGGAATATTCACCCCCAATCTTGGTGCACCTTTATCTAGCTCAACATATATGACAAAAGTGAATCTAGCACCATTTTTTAATCTATCCTTCCCAATGAGTACCTCAGCGACCTCCCCCATCTTCTGAACATGCGCCACAATGCCTTCACGTTGCCTGTCAAGAGGTTCTTCATTTGTCTACATCTATGTTGGCCCTTCTCGCACTGAAGCCTCTCTCAGTGTCCTCTCACACCCAATTGCAATCATCTTGCAGCAACTTAATGAAAGGAATTGGACCAGGTTTTGATGCAAACCAAGACAAGGCACCGTATGAGTATAGATTTCACTTAAGATCAATCATAAATTGCATATCCAAAATGATCATTGCCAATTGGACTATCTTTTTATGCACAAAATATTGAACCTAATAATTCTTTAATTGTAATCACATTCATTCACCAATTCAGATAAATGATTAAGGCACCAATCAATCAATTCGAAATTGTGATACAAGCAAAACAATGGCCGTCACCTGATCACACTTTGAGAATGCAGCAGAAAAAAAAAAAAAACATCACTTGCACCAAAGTAAACCATTAGAAAACACTTAGACGCTTGTGACAAAAGGCAAAACACATCGCTTCAACTTTTGTATGCAATAAGGAACTGATACTCGAACAAATTAAATCTCAAATTGTTAACATATCAAAGACACTGAATGTTTTATATCAATTGATGCAATGAGGCACTAAACCAACAAAAGGAAATTTTGACGCTAAATCAAATCAACTTAACGCACGAATAAATCGAGAGTTGCCATACCGTTTTTAATATAACAAAAAAAAAAAAATTCTTGACTCTGGATCAAAATAAATCCAAATTACATCACACATTGAAACACATAATTCAATGATAGATGTTGAATCCTTACTTCAGTTACTGAATGATGTAAATCCCTCCGCTGATCATACATTCAACATTCCAAACGAGTGAAAATTTAAGAAAAACAAATATTGTGGGTTAGAAATGAAAGAACAACCATATAACTACATTAATACTTGGACCACCACAATTGAACAAATAGTCTTTTAGTTTTTACACATTTCAATATATTTTGGATGTTCAAAATAAAAAATGGCCCATTTTTTGCTATTGACACCTCTCAAAAAATTTAAAATACCCATATTTTTGTCTTGGTCCTCCTGCCATCCATGCCCCCTTGGTACCGCCACCTCCACCCATCCACCATTTGCCACCTACCGCACCCGCACAAGCCCCACTAAAACTATGCTTGCAACCTCACGCCCCCTCCTCTCGCAAGACATTCACCCCATGTTGCTAGAACACCCCTCCTCCACACCATTGACAATACCCCTAAAAGGAAAATTAGTTCACAACCTCACACCCATGATCCCTATCTTCATAATAGCCACTCACTATCTTCATTCCCTTCCCCAAAAAGAATAATGATTTCTCACGAAAATTTCACTTTACCGAGAGATAGAAACAAATAAAAATATATGTACATTTTGGATCACTTGATTAAAAAATCAAGTAATGTTTTATATGCATTTTGAATTAGCTTATTTAAAATACATATCTAGTGCACTTTGAATCAACCTGTGTAGAAGAATTATGAGAGTTTTGAATCAATTAATTGAGAAATAGAATATGTTTTAAGATTTTAGATTAATTGATTCAAAATATATAATCAATATATTTGGATCAAGAACATAGTTCCAAAACACTTTATCTGAACTGGAATGATTTTTTTATATTCCTGATATAATGATCTAGAATATATATATAGCTTGATTTAGAAAAGTTTCAACAATAAAGAGATTATTTTTTCAAACAAACAACAAACAATATTGAGGAGGAGACACATAATGTGAAAGACATAACAATAGAGATGTAAATGTGTGGTTTAAAAACACATAAAGGCATATTTTGGGTATTTTAATTTTTTAGAGCTGCAAATAGCAATTTGTTGGATGTCAAAAGAAATTACCATAAAAATGTTAGCCAAAGTCCCATAAAAGTTTACCAAAACACATTACTAAAAAGCTCAATAATTAAAAGAAGTCCTTAGTTAAAAATAAATATCATTGCTTATTGCTCGTCAAAGATCTACTTCTACAATTGGTAGGTCACCGGCTTATTCAAATAAGTTGTAAAGCATAAAAAAAAAAAAAACCAACAAAGATCCACAATAAGATCAAATTACATAAAATCTTATTTGCGTATAAAACAAACAAAAAATCTTATTTTAAGAATGAGAGAAAGAAGATGCATAAAGAGAGAGAAAGAAGAATAGAGGACAGAGAAGATGGATAGAGAAAATAGGATCTAAATCCTACTTTTAAGGCAACCAATGGGTACTGCATTTAGTGTAATCCTACTTTCCAAAGAAATTCTGGATCAATTGTAAAAGACTTTAAAATTTCTTACTGTATTCTGACTGACTCTTCTTTTAAATATAATCAATCAATAATGTCGCGTTCAAGTCAACAGTTTAAATTTTCAAAAAAAAAAATAGATATTCAAAAAATTATCATATACATTATATGTAAGAGTGAGGTGTAAAAAGCTAGTTTGATTGGTTAGCCTTACGTGGTCTTAAAAGGCAGTTATATGGACTAACTTTCATAAAAATAAGAGTTTAATTAATATATATGGTAAGTGTCAATATTTTTAGACATTTAATTTTAACTTTTTATTCATTATAATTTTATTGAGTTTACTTGTTATTATTTTAAAAATCATATAAATAAAAATTAAATATCAATGTAGACTGCGAGTCTATACCAATTAAATTCTAAAAATAAGATGATAAGAAGTCAATGACATAAATAAACCTTCAAAAGTGAATTTCAGCTCCTAGAAATGATTTTATAGTTCTTGAATACCACTTTATTCACTCATTTTAACTAAATAAGTTGATTAATTATATGTGATATATTTATTGATGGAAATAAATAACATGATGATTTTAAACTTTGTATGTAGAATGTAAAAGAAGAAGACAATGAAAAGTCAAGAATTTACCCTCTATTTCAATTACAGTTTCGATTTTTAAATTATTAAGAGATAAACTTAACAAACTTTAAGAGATGTCTATGAATTGAAAATACATACTTATTAAAGAGATGTCTATGAATTGAAAATACATACTTATTAAATTCAACTCTCATATATATATATATTCAAAATTAAAAAACGCGTGCTTATGTGAAAATTCAAAATTGAAGTTGTAAGAAATTGCTATGGATTAGTTTATTTATAGTAACAAAATACGAACTATGACACAGTCAAAGCGTTTGCCTTGGAAGTCTTTGCTGTTCCATTACAACAAACAAGTGACTGGGAAATACATAAACTTGTAAAGTGAAAACCAATTCAGCTCATTCTCCCTGTTGTTTTTTTTTTACATTGACATGCATGTCATGATATTTATAACATTGCCGAGCGATTCTTACCTTCGTCTCCCGTTAATTCTTTGACCTTTGAGATTTCAGTAGAGTTAAAGTACCTCAGATAGTGAAAGCTTTTAGATGAGCTTAGTTTCAATTTGTCCATTTTTCACTAGTTTTATTGTACCCGTATAGGTCTAGAAAAATAAAGATGGTAACAAAAAATTTTAATGTTCTACTTATCTTCTTAGGGTATTTGTTCAGTCTCTTTTTGGCTGGTTATGGTGCTGAAAGTGACATCTATTGCTTGCAAACCATCAAGAAATTGGATCAGTTTAATCACTTATCTTGCTGGGATTTCGAGAACACCACTAAAGGTGACATATGTAGATTTAAGGGTGTTGAATGCTGGAATCAGGTGGAAGATATAGTAATCAGTCTCTGGCTTTCTGATATGGGGCTGAAGGGCCAGTTTCCTCGTTGCATTGAAAATTTCACATGGTTGCAGACTCTGAACCTCTCATACAATGAGCTTTCTGGATATATCCCATCTGATATTTCAACTAAGCTCCCATATCTGAACACTCTTGATCTCTCAAATAACAATTTCTATGGTGAAATTCCAATGGGTATAGCCAATTTGTCAGGCTTAATTACCCTTCTACTTGATGGCAACCAGTTAACGGGCCAAATCCCAAAAGAGCTTGGGTCGCTTCCGCTTAGACATTTTAGCGTTGCTAACAACTTGTTAGAAGGGCCAGTGCCTGTTTTTATCAGAAATGTTAATGTCAGTTTTAGCTATGCCAATAATAGTGGACTCTGTGGAGGAATACTAGGAAGTTGTGATGAGAGCTTGATTGGTAGATCGTTTTGGTATAGTTTTATTATTGGTTTTGTTTCTTCTGTAACTTCTGTCCTAGTATCTTTCATGTGCTATTATTCTCCTTGGATAGAATTCAAGAAGAGGAGGAGTAACGCTATACATCCCTTAAGAAACAAGCAGAACCATCAAAAGGACACTAGACTAGAAGTTGAATTGCTACCACTGGCCTTGCAAGAGCACGATAGCAAAGAGGTTCTCTATCTCATTAGTCATTACTTACTTTAGCTCTATAAATTTTTTTTCAGGAAGGGGGAGGCATGAACATCTGTGTCACGTCAATTTTGATATTAGGAAAATTTAATCTAATCTCAGTTTGACAATTAGTAACTCATATTAAGGCAATGTTACACATTTACTTTTGAAAATTTACAGTCCATAATACGGGCTAACGTGTAGTGTGACGTTCCTTTTACAGCTATCAAGATTGTTGGAGAGATTTATTCCTAGAATGAGCTTCACAGAATTATGCAGGGCAACTGATTACTTTAGCACAGATAACGCGCTGGGGATAGGAACCACAGGGATTATGTACAAGGCCAAGTTACCAAATAACTGTTTTCTGGCAATTAAGAGACTATATGATGCTGATAAGTACAAGAGGGAATTCTTACTTGAAACAACGATTCCGGGGAGACACAGGCACAGAAACATTGCTCCACTGCTTGGATTCTGCGTGGAAAAAAGGGAAAGGATTTTGGTGTATAAATACATGTCTAATGGAAGGCTCAGTGATTGGTTGCATTCTGATGAAGGACATCAAAAAATAAAATTAGAATGGCCAGAACGAGTTCATATTGCACTTGGGATTGCAAGAGGTTTATCTTGCCTCCATAAAATATGCAAGATAGTCCATCTTAATTTAGATTCAGAGTGTATCTTGCTAGACAAGAATTTTGAGCCAAAAATTTCCAATTTTGGCAAGGCAAAATTCATAAACCAGACGGTTGAAGATCATGTGAGGATGAAACTGTTTTTGATTGATGGACATGGGGTGAAGGGTTCTGTTGAGAAGGATGTCTATGACTTTGGAATAATCCTTTTTGAACTTATAACTGGGAAAAGATTAAGTCCAATGACCGATTCTTCTGACAGTGTTAATGGCCAATTGATGAACTATATCAGTAATAACTTTTTCATTGATCCTGCTGATTTTTATGATGCCATTGATGATTCTATCATTGGGAATGGTTTTGATGATAAAATCCTTTGTCTCCTCAAAGTGGCATGTGACTGTGTTAAGGCTTCTTTAAAGCAAAGGCCAAAGATGGCTGATATGCACAAAACTATACAAGTCATGTGGGAGGGCTATAAACCCTGGTTTGATTCTGAAAGGAAGCAGCTGTCTAGAGGTTCTCCTGACCAAATAACATGTATCAGCGAAATAGAATGTATTTATTGAAATGTAAGACCCAATAAATTTGTCAATAAGTACTCAGGAAGAAGAATATCAGGAGTTAAAATGCTTTGAGTTTTTCCATCATATTTCATTCCACAAGCATATTTTATTCTTGCATTCCATTTTTCTTTTTAATCCTACTCTTCAAACTTATCCATTTACTTTCAAGCAATCTACAATTCTACATTGACGTTTTACTTTCATTGGTTAGAATCGCTTTACAATTTATGATTCTAGTCATCTATTTTGCGGAAAATTGTTCTTTTCTGCATTTGAATTCAAATCTTCATAATTCTATTCATATCACTGTGTTTGCATTATAGGATCCTTATCATTATTGCATATTTGTACTCTTAACCCTTGTTACATTTCAATTAGATCTTGTTGCAATTCAATTAATATTTCACAATCTAATGTTTTGTTTTCTTTTTTCTTTTTATTTATAAGCAATCTAATGTTTTGTTTACAAGGTCAAACTCTTAATCAGAGTAACGAACTCAAGATTGTCCTTTAAATCAACTTTCATAAATCAAATTAATATAAGATATAACTATTTAAAAATCTTGATCAAGGAATTCTATTCAGATTTTAACTTGACTCATGCTATCAACTTTTGAAAGCATGATACTGCTGATTTTATCTCTTCTTGGACCAGAAAAATATTTGAATTTAACTGTAATATTGTAGGCTCTCAACAATTTTTCACTATTTAACAAATAAAAAAAATCATGAGTTTTAATTTAATTATTGTAAAAGTTAATAAATTAATACATAGATGAGAATATAATAAAATTTTACATGGTTAATATTTTTACTTTCTGTTTGTGCTAAACATGAGCATTTTACTTTTAAGGGAATGTACAAACGCTAATAAAAAAATATAAAATTAATAAAAAAATATCATATAATTGAAGTCATTTTGATAAATATGAGTTTGAGACAAAATTAAATAAGTGCTATCTTATTTGACTTTCAAACCTAACTTTACAAATCGACTATTTGCTAGCTTAATATAAATTTTATTTTTAAATTTTTGAATAATTTTTAAGGGATAGAAAGTATGTGTTTTGTAAAAAAAAAAAGTGTATTAAAAATACTAATATTTTCATTTTAAAATAAGTCACACTTATAAGAAAATTTTTGTTAATAAGTATCTTATTTAATTTTTCATGCAATATTAATTATTTTTACTAATATTCTTAACAAATATCATTTTATTTTTTAATTAACTATAATAATAAGATTAGTTTTATAAAAAATATTCACTTTTTATCTATTTATTGATTCAACAATATTACATGGTGCGAGCACATTTAACAGGAATCCACATGTTAATTGATTATTGGATAAAAATATATATTAAAAAAGTAGAAATACAATAAATTTGACAAAATAATGGTAAGTGATAAACAACGGGAACGTTTATAGATGGGTCAGTTC
Organism: Psophocarpus tetragonolobus; assembly: GCA_037954015.1. Taxonomy (NCBI): domain Eukaryota; kingdom Viridiplantae; phylum Streptophyta; class Magnoliopsida; order Fabales; family Fabaceae; genus Psophocarpus; species Psophocarpus tetragonolobus. The sequence goes on from CM075688.1 coordinate 93,091,770, forward strand.
ACAAACTCGATCTTCGAAAATACGTAGATATGTTAATCAATCTGTTTAAAAATTGGACTATTAGTATACATGTGTAAAATATTTTTAAATTAAAATTTAATTATATTTTTTCATTTAAATGATTTTTAAAGTATTAATTATAAAATCAATAAACATAAATAAAAGATTGTGATTGAATATAAGTATAAAAAATTTTACACTAACAGTATATGCTAATTCAACTCAACTCATATATAAAAAAATGTAAATAAAAAATTAGCAATATAATTCAATGAGAAACTCATCCAATCAAGTCCATATCTCTTAGTCAATCAATCCATTAACTCTATGGTACACTCAAAATATAAAAAAAAATAATCAAAAGTTCAAAACACACGTTGTAAATAACTTTCCACAATACTGTAAATAATTTATATTTTCTAGCATTTAGTTTTATTTAATATGTTATTTACAAGTTAAAGATAAATTGAAAAAAAATATATTAAGTATCACAGTGACAAAAATTACAAATTATTAGATGTTATTACTTTTAGTTTTTAAGATTTACATTTTATTATCTACAAACTTCTTTTATTTGTAATATTTTAAAAATACATTCTTAATATTTTATTTACAAATTTTTATATTTATTATTTTATTTCTTATGTTTTATCTTATAAAAAATAATTAATCCGTATATCATTATATCAAAACACTAATTTCTTTATAACATGGATTGGAATTTGATTAAATCCGATTTTATTTTGTCCGATTCCAATTCATATTTCGGCCGCTCAACGTTATAAAATAACCTAGGTTCGTTTAATTTGAAACTGTAACAGCCATGAGTTTCAAACTAGCTATTCTTAGAAAGTGGTGTTTTATTTATTTGTGATAGTTGAGTGAGAAAAGTTATTAGCCATTGCTTAGAATAATATGGTCCAGTTGACAGGCTCCCATTTAAAAATTGGAACAATGTAATCGACGATAGTATCCATGTGTATAATATTAATGAATGAATTAAAGATGACAGCGATAGCAGCTAGCAGCCTGTGTCCCACAAAGAAATGATTCTTTTCACCTTTGCAGCCAGTGGCAGTGGCACCATATGTAAATCAATGTTAATTAAGCAGCCGCATTAGGGATATAATATATCATCTCATCGATGCCCAAGAGGAGTACTTGTTTATAAATAGGGTTTGTGGAGAAAAGGCATATGCATATCCAACATGGGTTTGCATACTATCTCAATGGTTGGTCTGATAGGCATATGCATCCTAGTGGCCACATCCAGATGCCAAATGTGTAAAGCACAAAACTCACCCCAAGATTACCTGAAGGCTCACAACAGTGCCCGTTCCCAAGTTGGGGTAGGGCCAATGAGATGGGACGCAACGGTAGCCTCATATGCACAGAGGTACCTCAACACACTGAAGGGAAACTGCAAGATGGTGCACTCTCGGGGTCCCTATGGGGAGAACCTTGCTTGGAGCAGCGCTGACCTTACTGGTGTAGCTGCTGTCAAAATGTGGGTCGCTGAGAAGCCAAAGTACGACTACAACTCCAACACCTGCCTTGGTGGAGAGTGCAGACACTATACTCAGGTCGTTTGGCGTAACTCACTGCGTCTAGGCTGTGCCAAGGTTCGCTGCAACGATGCTCGCAGCACCATCATCAGCTGCAACTATGATCCTCCTGGGAACTATATTAACCAGAGGCCTTACGATATTACTCCTTTCCAACTCCCATTCACCAACAACAATGCTTTTCCTGTGCCTCTCCAAGATAACTAATATGTTACGTTACTTTCCACTCAAATAAAATATGTACCAATAATATGCTCCAACATGTCTTTTCCTTTTCCTTGTTAAGCTAATGGATTTTCTACTCCCAACTTGACCTAAACAACATCAACACTGCAAAATTAGATGAGGAGCCTCCACGATCATCTTTATTTCACGAAAACATGAGATGACTTTTTCTTTTTGTTATTGTCAACTATGTATTGTATAGAATATAGTAAACAAAACCAATAGTAAAATCATAAGCTAGCAGTCATAATGACACAATAATTAATTGTAATAAAACAGCTTTGGTTCTAATTACAAATCCACTTGATATATAATATCATGTTATAGCAGTAGGTGATCTTCAAGCCATACTGTACGCATGTTTGAAAATTCCAATTGAACTTCCAGGTAATTGGTATGCGTCTTTATCCAACTTGTAAGGAAAAATGAAAATTATGACGCATTCAAGGCGTTTGGATCTAGACTTGCTGTTCCAACTGATCGACTAAGAAAGTACCTACAATATACACAACATGCACCTTCAAAAATGAAAGCCAATCCAACTCATTCCCGTCCTATTTTTTACAGGCGTAATGTTTGCACTGATTCTTGCCAAATTCACGCATGCTACTGATTAATTCTTTCAGCTTTGAGATTTCATTCAGAAAATAAAAACTTAAAGATGAACTATGTTTCAATAATTTGTCCATTTCAGTTAGAGTCTGCTAGTACAAAATTTTATATTGCAACCTCGCCAGTTTAAACTTTTCAACCAGATAAGTACAGGAGAAATCTTACCACAACATTTTATATTTTAACATGCATTTTTATTTATTAATGTATTTTTTAGCTTATTTTAAAAAAATCATAAATTTTTTAACTTTACTAATAAATACTTTAAAAATCATTTAAAAGAATATTATAATTAGAAGGTTAATGTAACTACACAGTAAATTTATAAGTATTACACTCTAGTAAGGATATAATTTTTTTTATAGTTTAAAAAAATATTTTTACACGACAGGAAGATTCTCGGTCCTTAAGGAAATAAATATGTAGCATGCAATTGATATCAATTTAATTAAATTAAAAAATTAATCGATTATCTTATTAATTATGTTAATTAAGTGTAACCAAATTATAAAATTATTATTATTTAGGATTAAAAGTGAATGGGATTCGGGACCACCATAGTTAACAAGGTGACTTTGAGTATTTTTTTTTTTTTTGTAAGCCTATAAATTTTTATAAAAAATAAGGAAAATACAAGAAATGTCTCTCTATAACAAAATACAATATCAATCAAACCAGAGTAATGGATAATCAACCTATCTTAGCAAAACTATCCAATTACTCAATACAACAAGAAAGATTCATTATCCATTCTGTCAATGTATGAGATGATAAATTAGCTGTTTTACACCATTCGTATGAGCTCACTTGTGTGACGAGGACAATTTGTTGAATCTCTTGTCCTGTTGCTCTAGATGTTGAAGTGTTCCTTGCCTTCTACAAATTAATGTCAAACTGTTGCATACCACACAAAATACCATATTGCTTTTGTCTCCGTAGTCCCCATGTCCAATCCGCCGATTGCTACAAATGATTTCGGATTATTATAGAGAGCATTTCACGCACCTCCCATCACTCACATAATGTGCCCCAAACTCAAGCAGCCACTTTACAGTCTCAAAATACATGAGGTGTTGTTTTTGTCATCTCTCTGCACCACTCATACTAGCCTCTTCCCATTGAAGTATCCCTGGCTTTACTAAATTATCTTTTGTAGGAAATCTATTAGCATCCATCCTCCAGACCAACATTTGTATCTTTAGGGGAATTCCTTTCTGCCAGTGTTTTATAAAAAGAATCATGGAATTGTCTCGTCTCTGCAGACAAAACCTTATACACTGAGGATACTGTATATTGGTCTGACCCATCTGCCTTTCACACTCATCCATCCTACATTCCGATTGTTAGAACTATCGTGCTTATTTGGTGTAGTAAATCAGCCAATTGATCAATCTCCCACAAAAATAACTCCCTATATCATCCCCATCTCCAACATTTCCCCTCTTGGTCTCACATATCTTTTACGAAAGCATTTTGATTCATCGAAACTCTAAAGAGTCTTTAATATTCTTCTTCGAAGCTTCACCTTTGAGTATGTAATATTTCTTCGGTTACAAGACGAAATAAATAAGATAACAACTTTTTTTAAATCCTTACTATTCAAAAATTAAAATGGCCTTTCTTTTTTTTCTTCATTTTTTTATTTTTGCGTTGTAGAGATAATGTACTTATTAATGTTTTTTTTTTTTTTTTAGAACGCTTATCCTCAAAAGATATATTTTAGAATGTCAACGAGAAAATACTCATGAAATCAATTTAATTAAACAATCACAATTTTGAATCAAGAAAATATATAAAGAGTAGGAATGGCAACGGAGCGAAGGCAAGTTTGCCCTCCTCATTCTCGTCCCCAGAAACTATGGGACGAAGGGCAGTATAAAAAAGGTGAGCATGAAATTTTAATCTCTATTCTAATCCTCGTCGGGTATTTTCAGGTTCGAATATCCTTGTTGTACCCCATTATATTATTTTTTTATAATTTATATTTAAATTACTTATAATTTATTAAATAAATTATATCTGACTTATTAATTATATTCTAGTTTTAATGGTCCACAAAAAGTGTGGGAAGGGGGCAAGTTTGCCCTCCTCGTCCCCGTCCCCAAAAAGTGTGAGACTAAGTTATTAATTATATTCTAGTTTTAATAGTCCACAGAGTTGTTTAACATAAAACATAGAAGGGGCATTTCTTTTATATAAAATTTGGGATTTCACTAAGTCAATTTTTAAGCCCCTTAGTCGTGGCTAAGGAGCATGAGAATTGGGGTTGTGTGCCAAAATGTTCCTATGAGTCTCGGGACATTGTTAGAGTTATCACACCAGAGGTATTGTCTACTTTAGGTATTGTGGCTCTATCACGGTTTTGTCCTAAAAGGGCATCTCAGTGGTTGTTTAACATAAAACATAGAAGGGACATTTCTTTTATATGAAATTTGGGATTTCACTAAGTCAATTTTTAAGCCCCTTAGTCGTGGCTAAGGAGCGTGAGAACTGGGGTTGTGTGCCAAAATGTTCCTATGAGTCTCGGGACATTGTTAGAGTTATCACACCAGAGGTATTGTCTACTTTAGGTATTGTGGCTCTGTCATGGTTTTGTCCTGAAAGGGCATCTCAGTGGTTGTTTAACATAAAACATAGAAGAGACATTTCTTTTATATGAAATTTGGGATTTCACTAAGTCAATTTTTAAGCCCCTTAGTCGTGGCTAAGGAGCGTGAGAACTGGGGTTGTGTGCCAAAATGTTCCTATGAGTCTTGGGACATTGTTAGAGTTATCACACTAGAGGTATTATCTAGTTTAGGTATTGTGGCTCTGTCACAGTTTTGTCCTGAAAAGACATCTCAGTGGGTTAAGGGAGGAGAGTGTTTTATAAACAACTCTTAGGCTCGACTCCCGAGCGATATGGAACTTCAAGTATACCAGAACAAGCCCCTTAGTCGTGGCTAAAGGTCGTGAGAATTGGGGTTGTGCCAAAATGTTCCTGTACAAATATGAGGATACAAATATTTTCCGCAATAACTAAATATCCTTTAAAACATAATGTATAATTATACTCTGTTGGAATGTGATTATCCGAGACGAGTGATGTACCTGCAAAAGACATTCACTCTTATGCTTAAGTCAAAGATAATTGTGATTAAAAATAATATCATAATAATAAAATTTTATAGAGAATTTGTCCTCATATATTATTAAGTACTCTCTATTTATAGATGTGGAAACAGATTTAGATCTTTTAATTATAATTAAAATTACCTTTTAAATATATTTGAAAATATAATATTAATTAAATTAAGATTATCTTTGATATTGTAATGAGATAATTACAAAAAAAAATCGGCTTTTACTAGTGTTTAATTTAAAATATACTAGTGGTTATACCCGTCATTAAAAAACTTATTGGTGGTTCACAAATCACCCTTGTAACTTTCGCCACAGATCAACATAGCATCAATTTTAAGTAATCGTCGAAACAACCGTCAAGATATTTGCATGATTAGGCAGTTTTGCAACTGCCACTGTTTACAACAATGCTAGCAATTTAACAATTGCCACTAAATTTAGCGTGTGGATAGTCACTGTGTCTCAATTTGCTAGTGGAAAGATAATCGCCACTAAGCACTACGTTGCAATATATAATGCAGTGGTCTAGAATTTAAGATTTTGGTAGTTTGAGAGTCGTCGTCAACAATGCTAATAAGCATTTATCCGTTTTGTTAAATTATTTTTGTTGCTTAATTAAATTCTTCTAGGTAGAATTTGCTACAAATACATGCATTTTATTATAATGAAATTTATATTTTTCACTTTGTTAGCAATATTTTGATTTGAAAATATTTTACTTAGTATTTTCATAATTTCTTTCATTTGACCATCATAATTAAAATGCATAGATAAGTGATACTCATAATCATGATAATCACAATTACACTGAAAAAAAAGAATTATAAAAATATTTAGAATCCATTTAAATAGATAACAAGAGATATATAACAATTTTCAACACTATTAAAAGATATACAAAAGTCAACAATATTTCTAACTCCTTCACCTACCTAAGTAATATAACTGTTGCTAACCCACGATAAACAAAATATAATTCAAAAGATATAAAAAAAAATTGAATATAACTTCATTAGTATAAAGAGAATCTATACAAAATGAATTGTCAACCTTGAATTTAAACTAAAAGGCTTACTTACATCCACGAGTTAGCAGCAAAAGAGCTAAATTAGCTACTCACCTACTCAAATTATATTAATCACCTGGCTAATGAACAAAAAGCAAATCAATTAGGCAAAGTATAAAAGATCGATAAAAAATAAATTCGACTAAAAATATATTGTTTAGCCATTATATCACAAATTAAAGTGAATTTGTAGTAGCAAGATGTATGACAGCAATGTTCTATACAAAATCATGTCATTCAAGTTTCCTAAACCTTATGTGTTGCTTCATTTTTCATCCTATAATGTACACTATTACTATATATAATTAACTTTTGGAGTCACAAAATGAATATTTTAGGTTGCCAAAATCATATAGACACCAATCATGTTTTGCTACAAAAATCAGTCAAACAATTACTAAATTAAGTGTTTCTAGCATTTGTAGTCACGGTTCATTTATAGATTCAACTGGAAATCATTTGGAAATTAAAATATATCATTTAACACACTTAAATCACCAATTTAAAGTGGATTTATAGTTGTAGGACAACAACCATGTTCTACTCAAAATCATATTATTCAAGACTCCAAACCAAAACCTTGTATTCTACTTCATTTTTCATCCTCTAATGCACACTACTAATTAGCAACTATATGTAATAAACTATACATTATTTAATTTGGAGTCACAAAATGGATATTTTAGACTGCCAAAATAATGCAAAACAACAGCCGCCACATTCTGTTACAAAAATCAGTAAAAATAAGTACTAAATCAAAGTGTTTTCTAGAATGTTTTGGTCATTAATTACTTATAGATTCAAATAACAAGTATTTTTCATCTCTAATAACATCATTCCATTTGGTAAAGTTTTATGTCATAAACAAGATTGTAAAGTTAAAAAAAAAATGTTTGGGAGGCAGATTCAAAATAATTATCACCACATATATACATCATTCAAATAACAATTATTTGCTTAGTGTTAAAGTAAGAAAAAGGATGACCACCAAAAATTTTCTTCACTAATGCAAAAAGGGAGGAGTTATTGTCGTACATAAATTTAAAGCTATAAAACGGTGAAATAGTTGTCTCAGAGGTAAAAAAAAAAATCTATTTCACCAATTTATTAGAGCAGTATACCTCTAAAGTCACCATTGAGCATAGAAAAAGTTGGTAGTTGTCAGATAAAATATAATTGAGTACTTTGTCTTTTTCTTTCCTTTTCTTTCTCAACAAGCTTTTTTTTTTTTCTTTTATCACCAAATATAACATTAAAAAGTTAATAACAAATGGAGTAAGAATAAATATTTGTAGGTCTGATAGTTTTTTAAAAAGTAAGTAATCATTCAAATGAGATAAACTATATCAATACACACATACCTATTAACACGAGACAATTACCTATTAAAACAAGTGACAATTAAACATTTAGAATTAAAGCTCATTGACGCGAGCAAATTAATTATATTTTCACAAGTTAAAATTAAAGGTTTTAATATCATTTAAAGAGCTACATATGCATTTGTAAAGGGAAAAAATTATTGGATTGAAGTAACTTAACATGAAAGAAGAAGGAAAAAAATGGGCTAATGAAGAATTATAGTTACTTCACTCTATTTTTCTTTACAAATACAACAATGTTCATGTTACATGAATAATATAGGACAAAATTTTTATTAGTCTCAAGAATATGTATGTACATATTATTTATTAATCAAAACATTAATATTAGAATGCTTTTATTTATATCTATGACTTTACCAACCATAAATTAAACGTTTGTTATATGTTATGTTTAGCTTTAAATGGGTGGCATTTTGTTTATATCTTTATATCTCTAGTAAGTTTTTTTTTTCTCAGATTATCATTGAGAAAGAATAATTAACCTTATAAAGAAAGCTTTAAAATCACTTTCCTTTGTTCTTCAATTTCATAAGCATCAGCCTCAAATGATAGAGATCAAAAGAATAATTACATCACTATAAATATTCGTAGTAGCATCAATGTCAAATTAATTTACTCTTGAGTCTAAAAATAAATTACCAAAACAAGAAAGGACTAAGAAGGGAAAACATTAGTACCAAATTTATATCATCAAGGGGCATCCTAGACACATTGGGTGACTAGTTATCCTTGGTTTTCAAAGGTGATAGAAAGAACCTAATTATGCCAGTTGGACTTATCACCTCAACTCAAAAGATGCAAGTTAAGACAAGCTCAAGAATATAAAACCATATTAAAAGGTGGATCAAATATAATAGATTTGAAGCGTTTACCAAATTGTAATCATAACTTACATGAAAGGGAACCCAAATCATTCATACTCATCTTCCCTCTTGTTGGTTATTCTCAAGAAAACATTTTCTACTATAGAAAGGTTAACAATTTGAAAAGAAAAAGAAAACAAAATTTGGGTAGCGTCTAAGCATAATGGATTATCTTACAAAGAGAGAACAGAGTGAGCCTTGAAAAGGGAGCTTCCCTATCTACTGCATGAGCCAACTTATTTATCCTTAATTGAAGGTCAACTTAAAATTCAATCCAAAGCATAAAACACAAAAAAGGGGGAAATATGTAACCAACATATTTATCTCTTGGAAGAGTTGAAATATGAGGTTACAAACCATGGGGGATAACAACAACATCAAGCTTGAGCATAAACGCAAAGAGGCTGTTATCCTCTAGCAAAAAACCTTATAAGAGAGACTTTTGAAAAGCCTTGGTGAGAGTATTTGCGTCGTGGGTGAAGTGGGTAAATTACAAAACCAAAATTATTTGAATAGAAAATGTCAAAAGATAGGAGAGAAAATTACCAATGGGGTGTACAAGAAAATGGAGGAAATCACACAATGAAGCAATGAAATGGTGAACCAAGCGTGGAAAAGAAAATCATCATTCTTGTCTTTTGGGATTCTAAGGCATAAAATGGGGTTCTTTTTTATTCTCCTTTCAGAATAGGGATTTTTTTGTAGGAAAGGAAAAATATGGGGCCCGAAGTGAAGTCAACTGAGTAGCGCCAATAATGAATTCTCTATTTACAATATACTGGCACTTCAACTACTTACGTGAAATTTTAAAAACTTTTAATAATTTGACGTAAATTAACAAACCGACGGAATAATTTACTTTAAGGCGGTTTTCTAAGCGCCGCTATCCAAATCTCACGTATAATTTTCATAGGTTGGATGATAAAATATTATTTTTCATACTCCGGAAATTTATTTACTTATGCAAAGTCCTAAATCTAATGTCAGTTTGCAAACTGACGGAAGTACTTCCACTTAGTCGTGGTTACTATTAACCGCCCCTGGTATACTGCCACTAAATCCCATTTTTGTTTTAATGAATTAGGGTAAGATTATTTTGATATTGTTTAAGATAATATTTTTAAAGATATTTATCTAAAATATAATTTTAATTAGAGTAATTGATTTTGTTTGCTTTATGAGATGTTTTTCATCAAAATATTATAGAAATATTCTTTGTTGAAAGTATTCTTTAAAGAAATATACCTGAAATATTCTTTAACTAATCAAAAGATTTATCTAGTCTACTAATTTTGATAAGTTCTTTCAATTACTTTTAATATCTACGGCAAACTTTGAAAGAATCTAGATCTCAAAGGGACATGTTCTTTTTAATTGAACCTTAATTTTTGAATTAGCTAAAATTTTGTAACGTAATTTATTTAACTCTTTCTAGATTTCCTAATGGGACAAACATTGTAGATCCTCTTTCACTTGTTTTTCCAAAACAATGTACTTTTCTTCAACAGTCGACAATGTTATCACAAACTATAGATTTTCCTACCAACATATTGCAATCTAGAATAGAGTGAACACACATCCAAAAAGACACTGTTGAGAGTTATAAAGTTGATTTGGTAATAAAGTAGAGAGATGGAAAAGGAAGAGGTTGTGGGTTTCAATCTCTCTACTAACAAAACTAACAGACTAACATTTGCCAATAAAAAAATATACCTAAAAAGAAACTTCCTAGTGTCCATGTTCCTTACATAATCAATGTCTATAAACCCTTCTATAACAGTTCCCACCTTGAGATTTCTTTTGATATTGAAGACTTGACCCCCAAAGTTATATTCAAATATCTCAACACTCACTTTAATGCCTCTCAATTAGCTTGACATGGATCCCCTATGAACCTATTGACAACACTCATAGCATAAGTCAAGTCTGGTCTCCTGCAAACCATCTCATACTAGGATGGCAACGGGGCAAGGTGAGGCAAAGACGGCATAAAAAAGTGGGTATGAAATTTTAATTTTCATTTTCGTCTGGTATTTTCGGGTTCAGGTATACCCGCGAGTACCTTGTAATATTTTTTTATAATTTAAAATTACTTATAATTTATTAAATAAATTATATGTTAATTTATGAATTATATTTAATTTATTAATATTAAATAAAATTATATTTTAGTTTTAATGATCCATAGGGGTGTAGACTTGTACACAGACATGTAAAATTTTTTTTAAGATATAATTATATGTTAAACATAGAAGCGGGCTAGACGGGTTCAGGGACAGGGCGGGGACTAACAAACTCACACTCATACCCAATTATCTTAGGCAGAGACGAGGGTAAGGACTAACAATGCGAGTTTTTCCCGCTAAGATTAGAACGGTACCTGTTGGGGCGAGTATGATAGTCATTCCTATACATGATGTTTCCTACTCCACTAGCATATGAAATAGTATTCATTCTCCTCATTTCTTCTTTCAAACCAAGACCTTAAGTAGTTGAGAACTTCGTGTGGTGCTCCAAAGGTATGCTCATAAGTTTAGATTGATCCATCCTAAACTTTTTCACAATCTTCTTCAGCTAGCCTTGTTTAGATAAGTAAAACCCCTTTTGTCTGATCCCTTATAATTAATATTCATCTCAAGTATATGTCTAATTAAAGCAAGATATTTCACTTGAAATTCTAAGTTCAACTTCACATTAAGTTCGTTCATCATCTTCTTATTCTAGAAACTACAAGGATATCGCAAGAGCAATGACAATTTGCACCTTTCTTGTTTGCCCAAAATGTAGACTTAGTTATCATAATTGCTTTGTCTAAACCTCATTCTTATGAGAAAGTCATCAAACTTCTTGCACCACTACCTACGACTCTATTTCAAGCTATACAATGATTTTCTCAATAGACTCACTTTCGTCTTATCCTCGACAAACCCCTCCAACTACTACATATAGATATTCTCCTTCAGATCTCCATGTAGAAAAATTGTCTTAACATCTCATTATTTCAGCTACATATCATACTAGTTCATAATGGACGACAAGATTCTTATAAAATAATGTTTCACCATATGAGACAATATCTCATTATAATATATTCTTCAATTTGTGTAAACCCTTTAGCCACAAGCCTAACCTTGAATCTTCTCTCTTTCAGCCCAAGAATTATGTCTTTCTTCTTAAAGACTCACTTGCATTTGACCACCCTTTGGTTCTTGGTAAGTCCAAAAGCATTCATGCATGTGTAGTTCTTCTTGATAAATTCAACCTCCTCTAAGATGGTCAACTACAATTGTTGACTCTCCTCGCTCTTATGTTCCTCCATGATGCATCTCGACTTTGAACCTTTTATCTCTTCAACCATACTAGGAGTATCACATATAAGATTATCCAAACCTATGATTAGGTTTTGATAGTCATCCTCTCCACATCATGCACTTACTAATAATCAAAAGTAACACATTGTGCTATCCCGAGTCAAACACTGATGACTAAGAGTCATCATTTGATGCATCATCTATCAGCATCAAACATTCTTGTCTAAAATTACTTGTGGATGGATCCACCTCACTGTAAGTTTTCTCCTTAGCCCTATCAAGGTTTTCACTCAGCATCCTCATCTTGGTTTCCTCAAACTTAGCGTCTTTTTTTATTATGCACTTAGACACTTTAGGCTCCAACATTCAACTCTACAACCAATATCCCTTGACTTTGTTAACATGACTAAGGAAGTTACATTTCTCAACTCGTGCTTCTAATTTATCCTACTTAACATGTGCAAATGTTAAAACTCCAAACACCCTCATATTGGAGTAATATGTTGGCTTTACACTCCATACTTCCATCAATGTCTTAAACTCCAGATAGACAACAATAGCTTCACCCAAAAGGCTCTAGGCAAACCCACTCCTAAGAGCACATGCACCTCAATTGCTCCAAAATTGTCTTCATTTAGCAAGTCCATTTTGTTGAAGAGTTTATGCAACAATCTTATGTTCACCCCCTATCTTTGGTAGAACTTATTAAACTTTTCTTATAGAAACTTTAATTCATTGTTTGTTTTGAGAACCTTTAATTTTTTTCCCCTAATAATTCTCCACCTGAATATACTATTCCTTGAAGTTCTAAAACGTTTTAGCCTTTTTCTTCAAAATGTAAATCCAATCTTACTTCGAGAAATCATTGATGATAGTTAGAAAGTAACACCTTCTCACTACTACAAAACATGCATCTAGCAATGATTTTTTTTGGCATTTTTCGTGGTTTTAACCCCAGGGAAATGAATTCTGACAATTGCAACTTCCACTGTTAAAGCATTTGCAAAAAAGACTTTAGTAGCGATTTTAGCCAATCCTTGGAAATGCATAATTTAGTCGTGGTTCTACAATCCCTATTTATGCGGTTTACACTTCCAATGGTTCTACAACCCGTTAATGTGGTAAATATTACCAACCTTTACAACTATCCTGTAAATGCCACCTTCCTGCACACCACATAGATTTTAAACACAATTGACATGATACAAGTCCGCTAACAAGAACAAATTTCTAATAGAAAAGAAAAGAACATGATAATTTCTATTTTCTGTAATTGACGATCAGCTAGGGAGGTAAATAAATAACCGATAATTATAGAAAATTACTAACTTACTATTTACATTTACATGTAGATAATGAAGAATCATCTCCAATTATGATAAGAAAAACTATGTCAACGAATGAAAGAAAAAGGTTAGACTTACAATGGTTTAATAAAAGAAACAGAACAAAACAAATAAACTACGACGTATTAATGGTAAAATTAAATTCACAAAGGTTTGTGGAGATAACAGTACCAATTATCCAATTAATGATATGCTACATAAATGCTTGCAAAAGGTAACCTATATTCTTCCATTTAAGAGCACATATCTGTTGGCATAGAGAAACAAGAGAAAAATATAATTTCTTCAAAGTTGAAAAAGCATAAACATTATATGAAAAAGTAGTAACAAATAAGAAATATGCTCATTTGACAAACAAACACTTTTCAAATATAACAAAGAGACTAAAAAATTTAATACAAAAAACTATTTGTAAAAACAATAAATAAAACAAATCTCAACTATATTTTCTCTCATCACCGGTTACTACTGAACCCTTAGAGTCATATGCTTCAAAATTTCTGCAGTTAATATAAACATCAATTCACTATTCTGAGATCTATTACTCATGAAATCATGGCATAATTTTTTGGGATTGGATTAATTTTAATGTAAAGCATACCTATTTAACCAAAATATCGCGTTAGCTAAATAAATACTTTATATAAGTCTTTCTGGTAAACTCCAATCTGTAAACGAAAAGAAAATTAGCATAATATATTATAACTTGTAAGAAAGGAAAATACTAATTTCAAAATATGTGCAGTGTGTGCAAGAGGGGATGATACAATTCAACATCATTATAATTTGCATAAGGCTACTAGGTTAAAAGGCATACTAATAGGACCAATCTATCTCACAAAATAAATACAATAATTTTAAATATTCAGTTTTTTAATAAACCAAAAGAGGATATATACACCCTGCACACATTCATATCAATGTCATCCATCTCAAAAAACAATTCCACTTCACGCTTAAAACCTTTCAGATCAGATACCTTTAAGGAGATTTCATGAAATAACGGAATCCACCTTGTCGTTTCTTCAGGGCAGCTTGTTCCTAACTAAAAAATACTTGCACTTTGTAATTCAAAATCATAACTATAAAATAGAAAAAAAAAAATCATATTCAGAATCTAATAGGGATCTCTCCTTTAACTGATAATTGTGATTTAAAGTGTCATAGAGAGTAAATATGAAGAACACATGCAATCAGCACAAATTAAAAATATTTCTCACTGTAATGGAGAAAAGTGATTATTGGAAAGAAAAATAATCTGTGTAAACTCATATGCTATTTGACACTAATAAGAGAAAGGGGAGAAAATAAATATATGAGTGTGATAGAATTTATGATATGATGTGATGAATGAAAAAAAAATAAAAAGTGTTAATAAAGTTTTAAATTAAATAGATGTACTTGTAAAAAGAAAAAAACTTAAGCCCAAAAAAGATAGTATATTTTTACAATCACTTATAAAATTATAAATGATGTAGATGTATTATCACTTTTTTACAACCAACCTAAGTTTGAATTCTTCGTAATTAACAAATTAATGAGTTTAAATACCGTTTTAGATTCGTAAGTTTGAACCCAAAATAAAACTACAAAACCTATTTATAAGATAAGAATTGTTCATTTATATTTTATATTTTGATCTGTTTATAACGTTGGATGTATATATGAGATTGTTTTCTAATTTTCAAGCACAATTATTTTCCCACATATATATAACCAAACAATAAAATAATTGCAAATTATTGTAACCTGAACCACATTAAAGTTTGAAGCTTAAATGTCAAAACTGCCAGGGGGAAATATATTCTGACTCACTTTAACATGGGCATCATTGTATAGTTTGTAAAGCGTACATCCATCTACTTTGGTTTGGGTGTAGTGACGTCAAGTTTGTTAAACTTGATTTCTGTGCATGTGAAAAAAAAATTAAAAAGTATCATCATTCATCACTTAATAGGGTCAACTGCAAGGAGTCGCAATGAAATGGAACTAAAACAACAATTAACATTGTCAAAGATTTTTTAAGGCCTAAGATAAAACATTCATCACTTAATATGACTGCCTTTGATTTAGTAATTTTATTTATAGTCAATGGCTGAAGAGAGGGAATAGAGAAAATATAGTAATAGTTTTGGTATAGAGAACATACCTTGATTGTGATTGTGGCTGCAACAACAATTCCTCTAGTGCACGGTGGTTCTTAAGATTAATGCTTTGGTTCAACGCTGGCAAACCAATGTGATGAAAAAATGGAGAAAGAAGGGTTCAGTCAAAAAAAGAAAATAAGAGTTTATGAAAAAAAAGGGAGAAACTAAAAAATTTTAAGGCAAAAATAGAAGATGAGAGAATTAGATTGTTAAATTTTTAAAAATTAATGTTTTGCCCACGGTTTGAGTAAAATAACTCTGCTACATGTATATTCTATCCATGGTTTTTACAATCCTAGTTAAAAAACCCTCTTAAAATAATATTTTCTTGTAATGTCTATCATGTGTCTAACTTCTCAATGGATCTCTCATGTTTGAATAAATACACTCTCAAGATTTGCTAGATGTGTGCTTATAAATCCCAACAATACACTCTATGTGACTTTTCTAGTATACATTGATCACAAAACTCCAGCTTTTGGAACTTCTCACTCATTAGGAGCTTCTTCTTCTCAGGCTTAACCAAACATTTCTCGCTAATGTGATCAAATCTCATATGCTACAATTTAGCATTATCGAATTAGTAACAAGCACATGTGCAATCATGATTGAACCATCTAAAATGTACATACCATTTATTGGGATCTAATAAAATTCACTCAAATATAAGGGATATAAAACATATTTAATCCTTTTATTTATATCACATATTATGTAGCACTTACTACATATCTAACCATGGTTTGTGTTGGTTAGAGCATGAAGACTAATTCTAGGAATGGAGATCAGAAGGAAAGGGATGCACATTCTACTCTCCCGGAGTGAAACACTAATGACTAAGAGTCATCGGTTTGATGCATCATTTGTCTCCATCAAACGTTGTTGTTTGAAACTACTAATGAATGAATCAATTTCAATATAAGCCTTCTCTTTGCCTTTATCAAGGTTTCCACTCAGCATTCTCATACTAGTTTCATTAAACATAACATCTTTGTTGATTATGCACTTAGACGCTCTACACTCTAGCCTCCACAACTTGTATTCCTTAACTTTGTTAACGTATCCTATGAAGATTCACTTCTTAACATAACGTCTTACTTTTATAGATGCCTTAAACTCCAAATAGACGATACCCCAAAAAGTTTTAGGCATATCTACTCCAAGAGTTCATGCACCTTTCTCGCTCCAAAATGGTCTTTTTCATTCTCTCAAGAAATCCATTTTATTGAGAAGTCTATGCAATAGTCTTATGCTTGGTCACCATTGTCTCTTGTACTTCTCAAGTTTGATCAAACATTTCTTACTAATGTACCCGAATCTTATATGCCACAGTTTAGTCTTATCTTGATTAGCAACACACATATATGCAATTAAAATTATATTCATTCATATTAAGATCCGAAACATATTTAAATTTTTATTTATATAATATATTATATAGCACTTACGGCGAATCTTACCATAGTTTGTGTTGGTTAGAGCATCAAGATTGATTCTAGGAGTGAAGGTCAAAATTAAGGAAAGGGAATTGAATGTAAAATTTTCTTTTTAAGAATGTTGATCGTCATCTATGGTAGATATACTATGTGACGTTATTTTCTTATTTTGTTTGAACTTTATTGATGAGTGAAATTTAAACATGCTGCTTCTACACTTTTGCACTGACACATATGCTAAAGTGGAAAACGATTGGAGGAGCCCAGGAATATAATCTGGTATCGTTCTGCACTCATTGACCTAATGGCCAACTTCGATTTGCATTCTAAGATCACAGCTCAGTATTTATAAATATTAACTGCCGTGTAATTAATTATCGTTAGCGACGAGTCAAGCAGTTTCCCTGGTTAACAAACTTGGATAGAAGAACTATGGAGAATCAGATTTCATAACTCTCCCAAATCTGAGTAGTGAGCACGATGAAATGGACCAAAAGAAAGGGAGTATATATGCATGATAATTGAAATGCAGCTGAAAATTTTACTACAGAGAAAAATTTCCGTATATTGATACAGTTGATTGGTACATTTTATATGTAAGATCCCAATATTAATGAGAAAGCCCTCAAATAAAGAGAGAAAAATAAATTAAAAAAATAGCAAGGGAGACTGAATAAGCGAAAAGTTTAATTAACAGCAGAGATGCATCTCCCCTCCTAAAACATGTGTGTAAAAAGTAAAAACCAAATCCACAGAAGAAGTCGTGCTAAAGGAAATAACAGCAGGGAGAGTTAGAAAAACATGAAAATGGCCGCCGAGACAGCAAGAGTCGTGCCAATTATTAATCTTGTGCAAGAAGAGGGCCTCCAAGCAGCTGTACCACCACAAAGCAAGGTTTTATTAAAGTTGATTCCCTTGACTATTACATATTATATGATAAACGGTTATACTTTGGCCACAACTTGAAGGATAAATTAATGTTTTAGTGTTGTTTTCAAATGTAATTGAATGCTGATTAGAATAAAGTACTTAAGTATGAAAGGACTAACCACTTAGAAGAGCAGAGGCATTAGAATAAAAGTGATAGTCATTGTACCACATGAAGCAATTAGATCCATAAATTTCCCATCTTCTTTTGTTTCCAATTACAGTTCTGAAACTTTCCAATTGAGCATCCAGGCATCTTCTGCAGTCGATCCTGCTGATATCTCTGGTGCATTGAGCCATGCCATACCTCTTCTGCCCACCTTGACTTGTATTCAGTATTGCTGTAAGGAACATGTATGACCTGTCTGGAGCCGCATCTGCTAGTCCAGTCATGAATGGAAGCCCTTCTGAAACCACTGATGGGTCGTCAAAATCAGTTTCATTTGTGATTGCCACTGATGTTTGTTGCATATCTCCAAAGAAGCTCTCATTTGAATACCGTAGGAAACACCATCTAAACCAAATTATAACCTCTTTGCTCATACCACAATCATTTGAGGCTACTCTGGTGGAATTAAGGGTGCAACCGGAACAACTGCTGGCAGATATGTCCCCTCTACACAATACTGAGCTATAAACCCTGTTGGCCTTTCTCCCTACAATGGTTTGGTAAAAACCATGGTTTTCCACCACGTTAGATGCAAGAGAATCCAACAAAACTCTCAGATTGGCCTGGAATGTTCCTTCACTGTCAGAATAGTCAGCTTGTGAGCATTGAGAACCTGATTTCATGTTAATATCAGCAAGGCAAAAGCCGTTTGGAAACGCCAAAACAAGGAAGATGATCATAACACATGGCACAACAAAGTACAGTGTCTGCATCTCTTTGTAATCACTAATCCCTTTCGCGGCAGAAGATGATGATGATAAGAAGTAATTAATTAGTAATGAGTGTGTCACCTACCTTGCAAAATATTGAACTTTTATCTGTTGGTACAATATTGACCTTTAATTAACAGTTTTTTAAGTGCAAGTGTTCAAAGTCAACTCTTGAGTGACGAGCAAATGATCGTGTATAAAGTTGTACGCGAACGCCACAATTTTAGATTGTGTATTATAAGTCAAAATAATTTTTTTGAGATTAATTTATCTACATGAACCTCGGAAGCACAAACAAAATGCTAATTAAGTAGTTGAGCATTGTGGTGGCTATGAATTCAGATATTAGAATTAGAAGTCCAAAAATATTAGAATTAGACTATTACAATTAAGATCGGCGAGAGGAATATGCTGCATCACCACCTCTAGTTGGTACTTCTTGAACCATCTCTTGATTCGTGTAGAATTAGTGAAGTGAATAACTTGGGCATTACGTTCCAAATTTGGGAGATAAATTAGTGCTTTAGTGGAAATAACCTTTCTTTTATCTTCACCACATCAAATATATTCATCATTTTTATTTTTTTTATAAAATCTTCATACATAAATTCTATGTCGGAAATTAAACTAATAATTTGGCTAAAAGAAGTAAGATATTATATGAATTTTTTGGGATGTAACAAACGTTACCATTAAGATAAACATTGTCTTGTCAAAAAGATAAACATTGTGAACAGGAGCGCTCCACTCTGTCAAGGATAGGAATGATGTTTCTAATGAGATGTCTAACCCAATAGGGTCACAATGAGATTTCTTTCCTCAGATAATGAAAAGATGTGAGACTGGCACGCTCGTCAATTATTTTTATTTCTGACTTGACGGAAAGAAAGTAAGAAAAGTTACCCTCTCATACTAACAAAACTAAATAGTGCATAGTTTATTTTCTCCCACTAATCCGCATCCATTTTATATTTTATTAGATGTATTCAACAAATTATGGAGTAACTAGTCATCGTATACAATGCTTGCAAAATCTATTAAATACTTGTCGAATTATTTGCCTTTAATTAGTTCCACATATACTGAACTTCAACCTTGGCAATGGTCACTCAAATGTATTCTTAGGTTAATCCTCAACACCACAACTTTTCTATATACATAAAAGAAATATCTAATTTATTAGTATTAATAAAATAGTTGAGTAGATTAGTTTTAAATAATAATATATAAATTTATATTTTATTTTCAAAATATCTACAAATGAAATTTCCTAAGTAGTTGTATTTAATGATATTATTCTAATTTTTTATGTTTGGTTCGTGTTTGACACTACATCTAATAGAAATAGTATTAGTTAATGTGATTTTAAATAATTGTTTTAAGTTGAAATAGTTTTATACTAATTAAGTCGAAATATGTAATTTTAGCAATACATTAAAATATTTATATTGAATTTTATATTGACTTATTTTAAAATAAAAAATACTTAAACGCAAATCACTTCACTTAAAAAAATCTGATATAAATTAATCTTGCAAAATCACTTTACAAAAGAAAGGAAGTAGTTACCAAAAAATAAATCGTGCACAATCAATTTTATTCAGATATGTTTCATGTCTAAATAAATCTATTTTAATGGGTATTTTCATGTCCAAATCCATATTTTGATTTTTAAAATCTAAAATATTAGTATAGAATCATTAAAAAATATTATGTGAAAACTTATTAATAACTAAAAAAATTACAACTTAAAATATAATATATATTTAAAAAACTAATTAAATTAATTGTCATACAAAACATAAAAGAAAAAATAAATATGTAATTAAGTTAAAAAAAAATTATGCACTGTCAATGTAAAAAGTTTTATACTCACATCCAATCATAATCTTTCACATATGATAAGTTTATTGGTTTTAATAAATAATACTTTAGAAGTTATATAAATAAAATGTTGTGATTAAACTTTAGTATAAAAACTCTTTTACACTATCAATATATAAGTATTAAATAATATTTTTTTATGAAAATCAAATAAGTTGTGACTAAATATATATAACTAAAATTAATTTTAATATTAATTTAGTTGTGATAAGAAAAAAGTCAATTAAGATGACTTAATTGAAATTTTTTGAATAAAATTAGATTTTAATTATAAACTGATTTAAATTTGGTTTAAAATAATTTTTTTAAAAATTAAATCCTTGTATATTCTTAATTTTTGCAAACTTACTTAAACACATCTTAAGACATTCGATGGTTAAAAGGAGAGGAGGAAGAAGAAAAAAAAAGGAGAGAAGGGATTTTGACTAAGCATTATGTTTAATTGAAAGAGGAAAAAAGGGGAGATAACTTTTTTTTTTTTTGTTCACAAGAGAATTTAGAATTAACTTACTTATATTTTTATAATTTTAAATTTCAAATAAGTAGAAAATATTTTAGTTAGTACATTTAAAATATTTTAATCAACTCTCCTCCCTTCCAAATCCCCCACATTGGAGAGCGTAAAAATTAAATGATAAATTTTGATGATTTCATTTCCCTCGTAAAAATTAAAACAAACTACTAACATTTAAAAAAAAAATGAATTATGCATGAGTATGGAAATTTTTACACTGACATTTAATTACAATTTTTCATGTATGATAAGTTTGTTGACTTTACTAATTAATATTTTAAAAGTCATATAAATGAAGGATTGTGATTGAATGTCAATGTAAAACTTTTTTACACTGTGAGTACATGAAATTAAACTCTTCAAAAAAAATCTCCAACTATCTTCCATTTTCTTCCAAGCAAACATTATTTAAGGCTCTGTTTGGAAGAACTTATAGTATAAGAATTTATTCAATGAGAACTTCTTACATAAGAGTTTATAGTATAAGTTCTTGAATTCACTAAGTCGTTTGTGTTTGGAGATACAAATTTAAAAGCACTTATACGAAAATAAAGTGTTTGAATATATATATATATATATATATATATATATATATATATATATATTGATTAAGAGACGGGAAGAAAGAGATGGAAAGGGAGAAAGAGAGGGGGAGAAAGAAAGCAAGAGAGGGGGAAAGAGGTATAGGGAGGAAGAGAGAGGGGGGACAAGAGAGAAACTCAGTAGCAAGTTTTAATCATGAGAGAGACAAAAAAATTGTGAAATGTGGGAGTTGAATGAAATGTAAATTTTCAATAAGCTTAAAATAGTTTTCTTCAAAATGCTATTCTAGATAATTTATTCAAATAAGCTTAAAACAATTTATGAACCTTATATAACTATTTTTATAAATTTATTCAAGTATTTGTATAAGTACTTATATGATAACATAAGGTCAAATAAGTTGCAAATAAGTTCTTCCAAACGGAGTCTAAATCTATAACTCAACTTTTGATTCCCTATCTCTGTGCCCTTCAAGTACGATTCTCCTATAGTTGTAAAAAAAAACTAAAAATAACTACAAGGTTGTAGTTTTGTCTCTCATCACACATTCTTATTTTTAAATAAGATTTTGTCTTTAAAACTTGAAGTAATTATGCTTTTATTTGTAAAATTTAAAAAGAATTTTTTATTTCTTAATTTTGAATATTACTTCTTCTAGTCTCGTCTTTAGTATGTCAACCCCAACGATGTCGGATGAGTCACATTGTGTGGTTTGTGTCCAGTATATCACTATAGTCAACAACATCACTAGTCACCACCATTATCACTTGGTGCATCTGGGATCACCATCATCACTTTGTTGTCATCATACCACCATTGACACTATTATCATAACAAATATCATTGCTGACACAGATGGTATGTAACACCCTAAGATTATAATATTATTCGTACCAATAATTTATCTAATCTAATTAGTTTTTCATACAATTAAGGTCCCAAAAAATAGAGATATAAAATTTTCATTACATTACACTCAATGTTACAACATACATCTCAATAATTTCAAAATTTAAAATAAAATATAACATAGTACACACAATCTCTGCTCACTCAACGAATATCGTCATCTAGATTGACCTAAGGTAGCTTGCCCATGGACAATCACCGCCAGCGAGGACCCTATATCAGAATGTTCCAGTAATAGGAACTTCACTCAGTAACACATGTCATTGGGCAAAACCCCTTTTTATTTCTAAACAATGTGTAATATGTGTTAGGCGGGATCGTTTACTAGGCGTAAAACTGCAAAATAAGTTGATAGAGGCTAAAGCTCGCTGAGCGAGACCTATTTCCCAATGAGACCCTATAGATAGCAAAACCTCTACTGTCAAAATCAACCAATCAGCTGACATATGACACTACATTCTTATAGCATGCATATCATGATTCATCTATCTCTTTACATCATTTTCACATAACTTCCATATAAAACATAATGATCACATAAACTTAAAAACAATACATCTAAATCATCCTTTTAGGGAACCCCTTTTGCCCATACTATACTAAGAAAATCATCATTTTGTTGACTCGTGTTGGAGGACAACACCTTATGCGCAAAACTCACAGAATATACCCCGTCAACCCCCATTTCCAACCATTAGGACACCTTTCTGTCAAAATTACCTTTTCTAGTTTGTCTATTAATTCTCGTAAATAGTCCTCTTCCCAATCAAATAACAACTTCCTCCAACTCCACTTCCACCTGAACCCATATGCCATCATTTCTTTTACTGTTATATTCTTATCATTGGCTAACAGGAATAATCGCTTGAACTGTTCACTAAGCCTCTGCTACCCTAATCACTTATCCCTCCAAAACATGACTTCGTTCTCATCCCATAATTTTCTATTAATTTTTTTATTCCACCACCCCTTGTTCACCTGACCTGGACCTTCAATGGAATGCAAATCAGTCTACCACCTTAAGCACTTTTTTCATTGAACCTCCCAAGACCTATCATGCTTCTCATACGTAGACTTTAGAATTCTTACCCACAACCTATTTGCTTATCTTTAGACGTTGTTGTCATTTGCCTAATATAGCCATATTGAACATTCACAAATCCTGCAAGCTCAATCTCCTTTCCTTTTTGGTCTTGCACACTTTTTTCCATGCCATCCAGTTTTCCTTCCTGCTTATCTCATTTCCACCTCACAAAAAACTTCTAAAAACAGATTCTAGTTTAGAAATTATACTTGATAGAGCCTTGAAGAAGGACAAAAAATAGATTGGTAATGTTGTCAGAACTTATTTAATGAGTACTACCCTTCTTGCTATTGAGATAAATTTATTTTCCCATGAGAACAACCTTCTCCAAACCAATTCCACCACTGACTTCCATGTAACCTCCCATCCAATGACCTCCTAACCGGCAGACCCAAATGTTTAAAAGGAAAACCTCCCCTTTTGCAATTTAACAAGACAAATACTTGTTCCAACCATTGGTTTGACACATTGATACCCAGGAGCTTATGACTTTTTTAAAAATTAACCTTCAATCCAAATATCAATTTGAAATTCTACAGTATATACTTAATAACTTCCATAAAGGTCTAGTCCCTTTGAGCAACTAGAATGATATCGTCTGCGAATTGTAGGTGTGATACACATATTTTGTCTTTCCTTACTAATAATTGTCAAATTTTTTATTATTTCAGTGATAAAAATCCAAAATTATTTTTATTTCCTCAACTTATCCTTGGGTTGTTTTAGTTATAGATATATAAAAATGCGATATATCATACTTATAGTTTATTTTGTTTTAAAACATATCTAATATTTTTGAAATTTTGACAAGTTGTACACTAGATTTTGGAAAAATCAAAGTTAAAGACAAGAACATCTAAAGTCTCCTCGCCTAGCAAAGCTAGTCGCTCAGCAAGGAGCTTCAGGACCAGCTCAGCAAAGAGAAGGTCTCATAGCAAGCCATTGTCATTGGGTTAAAAACAAAGAAATTTCTGGTAGAAAGTTAATTGCGTTGGGTAAGTCTTGTCGCTCAACGAAAATCTAAAGGAAGTCCTAACAAAGAGTCATTTGCACCCAACGAGAAGATTTTCCAAATGAGAAAATAAGGCATGCACCTCAATGTCGCCCAACGAGCCTCATCACCCAGCTAGTAGTGCAAGCTCTGAAGGCAAAGTTTTGAGGTAATTGTTGAGCAAGGAATTATCATCCAGCGAACTTCACCTTGGGATCATGAATTCAAGCACTCTCATTGGGCAAGAAACATTGTTGGGCAAGAACATCTTAAGTGGCCAATGAAATTAAAAGAAAAGGCTAGAGGGGAGATTCATAAGGAGGAAAGAGAAAGTAGTAGTGAGACAGAGAGAACGCATTGTAGCAGAATCAAAGATAAAGCTCGACCCTTCATTTTCCTTCTCAATTTTCTTATATTTTTCCTGCTTTTATGAGTTGCTCATGGTAATAAGTAGCTAAATTCTCCTTAGTTGGGATTGAGATTGGTGTACTGTCAACTATTTTGTAAATATTGAGTCGTTAAATCAAACGTTATATTTCTTATTTCATGTTCTTCTTTATCCTCAATACTTGTTTTTTGTCTGATTAACCTTTTACTTATTCTAATTTGCTTGAAAGATTTGGAAATGAATTTCAAGTAAAGGATTTTGAGGAAAAACATCGAATAAACATTGGATTTAAGAATAGAACAATGTTTATGCGTCTTTCATTTTTTTTCTTGATTGATGATCTAGCTATTTAATCTTGGAATCGAGGAATCGATAGTTTGATTATTGTAGTTAAGTTCTATTAATAAGGAATAAGTGTTTAAACACTTTTGATGGGAAAGAGTTTTCAGAATAACCGAAGGTGACAATTCTTTAGTTTACAAAAGGTTGAACAGGAAACCAAGATCCGAACACTTATTTATACTAAAAGTTTTTATCAATTTCTAGTTGCGTACTATTTTTAATCATTTTTAATTGTTGCTCACAATTACATTTCTTATAAATATTCATGGAATCATTAAATTTTAACTTAGGAGATTGAATTTCTAAATACCAATCAAATCCCTAAAGACACGACCTAGTATATTTATCAAATATTATATATGACTGGTGCATTTGCTAGGAGTAATGTAGAAAACTCTTCAACACCTATCTCATACCCTTTCCACAACTCCAACTCCATTGTGACCCGAATGAGTTGACTAAGTCCTTTTACAACAATAAGAAACAAAAATGGGAATAAAGGATCACCTTGCCTGAGTCCTCTTTCTACACCAAACCCCTTGATTGGACTACCATTCAATAAAATTGACAAATTTATCAACCTCACACATTTCTTTATCCACCTGACCCACCTAGCGTCAAAATTCATCTTTTTCATGATGTCACATAGATATTTCTAATTCACAGAATCATAAGTATTTTCAAAGTTCACCTTCAAACTTGCTTCTCGCCTACTTTGGATCTTCTACCAACTCATTTATTGCTAGTACTTTATCTAGTATCTGCTTTCGGTCCATTAATATTAATTGTAACTCTAATATGATGATCCAGATAACCTCTTTTATTCTATTAGCCAAAACTTTAATAAGTACCTTATGAAAACATTATAAATACTCGAACTATTAAGAATCTTATTCTTTAATAAATCAAAGGAAATATTAGGTACTATTTTAATAAACCAAAGGCGTCTTTAATATTAAATAACAAGTTTAATTACCAAAGAGAAAAACATGTTACCATCAACCTACATTCTGAATCTTATCATATTGTTGGTACTACTATAATATTTTTAGAATTATATGTTAAAATTTAAAAGGCATAAGGATTATTTTAGTATTCATATTTTTCTTATTGTCTTTGTTTTGGTAAAGCTATTCTTCTTGTTTTTTTTTTCATCTATTTTTGCCTTAATAATATATATGTCAATAAAAAATTGTCAAATATTTTTATTGTTGCTTTTTCCTACATATATTTATGTTTTTTAATGTAATTTATTAATTTAAGGTAAATGTAAATACTTCTTTTTGTAGAAATTCAAGCAATGATTCATTATATTGTAGGAGACTAATTTCTTACGCTATATTCAACTCCAGCACTTTTTTTATTATTTAATTGAGCTTAAGATCTTAGACTAAGTTTCTTATGAGGATTATTCATACGATCATATAAAAATAAGAAATTCTTTCTTTGTAAATTTTAAATCAAATTTTATGTAAGATGATCTTATTTTATTATTACTTAAATTAAAATATATGGGTATTTGATATTTTTATTGTTGATTAATTGAAGTAGATGTTATGCAGCCTTTCCAACTTTTGGAACCATATTATTTATTTATCTACATATATACGTGTATATTATTGTTATGAGTTATTGAAGAAATTAAAAAAATATTCATTTACTATCTATATTTATATTAATTTTAATTTTACTCCATGTAGATAAAAAAACTTATTTTATTGTTTGTATGCACAATTTTAAATCTCTTTTACTCATTATACTTATATTAGTTCACCTTTTACTTTTATAGGGAGTAACAAGAGTTATTTTTATGTATAAAGAATAAAAGGCAAAGTAAGTACAATTATATATTTTAAATGGGTATTTTTTTTTCTTTAAAAAATAGTAAAAATAAAATAAGTAGTGTTTACATTAGTTTTATAAGTCAAAAAAATCTGAGATTATGTTTTGCCTTGTTGTAAGATGGAGGATAAAACTTGGGTTTAAAAAGTGAATTTCTTGAAGAGCTCTAAGGGTGACATATCATGCAGTCAACAAAGCATATCAACCTGCGCAAATCTGCTAAATTGTTATATGATGAATGTACCTTTTTGTTAGTTGGGAATACATATGGGGATCAATCCTTCAAAGGATCGAAGAGGTGTGGAGAGGAGTAGTTAACAAAATTGCCAAGAAGTTGGTCATTAGGAAGAGACATAATTTGTCTATGGACATGAGGGTATGTTTGATTAATGCTACCATTTCAGCCGTTCCAATCTTTTTTTATGTCATTTTACAAAATGTCAGGGAAGGTTGCTGAAAAAATTATCTAGGGTTTGCATGATCAAGGATCATAGTGTTCTAGGCATAAAGGATGTGATGACCTTCAATACAACTTTTTTATCAAACTGGAGATGAATGAAAAAAAGCATTTTGGGTCAACTTATTGTCTAAAAAGTATGGGTCCATTTTTCGAACAAACTGACGAGTCCAAAAGGGGTACACAAACACGGCCTTAAGCATCCATGCACTTAATAGGTGTGGGTTCCTTAAGAATACCAATGATGATGCCCTATATAAGATTAATTTTATCAAATTATTTTTATTTAATTATTTTTTGTTTAAATTTAGCATAAATTTTTTTTTCTCAAATTGAAATTTGATTTTTCAGTCTTTGTAATGTGGAAAATTTTTATTTTACTCACTCGATCTACTCCAAATGTCCTTGAAGATTTTGCGTAGTAACTAGCAAACAAATTACAATAATCTATTAGATTTCTTTCAAAATATTTCTTTTGACAACGTTTGAACAAAAGGATTAAGATAAATATATTTAAAAAAACAATGAAAAATTCTTTTCAAAAAAAAAATAACAATGACAAATGATAAATTATTTCAATTAAAAAGCGTTTAACTTGTTATGATAATTTCCATACAATCAATTAACAACCGAAGGTGAAGAAATTAAATACGCGATGGGAGTTGAGGTTATAAAAAAAAAACTTATGGAGACATGAAAGATGTTTTAGTCTTTTAGATTCAGACCTGGCCACCTGCCATATGCAGATAATATGATCTAGAGTCTAGAACCACAAAGCTGGGCATGCAAATGCATCCATCGAACACGTGTCCCAAGCCAGAACCCAACTTTGACGCATTTTTTTATTTTTTAGCATCTCCAACTCCTACACCAATTTATTAACAGCTTTATTATCTCAATAAAATTACTTTTTTTATAAATTATCATTAATAAACGTATAAATTTTAATAATAAAAATTAAAATTTATAATTTTTTTATTTTTTATAATTTTTTATGTCTTTATATGGTGATTAATAATAAAAATATTATTTGGTAAGGATTTTTTATTATTAAAAAAACGTTTCTTATATAAAAAACTTAAAAATAAATATTTTTTTATTTTATCACGTATATTTTAAAAAATTTAATCTAATAAGTATTTTTTATAAAAAGTCAATTTTTTAAAGAAAAAGTTTTGTCAAAGTGGCTCTTAGTTAACATGCCTCTATCTACCTACATATGCATGCAATACTACTACTATAATTTTCATACAATCAGACACAACTACAATTTGTCAACCAACTTAGGACATCAAATAATATATGTGCAACTGGATATACTTAACATTTCCTTTGCCTTCTTTTTATATAGTACTTTGCCATGCAAATAGACTCAGTCATTCTTTACATCACCAAGTATCAAGTGGAAAATTGAAAAACATTCCATATTCGTCAAGTCCTTTAAAAATTTAGTTCTCGTCGTTCAGTGGTCTATGACCGAGCCTTTTTGAAAATCATTACACAAAATATAAACAAATTAAACTATAAAGTTCCTTTAGCCATGTGTTGCCTTGCAGGAGAAGAAAATAATACACATGTGTTCCATCAAAACTTATAAATTTAAATATAATTCTAAGTTTTTATTTTAAATTTATAATTTTTTTCCAACTACAAGAAATTTTCAAATTAATTAAAAAGGTTACTGTACAGGACCTGAGTTTTCAGCCTTAAACAGGAATGTTTATCTTGAGTGTTCGGATTTCAGCAAAAGTGTTCGGCTTTTAGTTTCCACCAAAGACCGAACACGGTTTTGCCACAACAGGAAGGACTGACAACAATCAACCAAGAGATTAATTAGCCTAATCTCGACCATTATCCGAAAGACAAGTTTAAGGTTGTATTACCTAATTTCCAACCGATTAGGTAAGACCTAACAGGTAAAAGTTCATTCACCTATCATATAAGATATTATAAAAGTATTGTTCACTATCCTGGACCGAATATTGTCTAACTTGATCGTCAGAGTGCATTTTACAAATACTCTACCTCTTATAAAAAATATTGAAGACTCAGTTATGTCAAGACTTAACAATATAAGTACTTGAAGAAGAAATATATGTACAATATATAAATAATTTATAGATATAATCTCTAGTAAATGAGTTAATTATAATTTAAGTATAAAAAAATACTATAATATTAATAGTAGCAAGAAATGAGTAGTAAATTAACTAAAAGAAAACTCTCATTAATTTGTACCTAATGTTTAAAAATTTATAGCTATTCTCTAGTTATTTTTAACAATATTAAATTTTAACAAGGAAAATGATATTGTAGTTAATTAACTATAAAATAATTACTAAATCTTTTGTAGCTGAAGTTTGTAGCAAATATTAAAAATTCTTGTAGTTTCCTTTTATTTTAAAATATAAACATCTAGGCGTTCGAAATTTTTAATATTTTCAATTTTTGTCCTTTGCTCTAAACAAAGGTATTGGTGTTCAAATTTCTAACCAAATTTCTGAAATCTACAATTTTAACCTTCTATCAAAGAGCAAGAGTTATAATTTTCAAATTAACATTGACTTTAAAAAATAATCAGAATATATTAAGGAGTGTTCGGTTACATTTTCAGTTTTCATATTTTTCTGGAATAATTTTTAATCAATTATCTTTTTTTTATAAGTTTCAAATTTTTTATTTGTCAACAAAAAAAGAATGATAACAATAGAAAAGAACAATTAATAACAACACAAAAAAGAAACTCGATATGGTTAAAAATGAGATTATATTTTTTTATTTTTTTAAATCTTAAAAACTATTTTATATAGTTTTCTAAAGAACTAAATTTTTATTTTTCAACATATTTTTTAGTTTTTATTTTCCTGAAATAATTTTCTCAATTTTCTTATAAAAAACACTCCAATTAAACCATCTCTCAATGTATCTATTCAGACAAAAATGAGGATTTAAAAAATAATAGACCCAAATTACGTTGAAACCAAATTTATATATTACAAATCTTGTAGATAATTTTATTAAAATAAACTTTTTTTTTTTACTATAAAAAGCTCTATTGTCAAAGTTATAAACAAATTATCATTCAATAAAAAGTGATTGAATAATAATTTAATTATTATCACGTATTCAGTTTTAATATGGTTCATTTAATATTCATTTTTAATTTCATTCTTGGCGGAAAATATTAAAAAATTCTCTTACACAAAGCTTTTTTATTTTTTTCCAAAGTAAATATGTATATATATTGATTGAAACAGAATGTTCCACAAAATTTATATTAGTCAAAAGAAAAATAACTTATGATCCCGTCTATTAATCAAGGCTCGTATACTAATAAAACATCAAGTTTGACTTGACACCCCTATTTCAGTTCTTCTATATCAACATATTATACATATTTTCTATATATAAGAAAGGATTACTACACCGGTTCGAAAAACAAGAGTTATGATAAATCAAAATCTATAAGAGTTATTTTCATGACGTTGTATGAATCTTAATATATTTAAAGACTCTCAAATTTTATTATTAAAAATAATAAAATTTATAGATATTCATATATATCACACTACCACATATCAAAACAGAAATTTGACTTTCCTTTTTATATCTACCATTCACCTAAAATGATGCATCATTTGTAAACAATCCATAGACAATGGAACCACCACTCCTAACCAATACATAACCCTATACAACAATAAATGAGAGAATAGAACAAGAAAAGATGTTTGGTATTCTTTCTATGTTCCCAGCACATAAGTATAATTTAACTCTTGAAAGAAGAAAAACAGTTTTTTAATATTTGTCTAAACTATTTCTTTAAAAAATAATATTTTCTGTTTATTTTTTAAAACATGTTATTTTAAGATACATCTTAATAAAAAATTATAATTGTTTTTATGTTTTAACAAATTAATTCATGATCGTGAATTTAACACGGCATTAACGACTAAACTAATTAAAAAAAAGATAGTGTGTAGAAGAATTAAAAACATAATAACTCCACTGGATATCAAATCTTATCCGTCTTAATTTCTTTATTCTTCTCACTGAAGACTTTGAATATACAGTGCGTGTCTTCGATATATACGTCCATGTAAAATAAAAGCATTGAGTTGTGCAGATGCCGTCTCTCAACATAACCTAGTATTGCTTTCTCCGCGTCCAATATGCACCCTTCATATGTTAAATAAAGATAAAGGAGTTTAAATTCATTTTTGGGAAATTTTATTGGCAAGTGTTGGGTTCAGCCCTCTCCATCTTGGGTTTAAATTTTCTGATAACAAAAAAATTAATAAATAAGCAACTATAAAAAATAATATTAGCACGCACGTTTCGTTTCTTATTAGAATTAAATTTGAAATTATATTTTTTAATAAAAGTTGTAAATTTCGCTCTATTCGTAGTTTAAAACTATAATCTGTTAATTAACAACTCGTAGTGAGTGTTTGCTTCCACGTTGATTTCGTGATTTTTACTACCAACATGAAAGCTATTAATAAAGGTTTTTGAGTAATCCGTAAAATATAATTACTTAAAAAATTAAGTATTTGTTTGTCAACTGTTTTATTAAACTATTTTTTTAAGTATTTTAATATTTAAAAATTAAAAAAATCTTATAATTAGTATTTTTTTAGAATAGCTTTAAAAAAATTTAATTTTTTAATTTTTAAAAACTAAAAAGAGCAAATGTGGTCAATAATATTGCTTCTCAGTTTTGTATTTTTGTTTTAACACTCAAAATACAAAGAGAATATAACTTTTTGCTTTTCATTGATGATATTTTTGCAAATATAAACAAATTTTTTTTTATTTTCAGATATCCAAAATAGCTTTGAAACCACACTTATCAAACAATTTTTTTTTCTTTTTTCAAAAAATTATTGAAAACTATTTTTCAAAATTCTTTTAAAAACTAAAAGTAAAACTAAATCAATTCGACCCTAAAAGTGTATTAATTTCTTAAGTGATTGATCTAAGTAAGTCTGTTTTTTAAAATAATTACCTAAATGGATTTGTTATAGAAATATTTACCAAGGTGGTGTTGGAGTATAAGTGTGAGTTAAAATCCCACATTGGTAAGAAATTAGGGAGTTGAGTAATATATAAGTAAGAAAGACCCATAACCTAGGTTTTGGGTTGAAGGTGGTGTCATGTTCTCTTATATATGGGCTCATGTCCCATGGTTATACATCTATCCGATGTTTAACCCCATCGGTTTGTCCCTCTCTGTGTTCTCCAGTTAAGCTAAACTAGCAACTCAAAACTATGATTTATCTGGGTTGACTTCTCAATTAAGAGGATCATAATCAAATAAATTGTCCATTACACAGGAAGTTCTCAACAACGGATATAAAATGAATAATTTTAGTGCATCTTTTAACATAAATAATTCAATAAAATAAATTATAGTTTTAGACAGAAGTTCTCAACCAACTACTAAGTAATTAGATTTAGACTAATTTTAACATAAATAATTCAATAAAATAAATTATAAATTAATCAGGGGAGAAACTTTTTGTCTTCCTATTTGAAAGGAATAAATATAGATATTACTTAAACCATTTTAGTTTAAAGCAAACATGAACATTTAGTTTTTGGCGGAATTTAGAAACATTAAAAAAAGCACTAAAATAACATAAGATTAAGAGACTATACCAACAAAGGATACGTGCAACCATGTACTAGAATTAGTTGCTAACATATATGATAATAAAAAAAATAAAATTCACTATCACTTGGTTGAAAGCTTCCTACATCAGCGGGTAATGGATAATTTTTCCAATTATAACTCTCTTAACTTAGAAGTCAACCTATATAAATTGCAGCTCCTAGTTGTGAACTTGTAATTTTAGATTCATTGAAAAATGCATTGCACAATTCACATCACATCTACCTTTGAGGAAGAAAAAAAGTCTCTCCACATAAACTGCAGTGCAGTTTATGTATCTCAATAATATTTTATTGGACACAAGTTAGGTGTATTAGGGATGAAAGGACAACACCCTTAAATTGTAATTACGAATTTCAGTTTTAAAGGGACGATTTACCTTCCCCATGCGCAGCGCATGGTTCCAATAAAGGTGTCTCTAACTTTTCTTAAACTGCAATCCGTGATTGCAGTTTGACCAGTTGACTAGTGTCAACTTCAAAGTCGTGTGGGACTATATATGTGGCCATACAATTGACGTGGCTAAGGTTATCAAACTTGAGGGTCTACGTAGACTCATGAAATTTCGATAAACTCGACTCGTGAACTCAACTTGTAAACTTATGAGAGTTTTTTTTTATATAAATATAATAAAAAATATTTATAAATTACATACAATTAAACATTTCAACTACATAATAAGTCAACATAGTAAATGATACATTCCATAAGAGTTAAATAACTAGGTTTAGCAATCCATCACTATTAGATAATAAATTGGAAAATGTGATACTAATGGTAGAGCATTCTCATTGATGTTTGATATTGTTGAAAAACGAAGGTTTGATATCTTAGAGACGAGTGTTCTTCAACTTAAGAATGACACACTAAATGAAAGTATATTGAACTCTAAACGTGTGCAAAATAACCCAATTTATTGACCAATAACTTGGTAGGAAACTCGAGATTTTATAAAATTTACATAGAATCTACCGAGCATACTCATAATTACATAGAGTTACACATGAGTTAACTCACAAGAGTAACGAGACTTATAAACTCGTAAGAGTCAAAGAACTAACTCACTCAAGAGTTTGATAATCATGAATCTAGCACTAAAAAGACAAGAAAAATTATGGTTTGAACAAAATAAACCCAAAAAACTAACTCACCTTTCTAAATATTTCTAAATCAAACACGTTTAAATAATTATTTAAAAAAAAAACTCAATTAAATTCAGCATCCTTAATTTATTAATCATTTACATTCATAAACTAACTATATAGTGCTTATATATCTTTTTTTTACTATATATATATATATAAAAAGAGCTATATATCTTTTACATAAGAAGAGAGAGACAGAGCGCTTTATGTTCAGTAATCAAATTTAAATTATTAATTAACTCGTTGCTGTACTAAATAATATTCCAAGTTGACCCAGTTGATTTATTAATTTATGGGTTTCAAATACAAATTTTCCTCATTAGCACTACTTTATGTTAACATCTTGTTATTCAATATTAATTCTTGTGTGTTCCACTACTGTAGTACTTGGAGATAGATGTTACCAAAAATGTTATTTATATACCATTTTTATTTTATTACTTTAATTATTTTTTCAAATAATAAAACACATTTGGATCTATTTTTTCTCTTAAATTTTGAAACAGGCAAAAAGGATTATGTGATAAGGACGTTATATAAAAAAAAGAAACTAACAAGAAGCACTATAACAGTTCAAACATGTCCGTATATATCTATAACATTATATGAAGAATAGGATATTTTAGTGTTTATAACTTTTTTACATTAATTAATAATTGCACAATGTTACCAATTCACGTGTTTACCTTAGCATATATAAAGCAGCTATAGGCACGCATGTTATACTTGTCACCATTGGTGAAACTCTGAAAAGAAAATGAGTACTCGAAGTCTTACATTTCTAGTTGTCACCTTCATAGCCTTTAATCCTTCAAATGCAAAACAAGCACAGCCCTTTTCGGATATTCTGAAGAAAATTAATGAGTGGGGAGGAGAAGCACAATCCCAGATACTTATTTCAGGCCCTATGGTGGTGGCTGGAGTCCTGTGCTTCATAGCTTCTGCTATATCAAGTGCTGGTGGAATAGGTGGCGGTGGCCTTTTTATACCCATATTATCTATTGTGGCTGGCTTAGACATGCAAACGGCTTCAAGTCTCTCAGCTTTCATGGTCACAGGAGGCTCAATTGCAAACGTTATGTGTAGCATATGCATCGCATGTCCTAAACTGGGTGGCAAGTCATTGATTGATTATGACATAGCTCTTTCATCAGAACCATGTATGCTGTTGGGAGTGAGTCTTGGAGTCATTTGTAACCTTGTATTCCCTGATTGGTTCATTACAGTTCTGTTTGCTCTCTTTCTTGCATGGTGTACTTCAAAAACTTGCCGAAGTGGTTTACAGTTTTGGAAGAATGAGTCGGAAGAGATAAGGAGAAATGGACTTGAGCAACTTGAAAAGGGGCAGCTAGTAGAAAATGATGGGCCAAACAGTATAGAAGTTCCTCTTTTGGTTCCTCAAGAAAATACCAAACTGAGGATCCCATGGTTCAAATTGGCTGTTTTACTTTTGATCTGGTTCTCTTTCTTCTCTGTCTATCTTCTTCGTGGCAACACCTATACAGAGGTATGACAATTTCTTTCTTCTTCATCATTAAAGAGTTCTCTAGAGTTAGTCAAGATGAAATGAGTAATTATTAATTAATAAGATAATAATCGATATAATAACTTTTTATATATAATATGAATTGTTTAATTATTCTTTTAATCTGCTAAAATGAATTGCTCGATCAATTTTGAAATTAAACTCAAAAACAACACAGCACTGCTGCTTCTTATTATTAAGGTGTGTGTAGACGTTAACCATTAGACACAAGTACCGCACTATGTTTACCAAATCAGAGTTTGAGATTTTTTTTTTAATTAATTTCTTTTTTCTTTTACTCTTAAATTCCTTTGGTAAAAACTAGAGGACTGAAAAAAGCTAGATAATGACAGCTTATAAAAAAAAATCAGATAATGATAAACAATCGGAATAATTTTTGGCATCATACAAATAAAAGGAGGAATGAAATAAGAGTTATAATGTTGGTTTGTATTTGTAGGTTCGATACTTCTTTCACAGATCAAAATCAATGAATTAACTATTAACATTTTATATATAAAAAAGAAAATAATAAATCAATAACAAGTCTTTTATCTATAAAAACAAGAAGGAAATAAAATAAATTAGCTGAGTAGTTATTTGATTGTCATAATCATTCATAAATACCTGAAATATTGGTCGTATGTCAAGCTCCCCCTTGTAAAGCTAAAGCTAAGTGATGAAATGATTGCCACTTGTGACAGTGAAAGTCTGGTTGTACATATTTAATATTAGGGCAACTTGCACTTATACTTTATTATTTTTTACCAGTTCCTTTTCTTCTATTTTTGTTTCCTATATATCGTCACATCTGTGTGAATACTGAATACTACTATGCAAAGTGATTGCTATAAAAGTTTATATTTTTAATTAGGGTATGCTATGTTTAGGTTCTAAAAAAATTTTGAAATATTTAAATACGATATTAGTATTTGTTTAATTCTGTAATTTTAAAATACGTTATTTTCACTCTCTCAAATGTTTTAAATAACATTTTATAAAAAGATAAAAAGCAATTTAAATTACATTTAAAGATAAAAAATAGTATATTTAAAAAATAGAGAATGAAAATAATACAAAAAATTAGAAGATGTATTTAATATATTGACAATTTTTTAGAGACCTAAAATATATTTTACATTTTTAATTAATTATGGTTGTTTTCTTTAGATTTAAGTTTACACTTCAAAGGCTTCTTTTTTTGTTTCTAGTAAAACTCTTAAATGTAATTTACTCGTTAATTTTAGAATAACATATTAAAGTTTTACTAAATTTAATAATAATTTTACGAGATTTGAAGCTTCCTTTAATGTGCACCTTTATAATGCAGTTTGCTTTGAATCCAATTATCATTTTAAAATTGGTTGAGAGATTTCTTGTTTATGTTTGAACACGGAAAATGCAACTCCTCACTTTTAATTTCAATTTTATTCGTGTATCATGGAAAGCAAAATAAATTATGTATGTTAGCAACTAAATTTTTTTTTCTTAACAACCTAGTGAAGATGACTTGTATATGAAGTCTACCCTTAGGATCATTTCATATGGACTTACTTTTGGTAACATTTTTTTTTTATAAATATCATATTTATTTAATATTGTAATATTATTGGTATTTTGTAGTTGTTTAGGAAAAAAATCTATTAATTATAATCAATTTGAGATGTAATTTAAAATTTTTGGCATGGTACTTTTAGACTTTGGACCTGATGTTTTAATTTGTGATAATTCCGTTAGTATTTATGTTTTCTTCTTATTATACTTTTTGCGATATTGAATTATTATTTACAAATCGAGAAAAATATTTTTACATTGTTAATATAAAAATTTTTATACTGATTATTAATCAAAATCATTTATATATAATAAATTTATTGATTTTATCAATTGATACTTTAAAAGTCATGTAAACGAAGAGTTGTGATTAACTGTCAGTGTAAAATTCTTTTACACTGACAGTGTATAGGTATTAAATTCTTATAAATTTATTTTAGGTCATTTTATTATTTTTTTA
This sequence comes from Psophocarpus tetragonolobus, assembly GCA_037954015.1. Classification (NCBI taxonomy): domain Eukaryota; kingdom Viridiplantae; phylum Streptophyta; class Magnoliopsida; order Fabales; family Fabaceae; genus Psophocarpus; species Psophocarpus tetragonolobus. The sequence goes on from CM075688.1 coordinate 93,129,967, forward strand.
TAATCTTAATTGTCTATTTTTGTGTGCGTAATTTCTTGATTAATTTGTTGTTATAATTTGTGTATCATGATATAGTAATGTGAATTTGGTTTGTTGGTTGTATGATATATGATTAAAATTATGCAATTTTATATATTGGACAATAAGCATAATTTTTTTTAATTTACATAATTATAAATTCACCTATTATAATGCATTTATTTGAATTTTGTGATATAATTGTTTATTTTATTGCATTAATGATCATTATACCCTATTGATGCATTGTTGTTAGTGTAATTCAGTATCCTATGTTATACTTCTCTTTAGTTATGTTAAGGATTTTTTTATACCTATCGATATTATGATTTTGTTTATATAAGTTATAATGCATTTTAATTTACTTAATGATTCTTTCTTAACTAACCTTTAGAATCACATAACAACTCTTTATTATTGTGATCTTTAGTTTTTCTCCCTAATTTTCTGATGTTTTGATGGTATTATGGAACTATTTAACTCACGATTATGTCACTATTTTATACTCATGTTTTTTGTTGTTCCATAATGGCTTATTAATTTGTATAACCTTTATTTGGACTTTTTCTTTTGCAATTCAATATTTTAAAAAAAAAATCATTTTTCTTGTAATGTAAATTTGTTAGAAATATATTAATATCATTGGCTTAGTGGACTTATCATATCAAAATGACATTACTTGACATAATTCTAGTGTGATAAACAAATAGTTGAATTTTATTTAGGTGTTTTTCTTGAAATCCTTAAGTTAACTATTTTTTTTTCTTTATCAAGTGAGAAAATTTTATATTCAATATAATGTCTTGAATAAATAATTATATTGATATAAGATCTTTACCTCAAATGACAATTAATCATACATGAGCAAACAACAAATTTGATATAATTTGTCTTCATAATAAAAAGTTCTATCTTCACATATTATTTGTGATCCTTTTGTTGATTGGTCATGATTTGTAGTTGGAACCTATATTAAGGGTCTTGTGTTAGTCTCTTATATAATATTTTTCTTCTATGATAACTCACCATTGTCATACAATATTAGTGCAAATTCTTATAACGACAATATAGGAATTCCAAATTTTCTAAGATTAAATTCTTGTGTGATAATATCTATCATTATATTGTTAGTTTTCCTAGAGCCTGGATGGTTTGGATGACAATTTTCAAACTACAAGAACTAGGTTTAAAAGGAAGCAAAAACAGTCTATATCATTAAGCCTTTGTTATTCCATTTCTCTCTAATAGTTAATTCTCTAAGCAGAGATAGTGAATTTTAATTCACATTCAGTGTTATCTTAGAAAGTTATAGTCTCGTTATTACTAGAGTTTTTTAGTACTAGTAGACTATAATGAGAATACTAATTTTATTTGATATATTAAGGATTAGCACAAGTATATATAACCTTGTATTGTTCTCCTTTTATATTGAGATATATAAAATTCATTGTATCCTAATAGACATTTTCAACAAATATTAAGGTCATTTTCTTGGGTATTGCATGTTAATTCTTTTAGCATGCAATTATATTGTGCATCTCTTTCATCCAAAATTTCACATTTTTTTTGTAAAGAATTATAAGTATATACAAATACAATACTTTTATTGAGTATGATTCTCTACTTTGTGATAATATTTATGATAATATTTCTCCTATCAAGTACCATTCTGGACTATTGAAGTAGTTATAAATTTTGTGTTCAAACCTATTATCCAAGTGTCTACTCATTACTGACATTTCATGGTCACATTAATCTAAGTATCATTTTAGTTAAATTATGTGTCTATGTGATCCAAGTAGGAAACTCATGGATTTCCTAAGTGTTTCTGGATTTTTATAGTCACTCATTTTCTGAAACTCGGATTAATTGAATCTCAACTTCTATAAAACATTTGTTAATCTAGCCTATATGTAATTATATTTGTTTTTGGACTATGATAAATACTTAAATACATGTGAATTATAATTTTTGGCATTTGCAGTTTTTTTATTCAAATGGACAAGATGTTTGAAAAGACATATTTTAGATTCAAACTTAACTATTGGAGTTTATTGATTATAACTCATATGACTTAGTTAAATTTTAATATCTTAAATCACTAAGAGTTTGAAAACTCTCTCATGATATATGTATAAAGTAATATTATTTTAATAACATATATATCTCTTAAAATTTTTAGATATTTGGACTATTATAGTGTTGCATTTTTCAAATTAAATTATGCTATTTTGTATATTGTTTTCTTATGAGAAATACTGATACTTAAAACGCGAAATGTGTATCACTATCGTATATTATTTTGTATATTATTGTTTAACATATGATTTGGTTATAATTGTTATTCTAGTTTAATAATCTATATTTTGATTATTAACTAATACTATCTAACTAGGAGAATGTTTAATTATAAATTAATATTAATTGGTAATTAAAATATTATTATCTATTATTATCTGACAATTTAAGATATAATTATTAGCCCTTGTGATATCATCATCATATAAATACAAATATTTAAATAGGATTATAAGAAGATTAACTCTCTAATTAGTAGAGTTAGTCATTGACAAAAAGTCCATTGGGAGATCTTTGTCTGTCATAGAGATTATAAATGTTATTAGTTAAGCAAATTTATACACATATTCTCTACATAACTTCTTAGAAGGTAGGCAGAAAACCCTAGTGTTCTTATTAAACTTATATTGATTTCATGAAAAACAAGATAATTTTTTTTATATATGAGGTACACAAATTTCTTTCTTTTATCCTTTTCTATTTATTCTCTATAAATATTATAATTTATTTATTAATCTTGGAGTAAATTTATTCCTATTATAAAAGTTTGTTTTTAATTATATGAATGTTCATAATTAGATGACAGTTAATTAAATTATATAAAGAAAAATCTTCAAATCAGTTGTTCAAACTATGTAGGGAATCATTTCGTTGGAGCCATGTGGTGTGGGATACTGGATTTTGTCGTCTGCTCAAGTACCTCTTGCTATGGTTTTCACTACTTGGATTGTATTTAGCAAAGAAAGGATTAGAGATCTAACACTTATTCCAGAGGTTCTTAAACACCATAGATTGAAATTTATGTTTTTAACTAATCTTCATTGTCACTTATACCCTTTTTCAATATGCTTACAACTAAGTGATATGCAGGTGTCAAGTCTCACCAGGAATAAGTTTGTTTTTCCATTGATGGCACTAATAGCAGGAATATTGGGTGGTCTGTTTGGAATTGGAGGTGGAATGTTGATAAGTCCACTTCTTCTTCAAGTTGGAATAACTCCTGAGGTAATTAAGTTTCACTGTCGTAAGCTTTACTACACTAATAATTAGTACGATTTATAATATCATTGTTGATTATGGTTGCAGGTAAATTAGTTATAGGTATTTACTAAGATTTCTTACTTATTTTTATATAGGTAACAGCAGCAACATGCTCTTTCATGGTTCTATTTTCTACTACCATGTCAGCATTGCAATTTATGATGTTGGGAATGGAACATGTACAAGTTGCCCTCATCTTGGCCATAATGTGTTTTGTTGCATCGCTTCTTGGGCTATTAGTGGTACAAAGAGCAATTCGAAAGTACGGAAGAGCCTCTATAATAGTTTTCTCAATTAGTATAGTGATGTGTATAAGTAATGTTCTAATGACTAGCTTTGGAGCCATAAAGGTTTGGACAGACTATGAATCAGGGCAATATATGGGGTTCAAACTACCCTGTTAGAAACAATTTTGTTAAATTAGTTTCTGTATCATACATGTTCTACTAGGTGGAGAGGATCCAAATCCTTATTAATTATGTTTGACCACAAACGTATTATCAGGACATGTATTATCCTAGAATTTGTGACTAATGTTAAAATTGAGGATGTTTTTGAACATTATGATTCTCGTTTATATGTCATGTGCAAGAATGCCTAACATCCTAAAAATCCCATGAATAAAAATATGCTAAGTTTGGTGCATCTTGTTTCTCACCAAAATATATAAACAAGCAATTTTTTTCCAAATAAACTAACAAGAAAAGTGAAGACGTCATCAACATGCAACAACCCAATGGAAGAATCCCATAAAAGTATTTGTTGCTCAATAGCAATTGTTATTGAAATTATCAAAAATCAATATTTTGTTTACATTTAACAGGAGCAAAATTTGAGTAGTTATCAAAATTTGAGTAGTTATCAAGAAAAACTAACTTTCTCCGTTAGACTAAAATGCACAACCTTCAAATGTTGTAGATTCTCGGTAGATTCTCGGTAGAGTCTCTTGCCTCTAGAGTTTCCTCTCATAGTTGAGAAACCATTAGAATTGCATAACGTAAAATAATTATAGAAGTCAATTAACTAGTTTCAATAGTTTTGTTGTATTACTTACTGGCTTTATTATATACATGTCATTTATCAATACCACGGCATCAGTTTTAGCTAGCATTTTGTTGTTGGTTCTTGTGTAAGGAAAGAAATACATATTTGTTGACAAAACTCACTTTAGATAAGTACTTAAGAAACAAGAGAAAAATGGAAAAAAATAGACTTTTTGAGAGCAATTGTTGAAGATTTAAGTAAGCACAATCATGCTCCATTACAACACGATCGTGCTAAGTCAACAAAACTCAAAAGTCAACTAAAGACATCACAGTTGTGCTCATTTCAACAAACTTGTACTCGCTTCAGCATAATCGCTCTAAAAAGGAACTTAAATCTTTTCTATAAATACTAGAATAAAAAATTAAAGGGTTCATTTTTACTCTGGTGAAGAGATAGATATGTAACTTAAAAGTGAGGAACGACAAGTAAACATTGGATTAAGAACCATTGAACTGATTCTAAGTTTAATTCTTGCATGTTCAAATTGAAAAACAGTTTAGAATTAAAATGTTGTGTAAATGAGCAAATGCACAATAAACTCACTAAGATATTGATAAGAATTGAATTGCTTAGTAAATAGGAGTAAAAACATTATGGTTGAAATCACAATCCTAGGCTTTAATCCATTAACTTCCAATATTAATACTCTATACCTATTTGCATTCTACTCATAATTTGAACATTGAACAATCTACTCTTAAATTGTTCTTTTATTTTTTAAATTGAATTATTTGAGAACTACTTTTGGTCTTTTGTGTACGATATTCGGGCTTAAATCTATTGTTACTACTGTGTAGGATACGTTTACCCTAAAGTGATTATATTTTATATACAGACACACTATAAATCTACAATAACCATAAGAAGAGGGGTTGAATTGTGGTTTTCAATATTTTTGTAAACTTTCAAAAATTAGACGTTTTTGCCCTGATAAATTTTGTGTATAATAGATTTAAAACACTTTTGCTATCAAATGTGTTTGTGTCTAATAGATTTTTAAAAATACTTTTATAAAGAAAGATAAAATGTAGTGTTTAATTAAAATGTTTTCACAAAGATAAGATGTGGTGTTTAGAAGAAAACATTTAACAAAGATACTTTTGTATATCTCACAATTCAAAGTTAGTTAAAAGAGATAAAACACAAGATTTATATTGGTACACCTCAACCTCAAGCCTACATTTTGTTCCCTATAAACTACTAAAGTTATATTATCTTTAACAAGATACAAGTAATATTATCTAAGCCTCTTCAAGTTTATTCTCAAGTATTCTTTCACTAACATCTTCAAGATACAACCTCAAGTATTCTTTCACTAAACCTTTTCAAGCTTATCCCTGAGTAGTAGTTTACATTCAAGCTCTTTACTAAAACACGGGTTTTTAGTAGTTTACACACAAAGAGCTCAAATGATTGATCATATGTCTTAACTACGAATATACAATGAAGTTCTAGACTAACTCTCAAGATATACAAATATGGAGAAAGTTTTGAAAACAAAACTATACAAAGAATTAGAGAAAATAGACTCTTAAAAGAATTTGAATACGCACAATGTTGATATCGTTGTCTATCGTATTATCTTCAAAATATTCAAGTCTCTTATTTATAGGCTTCTTCAAAATATGACTGTTGTAACACAAGAAACTTGTAAATGTGTATCTTCATCTTATAACTTCTAATTAAGCATTAAATGCAACAATAAATGTTTTTCACTCCGTAGTCACCCTTAATATGACATAGCATTCTACTTATCTACTTTTGTGGGTTAGTTGATTTCTGAAACAGCTTTGTTGCAACGAATATTCAGAAAAGAAATTTGATCACTCTAAATAAGGTTGATCCACACATTTTTTATATATTGATCATATATTTTTCACTCCACTTGCACTTCACATATTTGTCCATTTGATTTTGTCTTTTCTAAGATGGATAAATAGCATTCATGAAAGCAAAATGGACATATTAACCTACATGCATCTTTAACCTTCTTTCCATGTGGGTTTGATTATTTTGCATCTGAACTTGTCTACTTATATTGCATATACGTCTATTTATTTGACGTCTATGTCTACGCACCTTAAATATATTATAATAAATTATAAGTAATTTTTATTTCAAACATCAAAATTTAAAGGTTTTGATTCTTTTGGAAGAGGTTAAGACAATTAATGTGAAATCATACCAATATCCCCATTCTAAAAAAGAAGCAATGGTTGAAATAATGCTGGAGATGCTAAAAGAGGGTACCATAATACTTGGTCACAACCCTTACTCCTCCTCAGTTTTATTGGTGCAAAAAAAAATGACACTTAAAGGTTTTGTGTGAATTACATGACTTTGAACGCGGTCACAGGTTAAGAATATGTTCCTTATTCCAACTATAGATGAATGACTTGATGAATTGAGATCTGTTTAAGTTTTTTTCTAAACTGGATTTAATATCAAGGTATCACCAAATCAGGTCAACCCTTCTGATACCACAAGATTGCTTTCAGAACATGTGATGGGCATTATGAGTTTCTAGTAATGCCTTTCGATCTCACCAATGCACACTTTACTTTTCAAGCAGTTATGAATGATCTCTTGCAATTGTATCTACGCCGATTTGTTCAGGTGTTTTTTTACAATATCCTAATCTACAACAACTTACATTCCTCTCATTTAGACCAATTACGTCTTGTTTTAGATTTACTTAAATCTAATTCTTATTTTGATAAAGTGTCCAAGTGTCTTTTTGTTGTTACTTCAGTGCATTATCTAGGTCATGTTATTTCTAGTGGTTTAGTTTTTTTAGAGGCATAAAAAATTAAAGCTATTCTACAAATGGCCAGAACCATGTTTTCACACGTCCCTCAGAGGTTTTTTCGGCCTCACCGAATTTTATTGCAAATTTATATTGAAAAAACAAGCAAAATTACATGGAACAAAGAGGCAACATAGGCATTCCAAATAATCAAAGAAAAAATTGTTGTAGCTCTCGTGCTTAGTCTTCCATATTTCTCCGAATATTTTTGTGTAGAGACATATGCATCTTCCTCTACAATTAGTGAGGTTTTCAGTCAACATAGTCATCCACTGGCTTTCTTCAACAAGAAAATAGGTCCAAAAATACAAGCAGCTTCAGCTTATATCTGAAAACTCTTTGGTGTTACAGAAGCAGAAAAAAATGGAGTCAATACCTTGTGGGAAGGAGATTTAGAATTTTTACAGACCAACAAAGTCTCATAAATGTGTTCTCCCAAACAATTCAAACACCAGAGCATCAGAAATGGACTTATAAATTACAGGCGTATGATTTTGAGATTGTGTACAAACCCGATAAACAGAATAATGTGGCTAACTCCCTCTCTAGACAATATGCAATTGAAGGTATTATGCTGCTAATCAACTCATCCCCAATGTTGCGGTTGTTGGATACTCTACGTCAATATTATATGTCAAATGAAGGCATTGAATTGGTGTAGAATTATAGGGATAAATCTAATATTGTCAATACCTCATCTCTGCAAGATGGCATCATGTTGATTCGAAATAGTATTTTTATTCCATAATGGCAAAGAGTTTGCTCCATCTTATTGCAAGAATTCCATGAATCTCTTGTTGTTCACTCAGGGGTCAACCCACTACAACCGTTTAACCACATCATTTTGGTGGTCTGGCCTGTATAAAGACATAAGACAATTTGTTACAAATTGCACTGTGTGTCAACAGAACAAAACCATGCCAACCAAAAAGAAGGGACTCTTATAACCCCTGCCCATTCCAAAAAAATTATGGATGATTTCACAATGGACTTTATCACTCACCTTCCAATGTCTTTTGGCCACTCAGTTATGTGGGTTATATGTGATTGTCTGACCAAAGTCGTCCATTTCGTTGCTTTGCCAAAATGCTTCACAGGACTTGGCAAGACATTTTTCCATTGAAGCAGGTCATCTACATGGTATGCCTAAGACAATAATATTAGATAGAAACTCACTATTCTTAAGCTCGTTTTGGAGAGAGTTATTCAAGTTGCAAAGAACGAAGTTCCAGCATAGTATATCTTACCATCTTGAGACCAACGGCCAAACCAAGGTAGTCAATCGCAGTTTGGAGACATATTTGCAGTTCTTCTGCAATGATCACCCATGCCACTAGTTCAAGTTCCCCCACCTTGTGGAGCTATGGTTTAATACCTCTCATCACTACACAATCGGCATGATGTTGTTTCAAGCTCTTTGTAGGCACGCTTCACCTTTCATCCATGACCACATTTTCAACGAGATTGTGGCTTCTTCAGTGGATGAGTCTTTACAGATAAGGAGACACATCATGCACAGGTTAAAACACAATCTCAAGTGGTCAACACAGAGTATGATAGCCCAAGCAAACAAGAAAATGGCGGATATTATCTTTGAAGAAGGAGACTTCGTTTGGTTGCATCTAACACTATATCGTTACAATCTGTTGCTCATCGACCTTCCCAAAAGCTCACCAAATGCTATTTTGGTCCTTATCAGATCAAGAAATGAATAGGGGACAATGGCTTACAACTTAATCCTTCAAAATGATACGTTATTCATCTTGTGGTGCATGTATCATTTTTGTGTTGCTATAATAGTCCTAAACCACCCACACAAGCCTGCCCCTTACCCATCATCCTAATCATCACCAACAACCCACTCTAGACCCTAAGAACTACCTCTCTCCAAACCTTACAAATGAAACCAACTTAGTTTCCCCAAGTACATTAAACACCTCCAATGATTTTTTTTCCCTCTCTAAATCCACACCCTTAGATCCAAACCCCATCTTAGCATCCTCATCATCCAAATTAGTCAACATGGACCACCAACAACACCTTTTCCCCACGCCTAACACGTTCCCAAATAAACAAAACTCTCCAAATTCCCATACACATGTTCAAAATTCAAAACCAGCATTTCCCCATGTGCTGACACCTAGCAACACCTCATTAGACAACCCAAAATGTTTGTCTCTCACGTCTAAGTTACCCCATATGACTACACCAGTTTCCTGCCCAGCTTTCTCCCACCCAAAAGACCACTTTACAACTTTAACCCACTTACCAGTCAGGGACCATTGGGAGTTGTTGGATACCAACACTAATAAATCTGGATCACACACCGGAAGCACAATTTATGGCATCCCCTCTTTCACTAATCGTGGGGCATCACGTGTCTCACAACCTTGAGGACAAGGTTAGGCCCAACGCGAGGAGTGTTGTTAGACCAAAACGCTATTCACACCCTCCTACTTGGCTCAAGGATTATTTCTATTAAGCTCGTTATATCTTTCTTGCTTATTTTGTTATCTTTTTGTATTTCCCTTAAGTGAGCTAGTTGTTGTTTAATAGCCCACATCTTATAAGTCCTATATAGGACCTTATCTTCAAAATAAATGCAAGGAATGGTTTCCCAAATTTAGCATTAATTTTAGCATAGCGTTACTTTATGTGCCGTTTCTAACACATTCCTAAACAAAACTACCTTTACAATATGTCTTGTTACCACAAAGGTACCATGCAATAATAAAACAAGATAAAGGTACAATATGAAAATAAAAGCAACTAATCCAAAACTCAATGGAACCGAACAAAATTTTCAAATATAAGATGAAATCAGGGCAAAGACAAAACGAATGGTTTAAATCAAAGTATCTAAAAACTCTTAGCTTACCATTTTCTTGACCCGTTTTCCTTGAAACCACCCAAAATTCCCAATGACTCATCTAGCTCTACACTGGACAATTAACCATGAAAAAAGCAGCACTTGTAAATAATGAAAACAAATTAGAAAACAGAAAGTCATGCATGATTAATTCAGTTGCCATGCACATTCTGTATTGTATGAAAATTTAGAATGCACATAAAATTTTAACAAGACACTGGCAAAAATCCTTTGTTTTAAACTTCCCCAAACAAGAAAACAAAACAAGGAAATTCTCAGTTTAATATAGTAATTATAGTATAATTTAAGTAATGACCAATGTTATCAATGGCGGATGGCAAAACACAGCGGAAGGCTAAAATTCCACCATAAAAACACGCCATTGCATTTTATGGCACCGTCATGGCAGACATTTCTTCAGAAATTTTATATAACGGTTGGCAAAAAATCCGCCATGACATGGCGCTATTGCACCACCATGGCGGTTATTTAACAACATTGGTAATGACTCAAAATTAATTAGGATTTAGAACCTACAAACATGGATAAATACAAAACATCAAATTCATATCACCATTCAAACTTAATTTATTCCCTGGAGGACAAGAATAATGGACCAACTCATTCTTCATTAGTGGCAGCAAACATGCTTTATTTTCCTCCTGTTGAAGTCTAACATCACCAGTGAATTAATTTTGCAGAAAAACTGGCAAGTTAATTTTGCAGGAAAACAGCCGTTTTTGCAAACCAGATTTTTATTTTGAGACCCAAGGTATCTTTCAGCTGGAAGTCAAGGATAAAGCTCCTAATATTCAGAGGAACTTATCAAATATTTTTTTCTTATCCACGAAGCTGAGGATTGAACCTCTGTTTAAAGAACAAGATTATTTATTACCAATTTCACACCATGTTAGTCCATTCATATATATTTTAATCACAAATTTTCACAAAGGATATCTTGAAAATATATATTTCATTAGCGAAAGAACCAATCAAAAGCCAGGAGGACACAACCTTTGAATTCACAACTTGAGGGAAAGAGTACCATAAATCCACAACCAAAACTAGAAAATGTAAAATTTTGGCTGATAAAAAAACGGTGGATATTAAATATTTCACCCAAGCATTGAGCTTATGAAATTAGAAAATTAGAGTTGAACTGATATTAACATACAACATCACAAAGCTTTGACTCGTGCAGTTCAGGACCGCAAGCACATATATTTCAACTTGCATCAGTAGAATAGCATACAGATGCTTAACTATGCCAGTAAGACACGAGTGGATTCAGCAAGCCCGTCTATCCTTTTCCTTATCTCTTCTGGATTGGCACCAACCAACTTGTCTACCGCAGCACCATCTTTCAGCAACAAAAATGTTGGCATTGCCTTCACATGCATTCTGGTGGCTACCTCCTGACCCCCAAAAAACAATTCAAATATATATAATCGTCATCATCAAACAATAACAAGAATTAACCTTTTGTTTCAATGATCCAAGCATGATATAATATCAGGAAAAGTACGGCATCTAATCAGTATTATGAATATGAGAAGCATAGCTTTAATATGGTGATCAGCAGAATATATATATACACACACACACACACATATATATATATATATACACACACACACACACACATATATATATATATATATAACTGTAGAGGATCGTCATCCTTATCTATATTGATCTTTGTTGAGTAACAAATACTAATCGCAAAACTGTCCTTCAAATACAAGTCAGTAATCAAGAGGTGCAAGTTGCTCTGTTTTATCTTAAAGACATTCATGGTAGATAGAATTCTACCTTTTGATCATATGCAGATAAATCTGAAATATATTTTGCTTAACAACAAAAGCAATCATTTAACTATATTTACTGATCCACATAGCAGTAGATAAACTTCTTAGGATGCATATTACACAGGTACAGTGTTCAATAAACAACTAACAAGAGTGTCAAGACATTTACAAGTTCTACTTCTACTAACCTTGACAGCTTCCTTCCTTCACTATCCTATTCCAAACAATGATTGTTCATTTAAAAATATTTACAGGAAAAAAAGAATCCCCCCCCCCAATAAGGACCATTTTATCAATGGAAATCCAAGCAAAAGCTATCAAGGACACAATACAGGACTTAATTGCGTACAATAATTGATAAATTACTTATGGAAGAATAAAATTATAGTGAAATGCACAGTAGCCAGATACTGACACCCATATGCACCTGCCTACTTTATTTTGTACTAGAAAGATATCAACTTGATAACATGTGACTATTTAATGGATCAATTCATTATGTGAAGATCTAGCTCAGAGACAATGGACCACATTTGCTTGCAAATAATGTGGTTATTATCTTTTGGAACATTTAATAGTTTTCACAATGCATCAGGTGTGTTTCTTTGCTCTAGATCTAATTTTAACGATCCTCCATATGAAATTTTTGGCATAAACAAGGAAAATATAACTTTATGGCAGCGTGCAACTTTTGTCACTATGAAGGATGTAAAGATCAATAAGAATATAAGATATCTGTAAACTCGATTTACAATAAAACATTAAGCCATCATTTGATCTACAGAACTAACTACCCAGGGAAAACAGGCTCCGATGTAGCCAAGTGTGGTTGGAGAGGAATCCTCATAAATACAGCAATTCATAGTTCATACTGAAATCAAAAAGGGAAAAGAAAACAGTTAACAATATCAAAAGACACTATCCCATATCCCGCACATTCACACAGGCATAATGGGGACATACAAGAAAAGTAATAAACTAAGAGAGAGTGGTAACAAATTATACGAACAACACATTGTACACTATTTTTTTCTCTCTATCTCTCCTCATCACATCGCCCCTCTTCTTATATTATATAACATTACTCTCTCTTCTCTTCCTATCTCTCATGTTTATATACATGTTTGTTGTATGTGTAGGAATATAATTTCTCAGAAACCAATGACCATGTATTCAAATATGCAATCATCTAGAAACATTGAAGAAGGGACCCAGGCACAAAAGCACGGGGGTGGGGAAGAATTACCTTGACTTCATCAACATCAACGGTGAGAAACAGAAGATCCGGATAGCTTAAAGCAAGTTCTTCAAAAAAAGGATTCATGGCCACCGATGGCATGCACCATGAAGCAGAGAAGTGAACAACGACCTACTCGATTCATCCCACCAAAAACATAAACCATAATCATATTAATCTAGTATTTGTATCCACAAGGAAGAACATGAAAGACAGCCAACAACCTAAATTATTGCAAACATAGAAAACCAAAAATCAAAATCAAAATGAACTTTGTAAATAACTTAAAAAGTCTAAACACCCGTTTTACACACTCTTTTCAGACCAGAGTAAAAGAAATGAAAAGATCTAAACTTTGGCATAAAAAGAGTGTCTTACGGGACAGTTCTGGTTAGATGCCTGGTTGACAAGGACCTCCCATGATTGCAAAGAGTCAATCACCACCACCTTTGATTTGTTCTGCTCTGTGGCTTCCATGCTCTCACCCAACTCCTAATTAATGAACTCACTATGCCCCAAAGTGGGAACTTTGCAGCTTCCTAAATTCAGCTGAATGAAAATCTGGTAAATAAGGGTGATTCAGATACAGCAGACTTCATCTTTTAATAATTTATCTTCTACGGATTAGAAAGACCCACCTCACACCAGATTTAGTGCATGTTTGGGATAGCATGAAAAAATATTTTTGATTGTTAAATATGTTTTTAGAGAACAAACTAATTAGATAACATATTTGATATTTCATTATTCTTAAAAGTATTTTTGTACGAAATTTTATGGAAAAAATATTTGAACTATTTTTACAAATTCAATATGCAAACCATATTTGATATTTCATTATTCTTAAAAGTATTTTTGTACGAAATTTTATGGAAAAAATATTTGAACTATTTTTACAAATTCAATATGCAAACTTAATTTGATTCAAACTTAATTCTATAAGTTTTTATCCAAATGAAATCTTAGAAGGGATCTTCTTTTATCTACTAACAAACAAAGCAATAATAATAAAGTTAAATTCAAACTAAAATTTTGCGTCATAAAATATAAATAAATTCAAACTTTTCTTAATCTTGTCTCTTTACCAAAAGAAATCCTTATTCAAGTAATTACAGCACATTTATTTTCGATAATCCTTGCTTAGCTTCTATTTTATTTGGGTAGTGTTTCAAAAAAAGTTATGAAAATTGATTTAATAAAATGTTTTATATCGAAATAAAATTGTGAAAAACATATTAATTTCGTAAGTTTTTTTAATTGATCTAAATAATTTTTAAATTATTTAATAAAATATTTTAAATTCATAAAATATTTTTTATAAGAATTTATTAAATAAGCCTAATAAGTTTGAATCAAAAAATTTAATAGTCAAGTATTTGGTAAGACACTTGAAGAGTTTTATAAGTTTTTTTACTAATTTAAAATTAATTTTATCAAAATAAATTTATTTAAAACTCGAGTTTATTCTAATAATTTATAACTTATTTAATATATTATTTTAAGTAGCTTATGAAAATATGATAATTTATAAGTTATTACTTTTTTATTTTTATCCTTATTAATTTATCTTATATTTTTATTTTTATTATTCAATTAATTAATTATATTATTTTATGTTACAGTTATATACTACTTTATGAAATTATTTTATTAAACCTTATCAATTAAATCAATTAGCTTATAAGATTTTTATTTGTTGATCTTAAATAAGAGTTGAAGAGAAAATTTACATTCATACATTTTACTTAACTAACTGAATAAGAATCCATTGATTAGCATAGATATTAACTATTGAGCTAGCTTATAAATTTTAACTAATTTATAAGTTATTTTTATCAAACATAATCTTTATATTCAAAAAGATTCTAAAAAAACTACTATTTTTTTTACTAAATGCAAGACATTTTCAATTTCTTTGTCGAGAATTAGATACTAATCTGTAAAAGTAATGAGATTTATTTAAGTAGCATGTCCATTAATAAATAATTTATATAGACGATTTAATATAAGAAGCAAACAGCTAACTACTTAAGCAAATTATCTATCAACAATACCGTGTTTCTTCGATAATCATCCATGCCTAGCTAATCTTATATTTTGCGACCTAGTACTAATACAATTCGAAAATCTGTTCTTTCTCTGTCGAAGTATACTTTTCTTTTACTATAAATTCAATTCGAAATATCTGCTCATAAATGCAACAATGAATATATAAAAATAAAAGAGAATGTGTTACATAACAACATATAACAAAATAAAATATAATCTTTAATTTTAAAAATCATATAAATAAATTTTTAATTAGTGTAATATTTTTTATACTTGATATTTAATTATAATTTTTAATTTTAAAAATTATATAAATAAAAAATATAATTAAATATAGTATAATATTTTTATAAAAACTTATATACTAATTAAACTAATAAAAATATCGATAACCAAGCGTGTTTTGTAGAAAAGCCAAAAGCAATCAAAGAGATAAAAGAAAAAGATTTGGGAAATCTGTATTACATAGAGATTTTAATTCATAATTCATCACTGACCACCAACCATCCATACATCAATTATCAAACTATGGGGTCGGGTTCTGTGGGCGCCGCTGAGTCGAGAAGCTTCTCCATTAAACGTTACACGACAAAATAATACCATTCCTCCTCTTTTCTCCCAAAATTTTAAAAAAAAAAAGTGAGAATCGTAAAGAAATAAAAGAATAATACTCTTTTTAGCATACCTATCTCCAGTAAGAATCGATTCTATTTTTGCCAGAAATATCATAAAATGATAGAGCAAAAAAAACATGCACGATATTTGAATCTGAAAAAGCCCACAAATCCTACATAAAAAAGCACATAGGACCTAAAAGCCCACAAGCCCCAGCGGACTAGGATTGAGCCGTAGAAAATAAATACACTTTACATAGTGATTATAAGAAATTCTTAATAATTCACGTTTTGATTACAAAATACAGTAATGCATTATGCAATTAGTATCAAAATATTAAATAAAAAACTTTTATGAACCAAAACGTTGTCCATAAAGAGCTGTTGGAAGTTTTAGTACTGAAAATAATGTGACTGCTGGTCAAGTTGCAAGGACAATAAAATGGTTAAGTAGTACATAGAAATTAGTTACAATCAACAAGTTGTTTCAATAAATTGAATATTATGATGTCACAGCTAAATGATACAAATCAGTTGCACCACACCACTGGGGCTTGAGCCATTACAAATAAACAAGCTCTTGTACAATCAATTTATACAAACTCAACTCTCTAGAAGTTAATATTGGATAAAGAGGAACACGTTTTTATCCCATCCAAAGCATTACAAATAACAGTTATTTTGGTTATGGATAATGAATGAGAGAGGGGGGCTTTTCTTTTTTAGGTGATGCTACGAGAATCAAAGGAGCGCGTGGATGTCTGACGCCGCGGAATACCAATCTCGCAGGCATTGACTCCAGCCGCAAAACGAAGAGAGCAAAGTGACTCTCCAGATGAGGAAGGATCCGGTGAGATGTTCACAAACATCAAAGTTTTTGAATCCCCACCCAGACATGGCTGCCAATGCATACATTACAACATAAGCAAATTATAAGTTTGATTCATTTACTCATCGAACTTAGCTTAGCATAGCATACCTGAAGAAGATATGTCAATTTTGAATTTCTAAAGGGTATGTGATCCTGTTTCTTTGCTAAAGCAAATATGACATCACTCAAAGAGGAAAGACTTTTGTTGATAGCCTGACATAGCAAAAAATTTGTTATTTGTTACTGGCAGAGCTCAAGTTGATAAAATGAATCAAACACACACCTGAGTTTCCTTCAACCGCTCTCCTGTTGCCCCACTCCTCGACAGTCTCTCACTTCCAGCCAAATCAATTAGATTCAACACACCTTGCACATGTTGTCCAGTTTTCTGTGAACCAGACAAAATACATCAGCAAAGATTGTCAGGATAAAAGAAACAGAAAATCACATCAGCAAACGTGTCGGTACCTCATTATTTCCACTGATACGCAAAGTAAACACAAAGTGACTTCGCGACGACTGTTCATTCATGTGTGTTCTTCCTACAGACCTGGAACAAGGGGGACACATTGTATCGTATGCATTATAAAAGTCACATTTCTAATTAATGGAACCAAATATCATGCATTTTGTTCTGAATTTTGAAGCAAAATTTATTCTGAAGTTAGTTTAGTAGAAAAAGGAATAGTATTGGTCATCTTAAATTTATACGGAACACAAGTCTTGCACTGTTGTGCACGACTCATACTGAAAGCTCATTCTAGCGTCTTCATGTTAGAACAGAAAAACTAAAACAATTTGCAGGTTTCGATCATGACTTCACCTGCTTTGTGCTGCCTGTTGTAGAAGGTCTGAAATCTCATTTGCACTACAAACACTCTTTATAGTGAGGTCTGAAACCTGTGTGTTTCCATTGACATCGTGCATTATCGTGTATGGCTGCTTTCCAGAAACAGGAACACCATTTTCTGTTCGTATCGAGTCAATACCACTTGACCGATTTGACGATAACAAATCCCTAATGGTCTCGTTATATATTTCCAATACCGAAGCCTACAAATATCTTATAAAATGTCATTATTTTCTCTTTTCTATGTAGTATTATGTAATCCTAAAATAAGTATATTATAACCTGCATTTTGTACGTCCACCCCTGATCCTTCAGGGTCTGACTAATCTGAAATATCTGTTCTAGAGAACGTGGTATCAAACCCTTAAGATCGGGGGCATCAGGCCTACCCATCATTGTATAGGTTTTGCCTGAACCTGTCTGTCCATAAGCAAAGATACAGACCTGTCATAACAAACAATAAGCACCGTTGACAGTTTAACTTTTTATACTTAAAATTAAAACAATCAAAAGAAAAAAGCAAATGAAGAGGATCATAAACATAAAAGGAAAAATGAAACCGTAACAGTTGTCTACTATGAGTATACATTCTATTTTAGCAATGCATTTCATTTCAGGGGAGAAAAAGACTCTTTTCCAAAACCATAAGCTACGCAAATAAACTATAAAGACTACCAGATCACGGCGAGTACTTACTGCGCATTTTCTAAAGTCTAAAGCATTAGGCTCCTAGCATAATGAACTTAGGAACCAAATGAGAAAAACTAAAAATCACCTTGTACCCATCAAGCGCACTTTGTACTAGCTGTGATATCTCAATGAAAACATCTTGCTGAGAAGCTTCGTGATTAAATACCTTGTCAAACGTAAAAGGGTACTTCTGCCCTGTTTATCATCATAGGATGAAATTGTTATATTTTCATAAGCACATACACTAGGTGAAACTATATTTAGAAAAGCACATAAACTACCATTCTGTAGCAATTCGATGCCCCGGTCAAGTGCTTCTGTTGACGTGGGATAAGAAACAACCATGTCTATTCCAGGACCATCATCCGGTAGCAAAGGTCGGACTCGGCAGAACACACGAATATTTCCTTTTAGCTCCTACAAAGAAATGATTCTATGCGTCTAAACAACTGATAGGGAGAAAATCATTTAGATATGACTTTTAGCAAGCAAAAAAAAATTACCAGGATAGTATTATGCAATTTTTTCCTTAACTTATCCCCTTCAATTACTTGGATTTCTTTTTCTGCCAGTCGTTCCTGGAGTTCATGTATTATTCTTTTCTGATCTTCAAACACTGTTCTTGTTTCTGAAGCAGATAAATCAGCCATCTAACAAGATGAAAATCATAGCTTTAGATGTAGTTCACAAAATATGCACAAACGATAGTAGCAAAAATCAACAAATACTACTAACAAGTAACAAAGTAAAAAGAATCACCAATTATGGACTAACTAGTTACTACTGGTAGCAAAAATAACAAATATATAAATATTTAATCATTTACAGATTCCCAGTTAAATTTTAATGAAACAGCTGAAAAGGAGATTAGTAACAAACAAACAACCATATCTTATCCCAAAATAAGTTAAAAAAAACATGTACACACTGCTGACATACCTTTAACCTCTCCTTTTCAGCAATCAACTGCTGTTGAAGCATATTTATTTGGTCCCTTTGAGAAGAACACATTTCCTATAAAGAAAGTCACTATCTTTTTATGAATCTAATGAACACGCGACAGCATCAGAATAATAAAAATCAAAGGACAAAACAACACCACAAACCTCAAGAGCATTTGTTTTAATCATCAAGGTATCCAACTGTGCACAAGATTTCCCTGTGTATTCTTTGTATTTTGCTACTTCACCGGTCAAAGCTTGTACTTGTAGTTGTTTGTGATCTCGATCATCTCTAATTTGCTTTAAGTCTTCCCGAAGGCATTTGTTCTCATTAGCTAGCATTTCTTTCTGCCTTGCAGCTTCATCCTGTGAAGCCTGAGAAGTAAAATGTAAAAGCAACGGAATCAGTCAACGTAAAACAAAGTTACTTAAAATGACAGCATGGAGTCAAAATGCAAGTGCAAATTATTTGCACTTTACTGCTCTTCACGAATTTTCCTTATGGCATGTGTACTCCAAAAGTTTAATTCAGATTGAAATTTCAAGTGCACGTGAAAGAGGATGTTACCACTACTGGAAAGTCACTACTACGATTAATGGAAGAACAACAAAGCAAGTCCAAAATATGGCATGCCACCAACCAAAATCAAGTACTCATTTCCTTTTCAATGCCTAAGGCAACACACGATAAGGAAACACATTTTCACTCGATTAGATTATTATTACGCAATATTGAAATTGTGAGGAAATTATAATGCATTAAAATAAAAAATGAAACAAAACAACTTACTTTAAGAGATGCCAACTGATCTTGCAAGGCCTTATTGTGTCCCCTCACATTGCTAAGGTTCTCCACAATGGTTGCTTTCTCCGTCTCCAGTCGTTTATGTGCCTCATTAGTTGTTTCAAGATCTGACTGAAGGCGACTATTGTACTGTTGTAGACTTATATTATACTCTTGTGATCTTTTGTACAAGTCCTCGTTTGAAATGGCCTGCAAAACTCAACAGATCCAAAAAAAAGGGAGACAAAAATTGGTAAGCGATAAACACAATATAGAAAGACAATGTACCAAGTGTACAATAATCATTTGGTAAATTGGTTGTGGATTTCAATATTAAACGGATCAATTGTAAATGAAACGGATTATAACATCGAATTACCTTCCTTTCAGCAGCTGATTTTTCTTCCCGAACTCTCTCAAGTTCAGTTGAAACAGAAACTTGCATTTGCTCAGCAGCACTTCTGGCTTCTTGTTCCTTTCTATAACAAGCAATTGCTTCCTAGTTGTCAAACCATGAGAACCAATATCATCAGGCAAAAGAAAACAATCATTGGGATATCCAATCACAATATTTAGCAAACAACCTTACCAATTTATCTGACTCTTCCTTTGCAATTCTCTCTTCTAAAGAGGAAATTGTCACCCTCAAATTAGATATAATCTCGTCCAATTCAGCAATCTTAATATTCATCTCATTCTCTGATCAAATACAAATGTGTGGAAGTATTATTGAACAACTATTACTCTAACTTGAATTTTTTAATTAAAACCTAAGACTACACTACAGTTTAATGACACAACAAAAGAAATATTTAATAATTTTATCTTAGAATAGAAAAAATCTCGCTCTAGCAGAAAGAATGAAGACGAAGAAGCATTATTGATACAAAATGAAACAAAGCTCTAGAGTCAAGACACACTGAAGAGAACCATGTTTACGAGTAACAAAAAAAACTGAAAGTGTCATAGCGTACACAACAAAGCACAGTAGTGTATGTGCAACAAAAATGGAAGGTTGAAGCAACCATAAAATAACAGACAACAAATACAATACTATGTTGAATGGTAGATGGGCCAAAGTAGTGAGTAAGGAAGCATGGATATAATAAGACTGACCAGTGTGGAGGCATTTGTTCTCAGCTGATTGTAAGTCAGTCTGAAACTTTTCTTTGTCCTGGATATGGACTTCTTCAACTCTCTTAAACCATCTGAGACAGAGTTTAAGCCTTTTAATGAGATCCCCCATCTGGTCCATTTTTTTCTGCAAGGCACCACACCAACAAGGTTCAGAAACAATTAAGTTAAGAATGAGATCCGTCAGCGAGAAACCTTATTATCGTAACGATTCTCTTTTGTGTTGATCTTCTCATTGAGAAGAGCTTCTACTTCCTCTTTGGTGAAGTCAACAGAGGTGCAGTCAGATGCGTTGGTGCTGGAAACATCATTAGCATCGGTCTTGTTGAGAGCACCCAAGGGAGCCCTAGCTCTGCCCCCTGGTCGCTCCATCCTCTCTGATCCAATCCTTCTGCGCTTGTCGGAGAAAATTTCTTCTTCGGCACTCCCTTTTTTCTGAAATAACAAGACAAAAGAACCGTCGTTAGTGATGCGCGAACTGTGTGCTAGCCATTCTCAACGAGGAGTAAGGAACTTGCATTGGAGAAGGAGCGAAGAGACTTCTTCTCCACGCGGGAAGCCATGGGAGGCTTGGGATCGCGCTCCAATGGATGTTAGGGTTTAGAAGAACAAGAAAAACAGAAACAACGTTGTCGTCAAAAAAAATTTGAATTTCGATTGGCGGTTCTTCCCAAATACGCTCCCAGTCTCCTCTTTTCGGAAATAAGGCTTATTCCTATAGTTTTATTATTATTATTTTCTTGCACTGGATTTAACATAATCTAAGTCAATATTAAATAATAAAAAATATTTTCTTCCAGTGGATTTAAATTAACTTAACTTTACGATAAATCCAAGTCAATATTAAATAATAAAATATAATATAAAAAAATATGTTACAAAATATGTTATTATTATTTGTCAAAGGATAGATATTAATACCATTCTTTCTACTTAAAAAAATATTTTTACTGCTAAAATTTATTGAAATATAAAATTTTATGAGTTTTATTATTTAATATATGATTATGTAGTTTCTTATAAAATTTATTTAACAATAAATTTTATTGTTTCTTATAAAATTTATTTAACAATAAAAAAAAGTTCAACAAATATTTTTTTCAAAAAATAAAAATAAAAACAAAGTGTGTATTATAAATAATAAATATGAAAAGGAGTCCTGGAGTCTAACCAAACAACATACATAAATTAGTCAATCTATAAAAAATAGACATTATGTGACCAAAAAATAAAATAGCAATGAAATCAAAATATACACGATTGAGTAGATAAAAAAGAGGGAATCTATTAAATAAGATTCTAAATACATAAATAAAAGATATGAGAGTCAATTAGTTAATTGTAAGATGATCATAGACTATTTGTTGCGTTTGTAAAGGAATTAGTACAAAAAAACTCAACAAGGAGCGTCAAATTTGTACTATACAATACACCAAAAAATATGTTAATAAAATTTCATTAGTTCTTAAAAAATAGTTTCTTGAATTGAAGTGAATTAAATTACATATTTGTATAGTTGTTTTTTTTTTTACTGCAATATTTGTTTATATATACTCACCTTAACTGATTAGAAATCTTATTTAGAACAGTTTTTATTAGGCTTCATACATATTCTTCACCTAATGAAACTAATTTTTGTTAGTGGAACTTAAATATCCTCTTTTGAGAGTTACCATCATACAAACTTTTAAATTTATCTTGTATTGAGCCAAAAGTGGCTTATTATTAAAAAAGTTTATGTTGTAAACAAAAAGTTATGAAAATACTTGTTGTAAATCAAAGTGAAGGAAAGATATATATTTGTATTTTAGTGGAAACAGTAGAACTTTCTAAAGATATTTAAAAGAGATTGGATGTAACTCATGTCGAGTGAACCAATATAAAGCATTGTTCTTTCTTACCTTCTTTGACATCATCTTCTTACTGTAATTGGCTTGTAACTCCAATAGTTTTATAATAAGTTGTTTTATTAGCATCAACTTATCAGAAGTTTCTTATAAACGAAGTTATTTTACAAAGCTTTTTTTAAAGGTTTTTAAATCTTTTTGTACATTCTACATTTTCATGTATTTTGATGAAATCATCTAAGAAAATACATTTTTATAAATGGTTTATGAAAAAGTTTTTAATGAAGTTTTTTATAACTTTATTCAACCCCGTTCTAGAGCTAACCTTTCTTTTCACATTTCCACCAATCAAACTCATTTAAGTTTTGATACATTTTTCTAGAGCTTGAACGAGCGGTATATAAGGAGTGATCAGCCTTTTTTATAATCTTTTTCCTCAAATCTCATACACTAGGAACACAAATGAGTGTCAAAGTGTAAGACATAATCATAATTAACCATAATATTAGGAATTTTTTCTTCTTGAGTCTCCTCATAATCTTCCTCAAATAAGGGTTTTCACCTTAAGTTGCTTTAATGATATATACTAAAGTCTAACAAACATGAACATTAGCTAAAAGTGATTCATTTCTTGAGACCTAAAACCCCATTTCCTTGGACTCAAGATCTTGGAACTCCTTAATCGTAGGATTTCTAACTTCAACAATGTGTGTTAAGCTATCTATAAATTGTTTACTCAAAGAATCAACAACTACATTTGCTTTGCCAATATGATACAAAAACGTGCAATCATAATATTTTAAGAGTTCTATTCATCTTCTTTGCCTTAAATTCAAGTTCTTTTGTTGAAAGATATATTAAATTCAAGTTCTTTTGTTGAAAGATATATTTTAGGCTCTTATGATCAATGTAAATCTCACAAGTCTTGCCATACAAATAATGTCTCCAAAACTTAAGAGCATAAATCATTATTGTCATCTCTAAATCATGTGTAGGATAATTTTGCACATGTCTCTTCAGTTGTCTAGAGGTATAAGCATGTTTAGAAAAATCCTTAATAAAGTGATGGTAGTACCCTGCAAGTCTGAGAAAACTATGAATTTTTATCACTTATGTAGGTTTAGGCCAACTTTGGACTACTTATACTTTCTTCATATCTACACTTAAGCCTTCTTTAGAACCCACATGGCCTAAAAATGCCACACT
Source organism: Psophocarpus tetragonolobus (assembly GCA_037954015.1). Taxonomy (NCBI): domain Eukaryota; kingdom Viridiplantae; phylum Streptophyta; class Magnoliopsida; order Fabales; family Fabaceae; genus Psophocarpus; species Psophocarpus tetragonolobus. The sequence continues at coordinate 93,154,077 of CM075688.1, forward strand.
ATCTAATTAGAACTCACATTTAGGGAACTTTGCATACAACTTATAAAATTATGAATTAAGTGCTTTATCATCTTAATTTGCACTCTATTTAGAAGTATATGCATATGTTTTAATTATTTTTCCTCCTAACTAATTGATATTTAGAAAATAAGTTTTTAGAGCATGTAGTTAAATTTTAATTAATTTCTCTCTTGATTTATAGAAATAGAAATTTTCAAGTGTTCATTGCTCGAGTTGTGGAACCACTGCTAGAGCCATGAATAAATAAGGAAATTATTTTGAACAAAAATCTAGAGCCAAAGTGTTGAAATCACCACCACAATGGTGAGATTGAAGAGATAACCAAGATAGAACAAAATTATGTAGGCATGACACTAAAACTAAGGCTCAAGTAGTGAGAATCAAAACATCTCAAAGAACATAACACCCACAACCACAATGGTGAAACCAATGCTGCAACCTTCAAAGTTTTCTTCATTATCAAGAACCCTTCACTGATGCAACACCAGAACCACGATTATAGCAATGATGACCTATCAAGGAAGGAAGCCAAGATAAAATAGAGAACCTAAAGGATTTGGAGAAAAGATCGTTTCAGAACGAGGATTGTCATCTTTACTGCTTCTCTTTCTTGATCTACATTGTGTATTTGTTAAGGTCTCATCATAAGTTTATATGATATTGAGTTTACATCCATGTTATGAAAATCGAATCGAATCGTCTAATTAAACCAGTTCAACAATAAACCAGTCATTATAATAATTTAGTCAACTTGTTGGATCGGAAATATAAAAGAACCAGATTGAACTTACCAGTTTTGCTGAAAAAACAGAAATCATCCAATCATACTAATTTGCAAACTTGAGTTTCTTTTTAAGTCATAAACATTGAAACTGAAACATAGATAAAAAAAAATTCCATTTTTCTATCTATTTGAAATCTGAGCTCCATTATTTGTTTGAATTTTTGCTATCAAATTTTATTATTCTATTATGAATTAATTTTTAAAGCAATTTTTATAAGTAACGCATTAATCATTTCATTATTCTATATGTATAGTTACCAATATCATGTGTCTCATAGAAGATTTTATACACATAATATCTAAAAATGAACACACCAGGTATGTAAATTATTATCACATGAAATATGAAATTTTTTTTTTTGGACTTAAATTATGATTTTAAATTTAAAGTTATAATATGTATTATTTATTATGACATTTATTTTAAAATTATTAGATTAATATTTTAAATTATGATAAGTATATCATTTTTTTAATATCAACCGTTCAACTAATTAATTAGTGATCATCAAGCTCGAATATTAAATCATTAAATCACCGTCTACAGCGATTTTATCAATGGTTTAGCTTTTATAACATTAGTTACATATATTATGAATGTGAATTTATTTTTAATGCTTAAGCTGACTTAATCATTTGTCATGTGATCTTTGTCTTAAATTCAATTGAAAACATTTTTTAAGACTTGATTTGAATCATTACACTTAATGAGTTCTCGTCTCCTATTAGAAATAGAATTATGTCTTGAGATTTATTTCTTTAGATACATAAAGTTGAGTAATAAAATTAAATTGTTTTATGAATGCATGAATATGGTATTTGAATTCATATTTACTTTAAAGACAAAAGTGTTGGAAAGTGCATTTAAATCTAATCTTTCTCTTATATTGAGTTATTTTGCCAAGTCTAGTATTTTGTCAATTAGTCACTTTTAAATATAATTTAATCTCATATAGTGTTTTTCATTCATGTATGTATTTGTTATACAAGTTTACAAGAAAAAAAAACAATTATAAAATATCTCAAATCCCGAATGATATATAAATTACTATAACAAAGCTTGATTTGCTTGTCATACCTACAACAACTTATGCTCCCTCAAGGTTTGCAAAGTTCTAACCTAAGTGTTATTCATGATCCTCCTTTGTTTTGGAATACACTAAAATGTCATTGATGAAAACGATCACGAAGTGGTCTAAGAAAGACTTAATTCATCAAGTCCATAAAAGTTGCAGGAGCATTGGTTAATCCAAAAAGACATAACCAAAAATTCATCATGCTCATATCAGTTACAAAAAGCTATCTTAAGAATGTTTTCAACTTTTATTTTCAACTAATGATATTCAAGTCTAAAATCAATCTTTGAGAAATATTGAGATCCATGAATTTGATTAAACAAGTAATCAATTTGAAGCAAATGATATTTATTCTTCACTACCAATTTGTTTAATTTTCGATAATCAACAATTCAATATACACAAAATGAACCATAACTTTTTTAACAAAAACATTTATGCACCCCATGGAGAACAACTAACGAGGATAATATATTTATCAAGTAGATATCTCAATTGTTGTTTCAATTCCTTAAGTTCATTTTGAGTCATTCAATATGGATGTATAAATATGGGTTGAGTTTTTGGAAGCAAATCAATACCAAAGTTTATATTTTTATCTGGTAGTATGTCATATCAAGTAGATATCTCAATTGTTGTTTCAACAAGATATTCAGATATAATTGAAACTTGTTTTAACTCTTTTGTTGTCACATCAACATCTTTTACCGTCACAAGACACCCTTACCAACCTTTCCTTAACATGTAAGTTTTTATATTTGAAATTAAATTACAAAATGACCAACTTTGATCATCCAAAAACACAAAGGTTGTTTCTCTTGGAATATTAAACTTCACTACCTTATTGTGGCAATCTAAAATAGCATGGTAAGAAGCCAACTAATCCATAGCCAACATCATATCAAAGTATACCATATTCAACCTTAGGAGGTCTACTACCAACAATTTTCCCTCTATTAAAATCTCACATAATTTATACATTAAATTTGCTAATAAGGAGTGATACATGGGTGTAGCCACTACCAGATGCTCATCAAAAGGTGATGGGTTTCTTCCTAAAATATATACAAAGAAAAGAGACACAAAAAAGGGTATAACTTTAAAGTCAAACAAAAAATATGCATATCGAGAAATATACATGTTTTAACAACATTGGATGCTTGAGCATCCTAACAAGTCAAGGTAAACCCACGGGTTTGTGCTCTGCTAGTTTGTTATTGAACTCTACTTAATGATCTCTTACCACCACGATGTGAGCCAATTGGCGCATATGATCCAAATCTATTAGATTATCCCAGTTGAGTCATATGTGTTGTAACTCCACTAGAAGAAGGTTAAAAAGATAACATACAACAACTTCTAGCAAAGTGTCCAATTTTCTCACAATAATATAATAACAATTTGTCGACCCTTACTACAAGGTCCATTATGCACCTTCCCACATGTAATAGAAGTAGTATGAGCCCAATTAGAAATAGTATGATGTTGAAAAACACCTCAATTGTGAGTCGTGCTAGTTGTTCGACTAGCTTTAGTAACTTATGGTCGTGACCTCCATGTTGATTTCTATGTTATTGAGTTGCATCATCACCAAAGCCTTTGCCACCATGACACTAGTGACTACCATAAGATGTCTCAAAGCATGATGTCTTACATAAGTCACAAGAATTTCCACCCCTATCTATATTTCCTCACTCAACAATCAAAGTTGTGTTCAAGAATTACTTATAAGTCATGTCTCTTTGTCTTGTAATTGCTTTAGACAAGAAACTCTTCAAATCACCCAAGAATCTTTGAACTTGTAGCTTTTTAGTAGCAACCAAGTGTGCTGTATTTTGAGAAAGTCACATAAATTCAATATTATACTATATCAATGACAATTGATCAATGTACAAGTGTCTCAAATTCCCATGCTCTACTGCCTTTGATGCCTTGAGGCATGAAGTGAGATAATAACAAGCCAACAAACTCATTCCATACTAAAAAATGTGATCACATTGATTATGCAACATACATGGTCTCTTACCACCTCCTTGCTACATCGCACAAATGAAAGCCTACAAGTTACACCATTTAAGTAAATGAACAACCTAAACCTTGAGATATCCACGACATTTAATCTACAAAGGCATAAGGATCTTAATTAACATTTGAGTTGTTGAAAGTTAGTGGGTTAAGGTTAGTAAATGTAGCCAAGTAAACTTCTAACCCATTGGATTTAACAAGTGGATGCTTGTGTTGTGCACCATCTTGATTAGTCGCTAAAGTTAGTTGTTATTACTTCCTTGTTGAAGCCTTTGATTTTCCTACCACTTCAACTAACTTGCATATTTTAAATGTTAGTATTTAATTGAGCTAGTATTGGATTCCCATAAGTGGCTCTAAGAACCTCAACCTTTGGCATTCCACCACCCCTTATCATGTCTTCCTTGACCACAAATGTAACGAAAACCAAATCTACGAACCCTTTGGGCTACATAAAAAACTTACTCTTTAATATGTCTAGTCCTAGGAGGCATCTAAACCTAAGAATGATCAAGGATATAAATGGAAAACAATTGAAAAGACAAACTTAGAATGAATAAATTAACTAAAAAACAAACTTCTATCTAAAACAAATTATCATAGTATTTTGCATGTAAATTTCGTTTGAGTACACAAATTATGAACAAGTTTCTATAACAAACCAAATTATGTAGCTATAAGACCTATTAATCTGACTCTAATACCAACATTGTCATGACCCACCCTTAATTTATGACCAACACACAAATTATATTCTAGTATTTGGCTAACTTAAGATTTAAACTTTACTAAACACACCATTAATTAAAATTTAAATACTAAAAATTCGACAAAGTCTTCTCTAAAAATAGGATAAACAACAATTTACATAATTTGTAAAAGAAAACATTATAATTATATACATATTCAATTCAACAGGCAAATAACAAGGCCATTTACATTCTCAAAACATCAGAATGTACAACATGTATATTTCATAAATTAATAATTTTTATATCTCAAAATAAAGAGATTTCATCTATATTTCAACATGTATGTAACAATTTTATAAAAAAACATTCTTATAAAATTGTTATAAATAAAAGTAGTTTTAGGAAAGACAAACATTGTAATAAAAAGTAGTAAGAAATACTATTTTATACCGGTTAATTCTTAATTGAATTACATCCCATCTCTTTGAAACCCCTATTGAAAGGTTCCATTATTTCAAATTGAAATACATTAGGTATTGTTATTGTCACTCAAGCCTTACAATGAGTATTGTAAATCACTTATGATTTTACAACTCCCCCTGAGTTTAAGAGTGAGAACACAAAGTCACTTCTAATTACATGAGTATTTTTTGTCATTAAATCACTTTTGGCTTTACCTGAGTATTTTTAACTCAAAAACATGTCTGGTTTACATGAGTATTCTTTAACAACTAAGCCACTTTTGGGTTGCTTGAGTATTCTTTAAACATTAAAGCACTTCTAGCTTACAACCTAAATGTTATGAAGGTTACAAATGTTAAACTCTCAAAAAGAAGATGTTCAAATTTCATTCAAGGGGATAACTTAATTGGGTTGAAGGATAAATAGATAAGTTCATTAAATGTTATAGTATAAAAGCATCTAATCACTCAAGCTAAGTGTTTGTTTTTGAACTTTTACAATGGGAGAAAGCTTTTAACACTTGATAATATTTAGACAATGTTAGGGTTTGATTGATTTGATTTTGTTTTTTAGTTTTTGAAAAGAGTTTTCAAGAATAGTTTTCAAAAACTGTTTTCTGGAAGAAAAAAAAACTTGTTTGGGAAGTGTTATTTGAAAACTGTTTTGAAGATATAAAAATAGAAAAACTTGATTATATTTATTAAAATTTCATTAATGAAAAACAAAAAACAACATATTCTGATTGTATTTTGAGTTTTTAAAACAAAAATAGAAAACTAAAAAACAAAACTATTTTTAGTTGTTCCTGTCTTTCAGTTTTTAAAAACTAAAAAACTAGAAGTATTTTCGAAAACTATTTTCAGAAAACACTACCCAAACGAGTTTTTTAGTTTTTAAATATTAAAATACTGAAAACAATTTTATAAAACTGTTGTCAAACAAGTACTTATTCTCCTCTCTTCAAAGCTTCAACGCCTATATATATACTTCTTGTTGTGATACTCAAAGAATTAAACTTGTATCTAAATGTTTGGTGCATCTTATGGTCTTTGATGAACATTAATTACAACATGTTTTTCACCAACTAATCACCTTTAATATGATCTAACATGCTACTTATATGCTTTTATTAGCAATTTCATTTGATAATCAGGAAAAACTTTGCTTGAGGTAGATACACATATAAGAAGCATAAAATACAAGGTAAACAAGAAGGAGAAAAAATAGCATAAATACATTCATTTTAAAGGAATTACAATGATATTTAAAAAAATGAAAATAAATGCATATAATTTTCTAAAACTAATATTTACTTATTTGAAAACTCAAAGATATATTTATAATCAATCAATATATTATATAAAAAAAGGTTTCTGCTTAGTGGATTCTATGATATGACACCTTCAAGTGAATCTCATTTTCTTGCAAAATGTCTATCTAATCACATAATTTCTCTTTTTTTATTGATTAAATTTTAAATACATATCTCTTCTCTTTATTTTCATTTAATTTGGTCACTAATAACCTTTCTTAGATTTTAAAACTCTTTTCAAAATAAATTTTGAATTTCAAAAGTCAAATTTCAAACTTCAAATATGATGCATTAAAGATATTTTTCACTACTTTCAAACTTGTCTGCTTTCTTGGGTTGATTTATTGTTTTTCATTTTTTTTATTTGAATAGAAAGTCTATCTTCTTTTTATATCTTGCATTGAATATTAAACCTAATGATTCTTCAGCAATCTTTGTAAAAATCGCATAGTTTTTTTTTTTTTATAATTATCAATGTATTATAGCTTTTTTAAGGGCATTGTTTGTTTGATGTTTTGGTTAATAAAGTACTTGAACAATTTAGTGATGATGAATGTTTAATTTCATGTATTTAAAGTTGTTTTTGCTTTCTTTCTAATCAAATTCCTCAACTTGAATAATTGATGAGGAATGTTTTTAGAAAATTTTATTTTGTATGTTTTGAATTTAAAAAGTATTTCTCTAATAAATCTTATTCATGATGGTTGTATTTTTGTTATGAATTTTTTTCTTTTGAAACTTTTTAAAGTGGTTTGAAGTAAATCAGTATATGTTATTGTTTATTTTCTTAATTTGTTGAATGTAATTTCAATTATTGATAATCAATTCGACTCACATATTTAAATATTTTTTAAAGAATTTAATTAGCATAATAAAATATTTTTACACGGATGTTCAATCATGTTTTTTTATTTATATTTTTTTAAAGTATTAATCGGTAAAATCAACAAACTTATTATAAATTAAGGATTGTGATTGGATATTAGTGTAATATATACACTGTTAAGCATATCAACTAAACTCTTTAAAACAGGATATTGAAAAGTTCTTAAATTTATTATTTCTTTTTTACAAAAAATTATATATTAATTATTTTCTTTTCTAAATCTGTGGTTGTTCAAATAATATTTTCAAACACTATAATATATGCAACTTGTGTGTTGGAGACTTGTTATATAATTACTTTAATTGTTTGATATTTTCAAAAAACATGTTCATTTCATGGAAGTTTTTAATAGCTTTATCTTCTAATATGTTTTTAATAATTAAACTACAAATAACTATATCTTTCGGTATTTAGTTAGTTTTTTTTTTATTTACTATTTCGTCTTGATGCAACACACTAGTACTATACTAATTATATATATATATATATATATATATATATATATATATATAATTATATCACGTTATCTCTTCGTTGTGATGAATATAAATATATTATATTATTTTTTTCTTGTCATATACTCTACATCATTTCTTGTTGAGGTGAATGAAAAATATACTATATTATCTCTTCATCGTGCCAATGAAAATAATTATATAATTTCTTTGTTGCAATGAGCAAAAAATTATACATAATTATCAAAGGTATTAAAATATTCATCAATAACCAAAAGGATACCAAACAATCAAGTCAAATTAGATAAATTTAAATATCATTATTTATTGCTAGTTACTAGTAGAAACCAAAATCATCAAAATAACTTAATAATTACATGTTTCTCCTTAAAATAGTTAAAAACAATCACTCGATAGAATAGTTACTTACATATAAAGTGGACTCAATCAATACCTTTTAACATTGTCATGGACAATCATCACATTTTTAAGAAATTTAGATATTAGAAACAAGATGTCAATAAATTAGATAGAAACCTCATGTTTGAAGTGTATATAATGTTTTAAAAAAATACCATAATCTTAATAATTAAATTCCTTATATATATTACACAACTTATCACAAATTTACGATGTAAACTATTCATTTATCTTTAAAAATTAAAGATTTATGGATTAAATAAAAAACTAAAAAAAAAAAAGACTCAAATTACTTTCCTCATAAATTATATAAAATCACAATTATGTAAAAATTTGATGTATTTGATAAATATTAGAGAAAAAAAAAAAAGGTGGGAGGAAAGCTACATAGGAGAGGGGGCTTTTGAAAGAAATAGAATGAGAGGAGGGGTATTGGGTGAGAAAAAGAAATAATGAAGGATTTATTTTTTATTTTTTTAAACTTTTAAATCTTTTTTTAACCATTGTTTAATAAAATGGTATATTTCAGACGCAGCCTTTAATTTATTGCCAATCAATCTGTGACATTTCTAATATACTATTCTATTGTTAATTTATAATTAATTTAATTGATTTTATAATATATTTTTATTGTTCATTTAATTTGGAATTAAAACAATCCGTATCATCAAATTATCCTTATTATGAAAAACTATATAGTGTATTAAAATAATTATCAAAATCAAATTATTTATATATATATAAACATAAACGTGTGCGAGCGCACGTGCTATTCAAAATTTTTATAAAGATAAATTAATCATAAATTTTGATATAAATTTTTTTAAAAAAATGTTTAAATTACTGTGATGATTTTAATATATAAAATTTCAAAATAGATAAATTTATGTCTATGAATTTGGATATTTTTTAAATGAGATATCTCTATTAAAAGATTGTATTTTAGTAATACTATTGATGACATATTCTTATATTTAAATGGAAAAAGAAAGAACCAATTGTTTTTAAAATACTTATTTTTATTAAACAATTACTTTTTTAATCTTATTTAAACATGATTTTACTTATTATTATTTTATAGTTATCATAAATAATTTAAATATAATGAGCAATTATCTTTAGTAAAAATTGAGTAGATAAAGAAATGTACTAAAAATAATAAGTCATTCCTCTAATTATATACTGTCCTACTTTTGTCTTTCTCACCATTATTCTAAACTATTTTCATATTAATACATATTTATTTACTTGAATTGATAAATATTTCTTAGATGTACAAATTAGTAATTTTCATCAATTAATAATAATTTATTATTAAAAGTGAATGGATAGTTATTTAAAAAAGATGATTAGGAATTTTGTTTGAAATTGAAATGTGATAAAGGGTGAATTGTGAATTGGGAATTTATGATTGGTGAGATGAAAGGTTGGGGTGGGATGATGTTGTCTTATATAAAGATATACCAATTCCGAGTTTAAGTTGGAAAACCCTAATAATATCTATGGCACAGAAGCAGAGGCTGCGTCCATCTCCTCTGGACGAACCACCTACTGCTTCTTCCTCTGATTCAGAGGAGGAAGAGCAACACTCATCTCCTCATCTCCAAGAACAAGAAGACCAAGAAGACCTTTCCTCTGGGGAAGAAGAGGAAGAAGAACCTTCCTCCGAGGAAGACCAAGATCTTCCACCCGCAACCCCCATCTCAAAAAATCCTCCCTCATCCTCATCCTCCGACTCCGACTCCGACTCCGACTCCGACTCCGATTCCGGATCCGAGACCCACTCCGAACCCGACGCCACTCCCGCCAAGGTCAAACCCCTCGCCTCCAAGCCCATGGCCCCACCCAAGCGCCCCGCCGACAACACCAACGCCCAACTCACCGACCCCAAGCGCCCCAAGAAGAAGGCCTCCGATTCTTCTTCTTCCGCCGCCGCCGCCGCCGCCGCTTCCGACGATGAGACCGAGGAGGACGGCAAGAAGTCCGGTGATCCATTGAAAAAGTCTAGACTTTGGAGCGAGGAGGACGAACTGGCTGTTCTTAAGGGTTTGCTTGAGCACTCTTCAAAGGCAGGGCATGACCCTCTTAAGATGGGCAATGCCACTGCTTTCTACGATTTCATGAAGAAGTCTCTCCATGCAGATGTTTCCTGCAACCAGCTCAAGGAGAAGGTGCGGAGGCTCAAGAAAAAGTATGAGACCCACCTACTCAAAATGGAGAACGGAGACTTCCCTAAATTCCTCAAACAGCACGATCACAAAGCCTTTGAATTCTCCAAAAAGCTTTGGGGTGGTCATCACGCCGGAGTACCACCCAATGGGTCTGTTGAGAACCCCAAGTCTAATGGGAATGCTGCCAAGAGTCCCAACAAGAAGGAAACCAGTAGCAGGAATGTGCCTTCTGCTAAGAAACTCAAGTTTGAGGCAAAACTGGACTCACTGTCTTCTGAGTTGAAGGATTCTGAAAACATGCAGATTGATCAAAAGTCTGATAGTGCTGATGCAAGTATGTTTTTGCGTGAATTTTGTCGGTTTAAAGAGGGTGCTCATGTTTGTGAGCTTGGTACGGCTGATATAAAGATGGGTTTGGAATTGATTGGAGAATCCAAGAGGGCTGAGCTGAGGGCCAAGTGGAAGAAGTTACAACATGCTGAGATGGAACTGATTGCGAATCGCTCTCAACTGATTGGGGAGCAGACTCAGTTAATAGTTGAGGCACTTCGTTCATCCATCCATTAGGATTCTCTATTTTGTTAGGTGGCATTTATGCTTCTTTTGCGGATCCATCCTCTATGCCTTAGTTTTGTGGTTATTGGATATTCTTTATATTTCATACTGGTCTTGCCTACTTACTAACATAATAAAAATGTTTTGCCTCAAAAGGTTGCTTAGGAGCTTTTTGTCAAAGGATTCTTTTATCTACTATTGATATGTGTTAGAGAAGGCGTGATGATTTATTCTATGTTCATATTATAGTTAAATGACTTTTTCTTTTTTTTCTTTTGACCATTATATGATTGTTGACTTTATTGTGTATTCGGGAACTTTTAGTTAGAAGCATTCATATTTAGTAACTTGTGATGTGACCTTTGGTGTGGTTAAGAAAATCCTAATTTTGTCAGAATGCATTGATCAGTGTGATATAGAGCTGCTGAAGATGGTTTATATTGAGTACATTTTTTAGTTGGTTATGTGCAACTCAATTGTAAATGGTAAAGATAACAATCTTCAATTGATTTCAAAATCTATGATATCAGAAAACAGATTACTAAATTTCTAATTTTTAATGGCTACTGATGCTGGGAAGTTGTGTCTAAACTGCAGAAAAAGGAATATGCATAAATTTGTTTCCTTTACGCGTGAAGAAAAGATGGGGTTGTTTCATGCTGAAATGTAATTCTTTAATATGATTTTGAGTAGGTGTTTTAATAGGTTGAATGCGGGTAATTTATGCATTGGCTTTCATAAATGTCTCGATTAAAAGAATTTATTATTTATTATTACGGTTTATTTAAACTTGAACTCAACTTATATAAGTAAGTGTTACAAGTGTTTCGATATAAATATATATAAGTATATTTTAAGTTTATTTGAATATTAGAATAATTTAAAAAAAAAAAAACTGTTTTAACTTATTAAAATCTCAGTTTTTTGTCTCTCTCTGACTTTTTTTATCCCTAAACCTTAAATCTCTGTCTTTTTCTTTCTTTCCTTCTCTCTTTTTCTGATCCTTTTTGTCTTCTTTCTTATTCCTCTCCCTCCCTATCTCGCCTTCCCTTTTCTCTTTCTTTTTATATGTATATTTAAATACTTTATTTTTATGTAAAAATTTTTAAATTTATATATTCAAATATAAATAGTTTATTTAATTTAAAAACTTATACTATTTATACTATAAGATATTATGTAATAATTTCTTGTTAATTCTTATACTATAAACTCTTGGATCTAAATTTATATTTTTATTTTTTGTTTGGATAGATTGCTTGAAATCCTAAACTTAAAATTAATTTACCCTGTTCCATAAAAGTAGTGGGTAGAGTTGTAGGCTGTGATATATCAGCTACTGGAGGCTTAAAGCGATGACTTGTATTCAATTTCGAGTAGTGGTTATTGGCTACCATGATTGGTGCCACATTTTTTTTCCTTTCTCTTTTGATGAGTCCTTTTACTGAAACAACTGGCACCCTCCTCTAAGGTTTTAGGCAGAGTTTATCGACACAAATGCTTGAATCTAGAGTAAGGAGTGATGATATCTAAAGAACACTAAAACAAGTTAAGAATTTATTATTCCTATGACACATGCTAGAAAATAAGGTCATAATTTTGAGTAAAAAAATAATAATATTTTATCTGTCACTGTTTCTCGTATACAATGTAATTTGAAATAGCAGAAATTTCCTATGATCACAGCTTTTGTTAAGTTGACTGCTGCAAATTATTAAGAGTTGATACTCGCACAAACTATCAAACTCATATTACGAACGAGAGATGATTTTGCTCCTATTTCTTTTGAGTATCTTTCCTTTAGATGAAATGTTCTCGTTCTTTATCGTCTGTACTGCATCCATAATTTAAAATTAGCATAACAAAAACCTGTTCATGACTGCAGTTCCTTTTTAGTTTATCGTAGCAGCATATCAGTGGATTACGAATGGGAACATGCTACCGAGCTCACACTCCACAAAGAAAGTAATCTGGGATTAGTCTCTTTCTAATTTTTTTGATTATTTGTTTCTTTGCATTGGTTCTGCCTTTTCCTGGGGTAACTGGTCAGCTTGGCTGTTCAACTAGTCCATGCCTTTAGTTTCTTTGAATATTAATTGTGACTGAAATGGGGATTTAATCATTTTATGTTCTTGTGTATTTTCATTCTTGATTTCATGTACCAAATTTATCTGGAAGCATATACATTATAGAGCATTTCAGCTGCTTAAGTTATCAAAACAACTGCTAAAACAACCACTTCGTTATGCTCGAACGATGTTTAACATATTTGGAAAATCTTTATCATTATTTAATGCTTTTAAGGACCGAAGTTATCACAAATTCACAATCAACATGTTTCAAGAATGTTGGTAATTTTTTGATAGTATAAAGGGCCACTTTTAGGATATCTTGCTTACTCCTCCGCAGTTTTTATCTTGCATTGTGGTCCAATATGGGATCACTTCTGACATAACTCCATTTCGAAAAAACTATCCGCAGTTTTTATCTTGCATTGTGGTCCAATATGGGATCACTTCTGACATAACTCCATTTCGAAAAAACTATCGAAGCTATTCTGGTTAGCAAAGCCAAGACTCAACTAGCTATTCCTCGCAGGCAAGATTTGGGGGATTGGTATGCTATCCCCATCATTCAAACAAAACCAAGAGACTATTTTGAAGAAGCAACTTCACGATTCATAGATAACTACCAATTGATTTGTTTGATTAAGTGATGACAAGTCTTTTGCAAATTCAGATTTATCAGGTTCCCCAGTCCAGTAATTTATTTGGTGGGTAGCGAAATTTGACCAAGACTATCGACATTTCTACTTTGAAGATAAAATTTCTCAACAAGAGCCCCGGCACCCTCCCCTCAAAAATAAGTTAGGCAACGTGCAGAAAAGAAATTCTGAAAATTTTATTCATTGGGCTTTTTTTTACCACAAATTAAACCACATATAGCATGAGTTAAAAATCTGAAAAGGCATCCAAATGGCAACAATATTTAATTTAATTTTAGTTGGACAACTCAAATTTTGATACGAGGATGCCGTCGTTGTCTGCATACAACCATTCTCCTTCCCGGATAAACGTACCCCCAATGTAAACAGGGACATTCTTTTCACCAGTACGCTTTTTGTTTGATCTGAGTGGATGAGAGGCCAATGCTCTGACACCAATATCACATGCATTGATCTCATCCACATCTCTAACGCAGCCATTCACTACAATCCCAGCCCAGCCCATATTTTGTGCTAACTGCGCCAAATTCCCTCCCAACAATGCACATCTCAAGCTTCCTCCTCCATCAATAACCAATACTCTTCCTTCACCTTTTGTCTCTATAAGTTCCCTCACCAACACGTTGTCCTCAAACACCTTCACAGTGACAATGGGGCCCGAGAAAGCAGTGGCCTGACCATAAATCTTGAACACCGGATGCAACACCCGCACATCACCACTTGCTACATGTGTTGCATTTGCGTCACTAAGCTCTGCAGTTGGTAGAGTAGCCATCTTACAAACTCCTGCACCCACATACACCTTTACTTTGTCAGAATTAGAAACAATGAAATTCACTCAAACAAAATTTGGACTTCCCCGTGATCAACTACACGAATAGTTTAACAACTCTATAAATCACAATATGTCATCATTTTAGAAGTACAAAAAAGATACCAAGTTATTATATACATATTTTCTTGGAATAAATTACTCTTTTACTGCATCCTTTTATATTTTATTTAACCTTTCCTCGTATCTATGACTGAGTAGATAGTTTACTTATACTCTCACAGTGTAAAAAATGTTACTTAACATGATTATAGCAACAGTATTTTCTAGTTTCGGCTAGTTGTGATAGAGAGGGGAGGGAATAAGAATGAAAGAAATCTTAATCCGAACTTAGAATGAGATGGGTAACTAAGAAGGGGAACAGGTAATACCAAAAAACAAAAAGAAGCGGTTTTTAGATTGATGGGTGAAAGAAATGAAAAGAGAAGTTAAGGTGGGAAAGAAATAGAAGAAGCAGAAGAGGCAGATGGTGAAGCATGGCATAAAATCAGGTATCCCTAACTGCAAGTGAATAAGAAATTCACAATTGAAGCAACCATCTAATAATTACAGGCTTTAAACTGAACAAGTAATGAAAGCGAAGAAGCAAAAGAAGAAAGCAGAATATAGGGTTACCGAGAAGAAAAGGTGGGTGGGCGATGCTTGGTGCTTGGTGCTTGGTGCTTGGGAAGTGAATGAAGAGTGGCTCTGATTCTTATAAAATCCAAATTCTATCACTCTTGGTTTCCGTGCCACCTTTGGTCAGTAAAAGACCCATGACTTGCGTGGAACATTCCTATAACAATTCTCACATCCACAAGCAGCTTTTAGCGCTTCCAGGAACCCTCTACGAAATCAGACCACACAAACACTGTTTCTATCTACCAGTTACCACCTCTTCCTTTCGCTGTAAATTTTTTATCTTCCTCACTCATCTCTATTTTCGGTTCAAATTTTAAATTATTATACTTGCACAAATGTTAAGGTCAAGGTTCAAAACATTTTTTTTTTTTAATTCGAAGAAGAAAATTATATAAATGAAAGGAAGGAAAAATGAGATGATTTTTAGATCGTTTACCTTTTTTTTTATGTCAATAAAAAAAATTGGACGGATACTATTACGATTCACAAGTTTTATAGCAATATTTTCTCGTCGTTATATCTGGTAAAATTACTGCCTGTTTGTTTCAAGTTACAAAATATTCTAAATTTAAAATTGATTTCAAATAAACTTTTATATATTTAATTTTGTGTTGGAAAGAAATTTAAATTTGATTATGAATTTATGAGCCAATTTCATTTTGTTTTTGGTTGGTGGTAGTTTTTCTAAATAAAAAATTGTTATAAATAATTTATTTTTCTTATATATAGAAATGCACTTAGATTTCTTAATTAGAAAGGAAGAAAATTAACTTTTCTTATTCTTGATTCACACTAACATTATATGTCAATCAACAATAAGAAGCTTTTCATTCATTTTCTTTTTTTTTTTTTCAATTAAGAAATATGAGTATATTATTATGAATGAGAAAAATTGAGTTTATCAACCTAAACTCTAACAAACTAGTATTAAGAGCAAGGGTTTAAAAAGACATATAAGTACTATCATGACTTTCACAACTAAGAAAGTATTGCAAACCTTGCCCATGTTAAATGGCAATAATTAGGATTAATGGATTGTAAGGATGGAAGCCATTCTTGTGTACAAAAAATTCTTGAGATCATGAAAAAAGGAGTTTCAGCAATAGAAAAAGATATTTCAGCAACAAAGAAGAAATATAAGAAAGGAATGTGTCTTCTCCATCAATGTCTAGCGTTATGAATCTTGGAGAAAATTTTGAAGGCAAACACTTTGAACGAAGTTTGGGAGATCTTGAAGAAGACTTATAGTAAAGCTGACAAAACCAAGAAACTAAGGTTGGAATCTAATGTGTAAAATATGTTTACTTAAAGGCAAGTATACCCTCCTCAATAATAAAGTCTAAATATCGTATCCAAAATATCATATCTAGTTCTCAAATAATTAAATTTAGAAAATAAAAGAACAATTTATGAAAAACATTAATGACATATGTGTGTGTTCGATAGTTAAGACTCAGTAATAGAAAACAAGAAGAGAGTAATAAGTTTGAAATTCAATGGATTAAGGATTAGAGTTATGATTTCCACTACAATGTTTTTACTCTCCATTTACTAAAACAATCTTATTCTTTGTTATTCATTGATCACTAATATTTTATCAAAATTGTTGTGATGCGTTTGGTCATTCAGACCACATTATAACCTTAACTTGTTATCTAGTTTGGGCATGCTAGACTCCAAATTATGATCGTTCTTTCAAGTAATTAGGATCTGCAAGTGTAATACAGAGAAACAAATTAACCATTGGATAGTACTGAATGATAATGCAAAGTATAAGGAAGAATCATAAAGAGTTTACATCACAATCCCAGAAAAAAGGGGTTTAGTTAGACATCAGTAATGTATAGTTAAACATCTTAAAAATTATATAATACATTAAGTGGAGAAAGAGTTACTATATAGAGCACTGCGAATCGACTAAATCCAAATCTTCCTTGTCGTTCCTCGCTTCTGGATCACAAATTTACCATTCGCTCGAGTCAAAGTGAGTCCCTTTTTATTTCTCATCTTCTAGTATTTGCAGAAAGAGTCAAAGTGAGTCAAATTAAGACAAGTGTGCTGGAACTAGCTTGACTGAGCATGTTTTGACAACCTTATTGAATAATTATTCTATAAATACCAAATTTTGTTCTATTTCCTTCTCATTTCTTAAGTATCTGTCTAAAGTGAGAATAAATAGTAAAAAGTGAGTTTTGCCAATAAATATGCAATTCTTTTCTTCCAAACAAATATTAAACATAATAAAAATATGTGCCAAAAATTGGTTTATCACAATCCCCTTAAAGGAAATATGAATTGATGAAAATTCTTGAACAAAAATCTATTAAGGAGTATTTTAATAGGATGTAACTGCTGGTGAATAAAATGAAAGTTTATGGAGAAACAATTTCTGATGGAAAAATTATTGAAAAAATCCTTAGAACCTCGCTTCCTTGGTTTGATCACATTGTTGTTATAATTGAGGAAAAGAAACTAAGGAACTTAATAGCGTAAAGGTAGAGGATCTGTAGAATTCTCTTGAGGCATGTGAACAAAGGCTAATTAAGAGAACTAGTACAAGAGAAACAGATCAAGCATTGCATGCTCAAGTCACCAAGAAGGGTGATATTGAAAAAAAGAGTGGAAAAAGAATAAAAGAAAAGGGAATTGGTCCTTGAATAAATAGAGGAGCAAAGGTGAAGATAAATCTGAATCCTTCAAAAAAGGAGGAGGAAGCAATAATTTTCAATTCAGGAGAAAGAGGTTTGATAAGAGGAAGATTTGATGCTACAATTATGACAAATTTGGTCACTTTGCCTCAAAATGCAGGTTTGGAAGAGGAAAGAAAAACAAGAATAATGAGGAGAAAGCAAATGTAGCATAAGATGATGACTCTGAGGAAGATCTTATGTTGTTGGTAGCAACCAATAAAGGGTCATCAAATTCATGGTATCTTGATATAGGTTACTCAAATCACATAACAAGTCAAAAGGAATGGTTAAAGGACATTGATGTTGGAAGAAGGACCAAGATCAAGCTTGCAAATAAAAAACACTTTATTAGCTGAAGGAATGGGGAATGTTGTGATCCAATGAAGAAATGGAAAGGAAATTCTTATTGAGAATGTCTTGTATGTTCCAGGGATGAAATGCAACGTAATGAGAATTGGTCAATTGGTGGAGAAAGGATTCTCACTCATAATGAAAGATGATTACTTCAAATTTTTTGATCCAGATCAAAGGTGGATTCTTAGATCCCTTCTTGCTAAGAATAAAACCTTACAAACCAACTGAAGGGCCGCAAAATTGAAGTGTATGAAAGCTATTGATCTGAGTTAGGAAATATGGTTGTGGCGCTTAAGGTATGGTCATTTGAATTTTAATAACATAACGTACAATTTTCAATCGTGACAAAACTTCCTAAATTGACTAGACTTGTATGTCTTATTGGAAAACAACATAAAAACTTATTCAAGTTCTACTTACCAACAAAAGTATTTTTCATCTTGGAGGTTGTTCACTCGGATTTGTGTGGGCTTTTTGAGGTGGCATCCTTGGGAGGAAACAAATGTTTTATTTCCTTTATAGATGAGTATAACAGAAAGATGTGGACATACCTAATCAAAACCAAGGATGAAATGTTGTCATTGTTTACGAGATTTAAAGTAATGATTGAAAGGATAATGGAAAAGCAATAAAAAATCTCATATCGAATGGAGGAGGAGAATATAACTCAAAGGATTTCAAGGAATTTTATTATAAAAATGGAATCGTTCATCAGGTGATAGCACCCTATACTCCCCAACACATTGGTATTGTTAAGAGGAGAAATAGGACTATGTTGAATATGACAAGGAGCTTCAGAAGCAAAAAGGACTTCCACATTATTTTTGGGTGAAGATGTAAGTACAAAAATGTACTTGTTGAATAGGTGTCCAACCAAAAGTTGAACAATAGTGTGATTGGAGAAATTTGGTTAGCGAGAAATTCTTAGTCAATCATCTCAAAATATTTGTCTTATTGTGCTACAAACATGTTCTAGATGTTAAGAGGAAGAAATTGAGTGGCAAAACATAACTATGATATTGGTGGGATATCATAGCATATAAGCTTATTGACTCTACAGTCCACTAAACCAAAAGATTGAAATAATTAGAAATGTTGTGGTGGATGAATATAGATTATGGGTTTGGAATCAGTAGAGAAATCAAGTGGTTGTCAATAAGCTAGTCTAGTTAGTTTTTAGGACCAACTTGAGAACTTGACTGGAGAAGATTTTTCTAATAATCAACAAATGTTTTGAGATTTCAAGGAAATAAAGACAAAGAAGGCTTCCAAGAAGATTCATTGAATTTTAGATGGTACATGATAGTGAAGTAAATTCAAAAGGTGAATTGATTCATTTTGCATTAGTGGTTGGTGTTGAACCAATTGATTTTGTTGAAGCTATGGAGGAGAAAGTACGAAAGTCTGCCATGATTGAAGAATTAAATGCAATAGAAAGAAACAACACATGGATTTGGTGAATCTACTAGTTAACAAGAAGCATATTGGTGTTAAACTAGTATTTAAGGCGAAGAAAAATTCAAATGGAAGAATTTCTAAGCACAAAGCAAGGCTCATGGCTAAGGGTTACTTACAGAAGCATGACATAGACTATTATGAGGTTTATGCACCAGTGGGAAGGCTGGAAATAATGAGCTTAGTTGTAGCTTTGGCAAATGGTGAAAGGTAACCCTTACTTCATATAGATGTGAAGTCAGCGTACTTGAATGGACCACTTAGAGAGGAGGTGTTTGTTACTTAACCCCCTAGTTTTATGAAGAAAAGGAGAGAAAATATGGTGTACAAAGTAAATAAAGCACTATATGGCCTTAAGCAAACTCTAAGGAATTGGAATAAGAGAATTGATACATTTCTTATGCTTCAGTGCTTCTGTAAATGTTCTGTTGAATATGGAGTGATGCATAAAATAAGACAATTCTAAGACAAACTCACCTTACTCGGCAGTAACAACGAACCTAAGTCTGAATATCATACCCAAAGAACCAGAAGTAGTTCTCAAATAATTCAATTAAGAAAATAGAAGAATAATTTAAGAAAAATAATAATGTAATATGTGTGTTTGATTGTTCAAACTATGAGGATAATGTAAATAGAAAGAGAGTAATAAGATTGGAAGTCAATGGATTAAACCCTAGGATTGTGATTTTCACTACAATGTTTTACCCCATGTTTACTAAGTAATTCCATTATTGTTATTCATTGATTACTAATACTTTACTGAAATTGTTGTTGTGTGTTTGGTCATTCATACAAACACATTAACCCTAAATTATTTTCCCGTCTAGTTATGTAGGAATTCAAATTAGGATTAATTCCTTTTTAATCAATTGGAGGTTTACGCAATAAATTTGGTCAATTGCATCAGAATTAACCTACTTGCTTCATATATCAATCATTCAAACATTAATGATCATGAATATTAAAATAATTAATATATTAACAAATAAAATAATGAAACAAATTAATCATTGAATAACATTGCAAAGTATAAGGGAGAATCGCAAAGAATTTACATCACAACCTTAGATAAAGAAGGATTAGTTAGACATGTGTAATGTAAAGTCAAACACTTTTAAGAGTTATACAGGGCATCATAATAAAATAAAGAATCACTAATACAGAGATTGTGAATTGATTCAATCCAGTGCTTCTTGCCATTTCTGACTTCCAAGTTATAGATTATCTCTTTTAAGAGCAAAAACAAATCTCCTTTTAATTTTTTATCTTTTGATATTTATAGAAAAAATTTAAGCTTCTTTTTAGCACATATATGCTGCAATGGACTTCTTTTAATTATTGAAATAATTGTTCTATAAAGGTTCATTTTTATTCCTTTTTTTCTTGTTTCTTAAGTACATGTCTAAAGTGAGAATAATTACTAAAAAATGAGTTTTTCCAATAAATATATATTTATTTCCTTACAAACATGCCTTAAACTCAATAAAAATATGGGTAAAAAATCAGTTTATCATAGAGCTTATATAAAAAACGAGGTAGAGACAAGCATGATTTTAATTTGTCTTTATGTAGATGATCTCCTAGTGACAAGGAATGATTCCAAGAAGCTTGAACAATTCAAGTTGTAGTTGAAATATGAGTTTGAAGTGACACACTTAGGAAAATTAACATACTTTCTTGGTTTGGAGTTTGTACATGCTCCTAAAGGTATCATACTTCATCAACACAAGTATGCTTAGGGGATATTGAAAAGGCTCAACATAGAAGGGTGCAACCTAGTAGATACTCCAACAAAAGTGAACTCGAGTTTGAGGAATGATGAGGATGAAGAAGTGGTAAACTCAACTCTATACAAGCATTTGATTGGATAATTGAGATAGTTATGCAACAATAGGCATGATTTGGCATTTATTGTTGGAGTGATCAACAAATTCATGAAAAGGGCAAGGAAGTCTCACATGATGGTAGCTAAGAGAGTACTGAGATATGTTAAAGGTACACCGAGTTATGGAATTCTATTTCCCACAAAACAAAGTTCAAATCTATTAAGTTCTTAGGTTTCTCATACTTAGATTGGTGTGGTGACGAGGTGAATAGGAGAAGTACAATTGGCTATATGATTAACTTTTTAGGGGCTTCGATTTCATGGTGTTTTAAGAAGCAACCTGTAGTGGCTTTCTCTTCTTCTGAAGTAGAATACATTGCAGGACATTCTCTGCATGTCAAGGAGCTTGGGTAAGAGCATTGATGGATGAATTGCAAATTCACTATGAGAAGCCATCAAACTGATGATTGATAACAAATCAACAATTAATTTGGAATTTGGCTAGGAATCCACTGACACATGGGGAAACAAGCACATTGAAATTAGGGATGACAATCATTTCCGCCTCCCCAGGTACCGCTCTGATTTTGATGGGAAAAACCCGCGTTATTGGTCCCCGCCTTGTTCCTGCACCCGCCTCCCTCCAACATTTTGTGTTTTACGTATAATTATATGTTAAACAAAATTTCACATTTCTGTGTACAAATTTACATTCTTGTGGATCATCAAAACTAAAATATAATCAATAACTTAACATATAATTTATTTAATAATAATAAATTAAAGATAATTAATAAATTAATATATAATTTATTTAATAAATTATAAGTAAATTTAAATATAAGTTATAAAAAATAATATAATGGGGTACTTGCAGGGATATCTGAATAGGAAAATACTTGATGGGGATGAGAATGAGGATGATGATTAAAATTTCATACCCATCTTCTACCCACCCTACTCCGTTGCCATCCCTAATTGAGATTATGCTTCATAATCGAAGTTTGTTTTGTTTTCTATTAGTGGTGGTTTTTCTAAATAGAAAATTGTAGTAATATTTTTGGATATTATATACATATACATACATATACATATGAGTGCATTATTGTGTATGAGAAAACTGAGTTTATTAACCCAAACTCTAACAAAAGCACTTGGACTAGTTTCTGTAACGTTGGATCAACAGTTTTACATTGAATTTTCTTAGTAACTTACTTTTATGATAAAATATCCAAACATAAATTAGATAGTGTCAAAATAAATTTTGTAAAATCAATTCATTCAAAATCAATTTTACCAACACTAATATGCACTTACCTTATAAGTTATTAGTTGAACGATATAAAGTTTATAATCTAGTTGAATTTCAATTAGATCTTTATAAACTAGCTGATTTAATTGAAACTATTTGATATAATTAATTATAAGTTAGTAGATAAAAATAAAATAAAATAATTAAATATTTAATTATAAAATATAAATTTATTTCAAGTATATTACCATCATATTTGATTCATGGGAATAAGAGGGGATAAAGTTTTAAAAAAATTATGTTTGGTTCAATTTTTAAAAAGGGAGGGAGAAACCAAATTCATCCTTATCTAACTTTTAAATCCCACCCCCTTGTGGATTAAATAATAATAAAATTATTTTTCCTCATATCCATTGAACGAAACATGATATGTAATTCAAATTCACCCTTTTTCTTCCCTTCCATAAAGTAGTCTTAATGAAGAAAAAAAAAAGAGAAAAAAGATAACAACTTATAAACTAACTTATTTTGATAATCTATTTGAATTGCTTTATGAAAATAAGCCATAATTTATGTATACTAAAACAAAATTGAGTGCTAAATAAACTTATTTTGATCAAATCCATGTCATTTTAAATTCGCGAGTCAATGTTCACATTATTTTCATACTAAAATAAACATACATTTTCTCAAAAATAAAATTTTTTAGGTACCAAATACAAAATATAAATAAATTTTAGGTATTAAAACTAAAATAATTTTATTTTATAAGTATCATTAAATTATTGTAGTCTAGGAAAAAATTAATTTACTATTATGATTATGTCACATATTATTTTAAGAGTTAAATATGTTTTACATTGTTGATATATTAGTGAATTTGCATTGAGTCCTTATAAAATTGTCGTTTTGTCTTTAGTTTCTAATAATTTTTTATTTTGTTTGAGTTCTTAAAATGCTATCTAAAATGCTTTTTAAAATATTCAAAGTGTTATCTAAAACAATTTAAGAACATAAAAGAAAATAAACAATTATTGGAGACCAAACATAAAACAAAAAATTATTTCAAACATATATTTATGCATTTTTTAATATAGGTTATATTAGTACATAAAAAAACAAAGGGTTACTATTTAGTTCATTTTTTATAAACTAAAAGAAAATAATTACTTTGGTAGAAAACACAAAGTGTGCTGACTTACAATTACATCAAAAGTAGAAAGGATTTATATAGGTTAAAGATTATATGTTGAGGTTCATAATCTATGCCGTAAAAGAATATCTTAACAGATTTGCTGCATAGCACCATTTGCATGTATTGAATTGCATTGTGTATCATTTGTTTTATTAATTATTTAAAATATAATTATTTATAGAATCATTTTACAATTCAACAAACTTTTCCTGTAGCTTGATTATTGTCATTGTATTCACATATTGGTGCAATGATAATAATAATTAATTAGTTTTTAGTGTCAAATAAACTTTTAGTACTTATGAAATAAAATTATTTTAATTTTAGTACCCAATCTTTATTTATGTTTGAATTTTGGTAATTAAAAAATTTATTTAAAAAAAGATACTTACCATTTTATGAGTATCTGAACAACTTTAAATATAGTGAGATTGCCACTTTGTAGTTTTGTTAGTCGCCCTATCTACTAACAAGCCAATTAATGACAAATATAATTTTGAAACATTATTTGTCAGCCCAAAGCGTTTCTAGCATTTTCTTTGGACTTGTTGGTTTAAAGTATAAAAGAAGGATCACATATTTCCATGTAGTATCGTGAGAAGTTAAATTTTTAGTTTTAGATTCAATGTCTGTCTGAGAAATTGTCAAAGTTAAATGAAATCAATCATGTATGCATGGGGTTTTCCTGCCTCTTTTCTTCCCTTCGGGTGGCTGTGGCAGAAACGTAATAGGGAACAGTGAACAATCCGTGGATGAAACATAGAATGCCTCCTATGGACAGAAATCGACGGCTCAGCATCCCACAAGATTTTCTTGATCTTGAGTTTTCTAATGTGCCTATTATCAGCATCGACAACGCAGCAACTAAGACCAACCTGCAAATTCTTAAAACAGTTTCAACTTTCAAATATAGCTCCATGCAGCCACAAAATCAACATTATCCATTTAGTTTCTACATGCGCTCCCTAAGTTTAATCTTTCAATCAAAACACATAAATAATTATATACACATTTTAATCAATCACACAAAAGGATTTTTAGACCTGATAATTATAATACTTACTGTGCAAGTTTATTATTTGCAAAAATTTTATTCATACACATTTTTAATAAACATTATAACGAAGATAGAGAGAAATATGTGATGAGATTATTAACTTATGTAATGGATAAAAACAAATAAAAAAAGTGATGATAAATGCTCATCTAATTTTATGCTGGATTAAGGTAAAAAATTAAAGTTAAAGATATAAAATGATAAATGTGATAAAAAAATCAAAATATGAGAAGAAATATCTCAAAGTTAAATTTATGTATGATATAAGGAGGGAGTACAAGTGTGACTTTTTTCTTTTGTATACTAAAAAGAAAAAAATTTACCCAAACAACTCACTCTACATTATTTACTTAATTAACTTATTTTATTATTTATGTTGAAAAATTGGTCATTGAAAAACAAATTTTTCAACCTGATTTTTTAATGTAAAAAGCCAATAAAAAATTGGTTGTTATAGAATATTTTTTTAGATTTATTGTTTTAGCCAATTTTTAAATTTATTTTTTATTTATATATATTATTTTAAATCATGAATTCTAAAATTAAATTGTTTTAGTTAATATATATTATGTTTTATTTTTACATTGTGCATATTTTTTGTTGTTTTAATTTTTGTTAAACGTTTTGCAAAAATTAAATGCTTTTTACCAAAATAATTTAAAATATTAGGTTTAAAAATCTTAATTTAAAAAATTTAAACTGAAAAATAAATTACAAAGCATTTTAAAAAAAATTTAAAATAAGGAAAAAGATAAACAACATAAAAATAAAACACATAAAAAAGAAAAATGAAATATAAATTAACTTAAAAAATTTTTAAAATCATACTTTAGAAAAACATACATACATAAAAAATAAATTAAAAGGAAATTAAAACAAATTTTAAAAAAACAAATATGAAAAAAACACTATAAGAAATTAGTTACCCATAGACTTCTTACGAAAACATGTTAAGAAATTAGTTTTTCCCAACTAATTTCTCAACATAAATAGTAAAAAAAACGTCTTATAAGAAATTGGTTGTCTAGTAACCAATTTCTCAACATGAATAGTAAAACAAGTTATTTAAGTAAATAATGTGGGAGGTGAGTCATTTTGGTAAATATTTTTTCTTTTTGGTATAAAAAAAAAAGAGAAGGCTACAACAGTAACGAGTATGTAGAAGTAAAAAAATATTTATAGTTTAAAAAGGGTGGAGTGCATTTAGAATTACATTAAACCTTAGGAGATTCATTTGTAATAACAACAAATTGAACATGTAATATTAAAGCCAAATCAACAATCACACAGTAACAACAACGCAAAGTTTACAATATGAAGAGGTAACATAAATAATGAAAAATATAGTTAACAATATATTAATAAAATATTATAATTAACAAAAAATGTTTTTATTAGTTTGAAAAAAGAAATTAAATCACCCTGACCGGTCATAGTTCAACCATAATGTGTTACCCATTTGATTGCATCCGATCATTAGTCTAGATCGGACGAATCTAGTCAATTCAAGTAGATGACATGACCAGTTAATTTGATTATTAATGTGAACTGATAGAAACACCGATTTTTGAGTCAATTTGTGAGAAGTTATTTAGACAAATTACTTGTAAGTTTTCATCAACCCTTGTGAAGCTCCATACTTAGGGTTCTGCGTAGACTAAGGTTTTTTATCTTTTCTATTTGTGCTTGTTAGTAATGAGTATGGATAAAGATGGTTCTCTTTAATCTATCAGCGTAGAGTTGAATGGACAAAATTATTCTAATTGGATTTGTATTGATCAATTTTATGAAAGGCAAGAGAGGATGTAGGGATATATATGTCTCTGGAATCTCTGTCAAGCCTATGGATTAACAGGATGGAAATTATGAAAAGAAGTTGAAATTGGAAACAAATAACATAACAGCTCATTTGTTCTAATATTTATTAGCATTGAAACATAAAAGCTTTCCTACATTACATGCAAAATACTTAAGATAGTGGATGAAGATAGATAAATAATATTTTATATTTAATGTTGTGAAGCGGGCGTGAAGACGTTTAGTTGACTTAGGCTTGAAAAGAGAGACGCAAGATGAATATTAAGTTAACGCAAGATTAGAGAAAGAATGAGAACTAAAAGGAAAGGCTTACCATGAGAAAATGAGAAAAGCCACTGCTAATTGCTTGTTTGCTGTAGCTGATCGGAATTGTGCTTTAGACCACACACAGATGCATCCACCGAGCAAGTTAGCAATTATATGAGCAAATGCTAAGAAAGTTGCAGCTGCCAATCCTAGCTTGAAAGCATCATAGCTTGGGTACCTACACTCAAATATCCACACTCTCATGTGCTTCTCCTGTTTATTAATTTCATTCCAAATTAGAGAAATTGAATTTCAAAACATTAATGATTAATATTAATGAAGCTGTCTAATCAGAGTACCTTGTTTTGAGCTATTGCTGCCTCAATTCCAAGTATGCCAGCAACAATGTCCAAGACCATGACAAGTATGCAGATAAGGAAGCCATAGTTTTTGGTCATGATACAGATTACAGTGTAGAAGCAAGCTCAAGACAACTTTGCCAATTTGATGCCTCTATACTATTAATTTAAGAATGTCCGTGATGCTTGATGATGAAGGAATAAGAATAAAGTTTGGACCAGGTTTGCTGCCTATTAATATTAGCGAGACCAACTAACTGAGATATTGAGGTAAAATTAGCTGCATTAGTACATCTTTGCACTAGATTCTACCTTTGTCTTTCCTTTTCCAAGATTCGTTCCATTGGGGGCACGGAAGGTAGAGTATATATCACCAACAAAGGAAGTCACATTGATACTTGGTTTCAACTTTCAAGCATGGCCAACCAACAAGTATTCCTAAAACATAGTTGATAAAATTTCGCGAGTTAACTGGCAAAGTCTTACAAGTTTATATATTCATAAATCTCTGATGAATTAAATAATATATAGAATCACAAGAGAATCAAACTCCAAGCTGATTTGGTAGAATTGAATAGACTTTCAATGATTATTCAAATATTATGTTACTTTGTTAAATTTTTAAAAGAACTATTCTTTACTTATGCCTTTTGAATTTTTTTTTCGTATTTTATAGAACGCGACCTTTGAGATTTTATGTTGTTATGTCTTGTGATAATGGGATGTAACTGCTGAATAAAACTTTGTTGTTTTTTTTAGAGAAAAAGCGAGAACGATTTCGTTGACTTATTTTGAATTTCACATTTTAATTTGTTTTACTCCAACAGTTTAACCGGGTTCGTTTTTTTTTTTTTTTTTTTTTATCGATATCACAATCACAGAAACAATATTTATTGGAGTGACGCCAGTTAATTTAAAAGTTGGGAGTTCTAACAACTTAACTTTTATATAATTATTTGTGTACAATGTTAGTATGATAATTACTAAAATTAAAGGTTAAGTTAATGTTTTATTCACAATAGTTAGATGTAAAATGTCATTTAATATATAAAAACGTCTGTATTTTTCTTAAAGAAAATTAAGATGTAGATGAAAATATATTAATGGTCAATTGATTAAATTGGATTAAGTTTATTTAGAACGTAAAATGAATTAAAATTAAGTGTGTGGTTTTTTCATATATATATATATATATATATATTGTGCAAATTAAGGTCAAGTGAATGTAGCTTAATGAGCCGGGTTGTTCACTCGGGCGGGGTATTAGCATCGTAGCAGAGGAAAGGTCAAAGGTCAACTTTTAAACAATGTGTTATGTGTTGTGGTCTCCCTCTCACCTAGTTGAATAGCATTTTATGTCATGCGCATCATCTGAATCAATTTTGTTTGGTTTGTGGTCTGACGGCTAAGTCCAACATTACCAAAGCTGGTGGATTCAGCAGAGGATCTTTCTTTTTATTATTTACAAATTCAGGAAAAAATGAAAAATCCCTTTGTTGTAAATTTGGATAAATTGCAAATACTTGAATGGTAACGGCTCTTGGGATGATTTTAATATAATAAATCATCCTACCTTGGATTTTCGGAGCTACAAATCATTGAATACTCTAGAATGCGGACATAACCAAGGGCTATGGAATGGTGGCCATGACAGAAAAGAATAAATAATGCATTTTCTTTCCAATCACCGAGAAGGGAATTAGTCACACAAACAATTAATTAAAGAAGGAATTGGTCTGAAGAATTCAAAGTGTTTGCGTGAAGCTCATGTACAGACTATACTGACTTTTGAGATAAATTTGCTAATAAATCTCTGAGAGTTGTGAAAGCACCACACAAAGTTTTTTATTCGGTTATCATATTAAATGACGTTGTCACTGATCAAATTTTCTTGTTGATTAATTCAATATCAATCTCAAGGAATAATATTTATATGGATGATTGTGGTCCCTGATAGCGTTTCATTGTTCAAATCTCTTGGAGATTTCTTGAATCATGAATTATAAATTGAGATTCTCAAGTCATTATAAGGCTTCAAAATCAAATTAACTAGCTTATGGCAACTCGATGAAATGAAATCTGTCTGATGCGTATCGTGTTACACATGGAATTTCTGTGTGAAGGGTCTACTAAAAAGGAAAAACGGCTTGCGGACGAAGGAGGGACTAGATTCCTTGATTGTTATCTTTCTTTTGGAATTAGAATGGTTATAGGAACGTGAAAATATTCTATACATTTCTTCTCAAAAAGCCTTTTGAAAGTGATCCTTTAAGAGCATAAGGAAAAGGCAAACGCAGAATGCTTGAGGCTTGGCTCTCTCTCAAGAAGACTCTTCAGTGCAAACCACACCCAGATCAAGTTCATGATCCAAAGACTATTAGGCAGGGAAAAGGTAATCAGAGAGCAAAGTTAGCTAATCTTGAGGGTTCAAATATCAAAGATTTCATCCAAGGAAGCAAGAGACATTTGAAAAATCCACTAAGTTTTAGAGGGGACATTCACATCACTAGTCCCATAAACCATGAAATTGTTCTTGATAGCTCAAACAATGAAACTTGTCGATGTTGTTCTTGTCCTCGAAGCAATAGTGGCAATAAAGCTTCTGAAGGTTCTCATAGAACACGAAGGTCAGCCACATCTTCAACAATAACATATCCTGTTGATCACAATGAAGCAAATATATCCTCCAACACAAGGACCTTGGTTCAGATGAATGATTCTGATGGTTGTTCAACGTTGACATGTCATAAATGTGGCGAGAAATTAAAAAATCTTGATGCTGTAGAAGCTCACCGTATCTCCGAGCATTCAGGTAATAGCAGACTAATATTTCTTAGTAGAATTGAAATTTCAAAGTTTAAGGAATAAGGGAATTCTACTTTCGGAGTCTCGTGTTTTATTTCGTTCCTGTTATGATTTAGTTAGTTGCTATAACTTCTCTTCCCAATGTCTCTGCTTAATAAATTAATTGATGAATTTAGACTGTCTTTTCATCAGAAGAGAGAATTCAGAAATAAAGCCTTGGGGAGGGGGATTCAATATACTTGGAAATAAAGGAAAGAATAGAAGGAAAGAGATGCTAGGAGTGTTCATCTCAATTAACCAAACATGGTTTCCCAAGTATTAACCAATTGTAGCAACTGTTGTGAGATCCATTTATGTAAATTTTGGCATACCAGGGAGAGTTTCTTAGGGGCTTTGTTAAAATTAACATGTGATTTGAGTAAAACTAAAGATAAATCTCTTTCATCTATTGTTTTGCAGTTACTGAAGTTGAAGAAGATACATCTAGACAGATTATAGAAACAATATGTGGAAGTGGAACCAGCTCAATTATTTCTGAAAACATGTTGGGGCAGATTGACAGCATTTTAAAGGTTCTGAACGTACCAAAAACATTTGCTAGCTTTGAGGAATACAGAGAAAAGGTGAAGAATAAGGCTGACAAGATACACAAGAAGCATCCGCGTTGTGTGGCTGATGGAAACGAGCTTTTAAGGTTCCATGGCACGACCATTGCATGCTCTCTAGGCACAAACAGTTCTTATAGCCTGTGCACTTTAGACTATTGTGGCATATGTCAAATTCTAAGACATGGCTTCTCCACCAACAAGGAATTCCATGGTGCATTGGGGGTTTACACCACTTCCACAAGTGGGAAAGCCTTTGATTCCATTTCCATTATGACATCCCATGAGAGACCATTTCCTAGAAAGTCTGTCATAGTGTGCAGAGTAATAGCTGGGAGAATTTACAGTCCTCTTGAAGAAAAGGTTGATTCAGAGTTTGATTCATTGGCAGAAAAAATAAATGTTCATTCAGATGTTGAGGAACTATACGTGTTAAATCCCAAGGCTCTGCTCCCTTGCTTTGTGGTTATCTACAAACAGCAAACAGCTAAGGTTAGAAGGTTCAGCTCAAGCTTGAGGATAAGTAGCTTTTAACACCAAGGTTCTCTCGCATGTCAGAGTAGTGATTCTTATATATTTTAGAGCTTCCAATTTATTTATTTGCTCGGGATTGATGTACAGATAAAACATTAATTCAAAATCTGTACAACATTCTATCCAGTTGGACTTGCTGTATTTTTAGCTGTTGCAGGCAAGGAGCAATAATATATTCATTCATACCATTTTAATCTTGCTTAGGATAGAGCTGAGAATTTTTGCTCGGCTCAACAAACTGATTCAAATGACTTTAGGCTCAACTATGCTCTTAAATTTACATGCTATATATATTTATGCCTAAAAAATAGCGTGTTTTTTGTTTTTCTTCTTTGAAGAATTTTGTTAGTGTCTTTTAGGCAAATTTTATTGTGTTAATTTTTTAGGGTTTAGGGTTTAGGGTTTAGTGTGTTAATTTTTTCAAGGAAAAGACTCAAACTCTTTTTTATCTTACTAAGTTACCATAAGACTATTCTTATAATTTTTTTTTAGTTTTAATTTCTATTGTTTATAATTACTAAATATTTGTATTTTATGATTATTTGTAATTATTTTATAAATTTTTAAATTTCTTTTTATTTCTTTTAAAGTTGATTTAATTTAGGATCTGGGTAAGAATTTAATTTTTTTATGAGAATTCTTAGAAAAAAAGACACATTATTCTAAAAAAGTAAATTCTTATCTAAATCCTAAACTAAATCAACTTTAAAAAATTAATTTCAAAGTTCATAATAATAAAAAATATAAATAATTTCAAATATTTACATTGTAAAACACAATTTTTAACAATTTTTAGTTGTAAAATAATAATTTTATTTTTAGTCATTAGTTTAAAACAATATTTATTAAGTGTTTTTTTTTTTACAATTAATTCACTTTGTATGTAGTTTGTGATATGGGAAGGGGAGTAATTCTATATAATTTTTAAGTATAAATTGTGTTTTTAATATATATATATATATATATATATATATATTTAAAGTCATCTATAACATTAAACAATTTATAAGTGATTAAAAATATAATTTATCTAAAAAAAATTACATTGAACTATTCAACTAAACTTCTTAAGGATAAACAAAAATATTCCATGATTGGAGAACATTTTTTTTTTCTCCTTTATATCTCAAATGGACAACGAGACAGAGACGTGTATTATGCTCCCCGTCCTGGTTCCCATATTGCTCCCCAAATCCGTCCCGATTTTCGACGAGTAGCCATTTAGGAATCCCATCCTCATTGCCAATATTGAGTATCCTCGCCTTGAACCCATACCCACTAGATTATTACAAATTGTTGGATAATTGTTCCTAAATTCAATCTTTATATTTTTAAATACATGCGTGCTATTTTTTCTTTATTCTTTTTCTTCGTTGGTTTCCTTAATTCCACCTTTATAGCTCATAATTACTTAATACCATTTTAGATCTGTCTTTGCAAAACAAAATAAATAAGTTATGACAATGTTGAACCAAGTCTCTTTTATTCGCAAAACAAAACAAAAAAAATAAATTTCTCTTTTCTTCTTATTACATTAAGATATTTATAATTTTTGTGTTATTTTTCTCTCACTAAATGTCATTTGTGAATTTTTTACTAAACATTCTTGTGTAACCTAAGAACAACCCATAATATTGAACCAAAATTAATATTGAAGCAAAATAAATAGAACTAAAGTAGTCTATGTAATTAGATCATAATTCATCATGTTATAGTCACAATAATGACCTAAGTATGAGTCTTTTCCAAAAAATAAATGACACATTTTTTTTCTAAAACTTCATAAATGATATCTCCAAATTATCATATATTGTCTTGTTCAAGAAACCAAAATTCTAAGGTTCAATATTTACAAAATTAGAAAGTATAAAATTATGAAATTATATTGACAAAGTAAATTATATTGAAAAATAAGGAATAAGTCAATCAAAGAAATTTATAAGCTAGTACAATATCTTACCAAACACTTTCTGATTAAATTTTATATGTGTATACTTGTACAATTTGTGAAATAATTACGTCACCTAAAATATCTTAAATTGGTGCATATCTATGCATAATTCTATGTATATTGCATTTTATCTCCTAGAAAATAAGCTATTAAGTTAGCAAGAAAGAAAAGAAACTAGTGTTTTAAAAATGTTATTTGAAATTATATATATATATATATATAAATAAATAAAAGCTAATGAAAAGAATTAAAAACAATTTAATATAGTAAAATTATGAATTTACCAAATTACTTGAAAAAGTTTAAGAAAATAAGCTAGAAACTACCAAAATAGCGGTTATAGTTGCGTGCATAATTTTTTTTGTGACATATAACATGTGTAGAAGTGAGCCCAAACAAAGATCTAAAAAGACAGAATTTACACACATATTTTATAAAGAACCAAAATAAAATTTTTAGAAAATATAAAGTATCAAAATAAAGCTTTTAAAACTTAATACTAAAATGAAAAAACACTAAAATATAAAATCTATCAAAATTATCATTTAGAAAAGAAGAACCATTAATCCATGCCAAATTCTGTACCAACGAGTCTTTCTCCTTGATGTATTGTAGAGTTGAGTGTTTGTTTAAGATCCTGTGTGAAGTAGAGTGAGGAGTTGATGAAAAAAGAATTTCAATTTACACTTACTAAAATTTGAAATTCCACCTATTTCTATAAAAAATATTAATATACTCTTAATTTTTTTACTCTTCGACAACCGTTCGTTGGAGAGTAAAAAAATTCTGGCAAACCGTTGTCGGAAATTTTCTTTTACTCTTGGACAAGATCCCGGTAGAATGTTAAATAGTGCAACAATAAAACTAAACTATAGACTTAGAGAAAAAGGGAGTGAACTAAACTTGTGAAAAAAGGGGAAGGATGACGAGGCTAGTTGCGAAGAGAGAGAACCAGCCATGTGGAGAATCCAATAGAGGAAACAACGAGAGAGATGATTCAAACCATTTAAAAAGAGATAGGGGATAAACTAAGTATTTGAAAAAAATTAAAAATAATAAATGAGAATTGAAATATAGGTAGGTGAGACAAAAATGGGCCAAAGAGAGGAGTGGGTTGAACATAGTACATAGCTTGTTAGGCAGTAAAGCCCAATGATTCAATTAATGAGACGGACCTCGGACCTCGGACCTCTGACTGACTCCGAGTATCTTAGTTTTGTTGACCATCAATTGATAACTTCCAACAAAAATGGACCTGGTTTAATTTGAGTTTGAGACCCACTAGTGTTTGTGAGTGACTTTTAGAAAATCGAAAGGACAAAATAAAATGAAGAGAGCTTAGTATGAGTATTAGTCTGATAAGCATAAAAAAGGGGACAAAGGGAAGGTGTGAGTAGTTGTATACGCGTATTCAGCCAACCTTTTTACTTATAAAGAGAGCAACTGTCCTGCTTTCCACATATTCTTTTTCATTTTGTGTGGCAGAGGCAGAGGCAGAGGCAGAGGCAGAGGCCAAGGAGAAGGGTTTGTCTCTCTCTTTCTTTATTATTCTTAGATCTCATTTTTCTTTCTTCTTTTGCATTTTTCATCTTCAATTCTCAATTTCTCTTTTTCCCTTCTAATCACATCAGATTCTAACCATATCAATATCAGGATGCACTTATCTGTCAACCCTGTCAATAAGCTCTTACACATATAATCTTTGCGAAATTTAACAACTTTTTTTTGCTTCCTAATTTGTCCTGCAAGAAAAAAGATCTAGGTTTCTTTTTACTCATCAAGTGGCGTTGCCTGCTGATATATGACTAAAAGGACCGATCTTGTTCTTGTCTTTGGGAGTTTTGCGGTGTTAGTGATGAGTTGTTGTGATTCTCTTTTGATTGCCTCTCTAGTCAGAGTGGGATCTGGAATGTTGTTGAGGGTTTTCAAGGTTTCAAGGGGGTTTGTTTCTTCACATAGTGGCCCAAATAACTATCATTTTCTGGATCAATTTGTATAACCTCCAGGGTTATGCATTTCGCATCTCTGACTTTGTACAATAAATTTTCAGGGAAGACCAAAGACAAAGACTTTACTACTAGATTCTGATTTCATATTTGATCTTTATTTCTCGAAGTAAAAAATGTGTGCTATAATGCTATTATGTGTAAATGATTGTGTAGAAAGAGAGGGGGTAAGAGCTGGGGAGGGTGGGGTTGCAATTTTGATATTGATATCTCATAATTTAAGCCTTACATTACATATTATCACAGCTTTACTGGTGTTTTTGCATGATGTACAGCTTCAGGAGTTTGAAAAAGGTTGATATTGAAGCCATGGTTCTGGACACCATTCTGTCTTCTCCTCGGCTGAAGTCTCCATCTTTCAGGAGGCAGTTTACAAAGGATGAACTGGGTAGTTGGTCCACACTTCTCCAGAGGCATCGCTTCCTTTTATCTGCTCTTGTTCTGCTAACTCTTCTCTGTACTGTTTATCTTTACTTTGCTGTCACTTTAGGGGCCAGTGGCACCTGTTCTGGGTTGAGTGGAGCGCAGAAAGCTTCATGCCATATGGAGCTTGTTAAGGATTCTATGGCTAAGGGTAAACTGAAAATTCTTTGATATTTCAAAATATTATTATAGGGGATATTCTTTATTTTTGCCTGCGTATAGGTGACATGAAATTCAAATATGGTCTCCGGCTGCAGCATCAGTGTGACTGTGATATGTATACATACTATTTATCTTGGTATTTCTGAGCCAAAATGTAGAATACAAGTAGAAAGCAATTTCCTAGATACTTTATGTTAATTTTAGAGATTGCTATTGTCAAAAAAGAAAAAAAAAAAAAAAAATTAGAGATTGCCTCGTTGACATAAATTTTTGGACAAGTAGATACTTAATGAAGTTTGAGAATGCCTCTGTGTGTAAATTATGGCTGGCCCGTAGCTTCATTTGTTATATTTGACTGATATTCAGATACATTATTATCCGGGCTCCCCTCCTTTCCTTTCTGAATTGTATTATTTGTTTATTGGGATAACTATACATAAACTCTATTGCCAGAGTTAAAATTCAGAAGTTGATTTGCGTTGTAAGTTGTAACTGTTTATAACTGACAATGATCATTGACAATGATCATTGACAACATTATTTTGTATCTACTAGTGTAAAGCTAAACTAAAAAATTTGAATTAGAAGGGTGTCTGTGATGCGTTATTATCTAAAGCACTAAAATAATAACACATCAGTTTTATATAAAAATGGATTTGGAACTGTTGTCTAACCGATTTGATAAGGATTCAGAGGTACCATTGATTTGAGCTACCTTTCAGATAGGGGATGTTAGTTAGTAATTGGACTTTTGACGTCATCAGTCTCGTTAAAAATCAGAAGTAATCGGTATAAATAGGTCTTGAGGACATGGTTTTTTTTAGTTTGAATTTAAGAATGGCCGTGCTTTTGTTATCTACTTTTAAATTTTTGTATTCATATATATTTATTTTTTAAAAAATAAATATATATTAGATAGTAAATAAAGTAAAAAATATAGAAAACTTTCAAGCTAAAAGTTACATGAATTAAGAAAAAAAGTAGGTAATAACAAAAGTAAAACTACTTTTTAGACAAATGTTAGTTTCTTAATGACATCTTGCTTTTCACTTTCTTGATACCATATATATTTTGACATATAAAAAAATAATAAAAATAAAATACTAGGAGGCGCACACCATGGCAGTTAATGACATGGTCCTCCCACAACAGTGGCCATTGGCTAGCACCACAGCGGAGGACGCAGTAGAAGAACGATTGAAAATATAACATTTGTCCATAGCAATGCGAATATTCTTATTGAGACTTGGGAGACATGCTAAATCAACAAGACTAGGAATTTGCCAATACATTAGGGTTTGTTGACAACATATTGATGTGGTTTATCTTATAAGTTGTGGGAGTTTTGTTTGGACAATAAGGTCCACATTTGTTGTTATTGCCTAGAATGACTTGAGAGATGCATCGGAATAATAATTGAATTCAACTACAATGATATAATCAAAGGTGATAAAATAAGTTGACTTGTCCTATTTTGACCTATAAAAAATAGGTTGTAATGGACTGAGTTATTTTGTTATTAAGCGGATTAGCGGGTCAAGCTACCAAATTTGAAAAAAAATATTTTTTATTATGTTCTTCTTTTTTGAAAAATCTTATAAAATTTAATTGTAATAACACATTTTATTTTCTGAACAAAGTTATAATTT
The DNA here is from genome assembly GCA_037954015.1 of Psophocarpus tetragonolobus. Lineage (NCBI taxonomy): Eukaryota > Viridiplantae > Streptophyta > Magnoliopsida > Fabales > Fabaceae > Psophocarpus > Psophocarpus tetragonolobus. The sequence goes on from CM075688.1 coordinate 93,191,503, forward strand.
TAAGAAAATAAATGAAAAAATTACAAAATATAAATTGGCTTTATTTTCTTGACAAAGTTATGATTTTATAAAAAATAAATAACAAAGTCATAAAAAATTTGATTATATTTCTTTAATAAAGTTATTTTCAGAAATTCTTCTTAATAAATTATTTTATGCTTTGACTACTATAACTATTTTATTAATTTATATAAATAATATAATATTTTAAAAACAGAATAAAACTTGAGTAATTGACCTGTCTGAACCTACCTTTGACCTGCTAAATTGGTAGGTTAGGAAAGGTGGGTCAAAGTGGGTTGGTAGGCTCAAAGTATTAGTTCATCCCTTTTTGCCATCCCTAGGTGTGAGTATGCCTAAAAAAATGTGAGAGGTGCACTGGAATAACAACATTAGGGATTCTTCCACGGTCAAAGTAGGGTATTTAAAATTGAAACAAACCAAATTAAAAACTAAAATTTGACTCAAAAAATCGATACAAAAAATCATAATATATTGGCTTTGTATTGTTTTTAGTTTAAGATTTGAAAATGAACCTAAATTGAATTGAACTTCAATATACATATATTATTATTTTTTGCTCTCGAATGACACAACTTATTCAAAATGACAATGAATTAGTAGTCACTCAACGTAAAACACTTATAAAAAATTTGTTATAAAAATTGTTATAGTTGACATGGTAGTTTATTTGTGAATTGTTATAGTTGACATTTGACACTTCAAATAATCGTAATGTTTAATACTTAATATTAGGGATGACTAATAAATTCATACCCATGGGTAATCTCTAAACCCACCCTGACGAGGAATACTCGATTTGACTGGGCATGGACATGGGTATAGGGAATGTCCAATTTGTTAACTTGGGGATAAAGATGAGGATGAAGTATACATATCCATTCCGTCCCTGTATCCGAACTTACTTTAAATGACTAAAATACCTCAAATTCTTACCCTTGATTTATTAGACTTAATTTTCAAATCAAATGACTCTTTAGATTCTTGTTTTCTTAAAAAATTATAATTTTGGAATGTCAAGAAAAGTTTGACATTTTCTTTTAAAAAGAAGAGAAAAGTTTGACATTTAATTTACAATTATAAACTTTGCATTTATTAGATAATTTTTGAATTAATATCATTATTCAAACAATTTTTTATTGAAAAATTATTATAATTTTTTGGTAGGTATGAGACAAGTACAAATATAACTGATACTCGATAGGGAAGATGATGAAACATAAATCTCACCCTATTAGGTATGAGGATGAAAGTTTCGGGAGTGTTGATAAGGATGCAAATGTTATATTCATCCCCGCCCTGCCCATTGTCATGCCTACTTAATATCACGTCAATGTTGATATTTTAGAAGCACAAAAATTTGTTCATTTTACTTGTTTGTTTTACATAATTTCAATATGAAGACCTTAACCTGCAAACCTACAAAATTAGATAATTCTAATATAAAATATAGTAAAAGATATAAAAATTCAACCTAAAATATCTTGAGAAAATAATTAATTTGAGGTTTATTAACCTCGCTACACTTAAACATTGTTTATCCTCAAAAAATTATGTGACTTAATAAAAGCAATTAATGGTAAGAGAACTTTAGTGAAATACAAGAGGAACCCAAATAAAAAAAAAAGACATTCATGCAAAGCATATTTTTGCAAAGGAACTTTCTTGTAAAAGCCTGATTAGGCTTGAACTCAAGAACTTTAATTAACTAGAAAGAGTTTCACTAATCTCATCACACTTAGTTGTTTAGGAACAAGAGGAATTAAGCAATAAAAATCAGTCTAAGTAAGCCTATTGATAGAAATTGTATATCAGTCACATTTAAAATGTAAACCTCAAAGAATAAAAACAAAAGGTTTTCAAAACGGTAGTAATAAGGTTAGCATGACATGTTTATACAAGAATTCAAAGGGATAAAATCATAAAAAAGAACTAAAGGTTTGGATTTTGTAACCCCTTTATGTTTTTGTTCACAACTTTTCTCTCTTCTCAAAATATTTTTTTTTCATCTTTTTATCTTATTTATTTTTTGAGAGAGAGGTTTGTATTTTTTCACTTTTTATATCTAATTGTAATAGGGGCACTCATTTTTTTATACCAAATCTTGTCTTTTAGAAGTTGCTCAATCTTATATCAAAGCATCACCCACAAAATAATATGAAGTAATAATAAGGTGATAAAAAATACCCTACAAGCTAAAATTAGGCAATTCAGGTAATATGAAACAAAGGCTCCGCGGTTTATAGGAGTGTTTGCGGTGCAGTTTGGTGTGATTTTAGGTCTAATATTAGTATAAAACAAACTAAAAAAATATGGTGTGGTTTGGTTTGTTTTGACTAACTATAAAATTTAAACCAAACTAACCAATCTTTTGTGGTTTGGTTTGATTTGATTTTTCGTTTAAAATTTTTATTATTAAGTATTAAAAAATACATTGAAAATTTTTATTTTCAAAAGTGTATAAAACTTCACCTGCTCTTAACAAAATTATATAAAGTAGCAATAATTAAAGTTAAAATAAAAACAATCAATCCATTTAAACATTACCTATTACTTGTTGTCAAAATGTATCCAATGAAATTAAACCAAATAGTCTTGCTAAAATAATAATAATTCATAACTAATACATATTAATTAAAAAACCTAATTAAAGATTAAGTATAAATCATAAAAAACTTAAAAGTAATAAATAATTTTATATGTTTTCTTGTGGGTTTACTAAAACAACTAAAAGTGAGTGATTTGGTTTATTTGGTGCAGTTTCAACATGTCAATTTGAATTAAATCACACAGTTTGGAAATTATAGAAACCAAACTACTCCAAATTAAATAAATTTTTTTTTGTGATTTTAAGTTATTTCAGTTCAGTTTTTGGTTTAATTCGCTTTTGAACAACCTAGTGGTCTAGAACAAAACCTAAAAATAACCTCAAATTAAATTTATAAATAAAGAGTTAAACTCGTCTAAACATACATTTCAACACAATAATTAGAATATGCAAAACTTAAGAAATATATTACACAATGAAAAACAATGGGCTATTTATAATGTAACCTTTGTCATGACTTAAACCTCACCATTTTTGTGGTTAATATGACAAAAAATTTTAGTCCTAAAAACTATGCTAGTTGTACCACTTATATATATAACAAGAAATAATAATGAAGAAACAAAATAAAAATTTAAACTTAGTAGGAACTAACCAAATAGAATAGAAATTACACATGAATTTGAAACAAATCTAGACCGCAAGTGAGATTTAACTAAATTGATCACTTCCAAACCTTCAATAAAGAATAAGTAAAAGAAGAAAGACAAAAGCTTACGAGAAAAAAAAAAGAATGTTAACATTAAGAGTGAAAATAGAAAATTATCATGCTAATGTACTTATGCATGGAGCAAAAGAGGATGAAGTACATAGTAAGAAATTTAACCATCTCCAAAACACTATAAAATAAAGAAAATTAATTGTGACAACAACACATATTTGGCAATTGTATGCACATTCAGAGTTAAATTTAAAATTTAAAAAAAGTAATAAAAATAGAATACAAACAGAAAAAAGAAAAATGACTCATTACCATAATTTGTAATTTCCTCTAGTCACATAGATACTAAGCTAATAAGCATTTCAATCTTTTTGAGGGAAAACATAGATACTAAGCTAATAAACATTACAATCTTGAAATTGTGACTTGGAATAGTCATAAACAACATCACCACTAGTTGTGAGAGGGAGGAGACGTTGAGGGATTTCGGAAAAATTACTAATGCATAGATTTGGAGAATGAGAAGGTACAAAGGAAAAAATATAAAAAAAAGGAAAAACTTAAAAGAAAGGAGAGGAGATGAAACCTAGCCTTTTCCCACACTCCATAAAACACTAACCATAACATAAAAAACATTAGAATTTAATATTGGTTGACAAGAAAGAATTTGATGGAGAAGAAATAAACAAATTAAGAAGAAAGAAAGAAATGAATTGAAGTAAACACGTTTGGCAGAGAAGTAAACATATTCTGATTTCTTTCTTGTGTCATCAAAGAAGAAGAAAGTAAGAGGTTGGAGATTATAGCAGACTAGGTCAGCATGTTGGAACGAAGAAAGAAGAACGAGTTTCATTTTTGTCATTAAGCTTGTGTGTGTGGGTAATTTCAAAAGCATATGAAAGACCAAAGTATACCTATTTTAAACAAGTGTCAAAAGTTAGATGTTAGTTTGGTATATTCCATAACCTAGATAATTTATAATTGGATATTATATTTCAACTTTCTTGATTTATTATGACAAGCTATTATTACTAGCTTTCTACACTTGAGTTCTATGTTAACTGTTGCTGCACTTGGGTTCTATGCTTATAAAAGAACAAGAGAAGAGATAACATTTCGTGTGCGTAGGTGAAAAGAAAAGAAAGAAAAATGTTTAGAGGGAGCAATAGTGAGTTTAAGGGTGATAAGGAGGTACTATTTTGTACGTTTCTTGAGTGTTGGAGATGGAGTTGGAAGACATGCTAATTCAACATCCTCCTTTATTGAAAAACAATGCCCCTAAAGTTCCATCTTATCAATGTCTCCATCAAAGAACAATTCCATTTAGGTTCTTCCCTTGTCAATGCCTTTGTTAGAGAACACTACCACTTAAGTTCCTTCTATGTGATTGATAGAGGATGTGATCCATGTTCAATCAAACCTCTTACATCAATTACTGCTATAGCATACTAATAAAGAACCAACGTTGATGATGATCACTTGTGGACTTAGTTTCTTGGCAGTTTTGACAATCAGGTTCCTTCCATGCTTTGGGGACATTGGCATCATCCATGTTTAACAAAATCTCCCACAAGACCCACACTAATTTCCACTACAATAGATTAATGGAGAGAACTAAGAGTGAACATTAGGTGGGGTTCCAGTAAAGAAAATGCAAAGTTGAAGCAATTTGTTTAAGAAATAATTTTGATGTATTTCAATTGATTAAACATTCAATTTTGTCGAGTGGAGGGTTTATCAAGTTCCTTTTGTTCGAGACGGAGAGATGAACATGTCTTTATAATATGGAAAAGTTAAGCCCTCAAAAGAGCAAAAAAGAAATATTGACAATGTTACTTTTACAACTTATGAAGAAAGAAACATTTCTTATTATGTATCAAATAGTTCATATGTGATGATTCTTTGCAAAGTTGATGACGAACTTCGTTGCTCCCATATGGTCATAGATTCATAATTTTTTCTTGTGATGATTTTGAAAAAAGGTATAGATAATATTTAGGACTGGGGATCTAATATTAGTGAAATTAGACTTACGAATTCACAAGAAAGATTTTAATGCTATATGTTTAGGTTCGACAAATAGAAAAGGAAATGATAACATTGAAAATACTTATCTAGACTCGATCACTGATAATATGGACCAAAACACTAGGTTGGATAAAAACATTATGCTAGCACATGACTGTTACCAATTTCAATGAATTTTGTTCCTCGCAATACTTTGAGCAAGTTCAAAGTTTGATAAAAGTAATTTCAAAATTGAACCTGCCTATAAGAATCCATGTGGAACGATTCTTCTCCACTTGTTCAAATTGAGAACAATATTAATACACTTAATGAGATATTTTCTTTTTGTTTGCATATTACATGTTTGGTTCGAGTGTTAGGCCCATGCTTAGACCTACAGGAAACAACATTCATGATCATCCAATGACTCAATTTCTTGACCATATTGTCAATCAGGTTACTCCCATGTCACTAGTAGGGGTTGAATTACCAAGATCCGAACAGAATCACTTGTTACCATGAAGTAAAATTTTGTTGTTGTATGATCTAGAGCGCAAAGGGACATAGGTATTGTCTCTTTCGCAAATATTTTGTTTTAAAAATATTTCATTTTTTCTATGCTTAAAATATTTATGCCAATTTTTTCATATAACTAATTATTTCTTATTGGACTTGAGAAATATGAAAAAAGACAATAGAAAAAATCTAAAAATATGTTAAAATAAGAACTCTAACTTAAATAGCTAGTTATATACGCACAAAAATATTTTCTTTATCAAACCTCGTAAAGGCAAAAGAAGAAAAAAACATTCATTTGTCCATCGCTTAATGACTAGTGGGATTGGGTTTCTTCTCTAAATTTTGCAATGCATTAGTCAATTTTTTTTAATCAATTTGAATTTAAAATAAACTTACTAAATAACACACACAACCAAACTAATTGACTTACTAACATTTTCAAACAGGTATAGAAGATTAAATTAACATTTTGTTATCAACAACGGTCAACCTCTATACCTTCTCATCATTCAATGTTGCATTACTAAAATATCTCCTTCCCATTGACTATTTGAATAACAATGTTGAATGTCAAAAGAGAAAACCATTATTTCAACTCCACCAATGCATAATCAAATTCATTCTTTTTGCTATACCAAACGTTATCGAGTTGTTTGATAGAACTTTCAACTTTTGAGACGAAAACATAGTGTTGGTAGCTCTACTCTGGAAGAAAAGAGGATTTTTGAAGTTGTTATCTTTCACTACAGTAGCCAATTATAGTTGCAAGATGTTATCAATGAAAATCCTAATATAAATACTAATGAAGAGTACTGCGTAGGCAAGGATGACCTGCAAGTTGACTATTCTAGTGTAGCTTTTAATAAGCATACTTTAGAAGCTTAATATATTAGCGATGTAGCTATTGCACATGTTGGAGAAAAACTATTCTAGAATCAAAACAAGACATTACCAATATACTGGTTGAAAATGGTAAAAATGTTTAACAAATTCACTTTGGTCCTTTATGTTGTAATTAAATGCGTTCATTTTAGTCTCTGATTTTTTTTTTTAAATGTTCAAATTGATTGGTTAACAAAAAATTGCTTATAGTGGTCCTTTAAATTTTAACAAACATACAAATTAGTTTATTAATGTTTTCTATTATGAATCTGATAACGAAGACCAATTTGAACCGTTTTCAATACATATATACATATATTTAAAGGATTATTAAAGAGAGCTTTTTAAAAGATAGGAAACCAAATTGAAAAATAAAAGGACCAAAAGTCGATTTCAATTTTTTTTTCTTTTTATATATCTTCTAATTGAAAAAAATAATATTATTTTAACAAAATAAAGTTAACCATAAAAAAAAAATTTTAAAACATAAAATGGAGATCATTAAGCTGAACCATTATTTTGATATTTGATATTTATATAATTTGAGGCATAGACACATGATTACCCGTGTAGCAGGCTAGCAGCGGATGGAGTTGGTTGCTTCCTGTGTAGTTCTTGCAAAAGCTTATAATTTAAGTAGTGCTGAATTCAAACTTGTATTTTATTTATTTATTGTTTTTAATTTTTAAGTATATAAATATCTTAATCCAAATTCATTATACTTATATAAAGTTTTATTAGTTGATTGAGATAAGTTATAGCAATTTGTGTTTTTTTAACTAATTAAGTAATTTAGAATTCGGAGTATTGGACAAATTAATCATTTAAACTAATAGCATGTTTACATTAAAAAAAGTTGTATTTGTTAACTTTATTGGAGTATTGTATTTATTATTATATGGCAAATCACACATGAATTGATAGAGAATAATAATAGCAAGATCATCATCCATAACAAAGGCGTGAGTTGGAGTTCACGTCCTGGTACTATTAATGGCTGCTTCAAGATGTTGGTGACAATAATGATACCATGGGAGCAGGTGTGACTCCTATAGCGTGATGGGCATCAAGTAATTTAAGACACAAGTTTGGTTAATGGTTATTATCTATGATGAAATTTGTGACGGATGAGGGCCTTTGGCATTGGCATTTCCACTGGTTGGTGAAGGAAGCTACAATCCCACAAATCGGTGGCATGAGTAACGGAAAAAGGGAAGTGCCAAGCTAAGTTAGATATTACTTTGATTACCATTATCAACGCGCATGCATGGTCACTATTGTCTTCTCTAGTGTTTCTAGCCTTCGGTCTCCCAAACTACTAAAGAAGATCGTTGAATTTTTATTAAGAAAAAGAAATCACTCGCCAAGTATTTGGTTGACATCATGTTTTATATTATAGTCTTCATGACTCTTGATATAGTGTTAAATTATTCAGCAAAAAATAGAGAAAACAAGAAAATTGATTCTTTCGTACGATGCAAAATAAAGTGTAAAAAGTTATAGGACGCTAAAAATTAGACAAAATACTTTGAAGGTTGATTTTGTCAATTAAGAATTTGTTTGAAATGTTATTTTAGTTGATTTACAGTTTATTTAGTTAACTTATAATTTTTTTATTCAAATAAAAATATTTGATAAATAAATTTATTTTATTTGTTTATAACATTTTTTTTTTGTTTCTTGAGTTATTATTTTAGTTTGATTTAAATAATATTTAAGTCCATAAAAATATTATTTTTTATTTTATTCTTTTAAAGATTTTTTTTTTAAAATTTGGTTGTTTGAATATTTTTTTGTTTGACTTTAATATTTGGTTTAAATAATTTTACTTTTATTCTTTAACTTTAAATAACAATATTAGTTAAGTAACTTTTGCGATTAAGGGAATTCATCATTAAAAAATTTGAAAAAAAAATCCTATATAAATTATTAGGGAAAACTAACATATTATCTATTCATAATAGTTTTCAATTTTAGATAAATTTAAAAGTGATTAAAAATGAAGTTTATTTGAAAAGATTACATTGAGTTATAAGATTTTCTGACGATGTAATAAGCTATTAAATTGCTAACTTCCCTGCTACAGGTAGGGAATAAAACCAAATAAAAAAAAAGACAAAAATAAGAAAAACACTATTTGTTCCTTAATTTAATTTTAGCTTTTAATGTTTTTATATGAAAAATTATTTGTTCTCCAATTAACTTTTTTAAGTGTTGACTTTCAATATTTTCATATTTTTGTCCGACACTATTTTCCTCCCGAATGCTACCAATATTTGTTCTCCTGATTTACTTTTTCAGAAAACACCAATAGTTGTTCCTTAATTTCTCAGTTTTTCAACAAGTAATGAACCATCTCATGCTCCTTTGTTGACTATTCACATTTTTTCTTGTAAATGACGATCCTTTCCTTTGCATACTTATGTTCCCACGAACTCATCTTTTCCTGATTGGTCTTTCGTCATTTACTGACATGCCCCGCAAATAGCGAATGGTAAAGAAGGTGAAAATCTTTATTTTATTATTTAAATCTAATTTCTTTGAAGTAACTCGTAGTTTCTTGACTGAAACGGTTGATGATTAGCACGCGTATGTTCTTTACTCCCAACATCGTGAGAAGTAGACACTTAACATTTAATTATACCTTAAAAGTATGGCAGGCATGTGGACCTGCTTGCAGTGCCCTTCATGTCATTATGGATTGCACGAAGTGCATGGCCTATTCCTTTCCCTTCTTACAAACATGACCCCCTTGATTTATTATTTCATCTGCCTTGTGGTCGAGGCTTTCTTCTATCATTGTTTTTATTCTCCTCTAGGTATATTTTCTATTTATTTCCATCATGTATGATGTATGATGTATGACGTATGTTATTTCTCTTTATACTTGTAGATCAATTAGGATAAACTTGTTTTTAACTTAATTAGTAATATTAGAGTTTCAATCCTAAATATGTAATTTTCAAGGAAGAACTTTGCTCATTGTAGTGATCCCATTACGTTCAAATAGGGGTAAAAGATGCAGGTATTCTTTACTGCAAAAGATTTTTTTTTTGGTGGAAATTGGATATGTACCTTATTTTTGCCTATTGAACATTGCACTATTAGCTAGTACTTTCTTTGATAAAGAAATAAAATATTTTTCAATATTTCTTCGGGTCATCAAGCGTTCCTTAATACTGTGCAGAATATTCTTTCACCTTTCTCCCGTAAATTTAGCAACTTATTTAGTAATCTCTTGGTCATAAATGTGGGAGTGAGAAAGTTAAATTTTATGAATTTCCTGGGGTGCACATGCTTTTGAGCTCATAGTACGACTTTGCTACAATAGCAGTATGGAGATAACTCCATTCAACATGACCCTGCTATGTTCTGCTGCTCATTTCTTGGAGATGGAATGTGATGATTGTCCTGCAACACCCAACTTGAAACCCCACCTCGAAAAATTTCTTGAAGGGATTCGCTTCTGGACTTGGTATGAGCTCCTTGAAGCATTGAAACAGTGTCAAGACTTATTTTCTTCCAAAGGTTATTTAGCAATTCTGCACAGAATTGTGGATCACTTGATAGAGAGGCTAGCTTCACCAGGAATTACAAGTCCAAATACATGTTCCTCCAGCAGATCCAGCTTTCAGTTTTCTTGCGATACTAGCAGTAATAAAAGCTGGAGAAATAACTGCTCTGGGACTACATGGTGGTGGTTTGAACATCTCCTGTTCTTGAAGACTGATTTGTTGGACAAGGTCATAAGAACAATGATATCTTATGATTTTGATCATGGTGTACTCTCCAGGTTTCTGTTCTACTATCACAACTCAACTTGCCTTGGTGGTGTGCAAGATGAGAAGATTAAGACTACCAAGGTTGTAATCAATATTCTTTTGCTGCTAGATTTGAGATCAATTTCTTGCAAGGATTTGTTCAATCTTAATCGAACTGCTATTAGTTTGAAAATGAGCAGAAGTTGCATAAACAAGATAGAAAGTCTTATAGGTCCTCTGCTGGATCAAACGACAATTGATTATATACTTCTTCCATCTCCACGTAGCAAGGATCAAGCATATGATGTTGATTTTGTCCTAAGGCTCATACACTTATTTTTCTTTGGAGGCAGTTTCGAGTTAACTTCGAATCGACTTAAGAGAGTGGTGAAAATGATGGATTTGTTCCTTGTGGAAGTTGCTCCAGATCCCCATCTCAAACCTTGTGAGTTTGAAGCATTGATTACAGTGCTTCCAGATACTGCGAGGGAATCTCATGATCAATTATACATAGCCATGGACATGTATGTAAAGGTAAGCTACTATAGTATTTTATTTGTTTAAGCGATGTCTAGTGTTTTATGAGGTCTCTTTCACTCGTTGATATAGATTGATAGGTCCATGCAGGATTAAGTGAAAGGGAAAAGATAAGTATCTGTTGTACACTGAACCACGAGAAGCTGTCAGCTGAACTTTTGAGACATCTTACTCGAAACATGGTGTTTCCTTCAGAGGCAAAACCCAGAGCATATGTTACTAGACAAAGCCGAATGAAAACCTTGCTCCAGGAAAATGATCATTTGAAAAACTTGTTTGAGGCCATGTTTGGTAAAAGCTTCAATAAGAACGTGGAAGTGAGAGAGGACGTGGAAAGGAGAAGCTATGATGCTGAAGAGCTTAGAGGAGATTTGGAAGGAATGCAGAGTGGGGCCCAAGTGGGGAGTTTAAAGAAGTCAGGGACTCATATTATGAGCAATGCTATGTACTTGCCAAAACTCTGTTCATGATTTCTAGTTCTTGTTTAAAGGAGATTTGGTTGTGTAGGCTTCAAAAGTTTTTAAAGGAGTAGAGTTACGCAAACACTGTACAGATAGATATCATCGCATACGTAACAGATTTCACATATGATTTTATACAAGAGAAAACTGCTACTTCTTTGCTTTGTGCAGAAAATAAGAATGTACAACGTTTCTTATGGGGCCTTCAGAGTCGCCTCGCAAATACTGTTCACATATCATCATCATATACTTTAAGACTTTGTTTATGTTGCAGTCAACAAGGACAAAATATATTTTCTTTTTTAATGCATAACTTGCTAGAGGATCAAGCTTTGGCATAATTTCATATACAAATCTACTTGCGTGACATCAATTACACTTTTTCTTATATATAGAAATTCATCCAAATCTCATTTTATAGAATTTAATTAATTAAATTTGAATTTTTATGCCTTAATCTTCTATGATCATTTTGCATCTCTCATTCAATAATCATTTTTCCATGTCAAACAAACACTTTTTTTTATTACAATTTAGGGAAGGAGAATGCTTTTTAATAATTAGAGAGATCTGAGTGTCATTTATAGAAATTTTAGGAATGATTAGTATAATTTCTTCTAATATAAATTATTTCTCAAATTTAAAATATAAGTTATATACTGTGAAGCATTTATTGTTATAAATTTTAATTAAAATAAAAATTTACATATTTAAAATATTTATATATTTAAAGATATTTATTATAAATTTTAATTATATAAAATAAACATTATTTATCAGTACAGCAAGATAATACAAGAAGAAAACAAACATTGTAATTATATATTTTGAAAACAATTGGATCTGTTTAGAAATATTTTGTATGGGTATGAATCGAAAACCTATAAACTAGAATTTAGGCTAAACTATTAATATTAACTTCTCATTTAACTTGATTAAATGATTTCTCACATATGGATAAAAAATTTATTTTAATTTGCATAAAAATAGGGGAAAAATTCTTTGTTTTATCTTGAATTAGACTTTTGAATCTACTTTCCTTCTTTAAATAAAGTTTTAGTTTTTTACTCGTATTAACATGAAAAATTATTTAATCAAGTCACGTGAAATCAACATTAATAGTTTAATAGGTAATGAGTATTTTCAACAGATTATTCAAATGCAAACAATTAAAAATAGCGAAATAAAAAGTTAGCAAGTAAATATACTAAGGATACAAATTATAATTTAGCTTAGAAACACCCCATATGATTATAATTTAAAGGTGTATAAGTATTGAAAATAAAGTTATGTGTTATATTTTAATGAAAGAAGAGACATTTTAAAGAAATTAATGAAGTTGAAGAGAATTTTATTTCTTTTAATAATATTTGTAGTTTTGTTCGTAATCAAAATATTTTAATTTGTGGTAATGCTTAGATAGTATAAATATTTCAATAAAAAAAATTATATAGTAATTACATTAAATTATAGAAATTAATTGTCTATATCATAAATAATATATATTACCTCTAAACATTAAATTATTTTTATATAAATATTTTAATAAAAATAAATTATAAAGTAATAAATAATTAATGACCTTGGACAAGATTTTATTTCCCATAAATAATATTAGTAGTCTTTATCATAACTAAAATTATTTAATATTTGATGCCTTGTATTTTAAATTATTTTTAGATTTTATTTTAATTAATATTTATTTCTTCGTATGTTATTTGGACTTTGTCCTTGCATTTTAGGTGTCATTTTATTTTATTTGGAACTTGTTATATTTTAAGTATTTTTGTATTTTAAGATAAGATTTAAGAAATTCTTTGAGTTATTTGTGATAGTAGAAGTAGAATAGATGTTAAGAGCTTTAAAGATAATTTGAAAGGAAAATAAATTAATTCTTAAAATGCAGATAATTGCGCCCATGTAAAAATATACTAGGAGTTTTTTAAAATTAGAATCTTAATATATTTGAATGATCCCTTATTTTATTTTATTTATCCTCCATATTTTAAATTAAAAGTAAAAATCAATCTTCTATTTTAACTTAATTTAGATTATGTCCTTAAATTAATTTCTTATCTTTATTTTGATTCAAGTTTTACAATTTTTACCTTTTAAGTTAAATTCCAAATTTTGAAACTAGCTACTTTAATTTATTTTCATTTTAATTTTACTATTTCTGATTTAATTACAACTAATAAGCAATTATCTATTTTCCAAATGCATGAATAATGTTATTAGTTGACGGTATTATATACTTGCGGCTTTCTCACACAAATATTATAACAATATCAACTAATTTTATTTATATTTTTTATAAATATTTAAACATAAAAATATTAAAAGGTAATGTATCATAAATAATAACTGTACTTTGTATTATAACCAAAATTTTGTAGTCTAAATTGTTAGCATGCAGTTGTAACTTATTCAATAGTATTATAAGATGTGGGTTGATGACCTAATTTGTATCTATAGTATTGATTGACTATGACCAATTCCACTTTATTATAGGAGTTGCGTGTATCAAGTATATAGAGCAATAACATGTTAGCCACAATGTTGTGAGCTTTCCACATTGCTATAATATGTAATTCGAGAAATTTTTTTGTTAACATTGGTCGAAAAATATTTATAGTCAATGTCATTTGAAAAATAACCTTAATTTTTGTTAAATAAAATAACTTTGATTGACGTTGGCAAGAAGAATTGGCATAAATGTTTATTACGAAAAATATCAAAAAAACTTTAAAAAAACGTAATCTAAAAGAAGGATTTTGAATTTGGTAGTCGATTATATGTGTGGAAGGTATTAACACCCTATGTTGTCCATAATAAAGATGATTAACTTTAATTAAATGTGTAAAATTAAATAAATTTAAAAATATTTATTTTATCCTTTAAGACATAAAAACTATTTTTATTTTATTAATTAATTTAAATATTTTATTAAGAAGAATTTTATTATTGAGAAATTTAATTTTAAAAAAATATTATTAATTTTTTTTTATGTTTTCTAGGGGCTCAATGGGAGAGGTCTCCTACTGCTGTGTATCTCCAAGTGTAATAAAGAATAAAAGTTTATGAGATAATTTGAGTTTTAGAAGCTTTTGATTTTTTTGAATTTTCATATTCTTATATTTATTTTGAAATATTTTTACCATACCAAATTAAGTGCATCTAAAGGGGTCAATATAAATTTTCATGATTTAATGTAATTGTCAAATTAAAAGTACATCTAAGGTAACATTTACAAAATCATAATAATTTTTATGACTAAATTAAAAGTACATTTCAAGTATTCATAATTAGAGTTTCATTATATTTATTTTAGTTTAAAATCTTAATTTAATAAGAACTCAAAAATCAAATTCAAAGTGCATCCAAAGTTATTATCATTTTATTTAAAAAAAGTTTACAATAATCAAGTAAGAAGTACATCTAAAATCACTACTATTAAACTTTTTTATTTTTAATTGAAATAATTTGGATGATAGAATAATAATTATAGCAACTAAGGTTTTTATGATAATCAAATTAGAATTACAAGCAAAATGATTATCATTAACCTCTTCATAGTTTCGTTAGCAATTAAATTAGAAATGAATTCAAAGTAAATAACGTTAAAGTTTTTTTATTATTAAATTTTCTTTAAATGATTAAACTACATAAAAAAATATTCAAATAATAAAAAAAATTATTAATTTAGATTCTACATATTACTTATTATGTTACAGATTAATACCTATATCGGTCATATGCAAAAATGTGATTAATATAAAAATCGAAAGGAAAGAAAAAGAAGGAACAAAACAGAAAAACAAAAGAAAAATCAATTGAATGGTTAAAGAATATATATGGCTGGTTGAATCAACATTTATCTTTTACTAAATTTATTAAACTTCATCTAAGAAGGAGAAAAAGTGATAGAACCAAACTTTATCACAATTAAACAAGCATGGTTCATTTCTTTTAATACCCACATTTTTTATTTGTACTCCCACAACATTTAAAATATTTGAAAAACCCCCAACATATCTTATCAATGTATGTTTGGGTTTTCAAATTATTTTAAATATTATGGGAATTCGAATAGAAAACGAGGGACGTTAAAAAAACTCCCACAGGACAGTTACCTAATTGGACCTATCCGACTCTCGACAGTCCCAAAATTGTAAATTAAAACACCAACTAGAATGTACCAAGAATGAAGATGTTACGAGAGACAAGATGGTTCCAAAGCCTTGTGTAGATTGGAAGGTGATGGCTATAGGTATCGATGGTAAATGGAAGATTGGTGTTAACACTATGGTAACTCAAGAATGGTGATTTGGAGTTTAAGGATACTAGTCTACGTGGCTTTGGTTCCTTGGTTGTTTATTATACATGATTTGTTGCATGTTGTTGATGGTTCTTTCAAGATTTGGATGTCGATAAATAGATGATATTTATGGTTGTGAGTTTTGAAAAGATTGGGGAGAAACATGAATTGTGTAGGAAATTAGTGGGGAAGAAGGAACACATTGCCGTTACCAGAATTCATCTCCGGCGATGGTATTCGACAAAGGGAAACCAAATAGTTTCTTTTGATTGTTTAAGTCTCCTTGATTTCCTCTAGTTTCTTCTTCTCCATCTCATATGCATTCCTTTCACTGATTTTTCTACTCCCCTTTTATAAGTGATATTATTACTTCAAGGTGAAGTAAGGTGGACATGAGAAGGAGCTCTTTTTTAGGGTGGATCAGAGGATATGGGCAGGGAGCAGAGGTTTATAGCAGCAAGAGCAACTTGCTCTCTTCTTTTCCATTTATTTCTATTTGCACCCTCCAATTTGCTAGATACACTTCATTTGATGTTGGGTTGTTCATTTATTTTTAAACCTCCTTTTGCACCCCTTTTTGCTTTAAGATTACAATATATTCATTTCCTAGATCTCTTATGTACACCCCTCAAACTTGCTAAATACACTTCCATGCAATTTAAGGTTAAATAAACTTCATTTCCTAACTTTTGTTGTTTGCACCTCAAGCTTGCTAAATAAACCTCTTATTATCGTGTTTGACCCAATAAACTTTAGTTATGGATTCTTGTTGTTTACACAACCAAACTTTCTAAATGCACCCCATTTTCATAAGTATACTTAGCAAAGATATGAGTGTAAATAATACGTTTTTATTTTTATTTTTTTTCTTTTCCTCCTTTTTTTCCAACTTGAATTGACTTAAAAAGACATTTTAGATAGAGAGTGAATGTTCAAAATTAAATAAAGTATAAAAAAACAGAGAAAATTGGGCATTCTTAGTGGAGTTGACATCTGTCAACACATGAATCTCAACGGCAAAAATAATTTGAAAATCAAAGGATTTTCCATTAGAAAAACCTTATTTGAAAAGGGTGGTCATAAATCCAAAATTTTTAGTTCATGAGTTGATTACATGTAGGAAATGTATTAGTACCTTACAACTTTCATCATAAAAGACAATTACCTTTAATTAGCATATAAATTAAATAACTTTTAAATATGTTTACTTAACCCTTTAAAACATAAATTTATTTTTATTTATTATTTTAACATTTTAAATAGAAAAGATTTATTATTGAGAAATTATTATTATAAAAGATTATTATTATTATTATTATTATTATTATTATTATTATTAAATAGGAAAAGAATCTTGCTTCTATGTATCTTCAGGTACAATGGCGAACCAGAGTTTACGCAACTTTTTGGAATTATTTGAGTATCGAATACTTTTGTTTTTATTTTGAATTTTAATATTCTTTTGTTTATTTTAGAAGATATTTATATGATGATCAAATTAGAAGTGCATCTAAAGTGGTCACTACTAATTTTTCATGATTTTGTGTAATTTTCAAATCAGAAGTGCATATAAGATGATAATTACTAAATCATGATAATTTTTATAACAACTAAATCAAAAGTACATTCAAATTAGTCATAATTAAAGTTTCACTATATTTTTATTTTAAAAACTCATAATATTCAAATTGGAGGTGCATCAAAAGTGACTATTATTAAGTTTTTATAATAATCAAATTATAAGTGCATAAAAAGTGATTATTTGATACTTGCCGGATTTAATATTAATTCAGTGATAGAAAATCATCAATTATTTTTATTTCCTTAACTTATTCTTTTGCTTTGGACTCATGAGATTGTAAATATACAAATATAGCTTATATTATACTAATATTTGCATTCTTATAAAAAGTACACCTATGTTGGAATTTTGGTAGATTTTACACAGAGTTTTGAGAGTATAAGAAGCTAAGAAGGAAGAAGAATCAAGGCAACCTCACCAACAAGCACATCTCACCCAATGAAGAGTCCTTACTTAGCGAACACATGTCGTTAAGCAAAAACCTAGGAAAGAAACAGAGAGTTAATTTCGATGAGGTAGCACTTGTCGCTCAATGAAAAATGGGTCTGGGTACGAGGCGGATCCAAACCTAAGAAAATATGCGAGTATGGGGGCGAGTATGAGTACTATAATACCCAAATCACCCTGCCTCACACCTTTCATATATAATTTAATATAATTATATTATCTAATATGACATAAATATAATTTTGAGTGAAAAATATTATTTTGTATTATAATCTATGATAAATAATATAATTATAGAATAAAAAGAGATATATAATATATTTTACACAAATTTACTAAGATAAAAAAAACAATTTACGAGAGAAAATTAAGTTATTTATAAAATAACTTTTAATAAACTTACAACATTATTTAATGTGATGGTAAAAAAAAAAGGTTTATGTGTAATCATATAAAAGTTTAGGAAGTATCTTATAATTTGGTTTATATTTAATGTTATGTTGGTTGATTTTTTATATTATGTTTGTTTATGTGTAAAATATATTGATTTATTGTCTTTATACATAAATAAAGTGTGGGTTACGGGTGCGAGTATGGGTATATAGATACTCAATGGGTACGGGGATGAGGATTAAAATTGTTATTCGTGCGGGTATGGGCGAATACAAGTATATTTTTTTAAATTTGGGTATGGGGATGCATACTATAATACCCTACCTAGATCCTACCCATTGTCATTCCTATGCTCAGCAACGTTCCTCTGGATCATGAATTTTTATAAGCCTTGTTGAGTGACGGTTGGTGCTGAGTGAGATGATTTAATTGACCTAATGATTTGATTAATATAGTTAATGTTCTCACATTGAGGATCAATGTTTGAATATTTTTTGTGGGAAGAGCTTTGAGATTAACCGAAGATAAACAATCTTGTAGTTTGCAAAGTGCTGAATAGGAAACAGAGACCCTAACAATTATTTCTACTGATTTATCAACTCATCACATCATTTCCCCCACTTCTTTAATCTTGTTTTTAGTACCCTTGTTTATATTTTACTCTAAACCATTCATCATGTTTATTGAATCACCAAGCTTAATTTAGGATAATGAATTTATTGAGTATTTGTCAAATCTATGTGGAAACCACCTGATGTAATTACTAGATATTACATGCGACTTGGTGAAGGTAAGTTACGACGAATGAGACACGTCATATATTTAAGTGAGTTATTTTAATTTGAGCCGTTATTTTTAATCACATTTTCTCACTTGATATGTTCTATATATATATATATATATATATATGTATAAAAGGACAATTCAGGTGAGAAAACGAAATAACCATAGGATTCAGATTGAAATGCTTATGAAAGAAGCTCATGAGGTTCTCTCACATAGAGACCTCTCCCACACGTGTTTAACGCATCGTTCTTTCTCTCATCATCCCGTGGAATCCTCTACAAGGTCACCACCACTCACACTCCACCACCACCATCGCCACTAGTACCATCTGTACCGCCACTGCCACCACCTTCGATAATTACGAAGGTGATGACAATAGTAATAGTGGCGGCGACGGTAAAGGAAGGGCAACGACGGTGGTGGTGATTCATCTGAATGTGGTGGTGGTGAGTACGATGGTGGTAATGGGGGCAATAGTCGTGGCGGTGCCACTCCCTCTTCATTGTTGCCACCAATGTTGGTATCGCCAACGTTGTCGTTGGTACCGTCAACAACAACGATGGTGGTGGTGATGATTTTGTAGAGGATTTTGTAGGGGTGATGAGAGAGTGGTGCGTTAAGCGTCATGGGAGAAACATTTGTGTGAGACAATCACATAAGCTTGTTTAATTAACAATTCAATCTGAATCATTTATTGAAATCTTACTGTTATTATTATATTTTCTCATTTCTCACCGTAACCCTTTTTTCTTACCTGAGTTGTCCTCATATATTTACTCTGTTAAAAAAATGTGAACCCTTAAGACCCGTTTGATGTACAAGATATGATATGATAGAATATGATAAAAGAGTTGGAAAAAGATAGGATATGATAAGAGTAGGATAAACTCTTATTCTATCCTATGTTTTATGCATACAAGATAAAAAAAAATAATTATTTTATTCTATCCTAGGTTTGAGATAGACATATTATGGTAGGATAGAATACAAAGAATATTAAAATTATAAAATTACCGTTATTACATAAATAAAAAAAATATTTTTTATTAAAAAATATTCAATTTATTTTACAAAAATTAAAATTGTTAAAAATTTTTAAATTAATATCAGAACTACCATAAAAATTTGTTAATTGGTGTTGACTAAAACATTCATTTGCACGATACTGAGCTATATGATAACGACTAGTATAAAAAAGTTAGTACAAGCACCAACATTTCCAAAACATGTCTCCAACCATATGAAAAAGGAAAGTAGTACAAGCACCAACCAACTATATAATAACCTACCAATATAAAAATTTGTTAATTGGTATTCCTCTAAAAATAAATATGGCATGATTTGACGTGTCTCCAAGTCATATTTAT
This sequence comes from Psophocarpus tetragonolobus, assembly GCA_037954015.1. Lineage (NCBI taxonomy): Eukaryota > Viridiplantae > Streptophyta > Magnoliopsida > Fabales > Fabaceae > Psophocarpus > Psophocarpus tetragonolobus. Next base: position 93,211,853 of record CM075688.1, read on the forward strand.
ATAGAATAAATTTCTTGAAATTTTAGAATTTTATTTTTTACGTATAATGAATAAGACAAGCAAATAGGATTTGACGATAACAAGTTAATTAATATTTTCAAGCTATGTGATATATCTCAATAGGCAAGCAATTAATGAATGAATAGGACACAAAATGAGTTCAATAGTGTTTTCATTCTGAAGTTAGTTCACTTACCATATCTTTTTATGTTAAACCAAATACAAGTTTTAATTTATTTTATAAAAAAGTATAATAAATACTTTCTTTTTTAATAAACCAAATGCAGATTTTAATTTATTATCAAAATCATAAAATGTGTTTTGATTACTAAAACTCAATTTTTTTATGTATAGAAAACATATTAATATCAAAATTTTCAAAGTAAAACTCAAGAGTCCCTTTAAAATATTGTATAACCAAACTATAACTAAATTACAGTTTGTAACCAGATTAATGAAACACTATTGCAGACTATAACAAGATTTTTGCAAGTTCTACATATAGTAAAGCAAATAAATTGAATACCCAAATACAAAAATCAAAAGAATTGAACTCTAAAATTAGAAAACCATGCCTGAACTTCAAGGACACACAATTGTTCCTCTCTCTGGTTACTTGCTCTTGATACAGATAATGATGGCTTTACAAGAATGAAAGAAAATGAAAGAAAGAGAAAAAAGACGTGAGAAAGAAAAACGACCAAAGTAAGAGAGTCAATGTTAAGAGAGAAAGAGAGAAGAGAGAAATGGAGGGGGGAGGAGACTCATAAGAGATTTAGAGGTGTGATTGTGAGAATGGAAGAGCCATTAAGAGATAGTCAAGCTTGAGAGAAGAAGAAAGCGCAAATGAGAAAGTAAAAAATTATCTATCTTTCTTTCTTTCTAATCCTTCAATATAAAAATTATATTAGATGGTAGAATATGATAAGCCATAGTATACACTTTTCATATCTTATTATTCAAACAAACACTAGATAGATAAGATAGAAAACAGTTATCCTATCATGTTCCTTATCTAATCTAATAAACAGGTTCTTAAACTAATAAATGAGATAATATTAACTTACCAAATAATAAATTAAAATAAAAATAACTTGTCATGTTTTCACACCCTTAATTTGAAAATTCAACACTTACTTTTGCAATAGTGCGAAAAGGGTTTGTTGAACGTCGTTTTTTTTTTAAGTTTCATTATAATTCAGCATATCTTAATTATTTCAAAATCACAAAACGTAATTAAGAAGTACTAACATCAATAATCTCACTTACTATACGAGATATAGGAAATTCAGTACACTGGTTGCATAATCATAAAAGGAAATTAAAAATTGACCGAATGAATGCCAGGAAATTAAAAAAAATATTATTTTAATAATTGATTATTTTATAATTAATTATAATTAGAATCAATTTATTTAATTTTTTTTTGAAAATTTATATAAAAATAATATTATTTTAATGTAATAAAAATTAGCTTTTATAGAAGAGTGTGAAAATAAATCACACAAAATAAAGATTTAAAATTAATTACAATCTATAAATTCTCCATTTTTTAATCTAGATTATAATTAACAGTATTACATAAACTATTTAAAGTACTCATCAAATGTGAGTTAAACAATATTTTATATATTATTTTACACATTATAAAATATATTTTACTATTTATTTTTGAAATTAAATTAATAGATTTAAATATTTTTATTTAAATTTATAAATCATATAAATAACTATCTTAATTATTATTTTTTAAAAAATTATTAATTTATCAACTACATGGAATCACTTCTGTACTTTTTCCAAGTAAGACATTCTAAGACTCAATAATTGAATCACTCGAAATTTTCGTTCACCACATTTTTTTGAATTTATTCATGTACAATACAGCACGTACTTAATAATTGAGGCATTTTCTTTGGTTCAGAAGTGGCTATTAGTCAAAGGATTCTTCGTTTTGCAAACTGATTTTAAGCAAGTCGAGGATTTGTGGATGAGAATTAATAATATTTTGAAATTTAGTTTTAAAACATAAAAATTCAACCCAGTAAGTACTAGATGGTAAACGACAAACAGTGGGTTGTTGTTGAATAGTTACTCCGTGGCTAAAGTGAGGCTGCACACATTTCTGTCACCGCTCAAAATATCATTTCTTCTTCCCAACATGAGATGTCGCTGTTGTTGCCTCTCATCATCGCATAACACGAAATTGTAATGGATTATGGAGTGGTGACCTCTCATAACGTACATTAAATCATGAAAGTGAGTGGTGACCTCTCATATAATACATTAAATAATTTATATTTTGATATATTGTTATTTTTAATTATTGATATTTTTAATAAACATTATTAAAGTACAAATTAAAACTAAAAATATTAAAATAATATACAAAAAGGAATAAAATATTATTTTGTTAAAAAAATACTCTTGCAGAACAAATATAACTAAAGATATTAAAATGTTCTTCAAAATAAATATTCTATTTTTTTTTACTGCATGCAAAACAAAAAATAACCTTTTGCCTCAGCCAAAAAAGACTTGTTTCAAAGTTGAAGTGTGAATGTGGATAACTGATTCCACTTACGTGTTTCATGCAACCTGTGATTTTTAAAGAGCTAAATGTCTGAAAACTCCTCCTTCTGAATACGGACGCAGCCTTAAATAGGAGCATAAGTAGTCATTTCTTCACATTAGTAGAAGCCAATTAAGTCTGTTTTACTCAAAGAAACGACTTCTTCATGGTAAGGATACTTTTTTCTGTAGGACAAATTAAACTTCTTTTGATTTTTTGATAGAATATTTTGTGAATTAAACTACCCTTAATTTAAATTTTCAGGACAATATTTATGCGAAACAAGGTTTGGTAGTGAAGAAAGTTAAACATGCATTCCAGAAACTAATTAGTGAGGATCCCACCGAGAGTATGTATATGGTTGACACTCTCCAAAGCCTTGGCATTGAACACCACTTCCAAGAAGAAATTGAAGCTGCTCTGCAGAAGCAACATTTGATATTTACCAATATTGATCTCACTGCCTTTGCGAGCAACCATAAACTTTATGACCTTGCACTTCCATTTCGTTTACTTAGACAAAAAGGCTATTATGTTGATGCAGGTTAAAATTATCTTCACTCTGTATAAACTTCTAACAATTTTTTCTTTCTAATTAATACATTTCCTTACAATATATAATTCTTTTTATGAGTAAGGATACATAGACATCTCCCGTCTATGTTATTTCTTTCTCTCTTTTTAATTTCTTGACAGTATTAAATTCTATCATTTATTATATTTACACTTTTCTTTCTTCTAACTCTAGGTTATATATTTCTTTCTGTTAATTAGCTAACAACAAATAAGTTTCCACGCATCATTTTCTATTTTTCTTTTGAATTTAAAATTTTGTGCTCACGTTTAATTAAACTCTTTCATATAATTGAGATCATGTCCCTCGTCATTGTTAGAAGTAAAACAAAATAATTTTAATATGAGAAACATTATTAATGGTTTGTATAAAATATAAAAGAAAATGTGACCAGGAAAACAAAAGGATTCCATAATTTATGGTTACTAAATACTAACTAGCTACCAATGTGCAGATGTATTTGATAGCTTGAAGAGTAACAAAAGAGAGTTCAGAGAAAAATATGGTGAAGATGTGAAGGGTCTGGTTGCCCTGTACGAGGCAAGCAAGCTAAGTATTGAAGGAGAAGATAGTCTTGATGAAGCAGGTTACCTCAGCTACCAACTTCTTTATGCATGGTTGACAAGACATAAAGAACATCATGAAGCTGTATACATAGCAAACACTCTTCAGCATCCACTTCATCATGGCTTATCAAGATTCAGGGACCCAGGTGTACTGCTAAATGATTTCAAGACCCAGAAAGAATGTACAAGCTTAAAGGAACTTGCTGAAATCAATTCTTACATAGTTAGGTTCATGAACCAGAATGAAATTATTCAAGTTTACAAGTAAGCTTCGTGACTAATAATCTCATCATATATGTTATGTTCATTTACGAATTAATTATTCTGCATTAACAGATGGTGGAAAGACCTTGGAATAGGCCAAGAGGTGAAGTTCGGGAGATATGAAACACTTAAATGGTACATGTGGCCCATGGCATGCTTTACAGATCCAAGCTTTTCAGAGCAAAGGATTCAACTCACAAAACCCATCTCTCTCGTCTACATTATTGATGACATTTTCGATGTATATGGGACATTAGATCAGCTTACTTTATTTACAGATGCGGTTAATAGGTATTCAAAAAGTTGGATTCAACTCACAAAACCCATCTCACTTTCTTGTTTTGATTAGATAATTTTAATAATTTTTCCTCTTTTAAATGTACACTCTACAAACTATTTCTACAATAAACTAAAAAAAAATAATATGAAAACCATCTCAAACTAACCTTTTTTTTATCATTATTTATATATTTGATTTATTAATTACCTATTATTTTTAATATAACATTTTAATTTTTAAATTGAATTTCAATATTTTTAAAAAATAATATTAACATATTTATATATTCTGGACTTTCACATTTGAGACGACTAAGTTAGAAAAACTCTACACAGATGATAATGTTTAAGATATATACCTATGTATTTAAGTGGATGAAAACGTTCAATTAATGCATATATCATTTCTTTTTTATATTCCACTCAGATGGGAATTGGGTGGGACAGAGCAACTTCCAGCTTTCATGAAAAGGTGTTTAAGTGTCCTTTACGACATTACCAATGATTTTGCTGATATGATCTACAAAAAACATGGATTAAACCCTATAGATACCCTAAAAAGATCGGTAAAGAGTCCATTAATTATTTTATTATGCCAATTTTTTAGTTTAAATACGTACTAACAATATTGAAGTATTAATGATATGGAACCAGTGGGTGCGATTATTAAATGCTTTCTTGAAAGAGGCACAATGGTTGAATTGTGGTTGTTTGCCAAGGTCAGAGGAGTATTTGAAGAATGGAATAGTGAGCACAGGAGTGGACGTGGTCCTTGTCCATGCATTCTTTCTTTTGGATGAGTGTATAAATAAGGAAACTGTTGCTATAGTGGACAACTTTCCACAAATTATACATTCCGTAGCAAAGATTCTTCGGCTTTCTGATGATTTGGAAGGAACAAAGGTAAAATGAATGAAACATGTAATTCTGTAATGATGGAAGTATGGTAAAATTTTAATTTTAATTGTAATTGCAGAGTGAAGATCAAAAGGGACTTGACGGGTCATACATTGATTGTTACATGAATGAACACCAAGATGTCTCATCTGAAGAAACAGAAGGGCATGTTGCCTACTTGATTTCAACTGAATGGAAACATCTCAATAGAGAACTCCTCACCTCAAATCGATTGCCATCATCGTTTACCAATTTCTGTCTCAATGCTGCTAGAATGGTTCGTTTGATGTACAATTACGGTAGCAATCCGGGCCTCTCCAATCTGCTGCAACAAATACAAATATTGCTTCATTAATTAGTGTCCATGCTGCCCACACCTCACATATGGTTTTTTATGTTCATGCTTTTGCTATTCATGAATGAGGTGCTATCGCAAACAAGTTCATGCAAATACTTACGTTAATTTCTATTACTTTTATCCTTCTCTCTAAAGTTATTAAAGAGTGATCCATTGCAAGATGTATCTTATTCAATCATGTATTAGTATTGTAGTGATCCATTGGTAGCTATCAACGATTATTCAATTAATAAAGTGATCCATTGGATTGCGTATCTTATCTCAAATTTCTATATGTGTTCTTGTCTTCAAGAATTAAACTAAAGATTTAATCTAGAGACTAAGAACAGTTATTTAATAAATTAAATCATGTAACCTTGAGGGACAAAATCTGGTATTAAATCATGCATCCAAGATTCATTTGAATTTTACTTTTAAGACAATAGTTATTGTCACTATACAACATTATTTTTCCTTTATTTCCATGAAATGTTTCAAATTAAGATCAGTTTCTTTATTAATCCATGGGAGGTTTACCCATTAAATTTAGTCAATTATACTAGGACAAACTCAATCGAATCATAGTTCAATCATTCAAGCATCAATAGTCATGAATATTCAAACAATTAAGATATTAACAAATAGAATAGTAAAACGGTTTAATAATTGAATGACATAGAATAATAATGCAAAGTACAAGCAGAAATCACAAAGAGTTTACATCACAATCCTAAAAAAAAGGGTTTAGTCATCCATGAGTAGTATGAAGCCAAATCACTCTGAATTGAATCAATCCAAAGTTTTCTTCCCGTTCCTCGCCTCTAAGTCCCAAATCTGACTCTTCGTCTGACCCAAAGTCAGTCCCCTTTTGTTTATCATATTTTAATATTTATAAGAAGAATTCGAGCTTTTGAGCATAAGTGTACTGGAATTAAGCACGACTGTGTTTATTTTAGTGTTTTTCTCACAATCTTGGTGAGCACAGTCTTACTTAATTCTAGTACACTCATGCTTAATTGAGCACAGGGATGACATTAGGGTGGGGCGGGGTGGGTTTGCGCTCCCCCTCCCAGTCCCTGGAAAGTGCAGGGCGGGCATAAAAAAGACAGATATGAAATTTTAATCCTTATCCCCATCTTCGTCAGGTATTTTCGGGTTCGGGTATTCTCGAGGTAAAACATCTGAGATTTTGTTTAGCATATAATTATATGTAAAACATAGAAGCGGGGGAGAGGGCAGGTGCAAGACGAAGCAGGATTAACAAACCCATACATGTCCCCATCCCCGATTATCTTAGGTGGGGACAGAGGTTGGGACGGGGCGGGAACCAACAACGTGGATTTTTCCCGTCAGAATAGGGACGGTACCCACGGGGGCATGTATGATTGCGATCCCTAATTGAGCATGACCATACTCGAGATTTTTTAATTACAGTGCGATTGTGTTGAATTAAGCATGATTGTTCTTCTTCTGGTTGATTTTTTGGACTGTGTTGACCTAGCATAATAGTGTTCAACTAGATCTTCAATAATTACTCTAAAAAAGCTTGATTTTGCCTTTTTTTCCCATTTCTTAAATACATGTCTAAAATGAGGATAAATATTAAAAAGTGAGTTTTGTCAACAAATTTGCAATTCTTTCCTTACAAACAGGTATTAAACATGATAAAAATACAAGTCAAAATTCAGTTTATCAATATGCATCCAAAATGTTAGCAAAAGCAAATTTTGAGAGCTTATCCCCAACTATACATATATATGACCCAAAAAAAAAAAACATGGAAACAAGATTCTATAATTCGACAGTCACAATCTTCTTTCCTACTCATTTTTGGAACCTATGATTGCACTATTATCTGCTCTCTACCATTGTACGATCATTATAGTGATACACATATACCAACAAGCAAAGGTAAACTCATGAAAAAAAGGAATCAAATAAAGATAATTATAGTACAAGTAAAACATTGAAATCACGCATAAGCCAACACACTTATGTTCATGCAATGCAAACTTATGCTTGCTCTCTCATGTACTTGCTCAAAATAGTCATCTTCTTAATACGTCAGTAACATGTATATACAATCATCTTATTATAGGTCCACTCAAAGTAAATCCTCTTCTACGTCAGTAATACATAAGTACAATTGTGAATGCAAAACAATCTAAGAACATCTGATCCAAAGCACATGGGCAATCCTTATAGAACTTTTTCAACTATCATAGTCATGCATCATGTCATGCAACAAGTAGATCATAATAACAATATCTAATAATGTCATCATAATCCACCACAGTCGCAACTAGGATAGTACCTTGTCAAGGACACACTAAACATTAGCATTAACACACCAAACATCCAATTCTAATTACCATAAATTTTATATAGTGGGATAAATCTCTAATTCATGCACCTCAAATAAATTTTAAATATTCAATTATTCACCATACTCACAAATTATAAAGTACATCATACTATTTCATAACACAACAAGCAACAATATTACTACTCACAAACTATCTTATGTTATCGTACCTTTCTATTACATTGTATAGCCTGCATACAACACCTCTTGTTATACTAATGATATGAAAGTGATACAAATTTTATTACAAAGATGATATAATTATCTAAAACTTTTATGTTGATGTCTAGAGTTGATTTTATCATCTACTATTTTTTAAAACTACAAATCCGCAGCAAATTAAACTCAAATTTGACAAATTAACCTTTATTTACTATTTTATTCATAACTTGAGTTATATAGACTTACAACATGCAAACTTATGTTTTGCACACTGGATTGAAAATTCAACTACTAACTCATATAACATAGTCATTCTTAACATTTTTTTATGATTCTTAAGCCTAAATTATAGCCTCAAATATTTACTTTCTAACCCAACAATAAAAAATTGATCTGGTTAACCACATAAAAAGATATTACAAAAATACTGAGACATATTCATACAAAAATTTTTAGATATACAAGTATTCAACTATATAAGGCTCCTAAATTATAACTCTAACATCAAATCCTCAAGTATTCAATTTCTACTATCATTAATATTTAATTAACACTCGTTTCGCAAATAAATTTATTCCATACTCATAACAACAATTAAATATTAACACATAAATTCATTTCACAACTATAATAATGACTAAACATTAATACACGTAATAATTCTTCATTATAACAATTACACACTTTTTATTAAAGGTTATCGTGATATCTCATACATTTTTGGATTATTATCTTTTTAGGGCTTACCCCACACCTATATGGACAATAGCACATTGAAGTGGGAAACTCATAATACATTTTATCTTTCAATATGTCTTCCACATCCTTATGAGATTTTTCACAGATATGTGAGAAAACCCCTTATGCATAATCTCATTCTATGTGTCTTCCACATACATGTGAGATTTTCCGCAGATCTATGGTGTGAATCTACATAGAGTTAAAAAATCCAAACAACATATACAAATAATTTTCAATCTCTCAAATCACTCACAAAGGAATAAAAGTACATTCTAAACATCAAGGCAATTCAAAACAACAGTAATTAACAACAAATTATACAAACATCGTTATATAAAAAATTCCCAAATAAAAACAAATGTTTAATTTCTCATACCTATCTCTCTTTTAAACTTGGTTGTGAAGAAGAGAAGAACTTAGGGATCAAGCTTTTTGTTTTCTATTGAGTGTTTTCTATATTACTTTTGACAAGTGTATAAGTCGTATGTAGTATTTAATAAATATATATGATCGTCTCCAAAGAGACTTGAAAGATCATATCGAATTTTAATTATCTTTATTAAAACTTATAAAAATAGATATAAATACATGGTATTAATAATATGAGTAAATCGAACATACCTTATAATAAAACAAAAAGATTAGATATCCCTTAAAAAATCACAAAATAATTTACAGCATGAAGACAAATGTGTTAGTTATAAAATTTTGTAAGTTTTTGTTTATCATAAGTTTTTTTATAAGGTAAAAATAGTTGTATTAAAGAATAAACATAAAATATAAGGTATGCATTTGCCAAAATGTAACATCAATCATAAGTAATTTTTTTATCATAAGTGATTTTATTTAAAACACAGTTAAATAGTAAATATAAGAGTTTTTCTTCTTAAAAAATTAAATAATCATTCATTAGTTATACAATGTTGGACATGTTTGTTTAAACTTAAATAAAATATTATAAATAATAAATTCTTAAAAAATTCTATTTTTCTAAAAAATCAAATAGGATGTCACTTTTGAGAAAACATAGGAAAATATCTAAGTAGAGCAATAATATTATAAAGTAAACATAGGAAAACACAAGATATGCCCTCTATATGAGGTACAAAAGAAGAACAAAGTAATACATGATGAGACCATGATAACAATCACGCTTGTCTTTCATATTGTATATACAGAGTGGACTCTTCAAAACTATGTAAGGTTAATTTGACGACCCAACTTCATCCCCAAAAATTGAGATGAATTGCAAGAACTATTACATTCACTTGTGACTTCTTACTATTGAACACTGAGACATTTTGCACCTTCCAAATGTGTCAAAACTTACAAACCACACCAAAGGCCAAAACCTTACAAACTTCCTTGCTACCGTTGAATCTGATCAAACCCAAGAATTAAATTCCATGATGTTGAGTCTCTTGATGTATTGTAGTAGAATAACTCTTGTTTAGAAATTCTTTTTGGTATAATCACTCTAGTAGTTCCTCAACTTTTCCGAAATTGAAACTAAGTAATTGAATCCTTCCAAGGTCTATTTATTTTTTAATTAGATTTTTCTGTTTAATTGTTTTTATAATAAGGCAACATCAAACACTAGGAAGAAAGTGATGCTTCTTGAATGAGTTTTAGAAATTTAGGTAGAATATTTCAACCTTTACAAGTCAATTCTTCTTTCACAAACCTTTGATTATAGTTTAGTATTATAAAAAGTTAAATTTTAAATGAAGTAGTATTTTGGTTGGAAAAGATTGAACGGGGTGACGAGAGTGTTGTAATGTTGATTGAAGAAAGTGAAGGAGTTTGAAGTCTTGGAGAAGCAAAGATTTTGGAAACGGAAGCACGTTTTTTGTCTGTGAAGGGAGATGGTGAAGCTGCAAAATAATTTGCATAAGAAGAGCAGAATCAAGTTTGTGAGCACCCTTACTATTTGACTCAACCATAGCTTGCGTGTTAAGTGTTAAAGTGTTAAGTGTTAGTGTTAGGGTTACCCCAACGTGCATGAGTGCCGGCTCCCATCTCCCAACCTAGAAGTAGAACCGCATAATCCAATATCATATCATCCTTCCAATCACAAACATCCATCTTTCCACGCTATTAACAACATAAACCACGTTTTTCATACTTACCTCATTTTCTTAATAGCATCAACCACTCCAAATAACAAAGACTTCATTGTCGCACTGACCAATTCCAGCTACACCAACTTGCCTCCCTCATTTCCCTCTTGCTCCATATATATCAAATTACTACTGACCAATATAGTTTTATTATTTAAATTATAATTCATTCCAGGATAAAAAGTTGTTTTTCTTTAACAATTAATTGGACAAGCTCATCAATATTATATAAAGGATTGAGAACTTAACATTTGAAACACACTGACAAATTGCTACAATTTTATTTTTTTCAATAGATGTGACGAATAACATGATTCATTCAAATTAAATAAATTTTTATCGTGATTAATAAGATATTTTCCTAAATTTTACAGTTAATTTACTCTTTACCAATAATTAATGAAATTCTTTGCTTTATAAAAAAATTTCTACAATTAATTTAGATACCAATTTTTATTTTCAATATGTTAAAATAATACTTTTTAACCTATTTTTTGTTATGAAAAATATTTATTTTAAAAATAAAAGTGCTAAAAAATTAGTGTAGATATATATACTTTTTTTAACAAGCATGACAAATATTTCCATAGATTATTAATCTAATTAAAATTTTAAAATATATAAATTATAATTTTTTTTATGAATTTTATGTGTATATTTTAGATGGACTTTTAAATTTTATATTTGTCTCCTCTTATTGATGCTTGGGTTCATATTAATATATATAAAAAATAAAAGATAAATTAGCATATTATAAATTTCAAAACTATACGTATACGAAGAATAAAAAGTAATATAAAGTGTTAATTAATATCTCATAGTACCTCAAACAGAATAGTTTTCAAACAAAGATACTTACCAGAAATAAGTTGTTAGATGAATAATGAATTCAGCATGATAAACCAAGTTGTTCGTAAAGCTGAACTAAATAGACGTTGTATTAAATGAACTATTATTGTATTAAGTAAAAGTGCATGTACAACTTTGACCTGTCGGTATTAAGTTGTTCTTCTCCATTACATATTGCATTTTTAATTATTTAAAAAATCGTGTATCAGTAAGTAAGATGAGTCGTTTAAAATAAGCATATATTGCATTTTAAACTTGCATCTTACTTATAAAATCGTGTATTAGTAAGATGAGTTGTTTAAAATACAAAAGGTTCTTAGATAAACATTAGTTTTAATGTTTCAAAATGAAAATTAAAAATTGATTTTACGGGTTTTTAGTTTTAATTAGTACATATTATTTTTATGTTGAAAATATTATTATAATTGGCATACATTAAAATAAAAATTAAAAAAATAATATAAATTAATATTTTAGCATTTTTTAGTTAAAAAATTTTAAATCCAAAAAAATTTTATGTTTCAATCAGAAAAAAATAATGGTTTTTTAAAAAATTAAAGTAATAATATTATGTTTCATGTATTTAATTTTAGAGCTAAATTTATTTATTTTTAATTAAATCTTAATCATGAAAATAAATTTAAAAAATATTTTTTGTGTGAAACTAGTCATTAAAAGAGTAGCTTTTACAAAATTAGGAGAATTTCCTCCTATACCTCCATAGTTTCTCTTTACACCTTCATATACCACTTTTAAAATGTTCAATCTAGAGTAAAAATACACATTTTGAAGAGAGATATTGTAAAGAAAAATTGCTTAAAATTAGTCATTAAAAAAGTAGTCAAAATGGGTCAGGTGATCTTTTGGACTTGATCCACCTCAACCCACCACGTTAATGGATCATCTTGATTTAGCTCATCTAGCATTTTTCATAATTTTTTTAAGGTAATTTCTTTTAATATCTCTCATTTGCTATTTACACCCTTAAGAATTTATAATTTTCTACAAGTTCCGACGATACTCTTACCTAATGTTCAAACCTACTCAGTTATGTTTTATTATTGTATTGGTTTGATTATTCGCATGCCCCGCTCACCACTTTATAAGTTATTGGTTGATGGTTAATTAACTCTATTTTTACTAGTTTCTTAATTTCCTGGTTGTTGGTGGTGTTGGCGCTTTGGCTGTACTGTTTTAGTGTGAACTCTTTTGGTGGTGTTGGTTTTCTATTTCTTAAATATAAATCCTTAGTTCTGAACTGTTTTGAAATAAGGTGCAAAGCTAACCGGTTCTAAAGTGTTTTAGTGTAATGAAATCAGTGTAATAAAAGAGTGAAGGCCGAAACTAAAATAATGTTATTGATTTCAGCAATCTACATGTTACTTTTTTTTTGTTTCAACATATATTTTTTCATCTCCATTTATAGAAATTTCTTTTTCCATGTATCACCTACAAGATAAAAAAAAATAATTTAAATTCACATAAAGCGTTCCGTGACAATTGCATTTCAAATCAATTGATCCAGACGACAAATATTACTCGGCAAGTGTATTTCAGACTGGATGATTCAGAATATATTATATGCATTCTGAATCAAGTAATCCAGAAAGCAAATGTGACTTGGCAAGTGCATTTTGGATTGGATGATACATAATGTACAAAATACATTCTGGATAAATACATTCTGGATCAACTGATCCAGAATGTATTTTGCACATTCCAGATTAATCAATCCAAAATGTAATTAATTCATATTTTGGAAGACATGGTTCAAAAGCATAAGTTTTTGTGAATTCCGGATCAACTACAATATGTCACAACTTGAATACAGGAACACCAAGCGAAAAAGACTTTAAATCAATCCTAATTAACAAGAAATGCCAAAAAACTTTAAACCCTAAACCTTAAATCAAGAAAGTCATACATGAACCTACTTTTTTTCCTTTCTAAATAATCAACGAACAATCCCCAATGACTTGCAAAAATGATTAAAGATATATAAGAGGCCACAATGTGACAATTAATGTTTGACATGAAAAGCAGTTGAGCAAGATCATGGACAAAAATATAGTAAAAAAGATAAATTTAAAGGTTTAAAAATTTGGTAAGGATACATTAGGAATTTGTAAAAAACTATAAACCCTGGGAAGTGCAAATAGAAAATGAAGGGGAGCATTAAAAGAAATTGTCATTTTTGAACTTGAACCTGCCTACCACAAATGAAAATGAAGTGGGATAGATGAGTTGCCCCACCAACAACCTAATATAATAGCATTTTATGTTCACAAATACAATGTTTTTAATGACAGGATCAAAATTTCAACATTCTAACTGAAAATATCAGAAAATAAAATTTGGGCATTTTTAATAATAAATTTTAAAGGGAAAATTTTTTCAATATTTACAAGGCACAATCAAGTTATCAATCACAAGATATTACATAAAATGAGTAAAAAAGTCTAAATATTTATTCTTAGAGTGGGTTGGATAAGTTACAACTTGGTGGATCAAATTGTAAGTTTACCAATTACAAAAACTTGTTTTTTAGTGGGTACACTTTCTCTTTGTGGTCTTCCACCTTTTACCTGTTTTTGGTCTAAGGATGAGATTCTTAATGATAGTTGGTTGTATTCACCCATTTTTGCAATAATAGCTTGTTCTATAGCAGGATTAACTGCATTTTATATGTTTCGGATCTATTTACTTATTTTTTAGGGATATTTAAATATTCATTTTTTAAATTTCAATGGAAAAAAAATAGTTCATATTCAACAAATTCTATTGATTGATACGGGTTGATTTTCTATTACGATAAATTGAAGAAACAATAGCCAGTCCGATAGCTGCTTCAGCGGCTGCAACAGCTATAACAAAAATTGAAAAAATATTTCCTTTTAATTGTCGACTATAAAAAAAATCAGAAAAGGTTACAAGATTTATATTAACTGCAACAAGGAGAAGGAAAAGGATTGAATAGAGGAACTCCTGAACATTTAACGATCTCAGATATGTGAATAAACTAATCTAATGAAAATATTTAATATTCTATATATAGAATATTTATATATATAGAATATTTATATTAGAAAAAAAAATAATGAATATTAAAACAAAGAAAGAATAAGAACTTTGTTGTTTAAATTTATTTAATCAAAACAGATTACCCATTCATTAGGTAGCGAAGATCACCAAGATTTTGTAATTTGCTGCCAAACTTATTCCAATTCAATAAGAGATCTCAATATTATGCCTTGAAGATCCATTAAAAAGAATTTCTCTTTTCTAGTCTAGTTCAACCTAGACCCATGCTAGACCGGATTTAATTGTATCTCATAAGAAAGGCTTTAATTGTATTTTTTCTCAAAAACATAGTATTTTACTTTAATTTTATTTATTTTCAATCATTCGTATTTAGTATTATTATTTAATAAAAGAGGTTACAATATTTTTCATCAAGACCTAAAACTATATAATTTTTCAGGATTAAAGATAATAAATTCGGAATAAAAACAAATTTTTAAAAAAAAAGACTTTACACTTGAGGTAGAAAGGCCATAAAGGCATAAATGATTAAACATGTCTGTGCTCCAACAACCAACTCAACTGTTGTGCTCTTGCAGTTTTGGTCAACAAGGCCAACTGCCAAAGGCCTTACTAATCGCACCAAAATGCACACGAAAGTTGATTTGCACTTTGCCAAAGCCTACGAGAAAAAAGTTTGTTCCCTCACTTACAGTTGTGGCATTTAGGCACTATCGAAATGACAATTAGTTACATTTCTTTGGTTGTGGTAAAAAAATTAGTAATAACCTCTATATTATGAAAGATAGAAGTTAATTTAGCATGGTTAAAAAAAGTTAAGTAAATGTATTTATTTAATAACCGTAATTCATAAGGATTGGAAGTTGGAAGAAGCAGAAGAGGAACATATTTGTGTGTCATAAGAAACATACCTAGCTTAACAAACTTGGGACCACATAAAAGAGGCATCGATGTACTTTGTCTCACTTCTCCTGTCTCTCTGACATGAGAAGCACTTATATAGCCAGCAACAAATTCTGAATTGAAATTTGGAACACATTTCTTGAATACCACCAATGGAGTATGAAAATGACGATCGGTTATGTGTTTCTATGGAAGAGTTTTTTCTCGCTAGTGAAAATGGTTGTAGCACCCAAAGGATGGGTAGGAAGAGGAGCTACGATGATGACACTAGAGAGTACAAGTCAAAGAACCTTGAGATTGAAAGGAGGCGGAGGGAGAAGCTCAGTAGAAGGCTTTTGATGCTGCGCTCTATCAACCCTATCATCTCAAATGCAACTACCTAAGCCTTAACTTTCTTAATCCTTCCTTCCTTATCTCTTTCTTTAATTGCTGGAATCTAATGTAAACTTATTATAAACTCTAATTTTTGTTTTAGATGAATAGAGGAACAATTATTGTTGATGCTATCACCTACATTGAGAAGCTGCAGCATGAAGTTCAAAGTCTCAGCCACCAGCTTCACCAAATCGAAGCAACTTCAAAGGAAACAGCAAAGGTAAAAACACATGAAATCGATGCTGTGGAAGAAATGAAGAATTGGGGGATACAGGTCATCCATAATTAATGTCCTCTCTTTGAAAAATGAATGAATAGTCTCTACAACTTTTAAGTACTAATGTTACCACAATTTGTTTCTGCAGGAAGAGGTCAGCGTGGCACAAATAAATGAGAACAAACTTTGGGTTAAGATCATTATTGAGAAGAAGAGGGAAAGATTTAGTAAATTGATGGAAGCCCTCAATAATTTCGGCATCGAGCTCATGGACACTAATCTCACAATCGCAAAAGGAGCATTTCTAATTACAAGCTGCATTCAGGTGATTTTAACAAAGATAACAATTAAACTTGTTTTTCTATTACCAGTCATTTTGATTCTTGAAGAGAAGCGTACTTTGTATGTTATTAAACTCCTGAGAAAAAATATGAACTTTGATTCATGTTTGTACTGTATGCATATGTACTACTACTCCTACCTTGAGAGATTTTAACAACTTGATAATATAATATACAACAGTTACCTGATTATTTTTAACTATGATATTTATTATTGTTCAGGGCAAGGATGATAAAAAACTTGAAATTCATCAAACCAAGAATTTGTTGCAAGATATCATCAGTGACATATAAAGCAAGTTGAAATGGATTTCTTAGTTATTTTATTGTTGGGTTGTGATTACACTTGTAACAGGATTTGATGATAAGATGAGATTATTTCTATAATAAAAAAACTAAACTATCTACCAATTAAGGTAACATTGGTTGGTGTTACTGGTAGCTAATGGACATTCAGTGTACTATTAATTATCAAACATCTGATTTTAAGTCACTTTTCCGTAAAAAGATTATAAAATCAGTTATCTTGCTGCTCCTCTAAACCAAACATATTTTATTTTAACATCAACCAGTATATTTATTGTTACATCGAATATGTTAATTGGATACCCTTTTTTTTTTTTAACAATTCAAAAGGATAACACAGGTATCAGCTCATAGATAGAAACAACTAGTCTGCTAACATAGCATATTATATTATATTTTCTTTTTAGTGTAACTTAACCTCTTTTATGTCTTGTTTCATTTTTAGCTTCGATTTGTTTAAAGATTAAGGGATGATGGGAAAGGGATATAATGAGACAGACAAGAACATGTGAGACTGTCTTCCATTAAACCTTAAAATAAAAAGCAACTGCAGAACAGAATGCTATCCATTTGGGACTCAAGTTCAGCCGTCTACTCTGTACTTCAACGAAACTAAAGCTATGTAAATAAGAATTTAGGGTTGAGGGTTTGTAGAAGACAAGAATATTAAAAAAATTCAGGATAAACCAACATTACTGACCTTATGATTATCAAATGAATTAAGCAATTAGACAAGGATATTCAGGAAATTCACAATAAACCACATTACTACCTTATGATTAGCAAATAACTTCAATGTAGGATAAGTAAACTTTATTACTTTCAAATAACTTCTCTTTCAGTAAGTAAACAGTAAAAGAAAAAATGAAAGAAATTAATTGATATGACCAGACATGATAAAATCAAATATCTTTCCTTGAACATTTAAAAGAAGCGGCAAACAAAATTGCACAAAGATTTTTACAATAAACACCGCTATCAGTTTCTTTTCTTCCCTCAACTGATTTCTAATTTAATCACATCTCTCACAGAACTATGCACATTACACCATATAATTATTATTTTTAAAGGAAAAAAGAAAAGGGCGAAACAAAACAAAATTGAAAAGAGAAAAGAAGAAACCATCTTTTTCAGATAAACAAGAATCTTTCATCTCTGAGATTGAAAACCAATGCTCTTCCTTCCACCAATATTTAGTGAAAGACCTGCACCCCACAATCAGTATTTGAAATCAAAACTCCATACGTAGAATGAATGAAATCTGGAAGACAAAATTGATGAGAATTGAAAAACATCCGATCTTCATTTGACAGCCAGGAAAGTAATCTTGGCTGGGATGAAAATAACATGCAAATGCTTTTGCACTATGATGTCTAATTCAAAGCCCATAAATGAAAGGTTGAAAATTCAAAGGAATTTAGGACAAGGCATCAGCATAGAAAGTGAGAGTAACAGTACCTTGGGATCTACAAACTAGGGATCTTCAAAGAGAGAAAGAGAGAGCTGTTTATAAGCAAGACCAATATCAATGAGAATGAGACCTGAAGATGGATCATTGACAATGATATCCTTGACAGGTAGCCATAGGAAAAGCTCTTCCTGAGACAGACCCTCCAATCCCTTGAGCTGACCAAAACTAAGGTTAGCTCTAACAACCGTTTCAAACAACACTCTTGTTTCATACTTGGCCAAGCAAGGACCATCCAAGTTCACCTCCAAACGACCCCTTTGGTCCAAATTGTATGACTTTACACTCTCTGGGAAAAGTCCTGCTGGTAGGCCATGGCTTCGGAGGAGCTCATGAATAGAAGAATATGCAGCTGCCGCTTGTTAGTTTTGTAGTTTGATTAAGTTTTGTAATTTGATTTTTAGTCCCACATTGCTTAGTATTGTGAGATGATGTTCTTCACTTTGCTATATAAGCAAACTTATGTAAGGTTTACAAATGCACCAAAACAAATAAATTTTCTTCGTATGCTCTGTGGCTGCAGCTGTGTCTGATCTTCCCCATCAGAAAATATTTTTTCTCTTGTTCTTGGGGATCTCAGTCTAGAGAACTAGTGGAGGTTTTTCTTCAAAAGCAGTAGGAGCAATGGACGAAGGCAAGATGAAGATTGAAAAGTTTGATGGTGCGGACTTTGGCTTTTGGAAAATGCAGATAAAAGATTATCTGTATCAGAAGAATATGTATCAACCACTCACAGGAAAGAAGCCAGAGGGTATGAAGGAGGAAGATTGAAGTCTTCTTGATAGACAAACCCATAGAGCCATTAGACTGACGTTATCCCGTAATATTGCTTTCAACATTGCAAAAGGAAGGACGAAGATTGAAGTCTCCTTGATAGACAAGCCCTTAGAGCCATTAGACTGACGTTATCCCGTAATATTGCTTTCAACATTGCAAAAGAAAGGACGACAGCAGGTCTCATGAAGGCTCTTTCAAACATGTACGAGAAACCATCAGTCTCAAACAAAGTTCACTTGATGAGGCGATTGTTCAATCTGCGGATGTCTGAAGGTGCTTCGGTGGCACATCATCTCAATGAACTAAACACTGTTACAACCCAGCTGAATTCAGTTGAGATTGAGTTTGATGAGGAAGTACGAGTTTTAATACTTTTGTCTTTCCTGCCAGAAAGTTGGAATGCTACGGTCACGACTATGAGTAGTTCATCGGGAAGCAATAAGTTAAGATTTGATAATGTTCAAAATTTGGTTCTCAGTGAGGAGATCCGGCGGAGAGAGTCGGGTGAACCATCAACCTCTTCAGTATTGCATACAGAGTCAGAGTCAAGAGGAAGAAGTTCAACCAAAGAAAGCGGACGCGGCAAATCAAAGGAGAGACGATTGAAGTCTAGAAATCATCGTAGTTCCCAAAACTCGTAGACGATCGAGTGTTGGAATTGTGGGAAAACCGGACACTACAAAAACCAGTGCAGGAGTGCACAGAAGAGTCAAGAAGCAAAGGGCGAAGCAAACGTTGCCTCTACCTCAGGAAAAGATGAGGTGTTGATATGCTCTCTTGAAGATAAAGAAGAGTCTTGGTTATTAGACTATGGAGCATCTTTTCACGCTACCTCACAAACGGAACTATTTAAGAATTATGTTCCTGGAAACCTTGGTAAGGTTTACCTTGTTAATGAGCAGTCATGTGAGATTGTAGGTAAATGTGCAATAAAGATTAAGTTAAATGGGTCTGTATGAAAATTAAAAAATGTCAGACATATTCCCGACCTGACTAAGAACTTAATCTCAGTAGGCCAATTAGCCAGTGAAGGCTACACAACAATCTTCCACGGTGATGATTGGAAGATTTCAAAGGGTGCGATGCGATGACAATTGCTCGAGGCAAAAAAAGTAGTACTCTTTACAAGACAGCAGGAGCATGTCATTTGATTGCAGTTGCAACAAATGAAAGTTCCAATCTATGGCACCAAAGACTTGGGCATATGAGGGAGAAAGGGATGAAGGTCATGCACTCAAAAGGAAAATTACCAGGTCTTCAGTCAGTAGAAATTGACATGTGTGAAGACTGTATACTTGGAAATCAGAAGAGAATCAGCTTTCAGACAAGTAGAAAACCCTAAAGAAAGAGAGGCTTGAGCTCATCCACTCTGATATTTGGGGACCAACGATTGTCCCTTCTATTGGTGGAAATCAATACTTTGTAACTTTTATTGATGATCACTCCAGAAAGGTATGTGTTTACTTTCTGAAACACAAGTCTGAAGTATTTGAAGCTTTCAAGATTTGGAAAGCTATGGTAGAAAATGAAACAGGATTGAAGATTAAAAAGCTCAGATCCGATAATGGTGGTGAATATGTAGACACCAGATTCAAGAAGTTTTGCTATGAGCACGGAATCAGAATGGAGAGAACCGTGCCAGGTACGTCTCAACACAATGGTGTAGCAGAGCGTATGAATCGAACGTTGACTGAAAGAGCCAGAAGCATGCGTGTGCAGTCAGGCTTACCAAAACAGTTTTGGGCAGAAGCAGTCAACACAACAACTTACTTGATCAAAGAAGATTTAGGACCAGCAAAGAAGATCCTAGGAATACAAATCATGCGAGATAAGCAAAAGGGAACCTTACAGTTATCTCAGACAGAGTACATCAACCGTGTTTTGCAAAGATTCAACATGGACAATGCCAAACCAATTAGCACACCTTTGGCTACTCATTTTCGTCTATCAAAAGACCAATCTCCTAAGATGGAGGAAGAAAAAGAATTAATGGCTAAAATTCCATATGCTTCAGCCATTGAAAGTCTGATGTACGCGATGGTATACACAAGACCAGACATTGGTTATGCAGTGTGAGTTGTAAGCAGTTTTATGTCAAATCCAGGTAAAGCTCACTGGGAAGCTGCATAATGGATTTTGAGATATCTACAAGGCACTAAGGAGAAGCGTTTGTGCTTTAGTAAAGGTAAATTAAAAGTACAAGGCTACGTAGATGCAGACTTTGCTGGAGAAATTGATCATCAAAGAAGTACCACTGGCTACATATTTACTGTTGGAACTACAACTGTTAGTTGGATGTCACAGATACAAAGATCGTTGCTCTATCCACTACAGAGTCTGAGTATGTAACAGTAACAAAAGCTAACAAAGAATTGATATGACTTCAAGGATTGTTAACAGAGTTGAGATTCATCCAGGAAAAGAGTGTTTTGTACAGTGATAGTTAGAGTGCAATACATCTGGCTAAGAATTCAACATTTCACTCCAGAACAAAGCACATTGATCTCTGTTATCACTTCATCAGATCTCTACTTGAGAATGAAGTACTAACGTTGAAGAAGATACTAGGAAGTAAGAACCCAGTGGATATGTTGACAAAGGTTGTCACAATAGAGAAGTTGAGGCTTTGCAGTGTCTCAACTGGCCTTTAAGAATGATTGATGATGAAGACAACTACAATAAGTGATAATCAAACTCCAAGTGGGAGAATTGTTAGTTTTGTAGTTTGATTAAGTTTTGTAGTTTGATTTTTAGTCCCACATTGCTTAGTATTGTGAGATGGTGTTCTTCACTTTGCTATATAAGCAAGCTTATATAAGGTTTACAAATGCACCAAAATAAATACTTCTTAGTGTTGTTTATTTCTCTCTTCTCTCCTTTAGTGCCTTGTTCCCAACACCGCTGACAAAGGAAGAACAACAAAGACAAAAACCAAAAAGGTGGCTTCAGAAGATCTGTGAGCCGTAGACATGTTGAAGAGAAATAGTGAAGAGGACGCTAATGAAGAAAGAGAACTTTGGTGCCTGAGGTTTTAACAGGGTTTTAAGATAGTACAAACATAGTTTTTGAACACTATGATTGGAAGTGAGAGCCAGAGAGGACAGTTGATAGAATTTCTAGGCTCTCCTAGTTGGCATTACACGTATTGTAGATGTGTGAAATGTACAAACTACCCTTCCCTTACAATCTATGATTGAGAAAATGTAACTATGAAGCATGTTAAAATGGGAAATCCAAAATTGGAAGTGGAATAAAGATAAGATCCATTTTGATCTAATCAATTATTTAATGAAAATAATAGTAGATGGTGAGGTGATATAAATGGTGGATTTATAATATTAGAGAAATTATATTCATTCAAATTCATACATATAATACAAGATAACACACGAACGATGTAACAGATAAATAAATAGATCAAATAATTTTTATAAAAAAATAACAAGTTATCATGTATAATAATTTTTAAAGAAATTATATTAATTCAAATTCATAGAAATAATTAAATTTACATTATTGCTTGATTTTAATTAAATTAAAAACTATTATAATGAATGAGAGTTATTGGAAAAGTATTATGAATTATTGTATAATTTGATTATTTGAATATGATAGTGTATAATGATTCTGGTTGAAAACAACTTTGGCTTTACGATTGGTGATGCTTTATTTTGGTAATGACAAGTTTGTATGTAAATCGAAAACATAAGATGGATTTGAATATGGTCTTTGGTGCTTTGTCCTTAATCAGCGCTTGCCGGGGGACTATGGAGACCTTTTTTCCACTCTTTTACTCATAGTTGTTCTGTTTTCTTCTTCATCTTTTCATTATCAAGTATCATCAAAGTCATGCTATGTCGAATGTTCTAGACAACAATTATTTTTATCCTCTTTTAATTTAGGTGAGAAGAACACAAGTGGGGATGTGGTTCCTTTATACACACATGAATGATACATAAAACATGCGCGCACACGCATTTATTAGAAAGATTTTAGTCGCCAATTTCGTTGTGAGGATAATTAGCTCTGCCAATATGTTGGGTACAACTTTTTTTCCCATAGAGCTTCATTAAATAATTTAGTTTGAAACATTATTAATTACTCTCTTCAATTTTGGAAATAGAAACTCTCAGCCTTGTTTTCAAACATATTCTTTGATTTGGATCTTAACAAACTTTGTAGGAGAATTTGTTATGGGAACATTTTTCGTCAACATACCGAATTGATAGAGAGATTCTGAGATAAGAAGTGTTGGAATATTGTATGGCTGACTGATAGCACTATGCTCGATATGGTTTGAGAAGAATAAAATAATTTTAAAAATAATCAATAATATGTTGATTATGTGTTAGAAATGATAAGGATAAAACTTGGAGGATGATATTGCTTTCTCCTTTTATGATTGGCATGTATAAACTTTGGTCTATTTAAGTAGGTTAAGGTAGACAAGTCTGTTGTTGGAAAGTATTAACAATTTGTGTGCAGGGTTTATGATTATGGATATTTTGATACTTGGTATATTAGTTGTATTTTTTCTTTGATTTTTATATATTGTGATTTCAGTTACGATGTTGAACAAAATTTATTTAAAAGCACAAATTTATTGGATTTTACATCTCATTTAATTATTATTTATCTTAATTTGTAGTTTTAAATAAATTTTCATCAACAGGGAAGTGTGTCATAGTGTGTTATTAACACTCTTCATTATGTATTTGCTTATTTGATTAGCTACTAGATTTATTATAATATTTGAATTCTTTTTTTTATAAGGCAAATGAAGTTTTATTAAATAAAAGTTTGAATAGCACTAGATATGTCATCCTAAAAATAATTACAGATAAAAGGAATTTAGCTACTTACCATGAAGGACACTCTATGCTCACCCACAACAGTAAAAAAATGTTACCCACCTCTCACACATATAAGGATGGATACAATACCTACTATGAGAAACTAAGATTGGTTAACTTTGCTACATGTGCCTATTCCCAAGAACTTAATTGAACTCCTAGAACAATAGCAAGAGCATCTACAGGTTTTGAATTGAACAATGAAGTGTTGCGAGCCTTCCACAGATGCCAAATAGTTGCGAACCACACAAAATATCAGGGCTTCCAAGCTTTTTTATTCCCATTGACCAAACCTAACAATTGTAATCCATGTAGTCTGCTATTAGTGTTGAGTAAAGCAGTAGATATAATCTACCATGCACATACCTCAAGCCAGATGCGATTAGACACCAAGCATTATAAAAACAAGTGTATCACTGTTTTGACTTAGCATCATACATCCTACACATAACGTTATCATTTTGAAGAATCTCACACTTTGCTAGATTGTCCCTTGTAGGTAATCTACCAACATCTCTTTGTCAGACTAGAACTTGAACTTTGGGTGGTACTTTTGTCTCTCATATCCACCTGAAAAAATCATCCTACTGATGCGTAATTTGCTGTCAGAACCTTGTATGTTGATGCAACAGTGTATGCCTTTGATCTTTTTACTATCCAAATTCATTTATCTTAACTTTCATTTGTCAATGATAACGCTTTACTGCTCTGATTTTGTTCAGCATTGACCTTAAGCCCATGAAGATGACTCTTATGAAAATTGACCTTACGCCCAGAGACTAATTCAAAATTTAGTAGTATTGCTTTCATTACCTCAAGTGGTTCCTACTCTATTTGAGATAATAACAGAGTGTCATCTGTAAATTGTAAATGAGAAACTCGGATCTCACCCTTCCCAAAATGTGTATCCTTTCCATAATCCTTTGTCCAATGTTGATTTAACCATTTGATTTAACCCTTCAGTTGCAATGAGAAACAAAAATAATGATAGTAGATCTCCTTGTCTAAGTCCCCTACCAATCCCGAATTCTTCCATAGGATTTCCATTCAGTAAAAAATAATTTTGTTGTACCCACACATTCCTTAAGCTCATCATGTCCATAACATACTACAAGTAAGGCCAATTCATTGAATCATATGCTTTTTTAAAGTTTTCTTTCAGGCAAATCAACACCTGCTTATTCTTTCTCACATCATCCACCATCTCATTGACAATTAAAACCCCATCCAGGATCTGTTTGCCACGGATAAACACCAACTGTGATTCTGAAATGATTGTATGATTACACCTCTAATGCCAAAACTTTAGAGAGAACATTGTAAGTGTACCCAATCGAAGATATAGGGCAATAATTGCAAATTGTTTGAGGACAGTTCGATTTCGGAATGAGCGTGACAAAGGAACCATTTAAGCCTTTCACCAACTTGCCATTTAAATGGAACTCATACAAAAAATTCATAAAATCCTCCTTAACCAACTACCAAGACTCTTTTAGAAACCAAAAATTAACTCATCAAGACTTAGACACTTGTTACTATCACATTCCCATATTGCTACTTTCACCTCATCCTCTGTGAATGACTTTTCAAGACCTCCCTAATCCTCTACTGACAATTTCTGAAAAGAAAACATATTCATTTAAGGTCATTTCCATTCTTGAGACTGAAAGTGTTGACTAAAGTGCTCTCTCACCTTGTGTTTCAAGCTTTCTACCTTTACTATTCCTCTCCACCAAAATTAAGACTCAGAATTTCATTGTATTTTCTTCTTTTAACCATTGCTTTATGAAAGTACTTTGAATTGACATCTCCTTCCCTCATCCATTGGATCCTCGATTTTTTATACATCAATGAACACTTCTTACCTAAACTTGCAACTCTCTCCTGGATTCCATCTACATCCAAGCCTCTCTCCTCCTCTTTTAAGTCAATCTTATGAAGATGTTTCCAACAATTACTTATTTCCTTGTCTATATCCCCAAAAACGGACTTATTCCACTCTTACAACTTTTGTTTGATCATTTTAATCTTTTCCTTCAAAACATATGCCTTCCTTCCCTTTACCACTATTTTTTCCAACTACTAAACGACTTAAAACAATTATCATCGAACCAATAGTTTAAAAACGAAATGGCTTTGAACCCCAATTCACCTCCCCCTCATGCAGCATGACAAGAAATTGATTAGATGCATTCCTTTGAAGTCCCCACTGCTCGACCTTCCCCCAAGCCATTAAGAACTCCTTCAAGATGAAAAATTATCTAATTTGCTCATTGACTGAGCAACATTTCAATACCACTGAATTTTTTACCACCCATAGGAAGGTCCAAGAGCTCACTTTCTTTTATAAAAGTATTAAAAGATTCATATCTTCCAACCTTTGATTATTGACAACCCATTTCCTTTCCTTAGCACAAGTGATGGGATTGAAGTCGCCTACTATACACCAACACCCTTCCACTCTCTCCTTATTACACCTAGTAATTTCCTCCCAAAACCTCTTTTTCCCAAGCATGTCACAGTGAGCATATACATTCATCATCACCATGGTCGCGTCAATACCACTCCATTTTCCAACAACCCCTACAAAAGAAGTTCCTTCTACACTCCCTTCCTGCTTGAATTTGGCAACATCCCACATCATCAACAACCCTCCAGAACTACCAATAGACGGTTTAAATACCCTCACCAATGTCCCTCTCAAAGAAATTCACAAAGTGATGTGTCTAGCCTCTCTATCTTTGTTTCCTATAGGCATAACATATTTGACTTCTGATCACAAATCAACTTTTTAACCTCACATTTCTTCATTCTCCCTCTCAATTCTCTAATATTGAAAGTAATAACCTTCATAAAGAAATATTTGTAACTGCCCTTCCTCTCTGTTCCCTACCCCGAGCCTTCATGTGTTCCAACCTTCTTAACACATCAGCCTCATTTTCACAGGAAATCCCCACTTGCTTTCCTAAATTCCACCTCCATGTTGCCACCTCCTCAACCAACTTTGACCTTTCCAACAAGGATGGATAACCTTCTTCTCAAACACCCCCAACACCCTCCTTTACTTTAAACTCTTTCATCTTGTCGTTTATCGAGACGCTGCTTACCCTTTCTTGCTCCTTCTCTACCATGCTCGGTGCCATTGTGGCTTATACCTTTTCTTGTTGACAGTAATTCTAGTGCTAAATCCACCTTAACATCTACAAACTCCTCTTCACTCACAACCCTTACAATAATTCTGGTGATAAATCACCTTAACATCCACCTTAGACTTTTAGTATTTAAAGTATTTAGTGTTTTAGATATGATATGATTTTTAGTATGATATAATAAAGTGTAGTTAGTTGAAAAATTATTTGAATTTTTAATTATATTTTAAATATATGTGTGTGTATGATGCATTGCAATTTTATCTTTTTTAGGTCCCATTTAATTGGAATTTTATTTCTTTTTTAGGCCATTTAGGCTTAGTCTTTGCATTTTAGTTGTCTTTTTTATTTTATTTTGAATCGAATTCATTATGTTTTTGGGTATTTTTATATTTTAGGACATGATTTGTAGAAGTTTGAGGCGCTCTTGACTGATTTGGAACACTAGAGTTAAACTTAGAGCTTTAGGGGCAACTAAAATAATGAATTAATTAATGAAATTCAGAGAATTATACTCATGCAAAATTTGTACTTCTTTGTGTAATCAATTTAAGTTATTTTATTTTTAGACAGAGACATTAGAAAGCTCATCAGTTTAACTAGGAAACTTCTATTTTAAATTAGGGTTTGAAACTTTTGTTGACACATGACATAGATAGCATGGTTTTGGCCCCTTCTTTCCATTTTCACTCTTTATCTCTAGTTTGATGTTCTTTATTTTCTTATTTTTTATACTCATGACTATGTGTGAGTATAGCTTTATTTTTATTGTTCTTATTAGGCTTTTTTATGATTTCTACTCTATTGTTTTTACCAATACAATATGTTTGATAGTTATATAGATAATTAAGGAAAAACCAAAAGTTGAACTTAATTGTTAAAACCCTTTGAGTACTCATCAATGAATTAACAAAAAACTTAATTTGTTTATTTAAACATAGCTACCATGAAAGCTAAAGTAATTCAATCAGATATATTGGAAGAGGACAAAGATTACTTGAAGTTTTACTAAATTTGAATCTCAATATCTTGAATTATAATTTCTTTATTTTGTATAATCTTTCCTTATTTTTAAATTCAAAAATTAAAAAATATTTTATTTTAATTAATATTTTATCTTTATTTAATTTGTTATCTTTACTCTAGAATTAGTTTTTAAGATTTACTTTTAATTTGAATTGGTATTTTAAAATTATTGAACTTTTGATTTTTTTAAATTAATCTTAATTACTTTCAAAATTAATTATAATTATAAGCAATTTTTCCCCTACAGTCTCTATAGAAGAACAATTTTTATTATTACTTGACGACATCATACATTTACGATTTTCTCACATCAATGTTCATGTCCACAAACTAGTTTGTTAAGTTTGTGTTCTTTGTGGGCTAGATATCACTTTTAAAAAAATTCCATTTATTTTGACAAACTAAACTTATTCAGTTCTTTTGAAATACAGGCTGAACCTAAATAAGTCAAGTCGGTACATCTATCCATGCCTACATGTGACCAAGGGGGTGTGAATAACAAGGAGAAAATAAGGAACTTAAAAAAGAGCTTCTCTTACTTTCCTTATACTTTAAAACCCCACTTGAGTCCAATTAGAGTAAATAACCTATTTTACCCTTTATCCAAAACCCTAATGCCCTTAAAAACAAGGGTGGCCCTACAAAATAATAGTCAATCTAAAAAGTCAATTACACTAATATTTATAAGGACAATTCACATATTTACAAATAAAGAAAAAATTATATAATATTCTCAAATTCACATGATCTTGGACCTTCTACCTTCAACCTCTGGTTCATTCTTCTTAGACCTAAATATGGCCCGTGTAATAGGTCTAATAGGCCCATGAGGAGTCCTTATTCTTAGGAAACGGTTTGTACTTGACCTTTTGAAGTAATCACTAAGTAGGTCCTTGGGAAGTTTCCACCAACTTGTATCAATTAATATTAATTATAAAATGTTTTGCATCTAAAAGGCATACCTTTTTTCTTTTATTTTATTAAAGAAATAATTAAAAATTATATCTTCTCTCAAAAAATCAAGTCAGATAATGATCTTAATAATATTAAGAAAAGTCGGAAAGTTGGAATCAACTCTAAATGTTTATAGAGAGCAATGGACCATTAAGTGGAAAAATTAGTAAAAGTTATTCCAAATGATATTATATTTGAGTCTAGAAAATATAGCATTACACTAAATAATGGGAGATTTTTATTATCCTACAAAGTTGGGAGGAATACTTCCAATTAAAAATAGCTATGGTTTGTAAAAAATAGAGAGAGCAACGACTACGAGGTAGGTGACTGGGTGACTACGTTTCATGAGCTCTGGCTGAAAAAGAAAGGGATACATTTTTGGGTGGTGGGACTGAATACGTGACATAGTTGATTCAGCAGCGTCAGTCCAATATGACAAGAAGGGAATTGAGAACTGAGAAGGCATCATTCTTCACCTTCATAACAACCAGCGTCTAATAACACCTGACAATGACCCTCAAGCTTTCTTCTGTCTTCTTGAACCAATAAAATGGTTATCTGTTGTCGCTTACCACTTCCCAGTCTAGACAGTTTGGTCTCATAATTCCAAACTGCAAACAATGTCACTCACTTATGCTGCTCACCGTGTCTTTCAATTTATTCCAACCTTTGTAAATGACATCATTTTGAAGGAAATGCATACAGTTTACTCCTCCAAAAAAACAAAGCAAAGAGTTGTCACTCTATCTATGATGAATTTTAGCTATTTCCGTTATAAAACATGATTGGGAAGCAAAGCTAATGATTTGTTTTTCAAAGTCTTGGGGCATAAATCTTAACTACCACAAACCAAATTTAAATAAACGAACTAGAGGTAGGCTATAGAGAGTGAGGCTGGCAGATAACCAAGCACGAAATGTTTTTTCTTTTCATATATTCAAACATTTAATCATTTATTACACCTTGAGCATTTATTTACTACATCTTGGAAGAAATTGTTTTGGTCTGTCAGCATGATTCACCATTATAATCAATCTGTCTGTACTGTGGTTGCATTGGAAAATGCCTTTGATAGCCGTAGATAACATCTCCTCCTCCATCTTCCCCTCTCCCACCATAAGGATATGGACTACCAAATAGATAGTCTGCAGTACCTTGCCAGATGCTATCCTGACAATTGTTTCCTCTATAATTCACTTCCTCACGATGACATTCTCTCCTTTTCATACGTTCCAAACAAGGCCAGTACCCAAACAAGCCCTCACAAATGTCCATAGCTTCCAACCCATATCCACTGGGATATTGAGGAACCACTTTCTTCTCATGCTCATAACCCTGTCCCCCATTATACCCCTCACCAAACCCACTTCCAATATCAGATTCAGAATAGTGATCAACTTCTTGCTGACTTTCCTCACTTTCACTGTCTTCATCTTCATTCGGCTTTAGATCACCAGTGTCAGAGTTGTTGTGTTCAACTTCCCTTGGCTGATCTTTGCCGCCATCTTGTGACTGAGGCTTCTCTTCAGTTGGTTTTTGGACACTCGGGGGTGTGATTGCTTTCTCCTCAATTCCCTCTTCTATTGTATGCAATGGCACTATGGACCCGGAAAAGGGTTCAGTGCTTGGACTTGATCCAGATCGGGGGTAGCAAATTTTATCTGAAGGTGGTAGAGCTTTGCCATAGGTTTGATCAATGTCATAGCCACCACCATAAGGAGTTGAGTCATACTCATCAAATTCAGGCACATTGAATTCCACGTTAGAACAAGAGATCACAAGCTGAGTCATACCATAATTGGGATCGTACACAAGGGATTTTGGGTCACTAAAAGTTGTGGCAGAGTATGATATGTTTTGGTAAGTTTCAACAGGGAAATTAGGAGCATAATATAAACTCGAATCATGACCATAATATGATTGATTGTACTCATAGCCATTATAAGCCATAAAGGGTGGAGTTTGATCAGCAGAATCATAATTGAGAGCATAAGAGTTAAAATTGTACTCACCATAATCAGAACCATAATAGGCAGAGCTGTAGTAGGCCATGCTTCATCAGAAATGGAAGATGGGACCTTCGAAAGAGTGTACACTTACACAGCAACTTATGAGATGAATTCAGATCAAGTTTCTGCTTTCTCGGGAAACAGAAGGGACACGAAACTCGGCTATCTCCTATCTACGTTATCCGTTCGGTGGCAAAAAAGAAAGTTTTTTCCTTCCCCTTTCGATTGAATAGTACAAAAAGAAAAGTATTTTAGTGCCCCATAGCTCTCCTACCAACCGCAGGATTCTTTCTTATCTATATCATCAAATGTCCACATGCAATTCAATTATGCAAGAAAACAGGAAGCTTAACTTTACCAACATATTATTTTTACTCATAATTTCTCCATATAATACTTTTTCACATGCATTTTTTATATTACATAATCCATCTTATGTTATTTTTCTCTCTCTCTCTTATTTTAAAAGTATGATAAAAAATAATTGTAAAAGTTTTTCTTTGACCATTAAGAATTAAGACGAGGCCAAACTCATTATGTACAATGTGTAAGTGTCAACACTTACCAACGAACCCTAAAGACGTAGTAGGTGAGCCTAAGGAAATGAAAGTTTCTCTTTTTTCTTACTCACATAAAGACGGATAAAATAGCAGAAACAAGAAATGAAATCCCAAAGTGGTTCTGAGTAGTGACTAAAAATGAAGCATTAGCCATAAAGGCATTAAAAAGGACTATTTTAATATATTTTTTTAATTGTGAATCTTGAGTATCCCTTCCCTTGGCTAAAGGGTGAAAGGCAAGAGAGTGAAACTAATATTTGGAGGTGGAGGCGGGGAAACCTAAAGCAACGTGTTAAGTAGGAGTTGTGGGACTAAAGTGATACATATCAATTCTAACCAGCAAAGCATGGGACAATCCATGCTCTTTGTTTTTAGTTTTAATTTAATTAAAGATTAAAGATATACAATTGCTGACATCAATCTACTAGTGTGTGCCCAAGTAGCCAAAGCGGTGTGAGAGTGACATAAAAAGAATCATTAATGATTTGCCAAGAAAATGCTAACTGCACGGAAGGATGATCCAACTTTTTTTTTTCGCTACCTTATATAAACAATTTTTAGTAAAAAAATTAAGAATTTTGTTTATAATTCACAATTATGTTTAAAAAAACTCGATCAAATCTGCTTAGGTTTCGTTCAATACTAAAAATCAATCAAATAAAGAATTAATTTTAAAATTAGAAATTCCACCATGAACCAATAAAATTTGTAAGAACTTGTAGTTTAATTAGTTAAACTAATTCATAATTTTTTTAATTTTTTAATTTTGTTAAATGCATATTTTTTTTCCTAAATAAACTCCTTTTTAAATAAAATAATAATAAAAATAAAAATTAATTTAGTAATATTTAAATGTATTTAGTAAAAAATATTTTTTTATAATTAATCTTTTAATAATTTTTTTTATAATCTTAATTATTATAATATATTAATAATAAAAATATTATTTTATTAAAATAAGTTCTAAATCAATAATGATTAATCGTGAAGCAATAATTTTGGATACAGATAACCCATCCCGTCTTAAAAACATAGACAATCCACGTTATACAAATAACCAAATAAGTTAATCCGGGTTGCTTAAGCTTCAGAAAGATTATTAAAAGGTTCCAGCAATCGAATCCCGGACCCTAAAAGGCTTCAAAGCAAATCACGAGGTATGGTTGTGCCTCAATTAACAAAGACTTTATTTAATATATATATATATATATATATAATTATTTATTTCTAAAATATTTAGTAAGATATTAAAAATAACTATATTAAATCGAAAAATAATTAATTATATTTTTCATTGAAAAATATTGTCTTCAAAAGTATTAAATTTATTATTATTTATTATTTTTCAAATAATAATAGTTATATAAAAAGGACAAAAGAGTGTTTCCTCTTTGTTGTGTCTCCAGGTAAAGTCTATTGTTGACAGGGTTGTTCATAGATGAATTAAGTTCAATTTTTTCTTTCAAACTGAACTCGACTATAAAACAGTTTAAAAAAACTCAATTGAACTAAAGATTTGAAACGTTAAACTGTATTTAACTATTTAATAGTTAATAACTGAACGATTAAATATAATTTTTTTTTTCTGAACTAGTTCTGAAATTTTCTGACCTATTTTAGCTTAACTGCTATAATAAATTCATTCAAAACTTTAAAACAAGTAAATCATCTTCAAAATCACTAAAAGTTCTAGAGGAAACATATACTATATAATTCTTACGGCATCCTAATAAAAAACATGGTAAAAGCCTAATTAGTTGTTATCTTTGTCAAACCTAAATGTATGTAAATGAGAGAATGAAGTATAAAACAGAGAACAAAAGAAAAAAAAGAAGAACTTCAATCTTATCACTTCCTATTCGATTATGAAATAAAAAATATGTAAGCAAACCTAACTAGAAATCTAAAGCTAGTAAATAAAGGTCTGTGTATCTTTTATCTAATGTTCTATCAAATCGTTGAGATCAATTGCAGCGGTCAATGAAATCCCTTCATGTGGAGATAATATCTACAAAAACAAATTATTTCATTAAGTTCTAAAAGTTATTGTAAAAGTAGAACAAAAATATACAGAGCATTGATATTAACTAATTAGCTCACTCAAATTTCTCAAGCTCTTGAAAGTCTTTATTAGTAAACATCGAGAAAGATATCCCTTTCAATCAATCCTGTGTGTAAACCAATATACTTCAACCATTTTAGGAGTAAGAGAAGTTTGGTAAGGATCAAGAACTCTTCCTTCAACACTAAATTAAGACTCTAATGTTACAGTTGAAATGGAAATGACTAACACCTCTCGAGCCATACTTCCAAGGATAGGAAATCTACCCAAATTGACTTTCCAGCAATTTAAAAGATCAAAATAAATCAACTTAAGGAAAGGCTCACAATCTTCTTTCATATATTTATCCAACTCAGTTTTTGCATCAAATTTACGACCACTTGTTTGCAGATAAAACTCATGCTATGGATATCGCGATCTTCATCCAACTGCACTACTTGTTGGTTAATTTGATAACCTTCCTCAATGCCTTGGTACTGTTCATAAAGTGAACTTATACTAGAAGACAACTTCAACTTCAATTCATTTGCTTGGTCTTCAAGAAATAAGTGGTCAACAAAGTAATCAACATACTTCATTATACACCTAGGATCAAGGACACCGGCAATTAATAGCAACATGCTCATAACGTTGGGTGTTCGCCGATGCTTGTCATATTTAGCTCTCATTCGTTTAGCCATTGAGCTTAAGCCAGCATCACTGCTATCAACATACTTTTTTATCTTCCCTCCATCACAAAAGCACACGCACATATTACTTGTAACATAATAAGAACTAGAAATACGCATTGTTGCAAAAGCAAGAGTCAACCAGCTTGAATCCAATTCATTTCTTCCGGAACACAAGGTCCTTTTTTAGATCTCAACATATATAACGTTTCATTAGTTTGGTTTTATTTTTTAGTTTTTGAAAAAAGTTTTTAAGAATATTTTTCAAAAACTATTTTTGGAAAAAAAGGAAGAAAAAAAACTTATTTGGTAAATATTATTTGAAAGCTGCTTTAAGATGTAAAAATGGAAAACTTTGTTCTTATTTATTAAAATTTCATTAATGAAAAACAAAAAAACAACATATTCTGATTGTATTTTGAATTTTCAAAACAAAAATAAAAAACTAAAAAACAAAGCTACTTTTAGTTGTTCCAGTTTTTTAGTTTTTAAAAACTAAAAAATGAGAATTGTTTTCCAAAACTATTTTTAGAAACACTACCCAAACGAGTTTTTAGTTTTTAAATACTAAAATACTAAAAATATTTTATAAAACTATTGCCAAACAATCACTTGTTATCTTGCATTTCAAGTAAATCAAATGTTTTTTTAAACTTCATAGTTGACTAATTATAAAATATGGTTGCTTAAGGGCAAAAAGTAGTAACAGGGAACCTAAGTTCGAATATCGTACCCAAAAGATTAGATCTAGTTCTTAATTAATTCAATTTAAAGATAAAATAATAATTAAACAAACAGATAATTTAGTGAGTGGGTCGCGATGATTGAGATTTGGAGTAATATATAAAATAAGAGAGAAATTTGGATTTAGAATTCAATGGATTAAGACCTAAAATTGTGATTTTAGTACAATGTTTTTACCCCTATTTACTAAGTAATCATATTCTTTGTCATTCAATAATTGCCAATAAATTCTAAATTGTTGTGATACGTTTAGTCATTCACACCATACTATAATCCTAATTTGTTATCTAGTTTGAATATTTTAAATTAAGATGGGTTTCTTTTTACTCAATTAGAGGTTGGTTTGATAAATTTGGTCAATCCTACTAAAACACTAACATACTTACTTCCTAGATCGATTGTTCAAACATCAATGATAATAACTATTTAAACACAACCAATAAAATAGAGAAGTAAATTAATCATTTAATGATATTGAATAATCATGCAAAGTGCAAAGGGAAATTACAAAGAGTTACATTACAACCCTAGAAAAAGGGTATTAGCTAGACATGCATAATGTATAGCCAAACATCTTTCTAATAGTGGAGTACATAAAATAAATAAATAATTACTATAAAGAGTACTCTGAATTGTCTCAATCCTAAAAAATTCTGGTTTTTCTTCTCCTCTTAGGTCACAAATCTATCTCCACTTCTAAGCTTAAGTGAGTCCCCTTTTGTTTATCCTTTTCTGGTATTTATAAGAAGAGTTTAGGCTTTTTAATGTCTTTCTCGAGGCCTAAGTAACATGATCGTGTTCACCTTCATCTTCAATAATTGTTCTGAAAAGACCCAATTTTGCCCTCTTTTTCTTCCCTTTTTTAAGTACATATCTAAAGTGAGAATAAACACTAAAAAGTGAGTTTTGCCAATAAATGTGTAATTCTTGCCTTACAAATAGGTATTAAACATGATAAAAATATGATTAAAAATTTTATTTATCACTGACTCCAACATTAAGTAAGTTGAGTTCTAACTAGTTTTTACTTCTAGGCAGACAAGGCCTTTATAAGGAATTTTCTCTTGTTCAATACAAGTCTTAAATCTAGCCAATCTAGATGTGAGGATCTTATATATTGCCTATGACATGGATTCTTGAAATAGTTTTACATGGTTTAGGTCATGGTCACTACAAGAAATTAGGTAAATAACAACTGATTATTCAACCATTATAATTAACAAATCAATCACTATAGTCTTTAAGGACTCATTAAGTGACTAACTTTTGTTGGTTGTTGATTTATAGTGTCCATTACAGTGACCAATATTTTGTGACTGATTGAGTGACTGACAGTCTATGACTAAGTTAGTGACTGATAAATAAATATTTTTCTTTGATTAAAAATTCTACTCAGTGACTATTTTAGTGACTAACAATGAACGATTGTTTCAACAACTGTTATTAGAAGCTGATTAAGTGATGGGCATTCAGCAATGGCTTTGGTGACTGAATTATAGATTGTTACACTTTGGTTTACATTTTTCAATGACTACTTTTGTGACTTATTAAAGAAATCGATCTCTAAACTAGTCATTATTTTAAGACTTTTTTCTAGTTACGTTTACAATAGAAATTACCTCTTTTATATATATATATATATATATATATATATATATATATATATATATATATATATATTTCATAGAGTATAAATTACAACAAACAATATAAATTGATAAAAAATAACCTAAAATACTTTATATATTAAATTGTAATCATGTTTGAACATACATTTATACAAAATAATGTTAGTCTCCCTTCAAAAGCAAGTTGTACCAAAACATGCACCTTTTAAGTAATGAATTTGAATGTCGCAGTTATACTAAAGGGGTTAATTTCCATTTTAAGGTAAATAATTAGTATCTGAATTATGTGATTTAATATAATTACTAACAGTTAGTACTAATTACAAATAATTTATTATTAATAGTAATTAATTACTAATTTTTAATAATTATACATTTATACTTAATGTACTATCATTTTACAACAATGTCCTTGTTTTTTATGAGAAAATTAATCCCTCATAGTCATAAATATCCTTCCTTTTATAGAAAAAGATGAGATACAAGAACTTATGGATTTAAAAAATACTTTAACATAAACACGTCAAAATATATTAAAAATTATTAAAATATATTTTTTATTTATACTTATTTTGATCTTGGTAATAAGATCTAGTTAACCAGTTCATTTAAATTTAAATTGTGGTTACACGCTTATTTTAGATTGTTGTTTGTTACTAATAAAAAATATAAAGGGTCATTGTTTTCAAGGTTATTAGGTTGTGCCTACTTGAGTTTACATTTTTTCTTCCTACACCTTCATAATAAAAAAAATAGGCAAACATACACTTTAACTCCCCTCTTAAATGGATTGTGCACCTCCATAAACACATTTGGAACAGCCAATCTGGATGAAGCTTCTATTTTGTTTTACCTTCCTCCAAAGTTACTTGCCATCAACAATGGTTCAATTATGGTGGAATTTGGTGTTATTGAAGACTTGAAGTAGTTGAAGTGGAAGTAGAAGTCGAGAAGATTTTTGACAATGTAGAAAGGGTGCTTGGAAAATTGGGAGAATTAAGCAAGTAGTTATGAAGGAGTTTAGGGTAAAAAGAGCAAAGGATGGCCAAATAAAAGGTGTCACAGGACATGGAGCACAAGGAGATCACATTGGTTGTACACCACATTGATGAGATTGTCGATGGAATTGAGGGAAACAACGATAATGAAGACCTCAAGGAAGCAAAGGGATGGGTGGTTAAAGTTGGGTGTGATAAAGGAAGATGTTTTAGTTGATTTGGGAGAAGAATAACGCGTAAGAATGGGTAGGAGTGAGTTAGAGGAAAAGGAATATAAAAGTGGTGGTAGGTTGGGGTGGATGAGGAGAAAAATGAGTTGTGAGGAAGAGGAACACAACTGAAAGGGAGGGCAGAGGTGACGAGAAGGAAGGTGAGTTATAGGGAGGAGAAAGATAAGTAAAGGGTGGTGGGTTATAGGGAGAAGGAAGACAAGTGGGCGATGGGAAGAGGAAGATGAAGGTAGGGTGCTTAGTTTGAAACATGTGTTTTGGGGTCACGGAATTTTATTGAAATATTGTTCGAAATAGGTAATTTAGAGGTTATGAATTTGTATATCTCATATGAAATAACTATTTTGGACCATATTTCGAAATTGCTATCTCAGATGACATATGTAAATTGTTTTAAAAATAGACAATATAAATATTGTAATTGGAATATAATTGAAATGGAGGGGGTATCATTCAGATATTAAAATATAGAAAGGTGTAGTGAGAAAGTAATGCGATGTAGAAAAAAAATTGTTTATGGAAATATCCTCAACCGAAAAGGATTGCACATTTAATTAGTCTCCAAAATTGAAAGGAAATCCTTTTAAAACAATCAATAACATCTTAATCAACCTTGTTTTAACAACTAATGCAAATAAATGAGTGTGTCGAAAAGGTTGGCTTTCTATCATCTCTAGGAAAAGAACATATATCATAAACATATGAATGGAGTGCCACATGTATCTTTGAATTAGGGTTAGACACCCGTCGAGTTTGGTTAAACTTGTAATCTAAACCAATTAAAATTGTTCGAGTTAGATTGGAATGATCTTGTGAAATTAAAATTACTCATGAATGGCTTGGATCAAATTGGATCAATTAAACTTAACAATTTAAAAGTATATTTTTATCACAAAAATTTGAAATTTCAAAATATTTTTTCAGATTTTTTAGAACAATTTCTTTAAAAATAGATAATATAAATGTTATAAAATAAAAATTGATAAAAAAGAATAACTACAATTAAATCATTTAAATAAAACAAAATTAATATCAACAAATAAACAAA
This sequence comes from Psophocarpus tetragonolobus, assembly GCA_037954015.1. Taxonomy (NCBI): domain Eukaryota; kingdom Viridiplantae; phylum Streptophyta; class Magnoliopsida; order Fabales; family Fabaceae; genus Psophocarpus; species Psophocarpus tetragonolobus. The sequence goes on from CM075688.1 coordinate 93,250,940, forward strand.
GTATTCTTAAAATTCTATAAAAACATCCTAATACAAAATAATATATTGATATCAACAACAAGGTAGTAATTAAATCTAGAAGTAAACACACTAATGGTCCTATGCTTAAATATGATTGTTTTCATTGAACTACAGATATAGTTTTGGCAAAAAACAAAGTAAACAAAATAGTATGTTTGACAATTATAAGATCTCTTTCAATTTTTTATGTTAGAATTTTTAATTATTATTTTTATTACTATTATTAAGTTGGATTGGATCTTCGATTGAAAATTCGGAATCTATCACCTAATTTGTAAGTGATTGGATTAGGTCAAATTTGACACAATAATTAGATAAATTCAATCTAATGTATTTAGGTTGGATATGGTCATCAAGTCACCTAACCTAATAAACACTCATAATTTTAAATTATTGATATAACAAGTACAACTACAAATGAAATAAATGCACATAAAAAACTTGAAGTCTTAATTAGACCTAGTACCTCTATTTACAAATTTTTTATATTTTGTTCTCTTGTTTTTATATTATGACATTATGTCTCTCAATTTCTAAAATTATTAAATTTCTACTTAATTGGTAATGAATTAATGTTGTCCGCATGTGATTTTGACAGACGATGAAAAAGTGATTTGAAAATTAGAGAAATTGTTACCAATATTTATTAAATAAAACATCATAAATAACATTTAAAATAAAAAAATGGTTTGCAAAATTGGATATTGAGTTCAAGAGTAAATGCTGTGTGGAGAAGATATTAGCACCCTACAACATCATTAACTTTAATTACATGTGCAAAATTAGACCATTTTAAAATATATTTATTTCACCCTTTAAAACACAAAAAAAAATTTATTGATTTTAATATTTTTAACAAGATTTTTTTATTGAAAAATTTATTTTTTATATTATATTTTTAATTAATTTATGTTTTATGTTTTTTGGCCCGACGGGGGAGACCTCTTGCATTTACGCATCTCCAAGTATAATGGAGAATAATTTATGTAGTTCCTTGAAGTGATTTAAGTTTGAAAACTTTTGATTGATTTTTTCATTAATATTGTTTGTTTATTTTGGAAGATATTTTTATAATGACCAAATTAGAATTGCTTCCAAAGTGGTCACTTACAACTTTATATGATTTAATATAACTATCAAGTCAAAAGTACATATGAGGTGACAATTACAAAATCATAATAATTTTTATAGTGATTAAATCAAAAGTGCATTCGAAGTAATCACGATTAAAACTTTATTTATTTATTTTATTTTTATTTTTAAGTTAAGTCTTAATTTGAAAAGAGTTCACAATAATTAAATTTGAAGTGCATCCAAAATTATTATTATAAGTTTTCCTTTCTTTTTTATTATAATCAAATTAGAAGTATATCTAAACTGACTATCACAAAATCATAACAATTTTTATAATGACTAAATAAAAAGTGCATTCGAAGTAGTCATAATTTAAAACTCAAATAATCAAATTGAAAGTGTATTCAAATTTTTATATTGACTATTATTAATTTTTTTTATTTACATTATTAAATAATTTAATTATAATGACTAAAATTTTTATGATAACCAAATTAGAAGTACATCCAAAGTGGTTATAAATGAATTTTAAATTTATATAATTGTCAAATTAAAAGTGCATTTAACTGAATAAATTTTGACTATTATTTTATTATTACAATGCACAAAATTTTAACTAACACTTTTATTCTAGATACGAGATTTAAGACAATAAATTGTCAAAATTTATGTTTCAAAAATCTAAAAATATAAATATTTTATATCTAATTAATTTTATATTGCAAGTAAAAATAGTAACAAGAAATTAAATTTTATATTTTATTATGAATTACTTTTAGAAATAATATTTATAGTTATTGATTATTTATTTTTTCAAATTCTAATATTTCAAATTTAATTATATGATTTTAAATACTTATAGAATCATCACTAATTTATTTTATATTTTCTTTTGTTCCATATGTAACAGTCGCTTTTAAGCAAATAGTAAATGAAAACTAAAAATAAAAAAGAAGGGAAAAAATATCTAAAGGAGTTATTAAAATGAAAAGAGAAAAGAAAAAGTAAAGAAAGAAGAAAAAGAAAATGAGCCCATTCATAGAAAACTGAAAAAGAAGGAAGCGGAAAAATCCACACTGTGTCAACATTAAAAAAAGAGAACCTTGTATCATGGACATCATAAAGGTTATAACCCATAATTGACATAGACACAGTTGAATAGAATCTACAAATCCACCCCTCATATCTCCCTACTGTGTAAGAGAAAGGGGTTTCCTTCCTCATGTAGTGTTTTCAATCAGAGCACAAAGAAGATGGAAGATGCCAACCCGTCATCCTCCACAAAGGGCATACAATAGAGGTCCGCAAAGGGCCATCAATGGTGGCTCGGTGGGGGATTGAGTAATAAAAAGGTTCCAATTTGGGGGAGAGAAGAAAAAGGGATGGTGGAGGAGGAATCACTGCCACCGAAAATCAATTCTGGTGGTAATATTCTTTACCCTTCTTTGTTTAATTTCTGTGAGTAGGTTCTGATTTCAATTTCCCTTTCGTGGCTTTCTTTTGCAATAGAAGTTGTGGCTACATGATTCAAGGATTAAGGATAAGGACATGTTGTGATACGTTGTTCTATTTGTGGTTAGGCAAAATGTTAATAGTGTCTTGTATTCATAAATTAACATATTTTCATATAATTTTTTTAATTGTTTTTTTGTAACAAACATATAATCAAAGTAGCAGGGATCCAGAGAAACAAAGAGTCTGCCCACTTGAAGACGATCTAACAAAAGTTAAAAGCATAGGGATAGTGAGACTATTACTTGTAAGTGTAAATTTTTATCCTTTTAAAATTGAAATATGAGAGCATGAAAATAAAATAATGACGGGAATTATGTCTTCTTTTTCAAACTTCTTAAGAATGTCTTGGAAAGGGATATGTATGTGTTATGTGCTAGGTGATTACTCTATGCTCTTTTAGGAAAAGAAATCCTTAGTTCTCATCTAATCCTTTGTCCTTTTATAGGCTCTTTGTTACTTCGTGGTGAAGGAAGTAGCAACTTACGACTTGACTGAAGCTGAAAAAATGGGTGGTGGAGCAACAGGGTAGGCAGATTGTTGGCGGCTAAAACAGACACATCTTGTGAAATACAAAGAAACTTTCTTTGGTCTTTGTTTCCTCTATTTTTTTATTATTCTTATTGTTTGTATTTCATTAACTTTTTCTGTCTTTTTTCATTTTTAGTTTTTATTTTATTTTCTATTTATTTTTTCTTGTTTCCTTCCTTACCTTTTTGTATATTCACTGAAAATTTGTAATAAGCTAATATTGACTCTAATTTTATGTTTTTTCCTTCTACAACCTTATGCTAGTATTATTTTCTAGTCAAACAAACTTTAGTTCAAGTTTTATCTATTTACACCACTAAATTTTCTTACTGCACCCACTCTTCATATGGGTTGTGAATTACTATTTGCACATTCTACATTCTCTAAGTGCACCATTTTCCCTTAAAGGCCCAAAAGAATTTATTTTCAATATTTCATTAAGTACACCCCTAGACTTGCTAAATGCACCTCCTTGCAATAGATGGATTTCATTTAAGGCTTTTGCTATTTGCACCTTCAATCATAATTATCAAAATCGCAAGTTAACTCGTAAAATTGTACAAGTTTATGAGTTTACAACCCCTTAACGAGTTAAATCACATGTAGAATAAGAAGGGCAGTAAACTCGATAAAATCGAAGCAAACTCGATAGAATCAGAGTAAACTTGTGAGTAGACTCGTGAGCAAATTTCTCAAGTGACATTTTCATGTGTTGACTCTAGTTTTGAGTGTTATGAATATAATTTGATCCTACTGTCTTTTGAGTGTTTTGACACTAATTTGTATTTATTTAAAGTAATTTATACTTATTATGTGGATTTGAACTTATTAGTATTGAAAATCTTCAATTTTTATATTATTTATAGATATATTTTTAATAAAATTAACTTTTATGATTTTACGAGTTGAGTTTACTGAACTTTCACGAGTTTACATAAATTCTTAATTTTGATAACTAGTCTTCGATTCATTAAGTAAACTCCCATTGACTTTTGGTCACTAAATTTTACATGAATTCTTACTAGTTTTGTTGTTTATATTTTTTCTTTCTTTTTCTTTTTTTTTATATTAAGAATTGGGCTAAAAAATTCTTGACACAAAATAAATATATAAAAATAACCAAAATCAGACAAAATTGGGTGTTTACAAATGTTGGCTTTTAATAAAAGTTGACTAATACTTTATAATAATTTAGGGTGTGTTTGCAAAACTAATTGAAAGCTAAAAGTTAAAAGTTAGTTGAAAGCTAAAAAGCAAGTTGAAAGTTGAAAAACGAATTGTAAGTGTTTGGTAAAACTAACTCATCAACTAGGCGAAAAGTTGTAAAATGATAAATAAGACCATCATATTTTAATAATAACATATGAGGTATCTAAAATGAGGTATTTTAATTATTAAATCAACAATGAGGTATTTAAAATAATGATAATATATTTTAATAATATAAATTAATTACATGTTTAAATTATCAATTATTATAATTATATATTTAAATTATAATTTTATGTAATTACATATTTAAATAATAAATTAATATATTTAATATTTAAAATCACAATTTATATAATTAAATACATAAATTTTAAATTACATATTTAAATTATAATTTTCTAGAATTATACATTTATATTATAACATTATTATAATTACATTAATGAAGGAGAGAGAATGTATAATGTGATAAGAGATTATTAGTGGGAGGCAATACATTAATTATTAAAAGTAATCATGTAAGAATAAAATAAGCTAGTAGCTGAAAATATGAGATCGTTTAAAAAAGTTACATGAAGTAGCTTTTTTAAAAAAGTTAGGAAAATTCTTAGATTTTTGTTATCCAAATGGAACTGAAATCATTTCAGGTAGTTTTTCAACTTTCAATTAGTTGAAATAGCAAATCAAACACACTCTTAATAAAAAGTTATTGTAATTGAAAAGTGTTTTGGATATTGAAATGATAATTGTACTTAATTAAATCATATTTAAATATCATAATAAAAATCTATCTCATTATTAAATAACTATTACATGTCAATCAACCAATATTCTTTAGTATTCGCAAACTCAACCATTTAAAGAATTAAAAAATGAGGAGTATTAGTATCACACTCTTTAATGCACTCTCTATAATTGATTGAAATTTATTCAAAAGTACAAAATTACGAGACAGAGTCATTTAACAACAAGTAGTAGAACTCACATAATTTGTTGTTTTCGATAAATTTCAATTAATTATATACAACATGTCCAAAGAAGTGTGTTAAAAAATATGTTACTAGTATTTTTCTTAAAAATAATAATATAATTTAAAAATAGATAAGAAAAATATTAAAAATTGATAAAATAGAACGGCAAAATACTAAAAATTGATAAAATAGAAAGGAAAAATACTAAAAATTGATAAAATAGAAAACACAGTATGATTAAACCAAACTTCAAATAAACTTCAAATAAACTTCAAATATGCTGTACAAACAAATTTTACGAAATCAAAACAAAATTTTCGTTTTATATCTTCCATTTTAAAAAAAAATTGAAATAAAAATAGTAAGCAAATGAAATAGAAAAAACAATAAAAAGTTATCTTTTTTTCGTCCAAAGAAGTAAAAAGAAATAATAAAATTTTTTTTATTTCTCCTCGTTTGAGAAAGTCTTCTCTTTTTTAAGAAGTTTGTCAAATCTTCTATTTCTTAAAAAAATATAGGACACTCAAAAAATATGTTCAAATACTCTCTTAAATTAGCCAATTTAAAAAAGTAGAATAATAGGGTTAATGGCAAGAAACAGAGGCGAAGGCGATAAAAGAATAAAAGAATTCAATGTAGTTCAAGAATTTCAAATTTAAAAATCTACTTTTGATAATTTTATATTTCTTTAAAAAACCAATTTTCTATTTTTTAATAATTTTTTTAACATGTTTTCTAGATTACCTTAGTATTTCTGAAATAATTTTTTCAGTTTTCCTTAAAAAACTCTTTAACTAAACAACTCGTATTCCCCTATGATCAATTTTTTTCTTGTTTCTTCTTTCAACAGCGAAACAAAACATAACTGTTGCATTCCTTCCACGTATAAGTCAGCTCTAGTTTCCCTCCGTTGTTAAAATAATTATCCTCAACCAAACACCCTCAATCTATTTTATTTGGCAATGATGGATGGTAAAAATGCATCATTTCCAAGTTCCAACAAATTCACCTTTTCCTAAGGATTCCTTAATTGGCTGATTAAGGTAATTAACAAAAGGCTATAAATGCATATTTTCTAAACATGTACAGTTTATGATTTATATCAGTCACTTTATGTGTTAATACAACAGCTGCTATAAAACTTGCAGAATAAATTATCATAACGAACAAAGTGGTTACATGATAAGTGGCTCTCTAATTACAGATATATAAGCCTAACCCTGGTTGTCTCACATGTCATACTCATATAGTCCAAAAGCAAATATCCTTCAAGATGAATGGCGAAAATACCCGTTTGAGTATGAGAGAAACATTGAAAGCATCTTATGACAATCCAACACAAGCTCAATCTTCTATTTGTTAAAACGACCATGAGCATGATATTTGTGATTTTTTCTTTTGGCAGTAGTTACTATCAGCAAAACTCAAAATCACCTGTAAGACTGCAACCATAGCCCGATCAAGAATTTACGGAGGTTGATAATATTATTACATGAATGACATGCATAGAGAAAAAAAAAGTAAGAAAAAATTACTAGGACCTAACGTCAACTTTTATCAGATTACATACAACCTAATTCTTTTTCATTTTCTTATTCTAACACCTTATAAATGGTTAAAAATAATAAACTAACACCTTTTGTAAAAGTAATAATTAAAAATAAAAAAATACATGTATAATTTCTCTACTTACACCTGAGGTGTTGTTATAATTTAGAAATTTAGTGAGATTCATGTAAGTTAAAAATGAAGGCAACATTTGTGACAGTTGATTAAGGTAGAAATTAGGGGAAGTGGATAGCAAAAAGACGGAATAGAAAAATGAATGTAAAAGCTAATGTAGATGATGAATCGGAGGCAACGATGGCTTCTGCGGTCTGACACCTAGTACTCTCATTCTTTGGACCGCTTCTTATGGGTTGGTACTTGAAAGAAATAATCTCCCCATTTATGAGCTAAAAGCACAGATGAAGTATAAGTTGAGAATAGAAAAAAGAAGTTCGAGAGTGTTTGTTCTTAACATCAATATAGGACTCTGGCAGTAGAGTACCCAAGGAGAAAGGTAGAAGTAGAAATAAGAGGAAATCCAGTTCTTAACATCAATGTAGGATTCCCATAAATAAACAATAAGGTCTGCCCATATATCTACTGCTTCCTAGACTCGATTTTGCATTTTATATGGACAACGCTCAACCCAATTACACTTTATATACACCTCTCTTATCATCTTCTTCATTTTAAAAACCTTTTCTTCATATCTCCCTCTCCACTTCACCTCCTTATCTTCTTTAGGAATAACAAAAGAATCCATAGCCACGGATATTTATAAATAAAATTCCTTAAAATACTCACTCGCTCCACCATCTTAGAGAATGGGTTTTTTTCCACTGTTTCTTAACCTGCACGGTATTAAACTATTTATATTCATGGTACCTGTAACTCTTGAGAAACTCAAATATTATATATATTTTAAGTTAAAAAAAATAATATTTTTATTAAATAAATCAAATTAAAATATTAATGATAAATTTCATTATATCAATTTTATTTTTTATGAACACTTCATAATTAATAAATTATTTATTATAGAAATACTGATAATATAAGTAAAAAATTTATTTGTATTAAATATTTTTTTATAATATTATATTAATTTACTTTTAGATCTAACTCATCTTGTAAAAAATAATACAATTTTAATTTTAGATTTTTTAATAAATAAATTATTTATTTGAAAAACTTCTTAGAAAACTATCATTTTCTAAAAAAAATTATTTTTTTAAAATATATGTGAGTATCCATGAATACTTGCAAGTATTTCTATAACGAGTGTCCAATAGTTTTTAACGGTTGTGGTTTTTGTGGCAAGATGGATAGTAGGTAACTGCTATCCTACCTATCTCAACTCATTGTCATTTTTACTCATCTTTCCTATGCTCAATTCCTTTCTTCACGTTACAACACCTCTATTACTTTTTCCTTTTATTTCCTTTTTTTAGCCTTATCAATATGGAAAATGATAGTTTTACTATGTTAAGATGGAAACTGGTTTTGAACAATATTATGTTTGTCAAAAAATATTATTAAGAAAAAGTGAGGGTGGGAAGAAAAAACATAGAGAGCTCTAAGTGTAAGTACTACATGCTTTCATAATTGTTTGCACTTTTTCTCTTTACTCCCCTCAATTTTTTCCCTACACCTCCGTATATTTTGAAATAACAAAAATGTATTTTTGTAAATATATGGCATCAAACTATGTTTTTGTTGTATGCAAAGGTCACCGATTTCCTACACTTCAGTAATTGCTCATTCGCTACACCTTCATCATTAGTGTAGCTTGACTAGTTGGGTGCTTTAACAACCATCGTAGATACATGATACTCATCTTCTTTATTCATATTTGATATCTTTTACTAATGTTCTAACAAGTTTGAGCTTGTCCGAAATCATTGTTCTAAATTATATTAACAAATAAGCTTTGAAGAGTCAATCTCAAAAACATAATCCAAGTTTTGCATTTTAATAAGTTTCGATCATTGAATTTGAAGCATCCCCATTCGGATTATGTAATCCAAATTTTATGTTTTGATAAGTTCGGATTACCTAATCCAGACTTATACTACAAAAATTACTTTAGTAATTTATTTATTTTTAAATCTAGATTATATAGTATGGACTTGTCAAAACAACAACGTCGTAGAGAGGTGGTGCGTTTGGGGACGATTTGATGCCAAAATTAATCACCTGAGAGAGAATATTCTAAAGGTAGACTACATGGTGGATGAGTCTCATTGTCAATGGGTCCACCGAGTTTCGCAGTGACTTGACGTATAACATTGAAAAAAAGTAAAATAAAAGGGTCGAAACTCTAAGCTCTAATACCATGTAAGAATGTATGACTGTAATCGTGTGTATAGAGCACACATGAGTTTCTTATTTATAATGAGTGATATGTACACTAAAAAGGAAACAAAATAAATGTAATTAATGACTAAATCCATAAAGATAATATAATACTTAATAGAAATAAAAAATATCTATAACAAAGACAACCCCATGTCATCTCAATTGTAGTGGCTAACTTCAAGGTAAGGTACTTCCTTATCGACGCGCCCTTCATCATAGCAAGTCGATCAAAGTAAGGTACTTCCTTATAGATGCATCCTCATGATTCATCATTCTCATCCACATGCCAACCTTAAACAAACTAGGAGTCATTGTGTCAACCCTTTACTTGACAATGAAATTCCCCTTTAACTCTAAGGACGATATCATTAACATGGTAAACGCAAACTAGAAAGATGCTACAAAATGCTATGTAGAAAGCCTTAAGGTAACATTGACACATCCCCTCGAGAGGGCTTGATGACCAATCTCCCTCATCGTTAACATGGTGGAAGAATTGGACCTCGACCCTAAAGCGGAACATTACAACTCTCAAACCTATCACCATTGAGGCCCAACTAGATTGTAAGATTGACCCTAAACCAACCCCTAGTACACCAAGGTAGGATGAAACTTGGTCTCTCTCACTAAACAGTAGATCTTTAGCATCTTTAGCATCGTTAAGGAACAACTCAATATGGAGTTGTTGATTAACCTCATCAATCTTTCCTACCTTTTCAGTATACATATTCCACTTTTGTTTCTAATAAAAGACAACACAATGAGACCTCTATAGAAAAACCTTATTTAGTCCAAGCTTGCCATTGGACCAACCTTTTCCAGCATAAAGATGTCCCATCAGACACATTATTTGACCTAAAACAATCAACACTAGTCAGTTCAGTATTTCAAAATGAGGGAAAGTAACTTGAAGTCGAAATATTTTATATATGGAACAGTTGTCAAGCATGTTTAGTTTATGTTCACAATACTTCAAAGTTTTCATATTGACTTGATCGTCAAAGTCCCATTGCAATTATCCAGTGATGATCCTCCAAAGCCTCGGTTAACAATCAACTTACTTAAGAATATCCCATTTTTCTTTCCTTTCATTCAATGTTACATGGTGTTAGAATAATTTACCTACTCAGTAAAATATTATAATTGAAAAACAAAAAAAATTGTGCAATAATAATGATCTTATGAAATTCAACTCAACATTAAAAAAAAAAACGAGACACACAATTACACAGTCTTCGCTTGAAAGGGTTTTACTCTCTTGTTTTTTATGCATGGTTTTATAATTTTATTTCAATATCATTGAAATATAATAATAAATTTATAAACGTTTATTTTAATATTTTAAATTTATATTCTTTCTATTTCATAATAATTGTCTATCTAAATTTTTTATATATATTGTGATAAATAAATAAATAAGTTTAAAAAATAATATTACCATCATTGATTTCTTTATTATTTTTATTTTTATTTTTCATTATTTATATTAATTATTAGATACATAAATATAAAATCAATTAATATTGTTAAACACAAAAATAATAGTAGTTTGTTTCCTTAACTAAGTAGTTCAAGATTTGAATTTTTTTATGTCTCTTTGCATTATCACATAGGAATGGTCCTCGACGATATTATATATTGCGCCTTCACAATAGTATCCATCGTACTCAAGTCTTCGCTAAAGTCATTGTATCCTCCGAGAGTTAAAGTTGATAATCTTTCTCCGCACTGGTAGGGGTACCTGTAATGACACTATGACGCTCAAGTCAACATGAGCTCAACTTAGGATATAATGTGTACGAGTGTCAAAGAAATAATAATATAATAATGAGTCTTCAAACTTGAGTAAATGTTATCTTTTATACTATTTACCTTGGACTTAAGCCTACTAGTTAGGGTTTTGAACTTCTTGGAGAGTACTGTGAGTATTTTTCCTGAAGTCAATGCCTTTCTACAAGAGCCTTGGTCATGACCAAAGTCATTAGGTTTGACTCGGCTTATTATCAAGTCATTTCTAATCCTACTGGGGAGTGCCCAATTTTTTCCCAAGATCGTCTCAACACTCATGTCGAGCATATCCTGATTCACTGCTTAGCTGTCTATGATTATGCTAGGGAGGATTCGACCTTACCTAAGGGTCACCTAGTATATATAATATCATTAGCGATAACTTTTTTTTTTTGAATGAGCGATAAATACACTACAAGAAAATTGGCATTTACCTATAAACACTTCTACCTAAAGATATAAATAAGTTTAGATAATGATAAAATATTCTTCTACCTACACACGATTAAATGTAGGTAAAATTCAAAAAATTGTAACCAGCACTACTTACTATAGGTAAACTTAATTAAAATTAAAAACACTTCTACCTACAATTATTTGGTGTGGGTAAATCTTCATGAAACATATACCTACATTTTATTTATATAGGTAAAGTTAAAAAAAAAAGAAGCAAACTTTCACTTACAATCAATTGGTGAAGGTAAAAGTTTAGAATACTTATACCTACCACAACTTGACATAAGTAAAAGTTAATAAAACTTGTACCTACATTGGTTGGTGTAGGTAAAACTTTAAAAGATCTCTACCTATAGTTTTTTAGTGTAGGTAAAAGTCTTTCTTTTTTAATAATTATATGTAAAATCATGTCAATTTAAAAAAATTTATATCAATACAAAATAAACAATTAAAATTATAAAGTATTTAATCATAATTTATAATTAAATAATTCTAAAAAATATTCTAAAAACAAAGAACTGAGACAATAGAAAAAAATGGATGGAAAGTATTTTCTATCTATATATTTATCTACACACATTTATTCTCACCAAGGGGGAGATTTTTTTTATGTTGGTTAGTATCTTTTTAAAATTTATATTCTAACATTAATAAATAAATATTGAAATTAAAGTATTTAACATTTAAGTCAAAGTAGAAAGAGAATATTTTCTTTTATAATAAAAAAGAGAACGATATATTAAGTGCTAAGTAGAGTTGTCACCTATACTCCTTTTTATTATTATAAAGCGAGGTTATTATAAAGAAGAGTTAAATATCTAACACTATTTGCACATAGCACAACACAGCAAAATTAAAAAAAAAAAGGTAAGAACAATATTCCCTAATTTTCTGTTGAAAGAGAAGCAAATTTGTTTGATGCACCTCTCTCACTCACTTTCTCTCATTTCATTTCTCTTTGTTGTTTGAAACTCTCACTATCTTGCAGTCTCCTTGTTGTTCGATTGGTTTTATAAAAAGGTAAGGTATTTCGATTTTCTCCTTCCATTTATCAGCAATAATTTTGTTTTACATAAATGTATTTCGTTCTCTGTATGTGTTTTCTATTTGGATTCTGTTACCTGCTAAATTTTCTTTTGCATTTTCTTGCGTTTAGGATTTTTATGTTGAGCTAAGTGAGATGTTGGAATTGAAATTTGTTTTTTCATTAATGAGGTAAGAAAACAGATTGAATAAGGATCAATTGTTTTTATTTAATTTTTGTTTTTTTTATGTTTACGTTGTTGTTGCGGTTAAATTTTCGTTTAACTTGCTATGTTTAATAAAATTGAACAATGAAAATTTTGAAGTTCATTCACAAAGCAAACTCAATGGAAATTGGTAGTAACGTTTGTGTGTGATTTTATCATGTTAAGGATTTGTTAGTTTCTTTTATGAAATGGAAGTCTGAAATAAGAAAAAATAATGTTGGACCAGAAAATCTTGCAGATGTTATTCTTTCTACTGGTCTAGCATTCTATTTTACTCCCTACTCCCAAAATTTCACCAACTTGCTGGGATCGTATGTTGTAATAACGAAAGAGTAAAATTAACAGTATGCATTGTTTTAGTAAAAAATTGGCTAGATATGACTTCTATACTGTATCCATTGATTCCATTGTGATTTTTTAAGCTACTGCAACTTCATATTTTAATTTTAAAGAAAAATAAGTAAAAGTTCATGATAAAGATTTGTGACTTAGTCAAAATTTAAACAATATTATATTCTAGTTTGAGAAGTTGGTATTTAATCGTATAGGAATAATTTCCATTTTTATTTTTATTGCAATTTGTCTCTAGGAAGTCATTAATGGAAAGATTCCAATTTAAATACTTCTGTGCTACCTCAATATTCCAAGATTTTATTTGCTTATTTATTATGATTTTGATTTTAACATTCGAATGACAAAGAAGATGCTTTTGATAGTGTATGCTTAAAATTTTCTAACTGCTCGATTACGTTATGTTTGCATTTTAGAATGGGTTGTGGTTTTGGATGGGGATATGAATGTTAACTTCAGTTTCAGAATATAAGTGTCATGTTGCTCAAAATCTTTCCTCCAGCAATTAGGTTAGGTTTTATGTTGTTATAACCAGACTCAGTGTGGCCTAGACTTTAATGTTGTATTTAGTTATTTTTCCTGAATATGTTTTATGTTTAGCATTTTGAAAGCAGTCTACAGAATGGAGTTTGATATTATGATTTATTTTGGTTACTATGTTTTTAGGAATGACAACAAGGCGAGGTAGGGATGGTGTAGATTTGATCCTCTTTATCCCGTCTCGGTAAAGTACGAGACAGGTTCGGATACGGTATAAAAAGATCGAGTATGAAATTTTAGCTTCTATCCTTGTTCCTCTTGGGTATTCTTAGGTTTGGATATACTAGCAGGTATCCGTTATATTATTTTTTTACAATTTAAATTTATTTATTTATTATTAAATAAATTATATATATTAAGTTATTAATTATATTTTAATTTAAAATATATATAAAGAAAATTAATAACAAGAAATTATAAATTAAAGTTTAAAAATTAAAATTTTTAATTAAATATATAAATTTAAACTTATTATATAATTATTAAAATTATAATAGGACGGGTATGGATTCGGGTACAGAGCGAGTAGTCACATACTTGTACTTGTACCCATACCCAGTTCAACATATCAGGTAATACCCATACCCGTATTCATACCTGATCAAAACGGGTAATATCCATAAAAATCGAGAGAGGTACTCACATGTATAAGTATTTTTATCATCCCTATATGTTTTGCAATTTATTGTATAAAATGGATAAGAGTTGTTTTTATTTCTTTTAATAGTTATGTATTCTCTTTGTCATTTGCCTAATAAAAGTTTGAGAGTTACATTTATAAAATTCTATCTATTTTCTGTATCTACACAAACTCTGATAACCTTCATGGTTATGAAATATTTGTTTTATCCATTTTATATTAATCTATGTGTTATGTTTATACAATATTTCTTTTATTCATTCTTCATTTTCTCTCTTAATTTCTATTTTTATAGACATAGTATTGATTATGGTGTTGACTCTTACAACAAATATGAACTCACATTTCAGGTAACTACATTTACACTTAACTTATTTATAACTTTATTCCCAGGTGTTTACACATATGAAGTTTATAAGTACTTATTAGATAAGCAAGCACTTATCACAACTCACATTAATCATTAGAAACCTTTGTATTTTGTAAAATCACATTATCATAGACTACTTCAATTAATTTAATCTTTAATACTTGGATTTTTACTCTTAGTTCTTTCTCTCATTTTTCGCTATAATTTAGAAATTTTATAAATAAAAAATTAATAATAGTCTCTTATTTTCTGGCCAAAGAAATAATGGTGAATCACAAGCAAAAGAAAAATCAATCGAAAGCAATCAATTTAACCTTTCATGCATTGTCTCTATTTTTTATTCTATGTACTAATATATATATATATATATATATATATATATATATATATATATATATATATATATATATTTTGTGCCAATTAATATTATGAATATGTTTTATACTCACTATATATAACTTCGCATTGGAATGGTTATGCAGGTAATTTTTCTTCTGTACCTCACTAGAAATTGTTGCCATGTTTTGGAGTCATCTTTAAGCATTTGTCATGTTTAAGCATTCACACGATAAAATTTGATATTATAATCCTTAGAATTTATTTGATCTTAGGGAGTCATGATTGATGCTTTGTCAAGGAACCTATACATAAATCATTTGTAAATACTTACTAAAAATCTTCATAATTACCCCATATACTTACTACTTGATGTTGTTTACATGAATTGATATGTGAATTTATTTGTATAAGGAAGTTTAGAATTCATTGACCTGGAAACCACATAGTTGAAGAGGGAAGGATATTGATATTCTGGGAGCTGCAGCCTCTTCTACTTTGTTGCAACCACTATAATTTACGTTATAATATAGGGATAAGAGATGATTGCATGCCCCTATAATAAAATATACTGCATTACAAATAAGAGATTAGAGATATAGAATAAAGGGCATGTCAATGTAATACTCATTATTGTTTTATGATATCATATTAGAGTGTCAATAGACACTAGTTATGACTATGATCGAATAAAAAAGACTATAACTTCTAGCTCAAGATTTATACACCTAATTACTAACTATACCTTATTATTTTGATTGTGAAAATTTTGAACCTAATCTCATGGAATAAGCAAATTATAATACTATAAACCAAATGACGAGGATAACGGTAGTTTAACCAATAATATTTCATGAACTAGGATTTTGCCTCATGTAGGAAATTTGTTTGGAGCAAGTGGTTTGATATCATGTTTGGTGACTTTGACCATTGACTATGGCAGTGCCTAAAATTTTGTTGTATCTAATAAAAGATAACATGGATATATATGGTAAGTGTAAGTTTTCACAATTATTTTGTTAAGTGAATTAGTAATGTTAAGAGAAGAGTATATATATCTTTGATAAGTGATAAAGGAGAATGTTAAAGTGAAGAATGTATAAAGTGGCTTCAATTTCATAATATCCAATAAAAAGTATAATAAAAATTGTCAACCATCTTTGAATAAGAAATAGGTATTTAATTTCTCATTACGTTAAATAATAATAATAATAATAATAATAATAATAATAATAATAATTATTATTATTATTATTATTGTTGTTGTTGTTGTTGTTATTGTTGTTGTAGGTATAGGTTATGTGACTTTTACCTATAGTTTGATTTAGTAGATATAAGTTAATAATTTTTACCTAGAATCTTTATTTGAAAGTATAAGTTTATGAATTTTACCTATAGTTTCTGTCTATAGGTATATTATAAGTTAATACTTTTACCTACAGTCAAAAGTTGTATATATAAATTAATGACTTTTACCTATTTACATTATAAATTGAACTAATGGTGATAATCACATATACCAGTATGTAAATATATATATATATATATATATATATAAAAAGTAAAACCTACAATGATAATCCTATATCTCTTTAAGGTTGAGGGTCATATATCGTATGTTAAAGTCTTATATATTTATTTATATATTTTTTTATTTTTAGTGATAGTTTTTATTCTTATGAGTAGGGATAAGATATCTTCTTGCAGTGGTAGTTTGTATTAATATTATGATGGCCAAAAATGAGATGTACATAGTAAAACAATTAATATTATATTAAAAATTAAAATGATACTTATTTTTAAACTTGAGTTTTGCGTTTTATTTAATTATTAGACGGAAGGAGCGTTTTTTAAGAAAAATATATAAAAGCTGCGAATAATAAATTTTATAACTTTTTATTTAGAAAATCAAATACTGATAGATTAAATAAATAACAAAGTGAACCTGTCTTTGGATTATTTTAGATAGACATGACCATCCCATGGATGAATTGAGTGGTATGAATGTGGGTGGGGAGTTTTCTCTACGGGTTTGGGTTTTTTAAAAGAAAGAAAAACAAGTGGTTTGAGGCCACCAGCTACACGAGTTCATGGAAAATAACCAATTTCGTTTCAGCCTAAACCATAGTCGATGGTTTTGGATGACAGGTTGAGTAAGAATTAAATTTTAAAATTTGTAAATTAACAAAAATTCTAAAAATTAAAAATACATATATGAAAATAATTTAAATAAATAAATCAAAAGAGATAATTAATTACTAAGATTTATGGGGAAAATACTAAAATTTAATAAAATGAGAAAATAATTTATTTAAGATATAAATATATGTATTTGATATTTGAAAAGAATAATTTAATATTATCATTAAGATGAGATTACAAATGAATTATAATATGAAAATAATTAAAAATTTATAAATTTCAAAATAAATAATAACTCTCTTGAAGAAATATTGTAATAAAAATTTAATAATATTTAAAAAATATTAGAATTTATAATATATATATATATATATATATATATATTTAATATACTAATGTGGGACCAAATGTTGACGTAGGGAATTTTTGCATTGATGAACAAAGGTCAATCATCCATATCTCAACCCCACCAAAGATTAATTTGTCCTCGAAACAATGATTAAAAAAAGACTTGTCACTCTTTGGAATGCAAAATAAATTAATCGTGTGGAATGTGAACACATGACAGACTTTTCATATCAATTAAGTAAGTCAATTCTGATAGGGATTGCGAGTGCCCTAAATTATGATTATCTACATTAATTACACCTTTTAATTAAACACAAGGGAAACATTTTCTTACATTAGAATTTACTTATGCACTCCTAAAATTATATTCGTACATCAAATTACTCAAGTCATGACCGTATCTTTAAAATTATCGACTTCTTTTATACTAGTAATATTTAATAATTAGCGATTGTTTAAACTTTAAAAACCCTAAAAATATGTTCTCTCCTGTTTAATTAAATCGGGAGGGAACATGACTGTTAAGTTATTATTATTTTACTAATTAATTAATTACAACAAATTTGTTTTTTATTTTCCATTCCTAAGAAGTTATTTCTCTTGTTAGGAAGGGAATGCCACTTTTACATATATTTTAAAAGAGAGTAAGAAATTTACTCTTTATTTTTATAATTTATTTTTTTAAAATCTAAGAATTATAATAAATAACTAATCTCAACCATTAAATGGTAAGAAAATGAATTATAAAATTAAATATTATAAGTTTTTTATACTTATTTTTTAGAGTAATTAAATCTCTTTCAAACATATATATATATATATATATATATATATATATATATATATATATATATATATAAAATCATGAGTAATAGATACATAAGTTTCCTATGTGAAGAAAGAAGAAACATGATGAAAAAAAGATAAGAAATTCAAGATGTAATACTTATGAAGAGTTGATAGCAAGGTTTTTTAGATATTAAGTCTTTCAATAAAACCGATCTCAATTTCCTTAAATAAAATTTTGTATTTGAATGTTATGGAATATTGAAAAAGAAGATCTCATTATATGTAACTCATAACTAATCATGGAAAAAAAGTTTTTTATATCATAATGTATATGTTATTTTGTGCACTATATCTATATGATATTAAAAGAATTTTGTATTATACATAGTTACTTTCTTTATTCTATTTATAAAATTCAATTATCTAATTTTTTAAATTTTTTTTAAAAATTATACCTATTTCTTAATCCATTTCACTAACTACTCATGTTAAATTGAGGTTAGAAATTATTACAATTATAAGTGTATTTTGAAAAAAAAAGAGAGCAAATTACAATAATATTCTCTAAAATTTAGTATAATTATACACACACTCATACTTTTTTTAACCATTATTTTTGCATACCTTAATGGGTGTTAATGCAAGTTTTAAGAAGGTATTTGCATAATATTTTCACACATACAGGTTAGTCAAATGTTTAAATTTTCTCTAAACATATAGATATTAGTATAGAAAAAAAACAAAAATTATATATAATTTGATAGAAATTGAAATAATGTTGTTTAGAGTAGATACAAGACATTATTGATTGAATCTCATAAAAAAATCAAGCATCATCTTATTAGTAATTTTCTACGTACAATTAATATGCTAATGTTTGGCATTTTTTATAAGTCAAGCATTCTTCAATTAAAAAATAAGTTCAAGGAGCTTATAGCGATTACTAAAGAATGAAATAAAGAAGTGATACAAAGTGATGAAAGGTTTTTGGGTGATAAGGTTAAAGAGTTGGATGTGGCAAACTAATAATTAATTGATGGGGTTGTCAACATGAATATGATCAAGGGATATTATCAAAATATTGGAGGAGAGTTAGGGTTATGGAGAGCATTTTTCAGCAAAAAGCTAGAATTTTATGGGCTTTGGAAGGAGATTACAATGTTAAGAATTTTCATAATTATTATAGGAAGAGATGTGCTCAAAATCAAATTTTAGTTGTTCAATCAGAACAAGGATGGGTTGAAGGAGTAGGTGAAGTGAAGGGCACTTTGCTGAAACATTTTCAAGAGTTATTTAAATAAAAAGACTTTGTCAGACCCAATTTGGATGGAGTAGAGTTTAGTCAAATATCAGAGGAAGATAAAGCATTGTTGGAAGAGACATTTTCTAAAGAGGAGGTTATTGAAGCTGTGTGATCCTATGAAAGGGTCGAATCCCTGATCCAAATGAGTATGGAATTAATTTCTAAAAAACTTGTTGGGATATAATAAGGATGATTTCCAATAGTGGTGCAAGAATTTCATCAATTGGAAGGTGGTAGTTTGAAAAAAAAAAGAAATTGGAAAGAATCGCATTTCAAGTGTCTAATAAAGCCATCACATATCGTATCAAGCTATAGCATTGTTTGTCTCTTGGGTCGGTTGATTCCTGCATAAAGGTAAGGCTGGGCAGTAGCTTTACCCGTTGTCAGAATCAAATGTCACCTTCGTGGTTTTGGGATCTTACCTAAAGTTGTACTGTCATCTTTTATAGCTTTGATCTCTAAGGTGGGGAGACCATAAAATCTTTCTCAATATTGATCTATCTCCTTGATTTCGAGTGTACATAAGATAATTTCAAAAATACTTTCTCATAGAATTAAGAGAGTTCTTAGGGTGGTTATATATGGGACTCAAACAAGTTTTCTTCCCGAAAGATCTATTCTTGATAGGTTTTTGGTTACTAATGAGGTCATTAACTAAGTTCATAGGTGTAAAAGGTCCTGCTTTCTCTTTAATGTGGATTTTAAAAAAGTCCATGACTCAGTTATGCTTTGTAGGTTAGGATTTGGTCTATGGTGAAGGGCGTGGATCTCAACTCTCATAAGAAATAGTCATTGATGCTCACTTTTCACACGTGGTGGCTTGTTTGTTGAATTACACTCTTAATTTCACCCCTCCCCCCTTTTAAATTTTTGGGGGTTCTAATAGGGATTAATCCTCGGAGAGTGACTTCTTGGGGTCCAGTGGTAGAGCAATCTAAAAACAGATTGGCAAGGTTGAAGGTAAAAATATATCTTTTGGTGGTTGGTTGGTGATGGTAAATTTGGTCCTTGCGAGCTTACCTTTGTATTATTTCTCTTTTTATAAGGCCCGAAAAAGTTCTCAATATCTTATCTAGATTGTAGAGGAATCTTCTTTGAGGAGTTAATGTGGATAACCGAAAAATTGCTTAGGTGAGTTGGGAAAGAGTTTGTATGCCAAAAAAAGAAGGTGGTTTGGAAATTAAATGTTTGTCAAAATTTAATCAATTTGATTGCTAAGTGGAGGTGGGGATTTTTAAATGATAAAAAAGCAATTTGGTGTCCTTTTTTAAAAAGTAGGTATGGGCAATTCCAAGATAATCTATATCAAATTTCAGCTGGGTCAGAAGGGTCCATCTAGTGGAGGGATGTTTGGGCATTGGACAATAATGTAGAGAATATTCTTGGTTGGTTTACTAACAATGTCAGAAGGAAGGTAGGGATGAAATTGATACTCTTTTTTGGATGCATAATTGGCTAGGTGGAGGAGCATTATGTGATAAATTTCCAAGGTTGTTTTCCTTGGTGTAAGAGAAGCTCATTATTGTTCATGATATGAGGGATCATCAAATGAGTCATTTGGATGAAAGTGGAATTGGTTTGTGTGGAGGAAGTTTTACTACAACATTTGTTGAACCTATTGCAAAATGTTCATCTTGGGCAGCAAGATCAGGATCAATAGTGTGGATATCTACTACTAATTCCCCCTTTTTAGTAGCATATGCGTGTAGTCGTTTATGTGTAAGCTCTACTTATGGAGGTAATTTGAATCACATGTGTTTAAGTCGCCTTAGAAGGATAAATTGTCATCCAAAATTCTTGCTTTTTCATGGAAACTACTATTGAACAGGATCCCAACAATAGATAATTTAATGAAAAGAGGTTTCGACTTTTAGGATAATCTTTGGAGATGTGTGCTATGCAAGGAACAAAGGGAGGATTGCAAACATCTTTTTCTCTCATGTAAGGTATCTCAAACTCTATGATATAAGGTGATGAACTAGCTTGATACAAATGTTTAGTTGGTTGGTTCTTGAGTGGTGAGAAGTGTAAATATAAATATCTGTTTTGACATACAATATATTGAGGTATTTGAATTCTAAAAACTCCATTATCTTTGATAATAAAACATTGAAGTCTTTTAATATTCTAAATTTTATATTGGTAATATCTTCAAAATGCTTCCTGTAAAAGTTTAATTTAAAAAGAAGTTATCTTTTCTAAGAATGATGTTGTAATCGTTTAACTTGCCTAAAGAATGCTTCGTAGAGGTAGAATGTAGGTTGAATTTATGTTAGAATGTTGATAGGCAGGTGTATTGAAATTTATGCAGAATTTCTCGTGTCATAGTCACTGTAGTTTTGAACATCATGTCATAGGTATTGCAGATTTTCCGCAGAATTATGCAGAACTTTTTCTGCAGAATTGTATTTTGTTTTACTGCTGTATCCACTGTTAAACAATTTGTTTCATGCAATAAATAAATATATATATATATATATATATATAATACAATACAATACGTTTTATGCTTTAAAAAAAAAAGTATTCTTCAATTAGCTCAAGCAGTATTCGAATTCTAAAACAATATAGATAAACAAGCTATGGAGCCTTAGATGGCTTTGATGTATACAATTGAACAACAACCCCGTTCCTGTGTTTAATTACATAAGCCATAAGGTGAATGCTTTGTATTGTGCCGCGAAAAAAAAAATCATGATATCTTTCTCAAAAGAAAATATATATATATATATATATATATATATATATATGCAAAATTTTACGGAAATAGGAGAAAAATGTAGAGAGAAAATTACATGATAAGATTATCAATATGAAAATAAAGAAAAAAAATAATATTATGAAAAAGACATTATATAAATATAGTTTTGCTTTTTACGAGAAAAGTTATCCAGTATAATTCGTGTTGGATCTCTACAATTGAACTGCCTCTGCAGCAGTGATTTCAATTATAGGATATAAATTTGATGATTACTACCAATGAATTAAAGTATAAAAAGTTATATATATAATTAATTGTGTAAGGTTAAAATTCCGTATAATTCATATGTTGTCACGTACAATACAACACATATATTGGATAACTAGCTAGGGCCCCGGCATGCATGTGTTATATATTTTGTAAATGAAAAAAATATTTAAAATGTTATGACACCTAATAATTTATATGTTTGATGGTCTACGTTATACATGCGATGGGTAAGTATGGAAGGGAAAAGGAAAGAAAGAGTTGTATGTATATTGAGTTGATTCGTATGTTTTTGTTTTTTAATTTTTTTAAATTATGTCTGAAAAAAAAAAAGACTTGTTTAATAAATATTATTTGAAAACTGTTTTAAAGATGTAAAAATAGAAAAACATATTATATGTATTAAAATTTTATTAATGAAAAATAAAAAATAACATATTCTAATTGTATTTTGAGTTTTTTAAAAAAAATAAAAAATAAAATTATTTTCAATAAAAAATAACATATTAAAATATTAAAAATAATGTTATAAAATTGTGATAAAATAAACAATTAAAATAATGCAGAAAAGGATAGGCGTATCGAAAACGCACAAGTGTTTTAATAATGATGCAGATGAATGGTTAAAACTGAAGGATAGGTAGGTGTGAATAAAAGAAAGGGTAGGTAGGTGTAGTATTTATAATTAGGGGGCGGCTGGATCTTCTAAGAAGAGGGTTGACTCTCCCAGCCTTATTAATCTAGAAGTCAAGCAAGGGTTTAATAACAAAGCCACTTATCTTATATTCATTCCATCACCCACACACCTCCAAACTCGTGCCCACAACCTTCCCTCTCCTTTATCTTTATCTTCATCATTCTTTTCTTTTCTTTCATATTTTTAATGTATACTTGAGAGCGATGATAGAGTATCGAGTGAGGCCGAACAGCAGGTACAATGTTTCATGTAATTCAATCTAGATGGATCTTACATGTTAGACAAATTCCTTTTATAATTTATTAAAATTAATTGAAGTTGAGTTTACCAGTCATAAAAATGTTTTAAATAGAATATTTTCTAAACAGAACATTTTTAAGAAAATTTTCACATCATTAATCCTCCTGCAATTAATCAAACAAAACTGAGTTAAAATGCTTAAATTAAAATAAACAGGAAAGATGTTTAACACGTATTATTTTCCTTTGCATTTCTATCCAACAAATTTATCAAACATACGATAAGTACGACAAATATTACAAATTTATTTTACTATAATTTTCTCAAAATAAATTAAAAACTATATATGGGAAATATATAATAGTATATGATTAAAAATAAAATTTCATTTTTATTATTCTCACTTTCAAAATGTTTTAAATATACTCAATCAACTTTGTTTTGAGTTATTAATATATAAATTTGTTTTTTTTACAAAGAAATGTTTTCCTTTGTAATTAAATATGTTACTAAATTAAGAGGAGAATCATTAAATATATTTTAATAATTTCATGTAATAGTCAAGTTGCTATCATGTGTAATTGGTCTTCAACAATTATATTATGGAAATATGATACATACATATATGATTGAAGAAATTTCTTTTGTATAATAATTCATAAAATAATTTGCATAGCAATGTTTGTTATGTCTATACTTCTCCCATATCATTTATTATATGTCATAAAATTGTTATGTATATATCACGTCTCTTTGTTAAAATTATGTTATTTGATTAATATAATAAAGCATATATTTTTTATTGAAATTACATTATATTTTTTTTTATACAATACTATTTACGGTTTAAAATACTTGTATACAAGGAAACATTATATATTATGTAGTTTTTATCCTTCTAAAAATATTAGTTAGTTTTGGATCCATAAAATGTTAAGATTAACCTCGATGCACGGTTCTTATTTTTCTTCCAATAAAAAAGTTTTCATTTTTTATAAGCATTTCTTTTTTATTAACGTGCATGTTGAAGCAAAAGGTTTGTTTTCAATCATGCCTTTTGCAGCATTACAAAATGTTCGCATTTAATATGATTTGCTAAAGTATATATACTTTTTTTTAGTAACAAACTAGCTCCTTTGTAATATATTGTAGAAGATAATCTCTAATTATAATTTATTAACATATTTCAACTAAAAACTAGTGGGTATACATTAATAAAAATTTGTTTGTAAAATTTTTAATTTTGAATTTTTTTTATGCCTAAAATACGAGTTATACACTTTAATTAAAGGGAAAGAATTAATAAAAAATATGATAAACATTTATATTATTAAAAATATAAGTGGATTTAAATATTAGAACATGATAGATTACAATTTAAATATTTTAATTTTCTGTTTATTTTTTATAGAAAAATATTTTTATCTTGATGGTGTACTGTTTTCTTAATTTGCTTTGCATATCCGGCTCTAATTTTGTCACGCAGCTCACATCAATATTACATAAGCATGACGTCAACGATATCACCATGATCCATACTCGTGCGTGTGTGTATATTTCTCTTATTCAAAAATCCAAACCAAGCATAAATTTAATAAACGGTAGTTCTAAAGTGTACTGAAATTTAACTGTAATTTAATTTTGAATGTATTTATCAGGTAAGTGAGTGAATATAGTTAAATAATATTAAATATTTTTTTTAATATTAATATATTTTTAATTTTAATTTGTTTTTTACTTTAAATTTTTTTAATTTTTTTATATTATTATTTTTATATTTTTTATATTATTTAAAAAATAACTTAACGTAATGTATATTTATTATATTAATAACAAGGTATTTTTCATTTTATTTTTTTATATTATTATTTATTTTTTATAATATTATAATTAATTTTAGCGATAAATAAAATATTAAATACAAAAGTGTTTCTATTATTTTATCTTTTTCACACTATTATATTTTACTTTTATTTGTCATTAAAACTAATTATAATATTATAAATAAATAAATAAATATTATATTTTTATTAATATAATAATATGTATTGTACTGAGTTTATTATTTTAAAAGAAATAATATAAACATACAAAAAATAATAATATAAAATATAAAAGTAAAAATTAAAGAAAAATTTAACTATTGATGTGAAAAGACAATCTTAAAATTAAAAATAACTTAGTATTAGATACCATATTTATCATTATTTAACTATATTCAATTTCTTATAATAAATATATAAAAATTACATTAAACATTAAATTTTGATAATTATTATGGTTAGAAAAACCGTTTAATAAAATAAGAAACTTGTTTATTAATGCTACACTTTAGTTGTGGATTTTTGCACTAATGATACGGTTGTTATTTGATTGTAGTGCCTATAATAAGTATAGTTACCCGAATGTGCATGTGAAAGGTGCTCCATTTTTTAATGGTTACTAATTAATAAATTATGTGATGTCGATTAAAAATAATTTCATATTGAGTATTTAAATTAAAGGCTGAACAGGTCTCTGAGCAACAACGGGTCGATGGTGATTTTCTCCTCTGTAAATGGCAGGAATAGTTTGGGAACAGAATAAGACAACAAGCTAGCTACAAAATAGAGTTTGGACGGTCATGGCCTAAAAAGAAAACCATCTATCACTATTAAGTATTCAATCAGTAATATATCCTCTTATGTCCTTGTTATATATGTGCCTATTGGGGGTTTTTAGACCAAACTTACCATTTAATTTAATTCAAATTAATCTATCATGCCACCTCTCTCTACATTTTTTTATATGAAAGAAAAATATTCTCAAATATTCAAGGGCTGTAAACAAGAAAAAAATATAAGAGTCGAGAGATGAAGCTTTTTAAGAGGAAGGTAATAATATATATACATCTCTTTTATTTTATACACATGATCAATACCTTTTAGTTTTTTTTATCTCTCTCATCTTATACCTATATATTCTCTCTTTTTTCTTTCTCTTACTAGATGTGTAATAACATATAAGGTGTAGATGTATCATTTTCCTTTTAAAAATATCTCCACAAACTCACTCATTAGTCTTTGGGGATAAAAATTTAAAGAATTTTAATAATTTTTATTATAATGACAAATTTGATTTGAGTTATTAGATAATTATTAATTATATCATAAAAAATGTCTATTTTTTAATAAAGAATCTGTATAAATTAACAACTGAAAAAACATCTTGTAATGGCTATTTAGGTAAAAAACGGTTCTTATTATTGAAATTATAATTATATTTATTTTATAAAAAGAAGAGTTAAATCTCCATTAAAGTTGCTATAATGTACATACTGTATAAGAAGAGTTAAATAACGGTGTTAATGAGGTATTTTTCTTGTTTGGATCTCTTTTTTTATAGCAAAAAAAAAAATTATATCATAATTTCATCGATAATGAATACTTTTTTAGAAATTAGTATGTTTACTTCAGTTTATTTTATTAAAATATATTTTTTTTATTTCTTATATTTTTTAAAACTATTTATGTTTAAAAATAATTTTAATTTTTAAATAAACATCATATTTGTCTTTAAAATTTAATTTTTTAAATTTAAACAAATTGATTCAATATAAAACCATGTAAAAAGTATACCAATTTCAGCTAGTTTATATAGTTTTATTTTAATTTTCGAAGGAAAGGAAGAAATTGGTCTATTAATGATTTTAGGAGAGTCTATTGAAGTTGAAGGAGAATGAATATATTTCCATTTGAAACAATAAAACATATTTACGAAAAAAAACAAAAGAGTTTAGCAAATCAACCCACCCCGCATAGTCACATGATCTTACACCGCTCTCAATATAACTAAGGAGAAAACATTAATTATATGTTATGAATAATTATTAGAATAATTCTCTAAAAAATATTATAATAACTGTGTATTGACTTTCTACATTTATGATTATTAATTTTCAATAAATTTTAATAATTTATAATTTCGAAGTTTTTTATATAATTCTTGAACTGTACATTTTAAGTCATATATATATATATATATATATATATATATATATATTAAATAGGACACTACTTATGAGAAATTAAAAAATAATCTTCAGCTTTTTTGTAATATTTTTTTAATAGATGGTTAATATATTTTTCGTAATATCTTATTCTCTCTTTATAAATTCTTTACTAAAATGTAACTCTTTTTATAACATTATAGTAATAATATTTCAAATACTATTAGCAATATTATTTTTAATAAAAATAAGATTATATCTTAGGTTAAATTTTATTTTTTATTTTTTTTCAATTAATTAGTCCATTATCTTTAAAAGCATTATTATAATCCATTATTTTTTAAAGTTGTTCAATTTATTCTTTTTCATCACATATGTTATGCCTTACTTTTAGCATTTAAAAAGGCATTCAAAGTGCGATTTTAAAACATCAATAAGTTTTTTAGTAACTAATAAGCATAAATAATTTTGTGAAAGTTTAAACAGTAATAAAATGTTATAGACACGTCTTGCAGAATGAATCGCCCTCTGATCAATCTTCAATGTCAAACCCATGAGAAGATTTTTGTTTTTCGCATATTGACTAAAATGTGGGAGAGAGAGATTGAGGGTTCAAATTTTTTTACTAACAAAAATTAATAATTAATAATTAACATTTATCTATTAAAAAAAATGACACATTGAATATATTTTAAGAAGTTTATAATTATAACTTAATATTTTTAAAAAATAAGTGGGTGTAAATTAATATACACACCAATAAAAAAACAGTATAAAATATAATTTCTCATTTTCTTTTCTATATTAATTATGAAACAACCCACAAGCCGCAAACATAGATTCAAATTTTATTTTTCTTATTACTAGTATTAATAAAAGACCTAAAACGGGATGTTTTTTAATAAAATATTAAGTGTATATTTAAGTTTTTATTTTGAATTTTATCTATATTAAATACTAATATGAGAAGAAAAAAGGCCTTGAGAAAACTAAATGAGAAGAAAAAAGGAAATGAATTTATTTTACACGGTAAAGTATCATTTATAAATAAATTTAAATAAATTTTGTAGAGAAGTTAAAAATATTTAAATTAAAAAGAAATGATTTTATCATATAGAAAAATTAATTTTAATTTTATAAAATGTATTATTTTTACATATTTGAAGCAATAAATAATTTATGATTTTAAATGAGCAAATTGGTGAATAAAAAAATGGAAATGAATGGGAAACTAGCGTGTAAGTGGACTGGGTAAGTGTGAAGACTTAAGGGTCAAAGCTTATATAGTTTGACTCATGGTGGTAAGAAGAGGCCCCACGTGCCTATTGCAGGCGCGCATGCTTGGTGGGTCCTTTCTTGACTCATGCCGTCTTAACTGACAATCAGGTCATAAGCATGACGTCAACTTTCCCCGGTAACTGCAATACTTTGGGCACTAAACTATCTTTCTTTAAATTCAAACTTCTAATCTCATTTCATATTTAAATGTTTTACATTCTATTTTTGCCATTTACATATAATTAAGGACTTACTCAAATCTCCATTATAATAAAAGTTATCCCAAGTTGCTCTTACACTAATTCTAATTGAGTTTAACTCAATTTAACTTATCTAAATATATACACTCATCATTAGCTTATTACTTATCTAAGATAATTATTTCTTTTTTATTCTTCCAACGAATCAATTCAAATATACTCATTAAAATTTTTAAATTTAATATGTCAATATCTTATAATTATGAAAAATGAACTTATATAATAAGAGTCTTGATTAGATAAAATTTGTGTTTAAGAATTTATAGAAAAAAACTTCTTTAAAAATTTTAACGCGACAAATTCCTTTTATGTAAACTAATTTATTGTTTGCGTGATACATAAATAAGTATTTATCTAAAAAACCTATAAAAAAGTTGTGTTTTAATAAAATTACATGCTTTTATATTATTAAAATTATTAGAGGATGATATAAAAGCTAAATTGTTTAAATATTGTTAAAAATAATAAAAATATTATACCATTTGTTAACAAAAATTATTTTAACTTAAATATATTTCAGTCCTTAAAATTTGAAATAATTATACTTTCATTTAAAAAATTTAGAAAGAATTATTTTGGTCCTAAAATATTAAAAAAATATTTTTAGTCGTTAAATCTTGACAACAATAATGAATAGTTGTTTACAATATTTTTAACAATAATATTTTCCTTTTTACTTTAATATATATATATATATATATATAAATATAATAATTGGGAAAAGTAAGTATCTTATTTTAGTAACTTATTACAACACTTGTATTTTAAAAAATTAATGGTAGAGATAAACAGAAAATATCTTATACAGTTATACTTATTCTTAAAATAAGTGAATCTCCTTGAAATTTTAATCAAAATTTTATTGTAACATTTGATTATTACTTCTAACTATAAAATGAATGGAATATACAATCATTTAGAAGAATAGAAAAACTTTTTTATTGTGTTACCAAAACTATATTTAAATTCTCGAATCAAAGAGTTAATAAGAACAAGTTTTTAATTATCAAGTAATATAAAATTTTATTCATACGACCTTCTAGTATGAAGTTTTGTAAATGTGTAGGATTTTGATGAATTTAAGGTGATTTTTGTTTTGAATATTTTTTGTTTTTATTTAAAAAAACACAAATGCAAAAATATGTTTTGTTATCATTTGAATTTTTTTAAAAAAACATTTTTAAAAAGTAACTAAAAATCGAAAATAGAAAAAAAATTGTTTTCAATGTTTTTAAAAATTACAACTATGTCAAAACTTAATAACAATATTTTAATTATAATAAAAATTATATATAAATATATTTTGAATTATATATAAATAATTTATAATATTTTTATTAAAATTGATTAAATTTAAAAATATTATTTTTTTTAAAAATAAAAAATATCAAGTAAAAAAAAATTAATTTTTGAATGTTGAAAACTATTTTTAGAAAATAAAAATTAAAATATAAAAAAAATTCTCAAATCAAACGTCACTAGTCTATTGTAAAATTTAATGTTTACAATCAAGAATCTTAGACTTGATTTAATAAAGAGAGCATCCTTTCTCACATGAATTAACAAAAGTAAATAATCAATTAATTTGACTCTGACTTGTTCATTATCTCAAGTTGCAAATAATTATAAGTGGATAATTAATTAATTTGACCATGGATAAATTATTCATAATATCACTTTAAATAATAAATTATTGTAAGTGAATAATTGATTAGTTTGAACCTACATGAATTGTGATTAAAAATTTCTATATGTCTATATTTGATTTATCTGTCAACATATCCAAATTGATGGATTAACCTAATTAAGAATTTTGAGGATCATTAAGGTAACTCTCTATGGTTGTTAAAATATATTAGAAATTACTAATTTTTGTATATTTCACTTGTTGCTAATGACTTTCTTCTTTAAAAACTAATATTTCTAATAAATATTAACCAAGAGAAAATTTTAAAAAGAAAATTTTTGAGAGAATTTTTCTAATAGTACTCCTAAAATATTTTTGTAAAAATTTAACACTTACACATAAATAATGTAAAAATATTTTATACTACGTTTAATAACAACATTTTATTTGTATAAATTTTAAAATATTAATATATTCATAAAGTCATAATACTAACATATATAAAAGATTATGATTTAATATAATGCAAAAATTTTTAATGAATGTGACAATGTATAAGTTTTTTTTTTTTTTAAAAAAAATATTAAACTTCATAATAAAATTATGAAAGAACAAAATTAGGAAATTGAAAAAGTATAGAAAAAAATGGTGGCGTGTAAGGGATGTTTTTTCTAATACTGAAACCTAATGTACATATATAAGAATTAAAATAAAATAAAATTCGTATAGAAAATCAGTGTCCAAATTCCAGGATGCTTTGCCAGATGTGTTTGAATTAACATTGAAGCTCCATAATTGAGACATACTCAATATTAGGCTGTGGTCCATATATAACAATATAACAGGAATATGTTCCATGATTAGTACGTAAGCCAATAAATTCCACAAGCCAGTCGCTGACAAATTAAAGTTCTATAGTTTATAATACTTGCACTGTGGGGCGGAGGTTATGAACCATATGAAACAAGCATACTTATTAGGTTATGTCAAAGTAAACTTCTTCTATTTGAAAAATGACAAACTTTCTTATAAATAAGTCAATTTCCTCGCAATTTCAAAAGAACCAGAAACTTATGGATCTGACCTAACTTCTGTTACTGTATCTGAATTATCAACTCCGACTTTTTCTTTCTTGTCATATATAAAATGTAATATAATATAATAGATTGACATTAATTATTTATATTACATCTTTATACTTAAAAAAATAATAATAAGTATTTAGAGTTTAGTGAATTCTCTTTTCGTATATATTAATATATATATATATATATATATATATATATATATAATTTTTTTTATAAACTAAATATTAGTTATTAATTGTATTGATTTTTATTAGTAAAAGAATTCAATCTCATGATCTTTCTCTTCATTTCTCTACTTTAACATCCGATTAACCTTATAAATCTAACATATATATAAAATTTTATGTTGACAATTTTGTTATGTATAATGATAGCAGCTAAGAATTTCTCAAAATTGGCTTCCCTTTGTTCCAAAAAAAAAAATGTATCTATCAATTCATATTCTGTTTCGTTATATAAAGAATTAAATCTAGAAGTCTAAATACAAATCGTTTACTCCACTTTCAATATAGAACTCTTTGCTCTTCCTCCTAACAACTTAAATGATAGAAAATCTGAATTATCAATTAGTCAGATATTATTAGTATGCTTTACATATAAGTTATATTATTGCACTTGTACGTAAAAAAAAAAGTTATATTATTGCATGTTATCTTTTCCATGTAGATTTCGTTTGTTTGTTGGGTAGGCCAAGAACTTATGACCCATGTATCTAATTGCGTCTAATTAGCTGATTGACCCTTTTAAAGCGACCAAGAGAATGTTAGTACATCATTGTGTCAAATTATGATTTTTTCCAAAAAAATTTATTAATTGTATAGATTAAATTAATTAATACTTCCTTTTGTATTTTAACAATATTGTTAACTAGTGAAGCTATAAGATTCATAGGCCTTATGATTCCTTTTTAAGTGTATAAACATGTTTTCACACTTCTGTGTGTTGCATTAGATCATTATAAGTGAATTCTAACACATTTTTTCTCTTTGCATCTTCCATATTTTTATGACATAGTCATACCATTGTATTGTGTGTCATGAAGTCAAACATAAATTCTTAACTCTATTTTCAATTAGTCTTTTAACTGCTATTGATTTTATATGTAATTCAAACAAAGTATTTTAATAGTTGATCCTTGATTATTATTGTATCTTGTGACATTATGCTTATTAATGTAACTAATGTCATGATTGTGGAAGTTATTTGGTAATATCTATAGGTTCAAAGGATATAAAAGATAATATATATCCTATATGACAGGCTCACCTTTATCGCCATAAATTTTGTTATTCATGTAAATATATAATGCCATTCTTAATAAGTTAGATCAATTATATTTTGTTTTGTTTTTAGTTTTTGAATTAATAATTTATCTTCTTTTTTTTTAAATTGTAGATCTTCGACAATATATCAAAACGTGTAATAGCTACATACAGAGAATATTGCTAACGTTAAAAAAATTGGAAAATTATTTTTTTGAAATTTTCAATTTATAAATTATTTTTTTGGATGTTAATTTGTTTACAACGAAATGTGTCAACCGAGTATACTTATGTTTTGATATGTTGAATATAATCTTATCATAAATTCATTTATACGGTGTATATTATTAAGTTTCAATGAGTAGTTGAATTTGTTTACAATAATTGAGTATAATTTGTTTATAATGAGTAGTAAGCTTTTATATGTCAATATAAACATTATAGTGTGGATGTTTTGGTTATGATCCTTTGAGTAATTGTTACAAGGAAAAAAACATAGTAAAAAATATATATAATTTTTTTTTTTACATCAATTATAGTCGGATAAACTTTTTAAATAAGTTGTTGGAACACCCAATCTAAAAAAGATTAAACTTTTTAGATTGGTTATTACAAAGAACAGATTAACTTTTTAGATAAGTTGTTTCAATTAATATAAAAAATTGTAGCTTTAATTTTTATAACACTAAATAGTCATACAACAGATTTTAAAAAAAAAGTCATTTTAACTATTGTTATATTTCTTTCTTAAAATATTGAGTTAGACAATTATTTTATAAAGTGACTATTTTAAAACTTAAAACCCTGATTAAAAATTATAAACAGTTTTGTGTCACATAATTATGGTACATTTAAAAAAGATATATCATATTGTGTAAATAAAATGTAGAGAAACTTCTGGCGCGCAAATTATAGACCTTAGTCAAAATGATGAGATTATGTATCTCAATCTAATCTGAAAGACAGAACAAAAAGCTCGACGCCAAAGATTAGGGGTTGACATTGATTTAATTATGTGGTTAACCGTACCATACTTGATTTAAAAAGTATTTGACATCAAACACAAGTATTCTGCAGTAGTTATAAGTATCTAAGCTAATATGGATTAACTACTCAAAGCCTAATATGTATTCATTCAGTGTGGAATATTGTATTTCTGAGCTAATTTCTAAGGGAACAAAGCCATTGTTGACGTGTGAATTTGGACCCTGCTACAGATATATTAGGTCAAGTATTAGTTACATGGTCGTGTTTTAGTTTCACTTACCCTCGTGATGCACACGCGCCTATTTACAGCGATTTGGCCTCCCAATACCCATTTAAAAATTGAAATATTAGTGCATTTCCTTACCTACTGGGATTATTTTATTCAACTTGGTAGTGGTACTACAATGTCTTCAATGATAAACATTTGGACCAATAAATGGTCCTCAAGTCCATCACGGAGCACAATTTTTGGAATTATTATAATCGTGTACCACACAACAATTTTAAGAAAGAAAAATATGGAGGATTCAATCAAAGCTGAATGGCAAAAATGTCAAATAAGTAGGAAATTGGTAAATCGTTTAAATATATAATTTAATCTATAGTTAATTGATATTAAAATTTTGGTCTTTTACTCGATTTGACTTTTCAAAAAGTTCAATATTAATTTCTCTAAAACCACAATTTCCAAACCAGAGAATTTCAACCACACGATCTTATACATGGCATGGAGATCAAGCACCATCACTATCACCATTATAGTCAATACCATCATACCCACGAAACTTTACACATAAGGAACACAAATTGTCCACAACTCATGTATAAATTATATATCATTCTTCATCAGACACTATTACATATAAGTATTTTTTAAAGAAAAGGTGAGAGAGAGAAAAAACAAATCAGGGACAAATAATCATAGAAATTATATACTTGAAAAAGAGAATTAGAATTGGATTCAAAATTCTGAATTTCTCTTTCTTTCATTTGTCAAATCATCCCCTTGTAATGTCAACCGCGTTCCGGTAATCTCCCTTCCAACCGTTCCATATATAAAATGCCTCAAACCCGCTAACCTTTCCTATATCCCAACAAGCTTCAAAGTGTGTGTGACTGTTGCAAGTGATAAAACATATATAGCTTCAAGTCTGGTCATGGCTGAGGAGTTTCAAGCTGCTATATGTGGTGAAACTTGGTGGAATATTAATCCAACAAGAAGTGTGTTCCCTCTGATGTCATCAACTTGTTCTGTGGAAGCAGCTGATGTAGGAAACTACAGCACTTGGCAAACCGATTTCGTGGATTTGAAGGGAACAAGGTCTTTTGCTGAGGAGACTAATAACTTGGTTTCTTCTTATACTTGTCCGAGTTTTCTTGATGCCCAGAAGCCACAGCAGAGTGACTCAGCTAGTGGAACTTGTAGCATCTTGATCGATTCCACCTTACAAATGATGGGTTTTGGCTTGTCATCTTCAACTTCATCCAATTGGAATCAATCTCTATTGTAAGTTTTCATAATAGGGTATCCATCAAAACAAATATATCTTGTTATTATTACTGTCCAAAGCTTCTGCCAAAGGAGAAAAAGTTGTTTTTCTTTAGCTTTTTCTCCTTGTTTCTTTTGAAAAAGGAACTTCATCTCATCAAGCATATCCTTATCTTTTATGAATTTCTTTCTCTGCAGAGGGAGAGGTTTTCATTCCGTGCTTCAAGAAGAAACAGGCATGGGTGGTGGTAGCTCTTCCAACAATTCACAAATTCAAAAGGATTGGAGTCCAAAAAATTTCTCATCTGCTGGTGGTAGCCAAGTTTCCTCAGTTGATTCTTTCAAGCCAATGAACCAAGAATTTTCCTTGGATCAGCAGAGTCTTAATTCTGTTGTAACAAGCACCGGATCATTATCTGGTGGCTTCCCAATTGTTTCATCCTCTTATGGTTACCCTTCAACGTTGATACAAAGCATATACGAGCCTGAGCCTCAACCACAACCACCGAACTCACTTTTCACCAACCCCTCCATGTCCTATTCATCATCTACCGCAAACTATGGGACATGTTCCAATGAACTGTCACCAACTTGGTCTAAAGTCTCTTCCCTTCTCAAACCCTCAGTGCCAAAGCAGCAGCTCAGTGGCTTGCACTTTTCCAACAATACTCCTTTCTGGAATGCTTCCGCCGAAGCACTTCATGACATACGAGCAGGTGTTTTTGCTTCATCTCAAACACAATATCAAACGCCAAATTTTGAAGAGAAACCCAGCTGCCCCAAAACTCTACTAAACAAGGTAATTAATTAATTTTTCCAAATTTATAAATAATCCATGGTTGGCTAGGGTTTTTGTGTGGATTAAAGGTGATAATTGGTTTAACTGCAGCTCAAGAGAGAAGAATCACCAGATGCAGCGAAGAAAAATTCTTCTGAGCCAGCATTCAAGAGGCAAAGAATTGAGACTCCATCTCCATTACCAACTTTTAAGGTACTGTAGTATTATATTTTATTTTTCATTATCAAATCTTTTTTACTATATAATATAAGCGAGACTGCTTAACCTTCATAATAATATCACTTTAGAATTGATCAAGTAGATACGTATATATGGACAGGTTAGGAAAGAAAAGCTGGGGGACCGCATCACCGCTCTTCAGCAATTGGTTTCACCTTTTGGAAAGGTAATTTTTTTCTGTATTTTCTTCGTTTCACTTTATTTTATTTTCCTCTTCACAGCAGCTTTGACAATGATATGGTAAAATTGAAAGCTTTACTTTTTAAGACTTTGAAGCGTAAAAACTCACCACATATTATATTCTTGTTGATTTTAATAGACAGACACAGCATCCGTTCTTCACGAAGCCATCGAGTACATCAAGTTCCTTCATGTCCAAGTCAGTGTATGTTTCCATTGTTCTAACTTTATTTCAAAGTAAACCCTAATTATATAATGTATATAAATTCTTCATAAAGGAAAGTTAAACGACAGAGCTTTTCTTATATTTTTTAAAAATAATTTTCCTTTGTTAATTTCAGGTTTTGAGCACTCCATATATGAGAAATGGAACTCCCATTCAGGTACACCATAATACTTATATCTATAGCTGCATGAACTCCACATCTAGATTCAGGGAGTGAAATGACATGTTGCAAATCGCAACCTAATGAGTGTGATAATTCTATACCAGTGTAGGGAATAGGTGGCATGCATAATGATAATAAATAAAGATTTCTAATGTTGGTATGTGTGTGTTTGAAGGATTGTGATGATGTGAAGGAGTCAGAAGGGGAAAAAGAAGATTTGAGAAGCCGAGGGCTATGTTTGGTACCGATTTCAAGCACATTCCCGATGGCTAATGAGAGCAGCGTGGATTTCTGGACACCTACATTCGGAGGCGCACTTATTGGCAGGTAGAGACCTGTGGAGAACTGGTGACCATATGAAAACCACATATATTTATATGTATAAAGTAAAAGAAAGAAGAAGAAGACACGGTTGTTAAAGAGAAAATTAAAGTTGAAGAGAACAAAAGAGAAAAAGAAGTGAGTCTTAAAAGAGGAAACGTAAAGCAGAATGGTGTACGTACGCTAGTAAATGATTAGTGGAATACTTGAAGAGAATAATAGATTAGCTTCAAGGCCCTTTAATTTTAATACTGTAGTTCCAAGTTACCAATGTGGATGAGTGGCAGGAACAAGTGCTAAATTCAAAGGCATTTGACACATAGATTATAGAGTTTTTGTTGCTGCTTTTGTTGTTAAAGTCAGTATTATATGCCTGAATTTAGCAGATGGGGCTGGCTAGCTGAATCGCCTTTTGTTCCTGCTGATCGATATGATTTACTATTATAATATATATTTTTAATCATTCAAGAGTACCGCACCAACTTTATTTTTATTATTTATAAGCAAATATAATCAGATCATATTGTTTATTGCATTAAAACGGGGTAGTAGTGGTTATCTCTTTTTGTTAACTCATCCAAATAGTGTCCTTAATTATAAATAAATTATACGCGAGAGCACGCGGCCATGGCTTTTAAGCACGTATCAAATCATTGTCTTTGCCATGAATCATTATGCTCCATCCTTACAAATTCTTATCTTCCCAATCTAAATTTTAGAAATATTCAACTTTAAGATATGGTATTTAGAGGAAGAAAGTCGATCCATCAAATATTGTTATATAGTCGTCGTTAATATTTTATTTTATAAAAAAATTAAACATAAAATAATTTATTTTTGTTTTACTGTTTTCTTTTTATTTTTATTTTAACATGGTTAAAAACTAACAAATAATTAAAAATAAAATATCAAAAATATAAAAATAAACACAAAAAACTTAAATTAAAGAAGAAAACAGCAAAAGAAATTTAAAATCTTAAATTAAAAAAAAACTTAGTTGTTTATGTTTTATTTTCCTTTGTTGTTTTCTTCTTTATTTTAAATTTTTTATGTTTACTTTATATTCTTAATATTTTGATATTTTATGTTTAATTATTTTTTTAATTCTCAACAGCATAAGAGTAAAATTACGTTAAAATTATTTTATGTTTAAATTTTATTTTTTTTTGCATAAAATAAAATACCAATTAAAAAGTTTAAATTTGTATAACATTACCGAACTTTTTTTAAAAAATAAATTAAAAATAGTTAATAATTATTAAGATAAAAATTTATTCATTTTATACCACATTTAACTATAAAATTTTGTAAAATTCAAATATTCATTAATTATTCTTAACTGTGATCTTGGACACCCTTAGCAGAAACCTTGTAAAATTAGTTATTTAATAAAAACCGTTATGTTATTTTAAAAAGTCCATTTTTTCTTTATCATTATTATTTATAATTAGTGCTGTCTAAAATCATAGCCAGTTGTTCTTATGCCTCGATCTAATTTACAAATTTTATTGGAAAATAAAATTTAGATTCAGTATTTTAATTTTTTATTATATGTAGTACTTTCTAAAATCATTAAAATTTAATTTTACTTTTTTCTATGGCATATATAATATATAATATATAAAACTTTGTATTAAATTTTTGTATATATAGTACTTTCTAATTAAAATATTAAATCACTTACATTTTAAATATTTATCTTGTTATGTTAAAATGGATATGCTCGATTTTAAATATTTTTTTCACTCTGTAGTTCAAATACTTAACTTGGTAATTTTTACATTTATTAAAATTGCTTTATCGAATATTTTCCATTCCTTAAGATATAAATCTTGACCATTTTGGTTTTAATTTTTTTAACATATTATTTCCATATCTCACGTGAATAGTTTTTCTTATATATGCTTTAGATATTAATATAATTTTATGTAAAGTCTTTGTTGTTATATAATGTAGATACTTACATCTGTAAATATTTTATTAGTGAGGATAAAAAAGTTAAAGTTGAAGGTGATTTAATATTATATTTATGAAAAATTCCAATACAATCTAATATTTGTGCTAAATTTAACTCCATAAATATTTAAGATAAATGTCTTCTATTTAATAATTTTGGAGTAAGATTTTTGCAGTTGGGTTAAGTTTATCTCACATCAATATTGTATACGGCCCAAAAAAAAAATATAACTTATGAAGGTTTTGACAATTTCATTTCTTCAGCTAGCTTTGGAAGTTATGTTAGGACAAGTTTGATAGAATTTTTTATTAATTACAGGAAAAATCAGTTTATCCAGACATGAAAAAATTTTGTAACTAACATACAAAATTAGTTTCTTAGGTAAAATGGATCATGAATTTAATTAATTGTTTATTAAATAGGTGTGTTCTAATTTTTTTTCTTGTATCTTATATGAATTTTGATTGTTTTATGTGCTGAATACATTTTTATGCTTTTTGTACATTTTTTTTAATAAATTTTTTAGCTTATAAAAAAATCATTTACAAGAAATATGTTAGGGTTTACAACATGTTATGTTATATAACTAATTCACACTTCATGTATTGTAGAAGATGAAGATGCATAAAACATACACACTTGATGGCTAATATATGTAAACATCAAAGGATACACTCTGTACGCTTTTCCATAAATGATATCTACGAGATACTTGACGACGCGTTTTTACACTAAACAAAAGCTTCTATATAGCTCGTTCACAAACGCTCAAATTGAAAGCTGATATAATTAATAATTAAGGGTAGGAGGAAAGAATAGGATACAGCAAAATAAGAAATGAAATAATGAGAAGAGAAATAAGCTTAAAGGTGAAGACTGAAGAATGGGGGTATGAGAAGTGACTAATGATGAAAAAGTACAAGTTTAGTAATTAAAAATGTAAAATGTAATGAGCAGTATGTATAGGCTTATCATTTTTATGAGATGAGTTGACGATCAAATGATAAATATTGAAGCATACCGTTACCCTGAACCTGAAGCGTCTCAGGATCATACCTGTGATATGGTTACTTAGTTGTTACTTTATAAAGGTATGGTTACTTAACATAAAAGAATATACATAAAGGAATTTCGTAAAGTGGGAAAGTAAAAGACACAAAGCATCATTGGGATATTAATAAAGCATACATATTATGACTCCTCACACATCTTTCTTTTCTTGTTTTGGCTAATCAATAACAAAGCCCGTGTTTTAATCTTGTAATGCAAGTTTTTGCAATTCTTTCACACAATGCCAGAATCTTCCATAGCTCTTTGCTGGGAAAACTTTTACCTGTTTAGTATTGTCAACTCCTAATGAAATGTTCTCATTTGAAAAGGACACAATGATTTTACGGTGCAACAATAAGTACAGATAATGACTTAAGCACCATGTTACGTTGTCACTCATTAGTACCCAACCGAGGGCAAAAAGTAAAAAGCCATAATGAAGGTAAACTCTTTTAGTACTACCAAATCCTATTGTTACTCTTTCCTCACTTACGTTTAGCTCAGCTTAAAGTTAGTTATGTATTGGGTTTGGATACTTAACCTTACTATCTAAATTTGGGCTTCACTTGTCAAGACTCAAGATCTTCTGCTCGGCGCAGAAAACCATGTATGCAACGTGCACAAATCATATTTCTTTTGGCCCCACTAATTTTTCTATTGGCAGCCCCATAAACTTAAACACCTAAAATGCCCTTATATGTTCTTAGAACCTCAAATTTATCTATTTGTTGGTGTGTCCTTCACATTGTGTCTCCTCCTTCTTGTTGCTTCTCCTCTTCAACATTGTTAATTTATTTGCTAAGTAATCTCTCTTTGTTCATAAAAAGTGTGTCATGCTAACTAAAGATAGACATGCGGGTAACTCAACTCATGAAACCCGTAAAAGTTGTAATTTGTGAAACTTATTTAGCGAAGTCCCATTTTAAATAGATTTATTATATTTGATGTCGGACCTATCTCACAGATCTCTCAAAAGCGTGCGAGCTAATCCTATAAAAAACATTAAAAAATTGTTTTTAAAAAATGGCCTTATTTTAAATATTATAAAAATTTTAATATATATCTAAAGTCACAACATATTGGGTTACAAGATAATAATTAAGTAAAGTAAAATTATTTATTACTTAATAGCTAAATCTTATATGTGATCACATATAATCTCAATTCCAAATATAAAATGTAATAGTTTAAATTTATAATGCACGCAAACAAAATATAAAATGCACTAAAATATAAAATCTTAATTTTTAATTCTCAAATGTCATCACAAAAGAATGAAATTTTAATCTTTTTACTTATAACACACCCATTTTTATAAGTAATATTATTTTTAATTAAAAAATTAATTATGAGGAGATCCACGGGTTAACCCTAAACGAGTGTCAAATTTTAGGATTCATGTACCACGTGAGTTATGGCCTTGAGAGGTAACTCACAAGACTAAACTCAAATGCCCATATCTAATGTTGACTACTTTAGAGTCATTTTTTATCAAGTAATCCAAAACCCATTCTTACTATTTCGGCCAATTTGATTTGAAACATACTAACTATATATTTTGGATAAATTGATCTAAAGTTTAAAAAAATTATATCCTTTTTGGATCAAGTGATCTAGAATTGAAACATATTAGCTATAAATTTGGAATCAATTGATCTAAAACATATTAACCATACATTTTGGGTTAATTAATTCAGAATATAAAAAAATTATTCCATTTTCAAAGCTAGTGATCTAAAACTATGATTACTATTCTAGATATCTTGATTTGGAATAAACTAATTATATATTATGAATTAGTTGATTCAAAATATACATAAGAAATTGGATTGTTTCCGTATCAGATAATCTGAAACACACATATTTTTCTTCATTTATTGAGAGGGAAATGTTTTTTTTTTTTGTGGTGAGTGTATGGGTGCTCGTAGTTAGGTTATTTTAATAAACTAATCATAACTGTAAATACAAGTAGTTATAGTAACCATAATTATAACTATTTATTCATAACTAGTTATAATTTAGAATAATTGGTTATCTTTATAAATAACTGGTTGTATAACCAATTATAAATTTATAATTGGTTACATAACCAGTTATATCTAAAATTGGTTATATAACTGGTTATAGATATTTAACTGATTATTTAACCAATTATTTTATCCATAATCAGTTATATAATTGATTATAAAACAAAACTTTTCTTTTTAAAATATTTTTTCTGATTAAAATGTGAAATTAAGAAATCTGAGATTATATTGTCAATTGACTGAGTGCCAAATCTAATTGCTCGAACATCTACCACAAGCAAACTAGGCAAACAACTTACAGAGAATTGACCAATAATAACTTAACATTATCATATATTAGTTAAGTCTAGAAAACACAATAATTTGAAAAACGTGCACATTGTTAATAATCATGATATGTACGTAATGCATTTTCAACAAACCCATGCTCCTGCAGATGTAGGAAACCCAAATGGCAAAAAGTTAACCAATTATGAATTTCAAGAAAATTTCAAGTTTTGATTAACATTGCATTAGTAACGTGATAGTCCTCCATCATCATTTTGTATAAAAACAATACTCTTGTTGACAAAGGCATTCTTAGTGCCCCTTTGTAAAGTAACAAAGTTGAGAATAAATATAATTAAAAGGGTTTTGTTAAGTTTGAACATGTTTTGAGATATGCAGGGTATAGTTAATGTTAATATAAAGTGAAAAGGAAAAATGGAGAGAGAGATCTCTTAAACTTTGAAGCAACTGTTTTTATCAGGAAATACAAAGGCAAAGGAGAGCTTGACATTCCTTTTTCTTGTAGGTGGCGCCACTTCCTTGACCTATAGAGTGAGTGAAGTAGAGACATGAAGGAAAGAAAAAGAAAAGGGAGTTATAGTGTCAACAGATTTAGAACAGGTTCAATACAACATATTATTAACATTATCAACCATAATGAAAACAAAAAAAATAATTAAAATCTAACAGAGAAGTGAAGCAAATACAAACTAGTTAGGGTTCACTTGAAAGTTCAAAGATTAATCTAGGAACT
This sequence comes from Psophocarpus tetragonolobus, assembly GCA_037954015.1. NCBI lineage: Eukaryota > Viridiplantae > Streptophyta > Magnoliopsida > Fabales > Fabaceae > Psophocarpus > Psophocarpus tetragonolobus. Next base: position 93,294,327 of record CM075688.1, read on the forward strand.
ACTTTGATCGAAATGAAAAGGGAAAGAATTGCAAGAAGGGAGAGACACAACATGAGAAATGAGAGGAAGAAGTGAGAAGGGAAAAGGAGAGGAAAAAGCGAGAAGGGAGAAAAAGATAAATGCGCGAGAAACTCAACAATGAGAAAAAAAGATGCAAAAAACAAAACAAATAAACGTAAAAGAGAAAAAAAGAGTAACCAATTTATAACCAGATATAAGTCCTAATCTAACATTTTTCTTTAGTTAAAATAAAATAAAAAACTTAACTATTTTTAAAATAAAAAACAATTAAAACTATTAACTTATTTTAATTTAACTAGTTATTATATAACAGTTAAAATAACTGGATATAAGTCCTAACCTAGCCCTTTTTATTTGGTTAAAATAAAATAAATAACTTAATTGTTTTTAAAATAAAAAATAATTAAAATTATTAACTTATTTTAATTTAACTAGTTATTATATAACTGGTTTAAAATAATCGGATATAAGTTCTAACCTAACCCTTTTTATTTTATTAAAATAAAATAAATAACTTAAATATTTTTAAAATAAAAAATAATTAAAGTTATTACTTATTTTAATTTAACTAGTTATTATATAACCAATTAATAGTAATTATAGTTATTTTTTAAATAATTAGTTAAAATGATCATCCCTAAATGAGAGGGGGCTATGAGCATGGTTGAATATTCTTCATGAAAGTGGTTAATCAAGATGGGAGGGGAATGTTTAGGGGCTCTGAGTGTGAGGAATTTTGCACGGCAAGGATGTGCTGAGTTTAATGGATTTTTATTAAATGTTGGGTTGCGTTTATGGAGTGTGTGGTGGGGGTTGGTGGTTGAATATTCTTCCAAAGGGTGGTGGCGGATCGAGTGTGGGGTGTGGTGGAGGCAGATATAAGGAAGTGGTTAGAAAGGTCACAAATGGGAGGAGGGACAAGAGGGCAATATAAACATTTTAAAATTTTTAGGGTGCCAATAGAAATTTGGGAGGTGTCAAAATAAATCATCACAATGAATTCTGCAGGCAAACTAGTAAGGTATTTGATTTTTTCTCCTCTTTATTATTAATATACTTTCCTCTTTATTTAGGTTTTTAAGAAGACGCATTTCATAATAATTAAAATTTTCAGTGTTTACTTTGTTCTATTAATGATTACATTGTTTTCTTCCAGAAAATCGTTGGTACTTATCAATGGAGGGAACTTGGTAAACAGTGGTGATAGGTGTTTTCCCTCATGTCGAAGAAAAGGAATCCTAGCAGGTGATGAAACGGTGAAATGGGAGGCGTACCCAAAATGAGATATGATATCTAAGCTTCTAAATTCTAATTATCCATTTAGAGAAAACATAACTCTCAATTTAAAACTAAAAAAAAAAATCACCCTTTTCCTTTTTCTTTAAACTCCTTCCAAACATATTATATAATAAAATTATTAACATATTTTAAAAATTATACATCAGCATGCAATCATAATTAAGTTATTGAAATAATGAGTTATCAGCTATATAGGGAAATGTAAAATGTCTAAAATCTGATAGCCAATAAACTTTAAACTATTTAAGACTTGTCCAATCTAATTACTTTGTATCACCATCATAAAACCAATAATCCTCCCATCCCCTTCTTAATTTTTCTCTTGCGATAAATATTTTATTCAAGCGGATCACATAGAAGGTACAATATTTGAAAGCTATGAAATTATGAAAATTTGGCAGGAATAAAGTTATAACACAATTCGAAATACAAATTAAAAAGTAGACATAAAGATGAGGTTTCGTGCATACAAATGACATTTCCATTCTCATTCTCATCTTTGCTTCCAAAAACCCATCCCTATCCCGTTCCCAAAATTCATCACCATCTTCATTCTCGCTCCCAAAACTCACTCTTATCTTATTGGAAAAACAATTCAAATTATTTGAATTTCAAATCTTTGAATATTATTTAAAAAAATTGTTTTATCTTAGATTTGTTTAAATTTTAAATATATTATTTGTAAAATAGAGATTTACTTCCTCTTTTTAGGATTAGGATGTTAGGTTTATAAAGAGTTTCTAAGAAAAGAATAATCATTCAGCCTGAAGAGAGAGTTACCACCCTAAGTGAGAGAGGGGATTATGATGTGGAGGGAAGATTTTGCAGGTTTTCGAATAGTCCCTAAAACACTCGTCGTGGATGTAGGCATGGGACGCGAACCACGTTAACAAAAAGATGGGAAGAATTTGCAGTTTTTCCAATAGTCCTTGAAAACTTGATGTAAATGTAAGTATGAAGTGCGGACCACATGAATAAAATAATGTTGTTATGTTTCTGATAGTCCCTAAATTTCAAGTGAATATTGTGTGTGTGTTTAGGGTTTACAAATCTTTTTTTGATATAATTGAGGGCAAAGAGGAAAGATTTCGCGAGATTCTGCTTGGAAAACGGTTGATTATTCAAGTCAGTTCTATCATTGTCGTAGGTCCATCACTTTCATTACATAGATGTGGATTGCCCAATGAAATAGCAATAGAACTTATTCATCTTCATCATTTATTTTTCTAGGAATCCATTTAGTCCAAGTGAATACAAGAAACTTAGGCCTTTATCGGTTTTATTTTGTTTTTAGTTTTTGAAAAAAAAAATTTAAAAATAGTTTTCAAAACTGTTTTCTGGAAGAAGAGAAAAAAAACTTATTTAGTAAGTACTTTTTTGGAGATATGAAAAAAAATGTGTTCATATTTACGGAAATGTCATATTTCTATTTTAGTTTTTAAAAACTAAAATACAAGAACTACTTTTAAAAACTGTTTTAAGAAAATAGTAACCAAATGAATTTTTTAATTTTGAAATACTTAAAACAATTTTATAAAACTGTTGAGAAAAAAACACTTACTATTCATCTTCATAATTTACTTTCTTAAATCTAATAACGATAAAAAATAACTAATTTCAACTAGAAAATGAATGCTAAAGATAAAAATTAAGATAGTGTAGGGACTTTAATTTTAAAGAAGATAGTAATAGAACTTTAATTTTAAATGTAGGAAATTTTTTAGAATCAATAAAGTTTTTTAATTCTCACATACTCTAACTTCAATTCTCACTTACTAGTGAGAAAAATACCAATATACCCTATTTTTTTACTCTCTGGCAGTACATCGCTAGAGAGTTAAAAAATTTACAAATATTTTTAAACAAAATGAATGTAAAAGAAGATAGTAATAGAACTTTAATTTTAAATTTAGGGATTTTTTTAGAATCAATAACTATCTTTTGAGTTTTTTAATTCTCATACTCTAACTTCAATTTCCACTTATTAGTGAGAAAAATACTAATATGCTCTCTTTTTTTACTTTCCGACAGTGTATTGCCAGAAAATTAAAAAATTAACAAATATTTTTACTCACAATTAAAGAAGTAAAAAAAAATTACTTCTCTGGAAGTTACCACCCCATTAGAGAAGGTGGTGAAATACCAAAAAACCGTAAAAAAATTGCAAACTATTTACTTTTCTTGCGGTTACTGGCAGAGAAGTAAAGACGTATAGCCGAAATACTTGTTCAAGTAATGTGAATGCTTGTTCCACTCTCCCAGTTCAAGAAAGAGCCCCGATAAACAAGGAATAGCTGAGAGGAACTGTATAGCCGGAATTTTGAAGAGAATTTGTGCGTCTTTTAGCCTCCAACACTCTACCAACTTTACATAAACAACCAAGATAAGTTTCAATCAATTCTTTGTCAGAGACATGTCATGCACTAGTTATCTCACTATATATTTTGAGAGCATCATCAACCTTCATTTCCTCCCACAAAAGGCAATTATCATATGCTTGTATGTACTCCTACCTGGGACATAACCATCAGCTTTCATCTCTTTGAAACAATTCATGGCCATCTCAGTTAGACCTGTTCGGCCGTAAAGCATTATCATGCTTATCCATGTGTCTGGCGTTATTTGATAACTATTTCTTCTCATTTTTAAGAACAAGTTGCACATGTGCTTTAAGTCTTTGCCACAGCCTGCAATTTTCATATTGTAAGAACTGGGAGTGTGTCTATAACTAGTTTGCTTTCTCACCCATGAAAAGAATTTTAGGACAGAGCTACCATCCATATTACAATTTTGCAATATTTCCATAACAAGTTTTGGGGTGAAATGAATGGTGTTTTTCTCCAATTTTTCTTGGATCAAGGACCAATCCATAGAGGATGAAAGAATCCTATAAACTTCATGAATGTCTTATTTCTGACTTGTTGTAAGTTTTAAGGTGTGGATATACTAAGGGATAATCTACTTCTGACTTTCATAGGTCAACTTTCACATTCTCTTCCACCTTAATTCTCAAAGATACTTGTTTGTTTTGACTCCTTGAACTTTTCAGGATCAAGGGTAAATGCTTTACGCATCTACTGGATTTTCTCTATCACGGTAAGTTCCCCTTTGTTTTGCATGTATGTTGTTTCGTAATCTTTTTATAAAACCGTTTTTGATATTTTAATATTTAAAAATTAAAAAACCTGTATATTAGTGTTTTTTAAAACAGTTTTAGTTTTTAAAAATTAAAAAATAAAAATAAGTAAAAGTAATTTTATTTTTCAATTTTCTATTTTTATTTTAAAAACTTAAAATACAATCAAAATATGTTATTTTTGAGTTTTTATTAATGAAATTTTAATAAGTATAAAAAAGTTTTTCTATTTTTAAATCTTTAAAACAGTTTTTAAATAATATTTGTCAAACAATTTTTTTTTCTTTTATTTTTAAAAAATATTCTTAAAAACTTTTTCAAAAACTGAAAAATAAAATAAAACTAATCAAACTTTTGTCTTTACTTTCTGCCAGGTTTTTTAACTTTTCCAATAGTTAAGCATTGGATAAGTAAAAGTTTGACACATCTATGGTTACTCATGACGAGAATTTTAGGATCACTGTATGGAGAATTGTCCGTTTTTGGTCTCCAAAAGTTGCTTCAAATATTTAATTTGTTGGTTGTAGATAAACAGAACCAATCTATAGTTATTCATCACAAAAATGGAGAGGGACGAAAAAAGGGTAGGTGTGAGGGAAGAGAGAGAACATAAGTGTGAGGTTGAGTGAGAGAAGTGAGAGGTAAGAATTTATAGCCCAATAATATGGGAGGAAAGTGCAGTTATTGATAATAAACACTAGATGGACAACAAGTGTAATGAGAAAGAGGTATAGGAATATGTATGAAGTATTAATTAATTATCTCCCACATATATTTTTATTTAATGGGGTAGAGAGAGAAAGAGCGTGGGTAAAGATCAATGAGATCCCTTGAGGTTCTTTGCAATAGCCGCCAAGACTTTCCTTGATGGAAAGCTTGAGCCAATTCTAACTCACTAGGTTGCCTTGAGCCATCCCCAGCTAAGGTTCCTGCACCATATGACCTTCTCCATCTCATACATGCCATCACCAAATGTGTATCCAACGGGAACAAAAATCATTCCATGGTGAACAAGCTGAGTAATAGATGTTAATCTGTTCATACAATCAAATCAAAGTAAATAACAAAATCAAAACAAGACTAATAAGTTGCATCGAGTGGGATGGGTAACTCACGGAGTCTCTTCTTGTCCTCCTCCTTGAGAGCTAGTGCTATAGAAGAAGCCTGCAGCCTTTCCTGCCAGTGCCTGTGTATGCCATAGGCTTATAGTGCCTTCTAAAAATGCTTTGAATTGACAAGCCATTGATCCAAATGTTGTGGGAAAACCAAACTTTAATTATTGGAACATCACTCTTTGCTGGTGCTCCCATCTTCCCAAGGATTTCTTCCGACAATGTTTCAGGTACCTCTACTGTGTACAAGGGTTTTTAACTCATTACATTCATTATTTTAACACTTATAAATCATTCTCTTAATTTATATCATCACATAATGCCACTATCTTAATTAAAAAAGGGGGATTTAATTAATAACTAACCACACATACATCGTTTTTTCTCTTCCTCAGTTATATTTTTTACATGAAAATGAAAAGGTTTACAAGCCTGCCACAATTTTGCTTCCACCCCCTCCACAGAAGCAGCACCTCTTTCTATCTCTCTAGCTAGCTTCTCAACGTGTCCGTGCGTAGAATAATAACTAAACATGCAACGCAAATTCCAATCACATTCACCACAGAAAATATAAAAAGACATTCACTATATATATGACCTATCCGGATTTAGGGTCTACGGAAATATATAAATTATTCTAAATAAATACAAATTCAGAAGTTTACTCACGACTCGTGCTCAGGATTTTCAAAACTCTTTTCAAATAAATTAAATTTCAAATATTTAAAATTAGAGTAAAAACAAGAAAACACTAATTAAAAGTTTATTCACAACTTGTGCTTATGAATTTAATTTGATTTTAGCTCGTTTACTATCTTTTTCAATTCTACGTATAATTTAATTTGTCATAGATTCGTCAATTTATACTATTTGACAAATTAACTTGTTATTTTGATAACTATATATGATTTGATTTAAGATGATTGATAATTAAGGAAAGTAGCATGTAAATGAACGAAACGAAAGTGGAGTATATATAGTTTATATACGTTCAAGACTTAACCTTGTATGAAATGAAAGTAAAACATGAGTGAGGAGAGAGACAGAATGTCTTACACAACGTAAACCTTGGTAACCATTATAGACTATAGTAGTAACTTTTATATATATATACTGATTGCCCTGTGTTGTCTGCGTGGAAACCCAAAGTGTTGGAGGATGAATCACACCTTCACAAGCTACCTATATTTATAGTGTCACCTCCCACCCATCCACCATACTTTTAGACTTAAAAAACCAATTTTGAGCTTACACTTTTTAAAGTTATTAGTAACATCTATATAATAAAAAATATTATGATATATATTTATATATTATTCGAATCCTAAAATAAAGCAAATGATTTTCTTTCAGTTGATCGACTTTGAATCTTATTCACTTAGAAAAAATGACACCTGAGTTATTATTGTATTAATCCTATAATAATAATAATAATAATAATAATAATAATAATAATAATAATAATAATAATAATAATAATATAAAATCAACATGTCGTTAAATCGAATAAAATTAAATTGTCTTCTTTAAATAAAGTTTTAGATTGGAATATATATTGTGATTAATTAAGAAGAAGAAACTATAACTATGCTAAAAATAGTTTACCAAGCTAATTAGAAAAGATTAATTATCATAAATATTAATAGGAACATAATTAAAAAAGGTTAAATGTTATTTTGATACCTTATGTTTTAGTGTTTTTTATTTTTGTATATTAAGTTTTAAAAATTTTATTATGATTTTTTATGTTTGCAAACGTTTTGTTTTAGTATAATCTTTTCTATGTAGTTAGTTTTTAAAACTTTAACATTTTACAATACTTATATTAAAATTAAAATGGTATCAACAAAAAATCACCATTCTCTTTATTTCGATCTCATAATTTTTTGTAATTACATTTGTTAACGGTTATCACTTTCTAATATACAACTTGTCTTAATGTTATAACCATTGTAGTTAAATGCAATAATTTTATCCCTCTGACTAACAATGTGCAAATAGGTATGAATCACACATATTAGATAGATAAAAGACAAGCATGCACAATTTTTTTAGTTTAATTAATACGTATTATCAGTGTAGAAATATATCATAACGTTCAATCATAACCGTTTATTTATAGTAAATTGTTTAACTTTACTAATTAATATTTTAAAAGTCATATAAATCAAGGTGTGTGATTGAATGTTAATGTAAAACTCTTTTACGTTATTAGTGCATACTAATTATTTTTTTTATAAAGAATTAACATAAAAATTTCAAAAAACATACATAACTAAAATGAAAATTTTAAAATTAATGTAGCAAAATAAAAAAAATTGAAATACAATTACCAAAATTAACATTTAGGTTTAAGAAACAACACGAAATAGTAACTGTATTGTTTTTGTTGAAAAGATTGAAGCAAAAATTTAGACCACTGAGCCACCTTACGTTCACGCCGGCCCTGCCTTTATCTGTTGTGTGATAACATTGTTAATTATTAATTATTGGTAATAAGAATAATAATTACTCCTGGCCGCCACTCTTTTGGAGACGTTGTTGTCCTCTTTGATACTAACAATTTTTTCTACTTAGTAAATATACGCAATTAATTAATTAATTGTTTATTTTATCATTATTGTCTTCTCTCAATTTTTATTATGATTAGTCCAACTGTCCATGGCGATGGTGGCTGAAGCTTGATTGGTGGATCTATTTGTCAAGCTTACATCACACAAATGGTGGAGTAGCTGAAATCAGTCTATAGTCACCCATACTTCACACAATTAATGATTTTATAGTAATTCCGTAGTATATATTGCACCATTATAACGTACTTCTATATCTTAACTCTTCAACTAGCGCGTTCTATCCTCTCACGTATAGGTATTAATTAATTAATTAACCACATTTTTTATCATCATTCAAATATTTGTTTGGCGCTAACATCAAATAAAAAGTAAATTTAATACAAAATAAATTATTTAAAAACATTTTATATTGTTGGTAAAATTTTCTTGTCTTCTACACAAGAATTTTTTGTACATTAAATTTATTATTTTTGTTCTAGGAATATTTGGAATATGCAAGTATATTAAAAGAGAGGTAGATACAAATGACGATGCATAAAAAAATTGATATTCATTTCCAAGAGAATGATAACAAGCTTTTTAAAGTTATTTATTCTAAAATTAGTTATCATATCAACTTGCTCACAAAAGTTGATAAAGGGCATGAAAGATTAGATATAAGGTGACTAGTTGGTGAAAAACTTTATTAATGTATTAAATGCTAGTTATAAGCATCACCGAAGCTCCTTAAATCATATGGATCACATTTTGAATAAGTCCAAATAAAGCAACTCAAACTTGAAGTTCAAAAAAGAAGATATAAATATCAAACATTCTAAATCAAAGATGCACTCAGTTCGAGTTATTAGAACTTCTTTACTATTACTTTCTTGAGCTTATTTGTTTATTCTTCACCCAAGTAAAGTTATCATTTGTTGAGCAAATTTGTACATTTTCTCCTTGATAGTTTAACCTTTGAAACATTTACTAGTTTGATTCTTTAGGTGATAAGCCAGAAACAACTTAGTTGTTAAAGAATAGTCATGTAAATTAGGAGTTTGTGTTAGAATACTTAGGTAAAATTAGAAATGACTTAACAATAAAAATTACTCTAATCCTTAAGAGTGACTTTGTGTATTCTTAAAAAAGTGTTTTAAAAAAAGGACTTGCAAAAAACTTCTTATGTCTATCTCTATTTAACCATTTCTAGAGTTATAATTTTATTTCATATTTCCAAGTATCTATCAAGACTTTCGAAAATTTGAATTTAGGAATATCATATTCTGAGGTTTAATACAAATTTTGAAAAACATTGATAGGAGTAATTGATTACCAGGAATACAATATACACAATTACATTCATCATATTTTTATGCAAAATGGTGGGATATTTGAATTCGTATGGAGATATAAGTTATTTTTAGAACAACTAGGTAGCGTACACTTCATAATCCCACAAAATATTTTATTTATTTATTCATTTATTTAAGTTACGGTTGTCAAACAAAGATTTTCATGGACATAACATTCTCAAGCATAACACTTCTTGAAATGTTAGTCTCAAGAATGAATTTTCATAAACAAACACCCTCTAAGAAAATAGTATTAGTTAGGATTTTTAATATGCCCTTTTTAATGTAGGGTGTTCAGTATTTTGGTTAATGTGATGAATTTGATCATCCAAATTAATTCAATTAAATTAATAAATTAATTTAAATGTAACATAAAATTTTTCAATCTTATTTGATTAAACAAACCTTAATAATCATATTGGTTCACAAATTTACACTTTATAAATTCGATGACTGTGATGAACCAATTTGATCTATTTAATTATTATTAATTTATATATTTAGTTATTAAGTTGTAAATCAATATTTAGTTTATGAATTTATTTTTAATTTAGCAATGTTAATTTTAGACTGATTAATAAATAATTTCTAACAATATATCTGTGAACCATCTAGTTTGAAGTTGTTCTGCCTTAACCAAAGATTTCAAGTTTGTGAGTCTGCATAGTTGTGTTAAATTCTTATAAAGAGTTTGTCATTTATAATAATACGACAAACAACATTTGCCTCCCATAGAGAATACATGTGAATAAACAAAAAGTAATTATAACAATTAATTTCATTTAGCATACGAAGTTATAAAGATGTTTTTTAAGATTTTTTTTTATTTTTTGCAAATTATTAAATGTATTTTTATTTTTTATAAGAATACATAATTTTTTTCTCTATCTGTTAAACTGGTCATATATATATATATATATATATATATATATATATATATATATATATATATATATATAAATTAAAGTATTTTAATTAACAAATTCACACATATCCTGATGCGATCTAATATCGCATTTTATTATTTGTATTAATAAATATTAGTCGTTAACTTTATTTTTAGTTTGTACAATGCCAATGCATTCATAGTAAGTATTAGGAAATGGTTAGCTCAACTAACAAGGAATAATAAATAAGATTAGACGTACGGTTGACCATATAAATAAGTCATCATAAACAACAAAGAAAGAGATTAACGTATTAGGAATTTCTGATAAGCAACTATTTGGATAGTTTTTTATGAAAATTGTGTTGGTGATCTTCGTATTGTGACATTATGATCAAACAATTCAAATATAAATTCATTCTTATTCTAAATTTTAAGAAATTTATTTTTTATATTCATTTATTAATGATGTTAGGCTATTTTTATATTAAATATATTATTTTAATAAGAAATTATGGTAATTTTATATTAAATATATTATTTTAATATAAAACACTTATACATGTGTTTCTGCTATAAATAATTGTTTAAGAAATTATTAACCATGTCACTATCTTATTTTTATGTTCCCATTCAATAACTATAAAATATATAATTATTTAATTAGTACAACTTGAATATAAATTAATAAATTAATTATATATTCTATATTTATTGGTTGCACATTTAGATGACATATGTTTAAAATAATGTTTTTTGTTTTTATTTTTTATTATATTGTTTTCATTTTCAAGTTTTTAATATTTAAAAAATTTGTTTGTTTTTACGTTCGAATAATGTAAAATATATTTATATTTTTTTATATAATTACAATATCATTATTAAGTTTTTTCATAGAATTAACTCTTGAAAATAATAAAAATATTTTTTTTTATTTTTAGTTATTTTTTAAAATATTTTAAAAAAATTATAAATGGTATTGAAACATAATTTTTCCTTATATTGAGGTAAGGGATATCTCCTTCCACTTTATTCGATGAAATATGACTGAAACGAGAATTTATTGGCAAATAATCAACTTGCCAAAAAGCACATTAATAATGGTGGCTGACAGTTCATTTTTGGTGGATATATGTTTAATTTAGAAAATATTCCTGATTAAATATAAGAATCTAAAGACACGTCACTGCACACAGAAAATGAGACTTGTTGTGATTGAGTGTAAAGACTGCAATATTACAGGGTAAAGTATGACAAGTGGCGAGAAGAATTGTACTGTTACACTTAATTTTATTTTACTTTTGCATCTAAGATGTTATTATGGTGGAAAATAGGATAAGCGGAGACAAAAAAATATGGTGGGAGGAGGATAAAAAGTCAATGAGATCCCTTGAGCTTCTTTGCAATGGCGGCAAAGTACTTTCCCTGATGGAAAGCTTGAGCCAATTCTAAGTCTGTTGGGTGCCTTGAGCCATCCCCAGCATAAGTTCCTGCACCATATGGGGACCCACCTTTGAGGTTCTCCATCTCAAACATGCCACCGCCAAATGTGTATCCAATGGGCACAAAAATCATTCCATGGTGAACAAGCTGAGTAATAGATGTCAACCTGTTGTGTTGAATCAGAAAACAAACACACACTCACTCACTCACTTGCCCAAGTTTCATATAACATGTTGAATGAAGAATTAATTGAGTAACTCACGGGGTTGTTTCTTGGCCACCTCCTTGAGAAGCAGTGCTGTAGAAGAGGCCTGCAGGCTTTCCTGCCAGTCCCTGTGTACGCCATAGGCCTCCAGTTGCATCAAAAAATGCTTTAAATTGAGCAGCCATACCTCCAAATCTTGTGGGAAACCCAAACAAATAACCATCAGCCTCTCCAAGGTCATTTGGTCTAATCACTGGAACATCACTCTTTGGAGGTGCTCCCATCTTCCCCAGCACTTCTTCTCCCAATGTTTCCTCTACCTGTTTAGTTTATTCAAATATTTTAACTCAAAAACGATATTCCCTATTTCTTCTTATCTACGCTTCTCACATCTTTAAGACATTCAAACAAGTTCACCATATTACAGTATTTTTTCTCCTTTCTAACACAACACATGTCTCTTTTACTTTCCAATCCACCAACATTGTTGAATTGGAAAAGAACACGGTTATTTTCCAAACACCACCCTTAAAACTTTCCTTCATATCATCACATATATAATGACCACTAAAAGAGGAGGAGTATCTTAACACCGATAAGTGGTTCTTCTTAATGAAAATGAAAAGTTTTACCAACCTGCCACAGTTTTGCTTCTACTCCCTCCACGGAAGCAACCCCTTTTTCTATCTCTTTAGCTAGCTTCTCAACGTGTCCATACATAGAATAATAACTAAATATGCAATGCAAATTCGATCAGATTAACAATAGAGAAATAAAGTAGCTAGACATTAACTATAAACTCAGGAGCAGAATATTATATACTATTACTAGTCTTATCATACTGAATCCATATAGAAGTTTATTAGAAACTGATGGAGTTTAGAATCTCTCTCCTCGATTTAAAAGAAAAGAGCTACATTTGGGTTCACAATGTCAGAGATCAGAGTTGCTTTAACCCAAGATGTGATCCAAGAAAATTCATTTAATTTAAACGCTACAAGATTGGTAAATTCTATCATACTTATATATTTATTTTATTTTTCTTTCTCTCCCAAACTTCCTAGTCAAAACTCTTTCTCCCAGCTTCAATGTCTTTTTCATTTTTTGTTTTTTCAAGTGATATGATAAAAAAAAGGAAACGTTAAATGAATTTATAATGAACATACAATTCAAGAATATAAATGTTTTCAGTAGAAGTAAAGGACAAATAAGGTTTCTAATCTATTCCCAATTTTCTCCTTTTATCTTTTTTTTCAGAAACTGTAAAAGTAGAGAACAGGATAAAGAAATAATAACAGATCTATGCAAAAAATTCTCCTCCTAGGCTACAATTATAATTATTGAAAAGTAATTAATTCCGACTCATGCCCAAATGGATTTCAATTCAGGATTATGCAATTTAAGGTATGATTTAATTTGGTTTCATTGTTTCTCAGAAAAAAAAAATAGTTACATTGGGTTCTACACAACTTCGCAGAAAAAAGAAGTAACACGATACGATACTGATTAGGAGACCAAAAGCATGAGATCAATATACAAACCATAAGGAAAGGACGAGGTAATAAAAACAATCATAGTTGACTTTTAATTTGGTGGTGAAAATTCTTGATCAATAAGACATAGTGAACAAAAAGTCTAAAACTTAAAGCGACTACTACGCTAGATTCACACTGCTTCCAAATTCACCAATCTATAAATACCGAATCCATTACTTTGACTAGGAAACGGGAAGAGAAGCTTATATATCACCATCCAAATTTATAAGAAGATTTACTCCACAACTGGCAAATAAGCTGAACCAATCAACAAAGGACAAAAATAAAAATAAAAACATGCCATGTAGGAAAACATAAAGCAGAGCCAAGATACATTCATGGATTTATAAATCGATGAACTATACAGTGGTAAAATGATTAATAAGAAGAAAGAATATAAGCACAGTGAAATGGGAGAGCTTTTCAATACTTAACCATCAAAGAAGGACAAAAGAGAGGATGGAAGGAGAATGCCTTACACAATGTAAACCTTGGTAGCCATTTGCAGTAACTTGTAGGGCCCTGTCTCTATGGAAACCAAAGGTGTCGGTGAATGAAACCTAGACAAGGTACCTGTTCTTATAGTCACACTTACTATTATTCTAGGAATGGCGTACTTTTAAGGGGTTTTCAATAAAAAAAATGTTTCATCAAGAAATGATGAAATCTTATCCAGAGCATGCGAACGAATTGTTCAACTTAGTTTTCGTCAATTATTTTTATTTTATTATTATGCGTTCCATCTATTGAGTAGTCCAAGGCGATGGTGGGTGGTGCATGATTTATGGGTCAAACTCAAACTTACATCATAGGAAGGGTGAAGTAGTTGCAATCACGTCCATGTTCACTTATGATTTATAATTTCTTATTATTGCACCATTATAACATATCTTGAATATGCCACAACTGTCCCAAGGAAACTTCTTACTTCTCTATTTTATTTTTATGAGTATTGAATCCCATTAGACATACAAAAGTAGGGATGGTAATATTAGTTTAAATACTTCAAATTGACCTGTTTTATTGTAATACTGTAAATTATTGTATTCTGTATAGCTTTCCCTCGGATGGATATAGGAAAGGGAGTAGGAAGAGTAATTAATGCCATAATGTCAGAAAATGGAGTATTGAGATTTGAGAAGGGAACAACACCACCAAGATATCTCATTTCTTTTGCTCTCTCTTTCCAAATTTCTGTAGTCAGTGGAAGGGCCAATGGACGTTGGACATTCTACATCGTACCCAATCATATCCTTTTGTATACCTATTTTCTGTACATAATATAAAATAGAAATATAGTGTCAATATGTTTGCATAATCTCCGGAGAGCTTTAAAAGAAATAATATATTTTTTTAAGATTAAGTTTTTAAAAGGGAAAGAGAGAAACAAAATCTTTCTTCATTCAGTTTTTAAGAGGGAAGAGAAATGAAGGAAAAGAAAATTAATTAATAAATTTTACATAAGTTTATTAAATTTATCTTAGTCTCTTTTAATATTTGTTAACATTTTTATAATTATATGATATGTTTTGAAAACGGGACAAAATCGATTCGTTCAACTAGAAAACCAGTAATCGATTTAGTAACTTGTTCGGTTATTACTAAAAATCGATCAAAACCGGTTTAAAAACCCGAAAATCGATCATGAATCAGTAAAACGGTGAAAACTGGTGGTTCAATTGGTTGGATGAGTTCATTTTTTTTTTTTTGAAATTTTTTTATTTTGCTAAATGCATCTCTCATTTTTCTAAGTCAACCCCTTTTTAATTAAAAAATTAATGAAAATGGGGTTAACATAATAATATGATGATATATTTAATAATTTTTTTTTTTTTTTATAATTACATTCTTAATATATTTTTTCTTTTATAATATTAATTGTTATAGTACATAAATAATAAAAGAATATTATTATCAAGATTGGTCCAACCATTGATTCAATAATGGTTGAATCAATGAACTACGAACCAGTATTTTCATGGTTCGATCACCAGTTCAGTTTTAAAAACATAGATTATATGTGATTTTTTTATTGTAAATTTTAATCGAGCTCTAATTGTTTATTATTAATATTATTCATTGTCTATTTTTACTTTCAATATCTTCCTTGAGGGTTGGTTATAACACATTTGGAAGATGCGAAATACTATAATATTCAGAAATTAAGATAACTCTTGTAGTACAATTGAGTTTATGGTCTTGTTGTAATGCAGCGAAATTAACCTCCCATTCATTTGCAGAATAGATTATGAACCTTAACCTATATGTTTGAAAAGACTTGATCTCTATATTTGTATTGTTCTTTAAATTAATTTTTTCAGGTAAATTTTCACCAAATTCATTTACTTTTTAAGTTGTGGTAAATTTCTATACTTTATCATTGAATTTGAGCTGTGTGTGTTCTGCAATTCTATTTCTCCATTTGGTTTTGGCAATGTTAGTTGGTAAAGTCCTACATTAAAAAGATAGCAACAAGAAATGCTGCATTAAAATATCCTGCTTTTTTTTAGTAAGTTTTATGTAATCTAGTATCTATCTAATATTGCTCTTTTAGCTTCTTTAAAATTTTAATATGCATATAGAGTCATGAGTAATTTGATAATTGTATTTCAATTTTGAAAATAAAGAGGATTTCTCACTTAATTCAAAATTTGAAAATAAATACAACACCATTTTCAACATGAATAAAAAGAAAGGGTTTCTATAGTGTTACAAAATATGAAAATAAAATGGTTTATCTCCTATTTCAAAATTTAAAAACAATATCATTTAGAGTTTTAATTTATATCAAATTTTGAAAACAACAACATTTATCATGCTCTCCTATTCCGAAATTAGAAAACAAAAAGATAGTATTTAAAAAATGGGTAAAAAGATAGGGCTTATCCCTAGTTCAAAATTTAAAAAAACAAAAGGAGTTTTACGATAGCATTTATATTTTTTTCTCGTAAGTACAACCTCAATTCACTTAAATTTGTTTATAAGCTTTAAATTAGAGTTGTCAAAATAGACTTGGTCTGTGAGCCTACAAAATGGATCAAATTGTTTAAAAAAAGAGGTCCAAATAGAAATGAACATTTTTTGCTCGACCCATTTAGCCCGACTATATAAATGGACTTAGGCGGGTCGGCCCAAATAGAAATAAAAATATAAAAATTTTAAAAATATATATTAATAATATTAATATATTATTAAAAATAAAAGTCCAAATTGAATGTGGCTTGCAAATTAATTAATTATGTTTGCAATCTGGCCAATGTTATTTGGTTAATTATGTTATTTAATTTTTATTATATATTATTTTATGGTGTTTACTATTTATGTGTTTAATTGTTATGCTTGTTCTTATATTATCGTGATGGATAATAAATTCAATATTTATGTATTATTTTTAATTTGTTATTTCCAAAAAAGCATTATGAATTATTTTATTCTTTTAAAATTTAAATTAATTGTTTAGTAATATTACAAGGTTTAAGTTTGAGATTTTTTTAAAAAGGCCCAGTGACCCGTTATAAGGTCAAGCTAAGCTTAAAAAATAGTGACTGGAAGAAATATGGATTGGGTCAACCGACTCATTTTATTGTATGAGCCTGATGCATCAGACTAACCCGCCTATTTTGACAACTCTACTTTAAATTCAAAGACTTTTAATGTTAAGTAAAATGCAAAACCTTTTAGAAAGAAAAAGTAAAATGAAAATTATTCTAAAAGAAATTGTAAAATGAAAAATTTAAACTAATATAGTTAAAAAAATCTTAACAATTCCTTATATTCTACCATTTAAAAGATAAAAATAAAAATGGTTTAGTAAAAATATGAAGTTATTACGTTCAATTTTAAGTAATTACATATGTTAGAAAATAAAGTAAATAACATCCAGATTATATAAATATATCATGGATTTGTTATCATTAAGTTCAAAAGGTTTGAATATCATGACCTAATTAAGAATGTTTTGATGATAAAAAAATAAGATTAAGATTGATCTACAAACGTTTATCTTAAAATATATATGCATCTAAGGGAATGATGGTATAATAAGCACAAAAAGATTAAATAAACCATATAAAATTTTTATTATTAATCAAGTTACTAGATAAGAAGGTTTGTAGAACAAGCATATATTTAGATAAAGCATTAAAATGTATCAAAAAGTGAAGTAGTTCATAAGTTGATCTAATTATAAAATATGTAATAGAAGATCAAAGAGTGTATGATGATAATATCAATTATATTAGATCTTCTATCTAAGGGTGTATACCATCTACTAGGTTATCAAAAGCTCTTAAAGCATAACAAACCATCTAACTAAATGCTAAACAGCATCTACTAATGTAAAGTTAAACGAGTATCTTATGATGAGAATATAAGAAACAACCTATGGTATAGTCTTCTAATGTATATTTGTATCATCTTATTATCCAAAGGCGAACCATCTATCAATAAAGTGATATGGAAAACTCAGATGTTCATATTCTTGATCAGAGCATCTACTACTAACATATCTAATGAAGGAAGTTAGAATGGGAAGAAGGTTAATAGATGATGTAACACCCCAATTTTTATAACCATGTTAGTATATAATTTTAGGTGTTAAAGTTAGAAAATTAGTTATGGTAGACACTCAATTTTATCCGTAGCCAACAGAGGATGAACAAAAAAAGGATTCATTAGACTAAGAGAGGATGATGGTCCATGTAAATCATAAGGCAACAACCTAAGCCTTAACCAAATATTTCAATGGACAAAGAGAGGACATTGATTCATGTGAATTGTACAACAATGACTCAAGATTTAACCAAAGGTTTTATAAGACCACAGGAGGATGTTGATTCATGTAAATTGCAAAGCCATAAAGTCAAACCTCAACCTATAAAAGCATTAAACAAAAAAGAGTAGCTGATTCAAGCTTATTTTTGCTAAGCCATGAGGAAAATGTGCTCCATAGGTCACTTAGCGAATGAATTTTCACTAAGCAAATTCCCCAGAAATAAATGGAGATTTAGAAATTCGCTAAGCGGATTTTAATTCCATTCAGTCGATTTGATTTTGCTCAGCAGATTTTAATTTTGCTCACCGAATTTTCTTGCACAAAGGCTATAAATAGGGGTGCTTGAGTGTGTTTTGGAGTAGAAATTATTGAGAAAGAGAGAGTTTTGGAAAGAGAGAGCTTCAGAAAGAAAGGGAGAGAGAGAGTTTTAAGAGATGGAAAGGAAGAGCTCTTAAGAGGGAGGAAGGAGAAAGCTTTTGAGAGAAAGATTAAGGCTTCAAAGATTCTACACCATTCTTAATCAAACTCTTATCAAGGTAAGTAGGGAGTGAGACTTAGACACTACGAGAGGTGTTAATCTTAATAGACTTATATGATTTCTATTCTTGTGATTATTATTACTTCTAAAACTAAGTTTTGATTGACATACTGAAATTTAGTTGATTACTCAGTAACATCGAAACTATGCTAACTTTTATTTTTTCCAGATGCTTTACTATTTTCTTCATAGGTTATTTTGGTTCTTATTTCCATATATTATTGATTAATTTATGTTTATTATATTTAGTTGGTTAATGCTAAGCTATTTTCTCGATATTACGACATGATTAAAATATAAGTCCTTAAAGATGTAGTAGTTTTATAGTTGTAGTCATTCAGGAACTAGGAGATGGATCTAAGAATTTATATATTTGTATTGAGGTCTTTTTGGATAATAATTTCATGAATGATTTTGTGGAAGATGATTGAAATATAAGTTTTTAAAGACGTAGTAGTTTTACAGTTGTGGTCATTCATGAACTAGGAAATGGATATGAGAATTTATATATATGTATTGAGGTCTTTTTGGAGGATAATTTCATGAATAATTCTATGGAAGATTATTCAAATATAAGTTTTTAAGGATGTAGTAGTTTTATAGCTATGGTCATTCATGAACTAGGAGATAGATATGAGAATTTATATATACCTATTGAGTTCTTTTTGGAGGATAGTTCATGGATGATTCTATGGAGGATGATCAAAATATAAGTCTTTAAATATGTAGTAGTCTTATAGTTGTGGTTATTATTGATTATTGATGAAGTAGAAGATGGATTTGAGAATATATATTTTGAGGTCTTCTTGAGGATAATTCATGAATAATTTTAGGAATGATAATTGAAATATAAGAACTACTTGAGCTGTGATATTTGATTTATGGTTAATAAATGGTGTTTGAGTATGAACATTATATAATATGTGGTTGTAAAATTAGAATTCCTTGGGAAATGTGTTGAGAAGTTGAGAGGATAACTTCGTAAAAAGTCTAGGTTCTTTGGTAGAGGTATCATGCAAGTGCATGAAGTACAGTGTTTGAGAAGTCACAGTTGGTATACTACGAGATGAAAGGTAGGATCAAGGAGGTCCTAGGATTTTTTTAAGTAAATGAATATTCGAATTATTATTGTGGATACTTGGACTAAGGATGTTCAACAGATGGGTGGACATTCACGGGAATCTATATTAGTGCTTGAATGAAACATTCATTTATTTATAATTGTCGACAAACATTCAACATCTCATGATTGGTAGGATATATCTTTCTTGGCCTAAGATATAGTTGGTTTTTTGTGATGATGGACAAGTAGTCAATTGGAAATAAACCAAATGATTATTTCTTGGCCTTATGAGGGGCTGTTTGTTGTGATGATGGGCAAGTAGCCCAAATGTCGATTAGCCAAATGATTATTTCTTGGCCTTATGAGGAGCTATTTGTGGTGATGATGGGCATATGGCCCAATCTCTTGAGAGGATTATCCTTGTCCTGATCAACCTTCCTACCTTCTTATTTCGTTTCTTCTCCATCTTTGTTGCTTTCACTCTCATTTGCGTGGATTGGTAATGGCAGAGACTGAGACCTTCGCTTTTCAGGCTGAGATGAACCAACTTTTCAGCTTCGTAATCAACAACTTCTACTTCAACAAGGAGATCTTCCTTTGTGAACTCATTAGCAACGCCTTTGATGATTTGGACAAAATTAGATTTGAAAGCTTGATAGACAAGAACAAGCTTGATGCTTAACCATGAATTTTATTGGATGATGCATTCTCCCCAAGCAAGGGCCCTATCACTAGGGTCATGGCTAAAAGAGTAGAAGAAGACATGGCTAGAGTAGAAGGAGGAAAATCTCACCTCCATATGACCATCAATTTATGCAAGCCATGACTTATTTACTTGTAATTTTTCTTTTAGGAACCTAGGATTTTATTTTAGACATGTACTAGTCCATTTAATTTTCTAGGAGGTGTCTTAGTAATAAGAAGGGGTAAGATTAACTTTTAGGCCTTTATTTAGGAAATAAAGGGGTAGTTTGATAACTACACCCTCTTTTCCTAAATAAAACCCAAAACTAATAAAGGAGTATTCTTGGCCCTTGGATGAGGTAGCTTGGGCACCAATTCTCATCTAAAGAAGGGGATTGATTGGACTTTGGGCTTCAATCCTCCTCCCTTGGATGACTCCTTTTAATCCTAGCCCTTCATTTCCTTCATGACTTGTCCAAGAGGTTAACTCCCTCTATAAAAAGGTGCTCCTTCATACTCTTGTATTTTTTACACTTTATTGAATGGAAAAACCTTGAGTTGGCCAAAATTCTCTTAGTGTCCACCCTTCTCTCTTTGAGAATTCCTTAGGTTTTTATCAAGGGTTCCATCCCTTGTGACAAACTTTCCCTCTTAGGCTTATCTTATCTTAAGTGGCGCCTAAAACTAGCCCACTTCGTACCTCTCCACAAACCATTTCACCAAAAAAGAAAACCTCTAGAAAAAGATCAAGGGAGGCATGCATCAGAAACCTTGGCTGTTATGCTGATGTTAGCATGATTGATAGTTTGTTGTTGGTTACTATTTTACATACCTTGTTATTGAGAAGTTTATTGTTACCACTAAGCACAATGATGAGCAGTATGTTTGGGAGTCACAAGCTGGAGGTTCATTCAATGTTTGATGACTCTGTTTTTTTCTGATTGTGAAGACAAACTTGTGCTTACAAAATGTTTGAGCATATTACTCATTGAGCTCCCTAAGTTTCACGGTTCAAAATCATAAGCTGGTTCATTTTAAGTGTAAGTTTCTACCATGCTCACAAGGAGTTTATGATTAGTCCTCTTTGAAGACAACTTCTGTCCATGATAGTTAAGAATTATGTTGAAACTCTATTATGGATGGTTAAGCATTTACTAGTTTGTTAGCTTATGCATTTCATTAATTTGTGCTTCTATCAAGTGGTTAAACTTTAAGGAATAGTTTCTGCTTGATGTTAAGCTTTAGTTGCCTATTTTGGCATTTGTGATTGTTTCTAAGATTAGGATTCATGACTCTATTTTTGTTGTATTTTTCCATTCCTTGTTGCGTTGTATTTTCTCTATTTTGTATTGTATTACTCATCCCAAGTTGGAAATGTTAAATAACATTTCCAACTTGCAAGGGGATATTAAAGATATAGAGTATTAGGCATTTCTACCTTTTCTATATAAGTCACATTATAATCATGTAGATTTTGATTTGCTCATTTGAGTAATATCCATTTTTCAGTTTTATTGCTTTTCTCACTTTCTTTTCTCTAACACCTTTTGTTTCATCTTTTCTCTCTTCTTTCTCTTAAACCATGAATTTTCACTCTATTGTTTACTGTGAGAAAGAAAATAGTCAATTCAAGGTTAACATTCATAAATTCAACTTAGAGTTCAAATGATCAACTGTAAGCTTAGTGGTTTTTCTAATTGTATTTTTGGTGTTTTAATAATAGCTATATGTTATTGTGAGAAACATTATTTGCTAACTAAATAGTATATCATATATGCATGTAATGGTTGAGTAAGTATACTAGTGATAAGTTACCAAAGCAAAAGGTTTGTTGTGTCATCTTATAGGTTGAGGACATTTGAAAATTGTTTCTTCTACTTGCAGGTCATAAAAATCATAATCAAGATCAAGTGTCGCCTTTTTTTTATATAGAAACTATTTTGGTTGCCACAAACATTTTTTTTATTAAGAACAAGATTAGGGAAGGTGGTTTTGGTCCAGTTTACAGGGTAAATATCTTTTTTAATTTCTTCATCAACTTCTTTCTTGGATTTTCGTACATGTGTTCGTTGAGCGAGACTTTTCGTTGGACAAGATCTGCTTGTTAAGATAACCTTAACTTTTATTCATTCTTAGCTTCTTACAATTTCAAAACGCAATGTAAAACCTATCAAAATTCTAACATTAGAAATATTTTTGAAAAGAATGCAATAATTGTATATTTGTATACAGTGCAAAATAAACGGGGTTAAGGGAATCACAAATTTGCTCCTTTTTATGGAATGTCCCAAAATTTTTTATTTTTTGTCTTTTCAAGCTTTTTTAATTTCTAGTTCTTTTTATTTTTTATTATTTTTATTTAAGTTTTATTTATTATTTCCTTTTTATTTATTATTTTATTCTTTTTATATTTCTATATTTTATATATTTTCGTTTTAAATTTTTTATTTTTTTATTTTCAATTATTCTTAATTTTATTTTTAATTTTCTATTTTTGTTTAATTTATATTTTAATATTTTAACTTTATTTTATTTTATTTATTTTATTTATATATATATGATCCTTTTTTATTCATTTATAATTTTATATTTATATATTTTATATTTTTATATTTTAAATTCATTTATTTTTATTTTATTTTATATTTTAAATTATTATTTATATTTAATATATCTATATTTAAATTATTATATTACAAATAATTTATTAAATATATTTTAATATTTATTATTAATATTTTTCAAGCAATATTACTGTAGGAAACCATTTTTTATTTCATCCATTAACTTAGTTTTATTCTCTTTTAATGACAAAACGACATTATTCACGAAAAATAATTTTACTTGACATAATTATGAATAAAAATTTTTGTATGGGTTTTTAATATATTTACATAAAATACTTAATAATATATAATATAAAAAATTAATTTCTTTTTATTTTATTTTATTTTAAATTATCCTTTATATTTTAATATTTCTATATTAAATTAGATATTTATTATATTAAAAATTATTTTATTAAATATATTTTAATATTTATTGATTCATATTTTTCAAACAATATTATTGGAAGAAACCATTTTTTATTTCATCCATTAACTTAGTTTTATTTTTTTATGACAGAATGATATCATTCATGGAAAATCATTTCGCTTGACACAATTTTAAAAAACATTTTTTTTATGAGTATTTAATATAGTTACATTTAAAATACTTAATAATATATAATATAATAAAATAGGTGATAGATTGATAGTGTACAACAATTTATATTGTCATTCAATTCCAACCATTAATTTTTACTAAATTTGATAACTTTTACAATAAGTAACTTTAAACCCCTTATATAATTTCTCACTTCCTTTTTCTTTACGTCTTATTTTATTCTTTTTATAATTTATATGTTTCTATACATATTTTTACCTTTCCATTTTTTTTCTCTATATTTTCAATTATGCTTTTCTATTTTTAATATTTCTATTTTCCTATATTTATATGTTTATCATGTTATAATTTAATTTATTAAGTATATTTTCATATTTTTTTATTACTTCTTTTTTTAATTTTTAATTTTTATTTTTTATCTAAACTTCTTATTTATTTTATTCTTTTTATGTTTTTTAGTTTTGTTATTTTTTTATTCTTTTATAGGTTTTATATTTCAATGTTTTCTATTTTGTTATCTTTTCAATGTCTTTCTTTTTATGTTATTTTATTTTTTTATATGTTTAATTTTTTTTATATTTTAAATATTTCTATATTTTTATATTAGATATTTAATATATTAAAAATTAATTTATATTATAATATGTATTGATTAATGTTTATCAATCACTATTGGTGGGAGAAACTATATATATTTTTGTTTCTTCCATTAAATTAATTTTTTTTTCTATAAATGAAATGTCAAATATGATTCACAAGAGATAATTCTACTTAACAAGTGATATAATTATGAACAACAATTTTTTATCGGTATTTAACGTAGTTATATTTCTAAGACATTAGATATATAATATAAAAGATAGGTAATATATTGGTAGTATGAAACAATTTATAATGTTATTGAATCAAACCTCTTATTTGGGAAAAAATTCTACAAAGGGTAACTAGTTTTATTTGATTTGGTGCAGTTTTAATACATCAAATCGCAAATAAAATTGAATCACAAATTTAAAAATTGCAAAATAAATTAGTTTTTTGTGATTTTTAGTTTTTCATCTACTTTTTTTTTTTTTTTAATTCAATTTGATTCAATTTTAAATGTGTTTAATCAACTCACAATTTCTCCAATGATATCTCATTGTATTTCATTCCTTCTTACTCCCACCTATAGAAAGACTTTTATGTAGGAAAATACATGATTAATCTTTCCATGGGTGCTCCTCTCAAGAAAAAATAAATAAATTTGGATGGACAACATATATTTTTATAGATTTTTTTAATCAGTGTCTTTTAAGACACTAATTATAAATTTTAAAAAAATTATTAAAAATCATATGTAAGCATAATTTAAATTAAGAGAGTGCAGCCAGCAAAGGTTAGTCCAATTTGTGAGGCATAATTTTGCATCCAATGTGAGGACTTCTATGAGTGTTTAGTGAACCTTTAGACATCTAGTCATGGTCAATCCCTAAGACCCAACTTACCTAAAAATAAAGGGTGCAAATTTGCATATTCTAATAAAAAAACATTTTTTATTTATTATTAGTTCTTTAAAAAGTAGTCTTAGAACACTAATTAACATCTTCTATATTTAATTATATTACAATAGAGTAAAAACAATTATTAAATTTGTCAACACACAGTAAATGAAGGCAAGAGAACGATTGACTATTGACTATATAGTACACTACATTAAATGTAATTTATGTTATATATTTATAATAGAAAACTATTTTCTATATTTATTATTCATAATATTTAATTATATTTTATAATTATATTATATATTTTATTATTTTATCTATTATACTATTATATATTATAATATTAAAATTTAAATATAAATATTATAATATCTATATTTTTGTAATATAAAGTATTTATTGTGTACTGAGTTAAAAGAAAATATATTGACAGATTCAATTATATAATGGTATGAATTTTAAATTATTTATTGATAAATTTATGTATTTATACATTGTGTATGTATGGTATATATGTGGGGGTTGTGATTATATAACAGTATAAAACTATTTACAAGATTTTTTTTTATACAAAATTCATAAATGAAAAACTAATTCATTTGTCATATTATTTTAATCAAATTATAGTTATAATAATAGTAATAACTCATAACTTGTTCATACCATTTAGTAAAAATATAAACATTAAAAATACTATAGATATATACATTAAATATATTTATTGAAATTTTTAAATAAAATATTTAAAATTTTAAGTATATTTTAAAGGTTCAACGAATTATTTAAAAGTTTCAATATTAATTATTAATTATATATATAATTAAGTCCACCAATTATAAAATATCCATATATATACACCGAAAAAAAAATTACACTTTGTACTAAAGTTTTAAAATTCAAGTTGACTTGACCGGTTGACTCAAGGATCGGTGGTTTGACCAAATTAAGTGATAGATCAAGTTATGCAAGTGATCTAATAATTTATTCAGTAATCTAGTTACCCAATACTTTACCCGTTCAATTTTTAAAACCATGTTCTAACCTAACTTTTACTTTTATAAACTAACTTATTAGATAAATTAAATTAAAATCTAATAAAGTACATATTTTTAATCAAAATATCTGGTGCACAGAAATCTAGAAAAATGTTTCATTTAGACCACTTA
Source organism: Psophocarpus tetragonolobus (assembly GCA_037954015.1). Lineage (NCBI taxonomy): Eukaryota > Viridiplantae > Streptophyta > Magnoliopsida > Fabales > Fabaceae > Psophocarpus > Psophocarpus tetragonolobus. Next base: position 93,320,745 of record CM075688.1, read on the forward strand.
AACAGATACTTTAAAAATTAGATTATATATATATATATATATATATATATATATATATATATATAATGTATAATGAATTGCTGACATTATTCAAATGAAGAATGTATGATAATTATAATTATAATAATAGCTGCAAAGTAACGGATAAGAAAGGAAAGTCAAAATTCTTTTCTGTCACGTACAAAATTAAATGTAGCTTGGTGTTTGTAATCCCAGTAAAAAAGCAGTGTCTGAAATTGAAATTGAGATTGGCAGTAAAATTTGAAGAAGAGTGGAGTGGTAATGAAGAAAGTTGTCATCACTATTTTTGCTTTAGCCTTTCTATGGAATCTTGAGAAAACATATGCAGTTGATGCCTTGACTCAAACATCATCAATCGTAGATGGCTATGGCCAACAACTCCTTTCTGCTGATAAGATGTTTTGTCTTGGATTCTTCTCTCCACGAAGATCCAAAAGACGCTACGCAGGAATATGGTATAAACATATTGCACCTCGAACCGTAGTTTGGGTTGCAAACAGAGATAATCCACTTGATGACATCAGGGGAAATTTAACTATTGGTGCAGATGGGAACATTGTACTTTTTGATGGAGCAGGTAACAGAATATGGTCTACCAATGTATATAGATCAATTGAAGAACCAATTGCAAAACTGTTGGATTCTGGAAACTTAGTGTTGATGGATGGAAAGAAGAGTGGTTATGGTAGTTACATATGGCAAAGCTTTGATTACCCAACAGATACACTGTTACCAGGCATGAAATTGGGTTGGGATAGGAACTCAGGTCTCAATAGATATTTGACTTCTTGGAATAGTGCTGATGATCCATCTCTTGGAAACTTTACTTACAGCCTTGACCATAACGAATTTCCTGAGTTCGTAATCCGCCAGGGAATGAACATCACATTCAGAAGTGGGATTTGGAATGGCATTCGTTTTAATTCAGATGATTGGATATTGAATGAAATTACAGCTTTCAGGCCACAAATTTCAGTGTCTAGCAATGAGGTATTGTATTGGGATGAACCTGGTGATAGATTGTCGAGGCTTATAATGATGAGTGATGGACAGCTTCAAACATATATATGGGACCACCAACATTTTAAGTGGATTGGGATATATGAGATAAGAAAAGACTTTTGTGATAACTATGGAGTATGTGGGATGAATGGTGTTTGTGATATTAAGGATGTGCCTGTTTACTGTGATTGCTTGAAAGGCTTCACACCAATGTCAACTGAAGAATGGGAATCATTTAATTGGTCTGGTGGGTGCATCAGGAGAACACCATTAAACTGTACACAACGTGATGGATTTCGGAAATTAAGCTGCGTAAAACTACCCATGTTGTTGCAATTTTGGAGTAATAATAACACGGATATTGATGAATGCCGGGAGGAGTGCTTGAAGAACTGTTCCTGCACTGCGTATGCAAATTCTGCCATGAATGGAGGGCCTCATGGCTGCTTGCTTTGGTTTGGAGACTTGTTTGACATTAGGCTTCTTATAAATGAAGAGGCTTGTCAACTTGATCTTTATCTACGGTTAGCTGCTTCAGAAATAGGTATGCATGGCTTCTGCTTCAACACTTCATAATATGTCTCTCTATCTTGTTATCATACAAGTCAAAATTTGTGATGTCTCTAACCTCTATCTTAGTATGTCTTCACATGCCTTTTTCCACCCAAAAATAGTGAACACACAAATCATTCATTCATTGGAATTTTCATAAAATGCATTCTCTATTAAGAATTATATGATCTAACACTTTGAGCATCTGCTTCATTCTTGTGTAGATGTCATTGCTAAAGCTAGTAAAAGGATAAAGAGAGCACTTATTATTTCGGCACCTTTGGCACTGCTGCTTTTATGTATTATTTTCTACCTTTTCCACAAGTATGTAAAATGGAGGATTGTTACTCGTTTGGGTAAGATTCTTAAGCTATTCTTCTTGTTTATTTATATATAAGATGTTCTCAACTCTGATTCTTCCATCCAAGACTCTTCTCATATCTTATGTGGGCTAGAAAATTTATACTCGAGAAGAAGGAACATAAGTTGCATTAATAATATAGTTTACCATGAGAAGCAACGTATTCATTTCAAGCATAATTATCAGATTTTATTTTGTACGAATCTGAATCTTTTCATTTGATATATAGTTTGAATGCATACTTATATGATGAATCTTTGATAACTTCGTATCAAATTATACATTAATGAATTTGTATAATTTTATATCATCAATATTTTATGACCAAGGTATTGGGATGAATTAGTCATCATACAAATAGAGTAATGATTAAATTCTATGGAAAACCTTGAGTGAACAAGGTGAGTATTACCCATACAGAAAGTGGCATTGGTAGAACTTAAACCTATGTCTCTTGCTTAAGAAATATAGGTTGTTACACTTGGGTAAATAATATTAGTTCTATGTATCATTTGGTTAAATGATTCATTCTTCTTTTGAGTAAATCATGTAGATTTTTTGAAGATTGTTCTTATTACACCTAACTACTCTATTTTTTAATCTTACAAAAAATTTCTTAGTGGTTGTTTAGTTACACTCCTAGTTTTCTTGAGTATTTTCATCCAATTTTTAAAATTTTCTATTTTCTAAAAAAATATGAAAAATGTGTTTAGATACATATCTATTTTCAATTTTTCCATTTTTCAACAAAAGAAGGGCGATATTAACATATGCAAAGAGTCAGTGATAATAAAGAAGTAGTGGTTACAAGGTGGTAAAAGTTAGAGTATGATATACAAAAAAAGCATAAGAGGTGGTAACAACAATAATAATAAGGGAAGTGTGACAAATGTTATGATGGGAGACATGGAGAGGTAGTAAATGTTAGGATGAGAGGTATTAAAGATATTAGAGACAATGAGAACTCGACATAATTAAAAACGGAACCTTTTTTTCATGTTCCAAATATAAAATACTATTTTGAATAGTTTCCTAATTTTTCTTAAAAAACATTTTTCTACTCTTCAACGACTTTCTTTGAAAATTTTTATCTTTAACTTGTTTAACAATTTTCATTGTATTTCTTGAATAATTTTTTCTCAATCTTTCTTAAAAATACTCAAACTAAATGGTCTCTTAATTTTTTTTTAACTTTCAATATACTAACCCTTTAAATTAGGTAAAAAAATCCTACACTAAAAGTAAAATAAAAAATGCGGGATGGTAAGTGTAATCAAAATAATATTTATATAATTTATTCTATTTTTTTAACTCCACCTCCATCCATTCTCATAAAAAAATAAAAAGTTATATAAGCTTAGATTTTTAAATTTAATTATTCCACTATCTTGTCAATCCATATGCTCTATTTAAATATTTAATTACTTTATTTTAATTCTTTTAAAATAAAAGTTCACAAATTCAAATATAATTAATAATTTGTTTCTAAGAGTGTTAAGTTGTTTTATCTATTTTAGTTTAGATTTTTTTTCATTGTTTTTGGATTTTAATTGATACAAATTATGATTTACAATTCCAAAATTTGATTGGGTATTCACCATTCAAATTTTGATATGAAAACTTTATGTATGGTCTTGATCTGATAACCTAGGTTTCAAGGTTCATATTCGTAAATTCAGCCAAAAGATCATATGACTGTGAGATCAAATAAGCTTAGTGATGATTTTCATTAGTTTATTGGCGATTCAAAGTTTAACTAGAGCAGTAGAACCAAATTATTCTCAGACTAAAAGTATGTCATATATGATTGCAATGGTTGAGTAAGTTTATTTTGATAATTAAATTACCAAGAAAATTGCATGATTTGGCTGTGTTAATTTCAAGCCATATGAAAATTGTTTTTTCTAGTTGCAGGTCGTGGAAACCATAATGAAAATCATGCATCGCCTCTTTTTGATATAGATACTATCCTGGCAGCTACAAACAACTTTTCTATTGAGAATAAGATTGGAGAAGGTGGTTTTGGCCCAGTATACAGGGTAAATCTTTTTCTTTATTCTTCCCCATTTTCCCATTAAAAAGTATTCATTTGTTTTTCATTATTAATTTTAACTGTGTTCTATAAAATCAGGGTAAATTGCCTCTTGGACAAGAAATAGCCGTGAAAAGGCTATCAAAAACTTCAAAACAAGGCATCTCAGAGTTTATGAATGAAGTTGGATTGGTATCCAAACTCCAACACCGTAATCTTGTGAGTGTTTTGGGAGGATGCACTCAAGGAGAGGAAAGAATGTTGGTCTATGAATACATGCCGAATAGTAGCTTGGACCACTTCATTTTTGGTAATACCTTCGGTACAAAAACACTTTATTTGCTTCGCTTGTAACTTACAAGATCTCTGCTAGTATATTTACCCATTATGTTGTTTTATTCTTTTGCTTCAGATAACCTATTATGTAATGGCTAAGTTAGTTCTCTCTGATCTTCCTTAGATACTGCACACAAAAAACTTTTGAAGTGGAGGAAACGATATGAAATTATTATGGGGATAGCTAGAGGACTACTTTATCTTCATCAAGATTCAAAACTAACCATTATTCATAGGGATCTAAAAACTAGTAACATTCTGCTGGACAATGAATTGAATCCCAAAATATCTGATTTTGGTCTGGCCCACGTCTTTGAAGGAGATCAATCTACAGTAACAACAAAAAGAATTGTCGGGACAGTGTAAGTTTTATGATGTGTTTCTTGATTTACTTAGGATAACGTACTTCTTTTGTAGTTTATTTTTAAGAAAAAAATAAAATAAAATTCATGTTGATGATTATTATTTTTAGTGGATATATGTCTCCTGAGTATGCAATAAATGGACTTCTTTCCCTGAAGTCGGATGTATTTAGCTTTGGAGTTATAGTGTTGGAGATATTAAGTGGCACCAGAAATAATAATTTTAAAGATCCAGATCATGACCATAATCTGTTGGGGCAGGTAACCAAAAGCAATGGTATATTGAATTTAGTGTAAAAGCTTCACCAGTATTAACCTTCTCTTAAAATACCCAGGCATGGAAATTATGGAACGAGGGACGAGCTGTGGAATTCATGGACGTTAATTTAGCCCTTACCACTATTCCGTTAGAATTACAAAGGTGCCTGCACGTTGGTCTCTTGTGTGTTCAAAAGGTGCCTAAAGACAGACCATCTATGTCATCTGTGGTTTTTATGTTGAGCCATGAAAGCATTACACTTGCCCAACCAAAGAAGCCTGGATTCTTTGAAGAAGTGTTAGAGTCTCTGGGGTACAACAAGGAGTTTTTTAGTAACAATTCTATGACTATTACTCAATTAGAACCTCGATCATAGTTGTTAATTTATTGATTCTATCGCAATTACTGTTGGGCATTACTATAGGGCAAAGGCCATACATAATAACTTTCTTTTCTTGGTTGTTAGAAAAATATCTCAGCCTTCTGACTGTAAAGTTTCGTTATACTCTTACTAAAGGAGATTCATCAATCTCTAGTGAAATAAACATTTGTTTCTTTCTCTTCATGGATTGGTGATGGGAGGAAGCTCCCAACAAAGTTATAATTTCATTCATCAATCAAAGGTCCCATGTATGGCACTGCCAGACTCATTCATAAGAATATGTCAAGTTCTGCCAGACTCTACCAAAACATGCTTATATTTAGAAAATGCGAGTAGAGTCAGAAACACAATCTAGTTGTACATTTTCTCTAGATATTTTGGCCATTAAATTTAATTACTTTGCTGTTGAACATGCTAAATGTTAGAAATAATGAGTTTTAATTTAAAAATTTAATTTATATATTATTATATTATCATTATTATATATAATAATGTAGTTTTTATTATGGACAACACTGACTTGGTAAAAGGCAAGTTTTTTTTTAAGTTGTTGCAATTCTATTATTTTTGGATAAAGAGTAATGTCTACAATTTTAAACAAGTCTAACCGGTCTATACATGGGCTTTAAAGAAGAAGAGATAACGCTTAAAATCATTTTCTCTTTATTAAAAAATCTTTTAAATCTAAATTTTTGAAGTGATGTTTCATTGATTAAGAATCCTTTGTTGTACTTAAAGGATTTAAAGGATCTATAGAAGGTTGATGTATCTTGAGATAGAAATCAAACATGTTATTTGTGTTTCAAAACTTCAGGTATTTTTTTTACTTTTCTTAATACTTTTTTAAATCTAACTCATTTACTATTATTATTACTGATTGCTCTATTTTTAAATATCTATTACGTGACAATTATTTTATTTATTCTATCAATTATTTTTCCCAACACTACAGCTAAGAATATATTTTAAGTTGCAACCTATACATCGTGCTAATAAAGATAAAATAACGAAAACTAAAAATTCTTTTAGGATGATTGTCTTGGTATCACTCATTAGGACTTGTATTTTAAATTGCCTTTTATTTCAAGCTAATAAGTAGCCTAAAGCCAAAAGTATGACATAAGTTTGTATACAAAACGAGTGCAACTGCGCCATTGTGGTTTGCTCCAAAATATCCAGTACAATAATGAGTAATGCTAAATATTGCATATTAAATTCGCACTGTGCTTTCTCAGATTGATTTTTGTAAATAATATTCTACTTACTTATTTGAATCATGTATATATTATTATCATTGTAGTCTATATTTGCTAAGATAAAAATATAGGATGAATCCCTGTGGAAATAAGTGAGCAACCAAGTGAATTGAATTTTATATACTCTCTTACAACATATGTATATATATAGGCCAGAGAATCGTCGCTGATAGGTGTTAGCTATGATTGTCTGTCAATGGTAGACAGAAACATAAAAACAAATTAACATAACTAGAGCACAAAAAATATGCTATAGTTCATGCCAGTGTTATTAAAACCGGCTTCATTATTAACACACAATGGTTAACGGGTTAGTGCGGGTTACTAAAGTTATAAAAAATATAATGTTATTATATTAATAATTTGATTAATTCATATTTTAAATTTATGTTTAGCAAATTATTTCTTTAAGTTCAATTTGCATAAATTAAAACTAATGAAATTATTATAAAAATAAATAATTTAACTTATAAATTCTAACAATTAAGTATGAAAATTTATATAAAATATTGTTTGAGATTAAAATTATATCAAATTAAATTATATTTTTTATTTTTTTTATCTGTAGACTACTAATTAATTATTATGATTTGTAAGCCTGATTCTTCAAGTGTACCCTTGATAACTGGTATTGAGCGGACTACTGCCGTATAAATCCAGCTCGTATTTCTTCTTTTTTATTTTTTTTAAGTCTATACTTTAATTTTTAGATCTATCATCTTTTATTAAAAATTACATTTTTAAAAGAAAAAATCAAATTGAATCAACTAAATCAAATTGTCTATTCAAGTTAATCAGTTCAATTATTCAATCGGATCAACCAATTCGTTTGACCAAATTAAATTGGATAATTGCATAATCGTTAAAATATACAACTTAGCAAAACCAACTAACTAATCAATCTCCTGTCTAACCGTTGATGTCAAACTTATCAAAGGATTCAAATACATTATAATTCATGCATGTATATGAGAATGGTAGGTAAGCGCATAAGTCTTAAAATGATTATTTGGTTAGTTAACTCATTCATCGATATGGACATTGCCACATTATTATTTATATCCAAAGTTGTTAATTTGTAATTATCAAAGTTAGTAAACTTTAACTTCTATTTTATTAAAAAATATTTAAAAATAATATAAAATTGAAAGTGTTTACAACATAAGAAGTAATTACTCCAAATAAATATTAAAAGTGACAAAATTTCAAAACATGAAAACAAAATAATAGAAATTAGATTATAGAGTATGAAATCAATGGTTGGTTTACAAAGAAAATCAATTTAAAATTTTAGATTCCTAATTAAAATCAGAATAGCATAATAGAAATTAGATTATGGGGTATGAAATTATGAATGGTTGCATAGGAAATGAATTAATTCTGAAATTGACATCCCTAATTAAAATGAGAACAGAAGAATTGAAAGGAGGGAGAGGGCACATGCAGTGGCAAAGCAGAGGGAGGTCTCCGTCGTAGACATGGTGCAGCATTGAATCTTGTTTCGTGTAGTGGCCCAACAAAACGACATTGCCTCAATGCTCAATAGCACAAACACTTGCGATTTTAACATTGTTTCTATCTAAGTCTAAGTGTTTTAGAAAACACTTCCTCATCATCTCATGCATGCATGCATTTATCCTTTAAAAAAATTATGTCATTATGAAACCTATGACAGAGCTCTCGATATATTTTTTCTAAGATTTATATCATCATTCACCATAAAGATACGCCTGGTTAAATTTAGAAAACGAGAGGATAGGGAGCAACACATCTAGTTGTACATTCTCTCTAGATATTTAGTAAATTCAATAAATTTACTTTATTATTGAACAAGTTACACATTATATTTTAACTTCCAACTTGTAGTACCAACGTAAATGACTAGTTGGTAAAGTTAAAAGAACAAACGTGCTTGCCAGATTATTTTTCTGCAAATAATATTCATATATTTACTTGTTTGAATCTTAACTCTGTTATTGTTATTGATATGACAATAGAATGGATCCTTGTCAAGTAAGCTATGTTAATTATAACTAGCTAGTCAAGTAAACCATCTTACTCCGTTACAACATATATCAGAAAAGTTATATGGTTTCGAATTATTACGATATTTGTAGTCCAATCAATAATTATGTAATAATAGAATTGATTCATTAATTTAATCAAATTTTAAAAAAAAAAAACTAATGAATTTATCTTGTAATTCATATAAATCTTATTAATAATGACTTATTATAATTGGTTAAAATTATAAATAACATAATGATTCGTTAATATATTTATACCTGTCTAGCAAAGTAGCAATCACAATTATATATAACAGGGTCTAATATATCTCTAAAAGACTACAATGTGTTCCTACATTTTCACATTCATGCAAAATGTTTAGGGTTCATGTAAAATGAAAGGTGGCTTCATTGTTTAGTAGATATGAATTGGATTGTTAAAAATTTAATCCATATTTAATTCAAATTCAATAAATTGGATATGAATTTAATCTATATTTCTTTAATTGGATTGAATTTTTTGAAAAATAGTTTCAATTAGTTTTAAAATTGATTAATAATATATGGATTTATTTTAACTATGATTTTTTTATAAACTTCAATTAAGATATCTCTGAACCGAAATTAATCATGGTATATTCAGTTTTGAAGTCTTTAGACTTTGTTTGAATTGATATTAGAAATTAGAATATAATAGAGATAAATGGATAAAATGTAATTGATTAAAATTTTCATTCTTGTTTGGGTAATTTATAATAAAGTAATATATATATATATATATATATATATATTTCATTTTAGCCTTTTTTTATTTTTATAGGAATTGAATAGAGGTGTGGATTTACAACAACTCATGTACTAGCTCAACTGAACTAAATTCCTTGACATTTTTATAAATTTTTAGTTATAGAGTTATCTTTATTTTTTTCTTATTGTAGCTAAACTTAATATTAACATTAATTTTAGTTATATTTAATAACACAACATATTTTATTTTCAATAAAAAACTACTTATCAAATTAATATATGTTAAAAGTTTGATTAAAAATAAAATTAAAATTCATAATTGTCATTTTAACAACTATTGAAATGATATGATTATAACTAGAGAGATTTGGGAGACGTGCTAGAAAATAAAATATATAATACGGTTCATCCACAGTGGAATGATATATATTCTATATATGCAGGTTTGGGAGATACATCTATGCATTTTCTCTTTCAATACAAATGGAAGGTACCACCACACATGGAAAAATCCTAATTATTTTTCTCCCCAATGTGTCTCCCATACATCTTTGAGGGTATAAAGATATTATTGTAGTCTCTTCAAAAAGCAAAAAGTTCAATTATTTTATAAATATAATGACTAAAGAAAATAACAAAAAAATAAAAGTGGCGGACATTTATTAAAGATATGAGGTTAAATTAAATATTTCATAAAATATAAATTTGGCTCGATATCATCTAAAAAATAGACTAAAATATTTTTTTTTTTTTTATGTTTTGTACGACTACTAATGAAGTTTTGACATTTTAAATGTAGGATATTGTAAGTTATAATTTTGGTGTAAGTATTAGTGAGTTTCTGTATCATGTCATTTTTATTTTTTCTCATAAAAATATAAGTGAAATTTGGGACATTTTATCCATGACTCTATATATATTAGTAGTTTGAATTTTTTAAAATCCAAATAAATATGTTCAATACATATCAACTAATTGGATTGTACCTAAAATAAAAAAAGTTTGCACATGTAACTAATCCAATTAAAATGGTTGTAGATGAATAAAAAATAATTCATTTTATATATCTGACTTTATTCACTACTCACCGGTCTTAAAATAGTCAATTTTGTTCATTTATAACAATATTGTTATTGTTATTATCTTGTGTATTTTGGAAAATACTTCCTCGTGGTCTCAAAAATTTATTTTCAAGATATCTGAATTATTCATACTTTCATTTGTCAAATGTATATAAAATATTTTTGAGGTTGGTATTCCTAATTTAATAATTAGGTAGCTACGGATGTTAAATTCTCTGAAGGTATCTCTTACATATTACACCAAAACAAGATCAAAGTGGATCCCAATATGCTGCAGCAATCAGAGGAAGGAAAATTTACAGAATATTATTTATGCTTTAAGGAATATACAAATATGTTTGGTGATGTCATGCTTCTTTGACTACCTAGCATCTAGCAATGTGATTGTGACTTGGTTCACAGTCCATGATTCATCTTGCTTACTTGAAGAAGAATCAGTCTCTGTAGGATTCTTCCCTATGGAAAACCCTGGGTTTCTGGGTTGTGGCATTAATGCAGATTCACTACTCAGCATCAACATCACTGACGACATTGTTGGCCTATCTTCTGCACGTTCTTGGACACACAAGAGCCCAACATGTACGCATCTAAGAACTTCAGAAGGTGAATATGAATCGCCAATGGATGAATCAATGAGTTCCAATGCACTGCCATCTTTCCATTGCCTCCATGCCTACAACAAGAAAGTACCATCAATTGTTTATTAACAGAATATTATATTATAAACTAAGTAGCACTCTAATTAAAGAAACACTCTCACGTACATTTCCTAGAAGATTCATATCATTATTTGAGTAATAGAATCCTCTATTTTTCTTCCCAGTTATAATTTCCAGCACTAGAACTCCAAAGCTAAAAACATCTGATTTCACTGAAAAGTTTCCATCCATAGCATATTCAGGGGACATATAGCCACTGTACATTAAAAAATATACAAATAATAAGTTCATCATATTTGGTCTTTAAAGAGAGCACTATGTTTTGATATTATGGTACTCACTATGTTCCAACAATTCTCAATGTGTTTGCTTCTGTCTGGTTTGTGCCAAAAAGTCTAGCCATTCCAAAATCTGATATCTTTGGGTTCATTTTACTGTCTAGTAGAATGTTGCTTGCTTTGAGATCCCTATGGATAATCCTGAATCTGGAATCATGGTGCAGATAAAGTAGCCCTCTAGCTATACCACATATAACGTTGAAGCGTATTTTCCAATCCAACATGGTCTTTTTTGCTTTGTCTGGAACATTATTTATTATAAATTAGCACTTAAAATGTAAAATTAAGACCAGATTAAGAAAACAATCTCAGGTATAGAATGCTACAAATGCTTACCAAACAAAATGGAATCAAGGCTTCTATTTTCCATATACTCGTACACTAGCAACTTCTCATTCATCTCAATGCAGCAACCAAAGAGCCGAACGAGATTTCGATGTTGAAGCCTAACTATTAACTTGACTTCATTCTTAAATTCATCAACTCCTTGCCCAGAATTTTTTGATAACCTCTTGACAGCAATTTCTTGACCTTCCATCAACCTTCCCTGGTATATATAGACCCAAACATTCCTATTAATTAGTTTGGTTGTTGTATGAGTACTTCGCGAGTTTGAGTTACGACGGCAGCTATAAAAGCAAACCTACCCAGTAAACAATACCAAAGCCTCCTTGTCCAAGTTTATTTGCTTCAGAGAAGTTGTCTGTGGCCATTGTTATGGTATTAAAATCAAACATTGGCAACTCTATGTCATCCATGTTACTTTCTCCCGAGTTTTCTCTGTTAGTTGAAAACACCCCCTCACTTCTTTGGAAAGAACCTGTTATTGTGGCAGGAACCAAGGCAACACATGTTATCATCTATCACAACACTATTTCTACCATAGACTTAACATTATATGACTAAGGGACATTACCTCTGGGGTCTGTCTTCACATTCAATATATTTAACAGTTTCCTCTTCTTCCAGAAAATGACAACCAATCCCAAAATTATTACAGCTGCAGAAATTGTAATTCCTACAATCTCACCTGTATGGTTTGTCTTGTGAGAGCCACCTGCAGATTCTACAATCTCATCTGTTAGTACACTTAGCCACTCAATATTTGTTTCCTACTCTTAGAAGATAGATTTTCTAGTTAATACTAGCAATTTCAAATTAAATCAAGACCTTCATAATTATTAGTAAAATAGTCAAGACATAAAAATATGTCACACTTTCACTTAGCCAATTTGAAGGAGCCTACAAGCTCAAAATAAAAAAAATGTGAAACCGTTGTTTACTGTATATAGAACGTTTATTATGCTTGTATTAAAAGATGTTATGTTAGTCAACACGTGGGTGAGTTTGGGTTTAAATAAACCTAAAATTCAATTCAATCATAAAATATTATATTGGGTTGACTTTTTAGTTCTTTAGAATTTTTTTATGTATTTTCATAACTTTTTTCTAAACCTCTATAAGTATAGAAAAAATTTAAAATACTCTTAAAAGAAAAAAATAACGTAATTCCTATTTTCCTTCTTATTCCTCCAGACACCACTAATCCAAATTCTTTCCTCCACTTTCACGGCTCTAAAACCAGAACTAGTTGTAAAGTTCATAACCAACCAAACTATCCTTCATTTTCAATCCTCATGCCTCTATCCATTTTCTTACGTGTTACATCAGGATTCATTATATTCAAAAACACATTCTAACTTCTTCATTGGTCAAAATGAGTGAAATTTTCCGTTTTAAAAAAATGAGTGTGATTTCATGATTTAGCAGTACATAGTAGTTCCACGCCATGCTGAGCTATTATATGATCTGGATAGGGGTAGTAAGGTGAAGTTGTTTTGGCTTGAGACGAAGTCTGGAAGACATACTAGCTCACTTGAATTGGACCGTACAGTAACATACTATTTTGGGACAGGAGTAATGTGATTAGTACAATTAACTCTAGCAATTGGTTCAAATAATAATAGCTCAACATGGTATGGACCATATAATAGCTCATTATGGCGTAAAACTACTACGTACTGTTAAATCATGAAATCGCATTCATTTTGAGTGAACTTCGTCACAGGCCATATTGTTTTGTTAGTTTTTTTAAAATATTTTAAAAAAAAACTATATGATTTTTATAACATAAAAAGAAACAATAAATTATAGTTACAGATTATATATTAAAACAAGAACAAATTATAATTAACATAAACTAAATTTTCAAACAATAATAACTAAAAAAACATTTGTCTAACATAAAACTAAACACAATTTGTCACAGCTAGTCGAACCTTACAAATAAATACAAACTACACAATTTGTCCAAACTAACAAAAGTATAATATCAAAAGAAATACATAGTAACAAAAAATTAATTTTAAATAATAATTATGATAATAATAATATATAATTATTTAATATTATAGTAAGTTGGATTGGATTGGGTCTCGAGTTCAACTTACTGAATTCGTCACTGATTGAGTCAAATTTCACTCAATCACAAGAAAAATTCAACACAATTTATTTAGGTTAAATTTGATCTGATTTGATTTTTAGATCACTCGACCCAATAAACATCTTATTTTGTGTCATATTAGTTTGTTATATCACTTCATTTAGTTCATGGAACAAGGAAAGGAAACTAATCAAATTAGCTTAATTTGTTTCCATTATAATCTATTTTATTTCCCTTATTAAATCAATCTTTATTATTATACTTCAATCATGGTTTATCTTAGTAAAGAAAATCACATTCACGAAAAAGGGAAAAAAAAGAAGAGAGAGAGATTTTGTCCCTCCGGTTTGATATAGACATGCAAGACGCCCTCTCCCACAAAAATGTATAAAAATAAGCTTTCTGAGTGCAGGTATGCCTTGGTGGCTCGATAAGCTCATATGCATTAACCGAATCCTTATCCTTTTATATTTTTCACACACGCACCAAAATCCTACCAACCTAAGAACTTGGCGTGGTCCACCCCACTATCTGAATCCTTTTTCCGCTTTCATCAAGGGCAATCTTTTTTCTTAATGCTATTCAATCCCCATTTTGCATGCTATATTCAAATTCAAATATGAATAAATAAAGATTTAGCTAGCTGGCTGTCAAATAAATTCAACAATTAGGTCCATGACGTTTTCTTGTTATTAACAATTTTAAACTAAAATGTAACAATGAGGACAAATTATATATTATTATAATAACTCTCTACTTGTATCAACAGTTTTATTACTCTCTCTGATTATCTCATACTAAACTTTCTACAAAATAATATTAAAAAATGAGGAAAAAATCAGTGCAAATGTTTTGCTTTGGTCGAAAAAAAAAAAAGTGAATATAACCATCATTATGACTGATATATAAAAGAAGGCTTTGTTAAATGTACATCCCATCTTTAATTATATACCTCCCTTTCATATGTTTTTTAATTATCTTCCAAATGTACCTTTTTCTTTTATTTTTCAGGAACCAATGTGCGTTGTTTCTTCTTGTTTTTTTTCTCTCTCTGTCTCCTACTGCTTTACTTCCCTCGTTTATTTACTCCTTCAATTGTATGGGAACTGGTCAAATCAAATGCAAAGGGATTGAAGGAAAAACGAACTATGGTTGTGTGGAACTAAAGGCTAAGATTACTAAGCTGAATAGGAACATATTTGAGGGAAAACACATGTGCAATAATTCAAAAAGGACTATCAAGTTGGGGATGGTTGTGATTATAAACTAGTTTATATTATATAATTCTTCTAGGTATGTTTTCTTGGTTGGGACTATCTGATATGATTAAAAACGAAATTTGCAATCTTGTATCATTGTATGGTACTGTTGGTGCGTTTATCTCTTTCATAAAACCTCTTTTTAGCTTAAAAAAAGTGAGGAGAAGCTGAATCACTATCCAAGGAGATTGCATAACTGCTATTGGAGTGATGAACTGTGTTGCAGTACTGTGAAATTGTGAATATGAGGAAAAAAGAAATATTAGATAAGGAACAGACCGTGCATGTTGGCCGAGTTAAAAAAACAACGAAACAGAGGATTATGTTGATTTTTGAAAAAAAAAAAGTATTTAGAAAATAACTAAATAAATATGTAACAGGTGGAAACTAAAAGAAAATCTATAGAGTCAAAAAAGGTCGGCCCACAACACAGGATCCAAATCAAAAAGTGAGTGGGCTCAGCAAATTCGAGAAACAGGTTCTTTGGCTGAACAACAAGAAGAAAACAAAACATGAAGAATTTTCGCTTATTTCCGTTGGCCCACACAACCGGGGTTAGTGAAGAAATGAAATTGCGTTCATATTTTCCAAAGTCAGAAACATTGGCTCCATCTGCAGACACAGATCTCTTTTTTCCTTTCCTCTCTTTATTGCAAGCAGACCACAACGTGAAAACAAGTTTAGGGCGGCAACAAGAAATTGAAAAAACAACCTTGTCAAAATTTGAGCAATTATTTTCCGTCAACCAGGGTTAATTATGTATGTCTCTACAAAAAAAAGTGTTTAGCTTGTATTCAAGAACCACGTGGCAAAAAGAATGTATTAAAACTGGTTATTAATCAATGAAATTTTCTTTTCTGGGATGGTATAAGGTGCAGAAAATTTATTTTGTAATTTTAAACGAGACAAAGGGGTCCTAATCCTAAAGTCCTCCTATTGAAGGATTAGCGGGAGAGTAAGCACGTGTAAATGACTCTCTGTCTCGCCAACATTTCCGTCATCACTTGTCTAATTTAGTAACGTCAATTTCCCAAAATTCTAAAATCATGACGGGACTGCGTTGTTTGTTTTCTATTTTAATCCAATTCCAATGAGCCCAAATCCAAAGACACAGAGAATGGAAAATTGGAAAGCGGAACAGAAACAATGCTCAGAAAAAACAAATGAATAAACATCAATTTGACACATGAAGCGTTGCTTTTTGTTGGATGCAATTGTTAAGATAGTAAAAGATATTTGAAAACTAGTTTTGAAGTGATGAATAAAAAGAGAGAGGGAGGTACCTAGATCAGAAGGTGCTAATCTAACAAAAAGATGTTGTCCACCGGAAGGATAGAACCTGATGTCAACGAGTTGAGCAGCCCAGGTGATGCAACCGGTTCCACCGTTTGTGATCTCAATGTTGGCATAAGCCATGCAAGAACAATTCCTGCGGCACAAATCCAGACACTCACCTAGGTTCATGCTCCTGTTCCAAAACACATTAGTTGTCTCTGGCAGCTTCACGTTCTGCACATGCAAAAACTTGTCACTCCCACAATCCAAATTGGTGTTTCTCACGCACCCATCAGACCCATCTCTCAAACTCCAAGCCTGCTGGTTCCTCGGCCTGAACCCTCTCATACACGTGCAAACCGGTGAAGCGTTTGTGTCACACACACCATAAGGACCACACGCTCTGTAACCATCACACTGATCTTTAGGTGCATACCAAAACTTGTTCCAAGTGTTGCTATTTGGAATCCATGCTAGACGCTGAAGTTCACCGCCCGAAGTCACAACTAGCCTGGACAAAATAGAATGGCTTCCAATGGTGAAGGAATAGTACACGCCATGTTTATCGTAAGAAAAATTAAACCTAATGGAATCCGTGTCGGGTTGCATCTCCGGCACCCCACTGAATCTCTCACCGTTCCAAGGGCCACTTCTATACGTTATGTTCTGCTTATCCCTCAAGAAAATTTCTGGTATTCCACGACTGTCTATTTTAAAGGTGTAATCTCCACTTGAAGGGTCACTCCCTGTGGTTTTCCACGATGTCAAGTGTTTCTCCACGCCAGTGTCCAAGTTCCACCCTATTTTCATGCCCGGTAAGAGGGTGTCTGTTGGGTAATCGAAGCTTTGCCATAGATACCTTGTGGGGTCGGTTATGTTTGATTCTCTCAGAACTAGATTTCCTGTCTCCAAAAGCTCAACTACGGGGTTGTTGGCTTTGGTTTCCTTCGAGGACCAAACGGGCTTCTTCCCTGATGGATTCCTCAGAACTAAGTTTCCGTTTTCTCCGATGCTTAGAAATCCTGTGGAGTTCTTGAGAGGATTGTCTCTGTTGGCCACCCATACTACGGTTCTCCCCGTGATGTTGTAGTACCATATGCCCAAGTACCATGTCGAATTTGTCTCCGAAAAGAACCCTAGTGCGAATACTTGGCTTCTTGATACCAGGATTTGCTTCGTTCCTAGAATTTCTGTTCGGCTTAAAGTGTCCCCGGAGAATGAAGTTGTCATGTGTGATGCAAAAAGGAAGAAGAATAAGAAACCTGGCATCTTTGCTGAGAATACGCAAAATGTTTGCTCACTTTCTTGGTTTTGGTATTTTGTGGACTCTAGTCCTGTAATTCACAAAGCCAAGTTGACTCCGACATTAGCATTCCTTTGCATCCTGGTCTAAGTTGTTTCTCCTTTGAATAAGGCTTTCCCAATTTTCAAAGTGAAACCCCCAATCACACTTTTATGTGACTCTTATTTTTTCCTCTTTCAACAATGTGAATGTGGTTAATTAGTAGCCTTCTAAAATAGACTCATAAGTCCCAATTGCTTCTTGCACAACTTTTCCATTTTTCACTTGTGCGTGAATCGAGTACATGCATTGATTTATTAATTTATTCACTCTATATTTTATTTCTTTCCCATTGTTCTGGTAAGCTAATCAGATTTCCTTTATAAGTCTTTGCCGTGCAGTAGAAAGCGTATAAATCAATAAATACGAATTTTTATAACTTACCAGTAATAAATAATTTTGAATTTAAATCCTAAATATTAATTGTGTTAAATATTGTTAAAAAGATTAACTTTGGTGCTCATGGCACAAGTAGAGGGCTGAAATGTAAAAAAAAATCGCAAACTTTTTGAAACCATGTATGAATCTTATAGTGTTTTTAATGAATATAAAACGCGAACCTGTCTGACTTCAAAAAATTTTATAGGTTTCTCACTTATAGTTATGCGTCTAGGCGATCTACGTTTGATCAATCTATGTCTGGTAGCTATAAAACAGATTTGTTATAAGATGTATTTGTGTTTGATAAACTTTAACAACACTTTTATAAAAGAACTATAAGATATTAGAAGGTGCAGTTATTAATAAAAACATTTTCATAAATAAAAGACATATTGTTCAATAAAAATGTTTTCTCAAATATTTTTTGTAAACCAAATTACACAATTCAGAGTTAGTTCATAAAAGATAAAAACATCATATTTTTATACTAGTTCACATCAATCTAAGACTATGTTTATTTTCTTACAACCACTAATGTTTAAGTGTCTTCAACAAAATACAAATAATATTTCAATGGTCTCTTCAAGTTATTTCTCAAGTAGTTTTTCACTAATAATTCCAAGTTATAACCCAAGTATTCTTTCAATAGTCTCTCCAAATTATAAGCTCAAGTATTCTTTTACCAAACCTCTTCACACTCTTTATTAAAACAATGGTTTTAGTGATTTATAGGCTAAGGGTTCACTTAGCTTTTTTCTACATCTCAAGGACCAAATATGAAATAAAGCTCACACTTTCAGGATATACAAAATAAGTAGAGTTTGGAAGAAGAAACAGTACAATGAAAAAGAGAAGAGTGAGTCGCTTAAAGAATTTGAATATGCACAAAGTAGTTTCATTTTGTTGTATTTCAAATGCTTCAATTTTTCTATTTACAGACTTCTTCAAAATATGACCATTTTGAATTCTAACACACAAAGCTTTGTAAAGTTGTGTCTAGTGCATCTTTTGATTTTTTATCTAGTGTTAAATGCTTATCACCAACTAACTAGATATATCATACTTGTTATCTTATTCTTGTGGGCTAGTTGATATGAGAAATGGTTTGTTCCAGAAGAAAACTAGGAAGACCTTTTTCTACATTGCACCATTCAAAACATCTTTTTTGATCCACTTGCACTTTTTAAAAAAATGCCCATTTGAAATTTCTTCTCGAAGGTTAATGAGATAAATTTCTAAAGACAAATCAATTATGTTAAAATATAACTAGCAAAATGTATAGATCTAGAGATTCATCCCAAGTTTTTTTTCTTAACACATGATGATATGTTTGTATAAGTTATTCTTCTACATATTTGTTTGAGTCATGTCTTCACATTATGTACTTGATTTTGCATTTATGAC
The DNA here is from genome assembly GCA_037954015.1 of Psophocarpus tetragonolobus. NCBI lineage: Eukaryota > Viridiplantae > Streptophyta > Magnoliopsida > Fabales > Fabaceae > Psophocarpus > Psophocarpus tetragonolobus. The sequence goes on from CM075688.1 coordinate 93,340,244, forward strand.
TCGACGACTCTTTCTTCATGTTCTGCATCTAACTTCTTTTATGTGTTTCATCTTCATTCTTCAAGTGCTTCTTTTGATAAGACATGTCTACTCTTCGTATCTTGTACCTTTGTCTTGATTTGCCTTGACCGTGTATGTGTTTGCCTTGATCGTGTATATGTTTGCATCTGACTAGATTGTATCTACATCTTTTCAAGATGCGCATCTTCCATCTATGTCTTTTGTCTACACTTGCACCTGTGTCTTCTTATCTCACACATGCATATTCTCATCTTGCATTTGCTTTTTCTTTTCTTACATTTGCATCTTTATTTCTCACATATATGTCTGCTAAGTTTTTACCTGCATCTACTATATGTTTATACACTTTAAATATTTTATTAATAAAACACAAGTAATTTTTATATTCCAAACATCAAAATTAAAAGTATTAATTCGTCTAGTGATTTAACAATCTTAACATTACAATTCTAACACTTCATGTGCTGCATCTACACCTTGATAAGTTACACCTTTTATTGCTTGTGCTTCGTCTACATTCTTCAAGCACTCCATTTTCTTCTTTATAAGATGTATTTTTCTTGTTGCTTTATCTTCATCTGTCCTTATTCTTCATATTCAAGTCTTCTCTTCATAAGATGTTTCTTCTTATCATATGTTGAGTTTGTGTCTTGATAACTTATCAGTTGCGTCCTTACCAACATAGAAAACTTCTACTTCTTGCCATTTATGAATTACACCTTCTTGAACAACAACTTATCTTCATGATGCACGTTTGGTTCTAACTTGACCACATTTGTATCTAACTTGATCCATATGACTTGATCGTGTTTGCGTCTATCTTGACCATGTATGCGTCTAACTAAGATGTGTCTCTAAATTTACACATGAACAACTGCATCTTATACTTTTGCATAGCTACGTCTGTATCTTGGTAAACAATAGATGTAGACTCCCTGAAGCCTTTTATACATGTGCCTTCTAATATTTATACCTATTAACTATCTATGTACATCTTTCAATATAAACATGATATAATAAAGCTTATTCTTATTTGTTATCATCAAAGTCACTTGGATATATAAGAGATTGTCTAATAAACTGGACTTTTAAATTTAACAATGTTGGTAATTTTGTTGCATTTAGAGGAAGTTTTTCCTAACAATGGTATCAAAGCCAAGTTGGAAATACACAAAAGTTTTAAATCTCGTTATTTGATGGGAAAATAAATTTTATAATTTGAAAATCTATCATTCAAAACCTTTTAGTGCAACAAGGTCTTGATTTGTTTTACAAGATAAAAAGTCAATTTGTATAGGTGAAAAGAAACAAGCTTAAATCTAAAGGAAGGTTGTAAGCAAGAATTGATTAGCTCTTATTTCTGAGATAAAGTCAACATTTAAGCAAGATTACACCATAAGTGTGGGAGAAGTTTGTTGTCCCAAAAGGAATATAGAAGGGGGAGTTAATAGATTTTTTACTTGAAACTTTTTTTCAAAAACTGATTTTCAAAATATTCCTTCTTGCCTTCAAAATTGTTTCAAATTAATTTTATTTTTCAAAGATCAATGTTCAGAGCAAGTACGCAGCAAATCAATTTGTTTTGAAAGAATTATTTTTCAATAATTTCTATAGAAAGATTTACTTATCAATTAAACAAAACCACTTATCAAAATGTTCAAGAATGAGATTCAATAGCCAAAAGAGTGTAGGGATTAGAAAATTTGACATAAATGTTTATATTGGTTCAGCCATAAAAAGACTCTTCTTCTCCTCCTCCTTCTCCTCCAAGAATCAACTTTTTTACTCAAAGCTTTTGGGTTTGTTTTTTATTTTTCTCAATTTCTCCTTTATTACTTTCACAATTTAGATAAAAGGTATAGAGTTGTTCTTTCTATGTTTTCAAAAAATAACATATTTGGGTGATAATTTCTCGAGAAGTAAATTGATTAATAATTTATAATTTTAGAAATATCTTGGTCGTTTTATTTATTTGAGTGATAATTTGACATTTGTTATGATTTATTCAAGGAATACATTGTCCTTTTATTAATTTTTGGATGGTGGATTATAACAATTTTAGAAATCATTAAAAACAATTTAGATAAAAGGTTTAGAGTTGTTCTTCCTGTGTTTTCAAAAAATAACATATTTGGGTTTTTATAGAATTTAGTTATAATAGTGGTAGTCTATTGACGAGATTAGGTAATCTACTACCAAGGCTAAAAATTCCAAAATCTTGAATACCAGAAACGAGATAACAAATTACCAAATAGATAATCGATTATCACAAAGAACAATTTAACAATGGTAATCAATTACAGTTGCAGGTAATCGATTAACGTAGAGAGATAGCATCTTTGAATCAAATCATGGTTAATGGTAATCGATTATGGAAGTGGGTAATCAATTATCCCGATGCTAATTTGATTTATGACCCATTTTTCAAGCTTGAACCATCCTAATAATCTATTTCTAGTTTTAGTAATCTAGTACACCAACTTGATAATCTATTACTAACCTTAGTAATCCTTTGACTCATGTTTCAAACAAAGAAAACTAAAGAATTTTGATTGATTTCAAGAATAATTTGAAACTTAAAGAAGTTTAAAACACATGCATATGCCTAGGCTAAACAACCAATACAAATGTGACATCTGTAGAAATGTGTTTGGCATTGCAAAATTAAAATGAAGTACCTACAACTAAACAACAAAACTAAAATCTTTATACTTAGGAGAAACATAGCATTACTTTAAACCCAACGGTCTTAACAGCTTATGTCTAACAAAGTTGAAGAATATTTACACTTCTAAATCGTTGACAAATTGTTTATATTTAGAAATGGAGTTGTATAAACTAAAAATAGAGACTGAAGAAAATTTCCATGACCACATCAACAAATTTAATCAACTTATTAAATAAAGATAAAAATATATTTGATGAGCAGCAAAGAATGTTGTTGTTACCAAATGATATAACTGCAAATGGGAGGATGATGAAAGATAAAATATTGTTAATGGAGCTAACATATTAATTTTTAAAAGTTAGAAAAATATAATTAATTTTTTATTTGGGAAACAACTTTAGCTTATCATTGTAATCTCGAGAAGTAAATTGATTAATAATTTATAATTTTAGAAATATCTTGGTCGTTTTATTTATTTGAGTGATAATTTGACATTTGTTATGATTTATTCAAGGAATACATTGTCCTTTTATTAATTTTTGGATGGTGGATTATAACAATTTTAGAAATCATTAAAAACAATTTAGATAAAAGGTTTAGAGTTGTTCTTCCTGTGTTTTCAAAAAATAACATATTTGGGTTTTTATAGAATTTAGTTATAATAGTGGTAGTCTATTGACGAGATTAGGTAATCTACTACCAAGGCTAGAAATTCCAAAATCTTGAATACCAGAAACGAGATAACAAATTACCAAATAGATAATCGATTATCACAAAGAACAATTTAACAATGGTAATCAATTAAAGTTGCAGGTAATCGATTAACGTAGAGAGATAGCATCTTTGAATCAAATCAGAGTTAATGGTAATCGATTATGGAAGTGGGTAATCAATTATCCCGATGCTAATTTGATTTATGACCCATTTTTCAAGCTTGAACCATCCTAATAATCTATTTCTAGTTTTAGTAATCTAGTACACCAACTTGATAATCTATTACTAACCTTAGTAATCCTTTGACTCATGTTTCAAACAAAGAAAACTAAAGAATTTTGATTGATTTCAAGAATAATTTGAAACTTAAAGAAGTTTAAAACACATGCATATGCCTAGGCTAAACAACCAATACAAATGTGACATCTGTAGAAATGTGTTTGGCATTGCAAAATTAAAATGAAGTACCTACAACTAAACAACAAAACTAAAATCTTTATACTTAGGAGAAACATAGCATTACTTTAAACCCAACGGTCTTAACAGCTTATGTCTAACAAAGTTGAAGAATATTTACACTTCTAAATCGTTGACTAATTGTTTATATTTAGAAATGGAGTTGTATAAACTAAAAATGGAGACTGAAGAAAATTTCCATGACCACATCAACAAATTTAATCAACTTATTAAATAAAGATAAAAATATATTTGATGAGCAGCAAAGAATGTTATTGTTACCAAATGATATAACTGCAAATGGGAGGATGATGAAAGATAAAATATTGTTAATGGAGCTAACATATTAATTTTTAAAAGTTAGAAAAATGTAATTAATTTTTTATTTGGGAAACAACTTTAGCTTATCATTGTAATCTCGAGAAGTAAATTGATTAATAATTTATAATTTTAGAAATATCTTGGTCGTTTTATTTATTTGAGTGATAATTTGACATTTGTTATGATTTATTCAAGGAATACATTGTCCTTTTATTAATTTTTGGATGGTGGATTATAACAATTTTAGAAATCATTAAAAACAATTTAGATAAAAGGTTTAGAGTTGTTCTTCCTGTGTTTTCAAAAAATAACATATTTGGGTTTTTATAGAATTTAGTTATAATAGTGGTAGTCTATTGACGAGATTAGGTAATCTACTACCAAGGCTAAAAATTCCAAAATCTTGAATACCAGAAACGAGATAACAAATTACCAAATAGATAATCGATTATCACAAAGAACAATTTAACAATGGTAATCAATTACAGTTGCAGGTAATCGATTAACGTAGAGAGATAGCATCTTTGAATCAAATCATGGTTAATGGTAATCGATTATGGAAGTGGGTAATCAATTATCCCGATGCTAATTTGATTTATGACCCATTTTTCAAGCTTGAACCATCCTAATAATCTATTTCTAGTTTTAGTAATCTAGTACACCAACTTGATAATCTATTACTAACCTTAGTAATCCTTTGACTCATGTTTCAAACAAAGAAAACTAAAGAATTTTGATTGATTTCAAGAATAATTTGAAACTTAAAGAAGTTTAAAACACATGCATATGCCTAGGCTAAACAACCAATACAAATGTGACATCTGTAGAAATGTGTTTGGCATTGCAAAATTAAAATGAAGTACCTACAACTAAACAACAAAACTAAAATCTTTATACTTAGGAGAAACATAGCATTACTTTAAACCCAACGGTCTTAACAGCTTATGTCTAACAAAGTTGAAGAATATTTACACTTCTAAATCGTTGACTAATTGTTTATATTTAGAAATGGAGTTGTATAAACTAAAAATGGAGACTGAAGAAAATTTCCATGACCACATCAACAAATTTAATCAACTTATTAAATAAAGATAAAAATATATTTGATGAGCAGCAAAGAATGTTGTTGTTACCAAATGATATAACTGCAAATGGGAGGATGATGAAAGATAAAATATTGTTAATGGAGCTAACATATTAATTTTTAAAAGTTAGAAAAATATAATTAATTTTTTATTTGGGAAACAACTTTAGCTTATCATTGTAATCTCGAGAAGTAAATTGATTAATAATTTATAATTTTAGAAATATCTTGGTCGTTTTATTTATTTGAGTGATAATTTGACATTTGTTATGATTTATTCAAGGAATACATTGTCCTTTTATTAATTTTTGGATGGTGGATTATAACAATTTTAGAAATCATTAAAAACAATTTAGATAAAAGGTTTAGAGTTGTTCTTCCTGTGTTTTCAAAAAATAACATATTTGGGTTTTTATAGAATTTAGTTATAATAGTGGTAGTCTATTGACGAGATTAGGTAATCTACTACCAAGGCTAGAAATTCCAAAATCTTGAATACCAGAAACGAGATAACAAATTACCAAATAGATAATCGATTATCACAAAGAACAATTTAACAATGGTAATCAATTAAAGTTGCAGGTAATCGATTAACGTAGAGAGATAGCATCTTTGAATCAAATCAGAGTTAATGGTAATCGATTATGGAAGTGGGTAATCAATTATCCCGATGCTAATTTGATTTATGACCCATTTTTCAAGCTTGAACCATCCTAATAATCTATTTCTAGTTTTAGTAATCTAGTACACCAACTTCATAATCTATTACTAACCTTAGTAATCCTTTGACTCATGTTTCAAACAAAGAAAACTAAAGAATTTTGATTGATTTCAAGAATAATTTGAAACTTAAAGAAGTTTAAAACACATGCATATGCCTAGGCTAAACAACCAATACAAATGTGACATCTGTAGAAATGTGTTTGGCATTGCAAAATTAAAATGAAGTACCTACAACTAAACAACAAAACTAAAATCTTTATACTTAGGAGAAACATAGCATTACTTTAAACCCAACGGTCTTAACAGCTTATGTCTAACAAAGTTGAAGAATATTTACACTTCTAAATCGTTGACTAATTGTTTATATTTAGAAATGGAGTTGTATAAACTAAAAATGGAGACTGAAGAAAATTTCCATGACCACATCAACAAATTTAATCAACTTATTAAATAAAGATAAAAATATATTTGATGAGCAGCAAAGAATGTTATTGTTACCAAATGATATAACTGCAAATGGGAGGATGATGAAAGATAAAATATTGTTAATGGAGCTAACATATTAATTTTTAAAAGTTAGAAAAATGTAATTAATTTTTTATTTGGGAAACAACTTTAGCTTATCATTGTAATCTCGAGAAGTAAATTGATTAATAATTTATAATTTTAGAAATATCTTGGTCGTTTTATTTATTTGAGTGATAATTTGACATTTGTTATGATTTATTCAAGGAATACATTGTCCTTTTATTAATTTTTGGATGGTGGATTATAACAATTTTAGAAATCATTAAAAACAATTTAGATAAAAGGTTTAGAGTTGTTCTTCCTGTGTTTTCAAAAAATAACATATTTGGGTTTTTATAGAATTTAGTTATAATAGTGGTAGTCTATTGACGAGATTAGGTAATCTACTACCATGGCTAAAAATTCCAAAATCTTGAATACCAGAAACGAGATAACAAATTACCAAATAGATAATCGATTATCACAAAGAACAATTTAACAATGGTAATCAATTACAGTTGCAGGTAATCGATTAACGTAGAGAGATAGCATCTTTGAATCAAATCATGGTTAATGGTAATCGATTATGGAAGTGGGTAATCAATTATCCCGATGCTAATTTGATTTATGACCCATTTTTCAAGCTTGAACCATCCTAATAATCTATTTCTAGTTTTAGTAATCTAGTACACCAACTTGATAATCTATTACTAACCTTAGTAATCCTTTGACTCATGTTTCAAACAAAGAAAACTAAAGAATTTTGATTGATTTCAAGAATAATTTGAAACTTAAAGAAGTTTAAAACACATGCATATGCCTAGGCTAAACAACCAATACAAATGTGACATCTGTAGAAATGTGTTTGGCATTGCAAAATTAAAATGAAGTACCTACAACTAAACAACAAAACTAAAATCTTTATACTTAGGAGAAACATAGCATTACTTTAAACCCAACGGTCTTAACAGCTTATGTCTAACAAAGTTGAAGAATATTTACACTTCTAAATCGTTGACTAATTGTTTATATTTAGAAATGGAGTTGTATAAACTAAAAATGGAGATTGAAGAAAATTTCCATGACCACATCAACAAATTTAATCAACTTATTAAATAAAGATAAAAATATATTTGATGAGCAGCAAAGAATGTTATTGTTACCAAATGATATAACTGCAAATAGAAGGATGATGAAAGATAAAATATTGTTAATAGAGCTAACATATTAATTTTTAAAAGTTAGAAAAATGTAATTAATTTTTTATTTGGGAAACAACTTTAGCTTATCATTGTAATCTCGAGAAGTAAATTGATTAATAATTTATAATTTTAGAAATATCTTGGTCGTTTTATTTATTTGAGTGATAATTTGACATTTGTTATGATTTATTCAAGGAATACATTGTCCTTTTATTAATTTTTGGATGGTGGATTATAACAATTTTAGAAATCATTAAAAACAATTTAGATAAAAGGTTTAGAGTTGTTCTTCCTGTGTTTTCAAAAAATAACATATTTGGGTTTTTATAGAATTTAGTTATAATAGTGGTAGTCTATTGAGGAGATTAGGTAATCTACTACCAAGGCTAAAAATTCCAAAATCTTGAATACCAGAAACGAGATAACAAATTACCAAATAGATAATCGATTATCACAAAGAACAATTTAACAATGGTAATCAATTACAGTTGCAGGTAATCGATTAACGTAGAGAGATAGCATCTTTGAATCAAATCATGGTTAATGGTAATCGATTATGGAAGTGGGTAATCAATTATCCCGATGCTAATTTGATTTATGACCCATTTTTCAAGCTTGAACCATCCTAATAATCTATTTCTATTTTTAGTAATCTAGTACACCAACTTGATAATCTATTACTAACCTTAGTAATCCTTTGACTCATGTTTCAAACAAAGAAAACTAAAGAATTTTGATTGATTTCAAGAATAATTTGAAACTTAAAGAAGTTTAAAACACATGCATATGCCTAGGCTAAACAACCAATACAAATGTGACATCTGTAGAAATGTGTTTGGCATTGCAAAATTAAAATGAAGTACCTACAACTAAACAACAAAACTAAAATCTTTATACTTAGGAGAAACATAGCATTACTTTAAACCCAACGGTCTTAACAGCTTATGTCTAACAAAGTTGAAGAATATTTACACTTCTAAATCGTTGACTAATTGTTTATATTTAGAAATGGAGTTGTATAAACTAAAAATGGAGACTGAAGAAAATTTCCATGACCACATCAACAAATTTAATCAACTTATTAAATAAAGATAAAAATATATTTGATGAGCAGCAAAGAATGTTATTGTTACCAAATGATATAACTGCAAATGGGAGGATGATGAAAGATAAAATATTGTTAATGGAGCTAACATATTAATTTTTAAAAGTTAGAAAAATGTAATTAATTTTTTATTTGGGAAACAACTTTAGCTTATCATTGTAATCTCGAGAAGTAAATTGATTAATAATTTATAATTTTAGAAATATCTTGGTCGTTTTATTTATTTGAGTGATAATTTGACATTTGTTATGATTTATTCAAGGAATACATTGTCCTTTTATTAATTTTTGGATGGTGGATTATAACAATTTTAGAAATCATTAAAAACAATTTAGATAAAAGGTTTAGAGTTGTTCTTCCTGTGTTTTCAAAAAATAACATATTTGGGTTTTTATAGAATTTAGTTATAATAGTGGTAGTCTATTGACGAGATTAGGTAATCTACTACCAAGGCTAAAAATTCCAAAATCTTGAATACCAGAAACGAGATAACAAATTACCAAATAGATAATCGATTATCACAAAGAACAATTTAACAATGGTAATCAATTACAGTTGCAGGTAATCGATTAACGTAGAGAGATAGCATCTTTGAATCAAATCATGGTTAATGGTAATCGATTATGGAAGTGGGTAATCAATTATCCCGATGCTAATTTGATTTATGACCCATTTTTCAAGCTTGAACCATCCTAATAATCTATTTCTAGTTTTAGTAATCTAGTACACCAACTTGATAATCTATTACTAACCTTAGTAATCCTTTGACTCATGTTTCAAACAAAGAAAACTAAAGAATTTTGATTGATTTCAAGAATAATTTGAAACTTAAAGAAGTTTAAAACACATGCATATGCCTAGGCTAAACAACCAATACAAATGTGACATCTGTAGAAATGTGTTTGGCATTGCAAAATTAAAATGAAGTACCTACAACTAAACAACAAAACTAAAATCTTTATACTTAGGAGAAACATAGCATTACTTTAAACCCAACGGTCTTAACAGCTTATGTCTAACAAAGTTGAAGAATATTTACACTTCTAAATCGTTGACTAATTGTTTATATTTAGAAATGGAGTTGTATAAACTAAAAATGGAGACTGAAAAAAATTTCCATGACCACATCAACAAATTTAATCAACTTATTAAATAAAGATAAAAATATATTTGATGAGCAGCAAAGAATGTTCTTGTTACCAAATGATATAACTGCAAATGGGAGGATGATGAAAGATAAAATATTGTTAATGGAGCTAACATATTAATTTTTAAAAGTTAGAAAAATGTAATTAATTTTTTATTTGGGAAACAACTTTAGCTTATCATTGTAATCTCGAGAAGTAAATTGATTAATAATTTATAATTTTAGAAATATCTTGGTCGTTTTATTTATTTGAGTGATAATTTGACATTTGTTATGATTTATTCAAGGAATACATTGTCCTTTTATTAATTTTTGGATGGTGGATTATAACAATTTTAGAAATCATTAAAAACAATTTAGATAAAAGGTTTAGAGTTGTTCTTCCTGTGTTTTCAAAAAATAACATATTTGGGTTTTTATAGAATTTAGTTATAATAGTGGTAGTCTATTGACGAGATTAGGTAATCTACTACCATGGCTAAAAATTCCAAAATCTTGAATACCAGAAACGAGATAACAAATTACCAAATAGATAATCGATTATCACAAAGAACAATTTAACAATGGTAATCAATTACAGTTGCAGGTAATCGATTAACGTAGAGAGATAGCATCTTTGAATCAAATCATGGTTAATGGTAATCGATTATGGAAGTGGGTAATCAATTATCCCGATGCTAATTTGATTTATGACCCATTTTTCAAGCTTGAACCATCCTAATAATCTATTTCTAGTTTTAGTAATCTAGTACACCAACTTGATAATCTATTACTAACCTTAGTAATCCTTTGACTCATGTTTCAAACAAAGAAAACTAAAGAATTTTGATTGATTTCAAGAATAATTTGAAACTTAAAGAAGTTTAAAACACATGCATATGCCTAGGCTAAACAACCAATACAAATGTGACATCTGTAGAAATGTGTTTGGCATTGCAAAATTAAAATGAAGTACCTACAACTAAACAACAAAACTAAAATCTTTATACTTAGGAGAAACATAGCATTACTTTAAACCCAACGGTCTTAACAGCTTATGTCTAACAAAGTTGAAGAATATTTACACTTCTAAATCGTTGACTAATTGTTTATATTTAGAAATGGAGTTGTATAAACTAAAAATGGAGATTGAAGAAAATTTCCATGACCACATCAACAAATTTAATCAACTTATTAAATAAAGATAAAAATATATTTGATGAGCAGCAAAGAATGTTATTGTTACCAAATGATATAACTGCAAATAGAAGGATGATGAAAGATAAAATATTGTTAATAGAGCTAACATATTAATTTTTAAAAGTTAGAAAAATGTAATTAATTTTTTATTTGGGAAACAACTTTAGCTTATCATTGTAATCTCGAGAAGTAAATTGATTAATAATTTATAATTTTAGAAATATCTTGGTCGTTTTATTTATTTGAGTGATAATTTGACATTTGTTATGATTTATTCAAGGAATACATTGTCCTTTTATTAATTTTTGGATGGTGGATTATAACAATTTTAGAAATCATTAAAAACAATTTAGATAAAAGGTTTAGAGTTGTTCTTCCTGTGTTTTCAAAAAATAACATATTTGGGTTTTTATAGAATTTAGTTATAATAGTGGTAGTCTATTGAGGAGATTAGGTAATCTACTACCAAGGCTAAAAATTCCAAAATCTTGAATACCAGAAACGAGATAACAAATTACCAAATAGATAATCGATTATCACAAAGAACAATTTAACAATGGTAATCAATTACAGTTGCAGGTAATCGATTAACGTAGAGAGATAGCATCTTTGAATCAAATCATGGTTAATGGTAATCGATTATGGAAGTGGGTAATCAATTATCCCGATGCTAATTTGATTTATGACCCATTTTTCAAGCTTGAACCATCCTAATAATCTATTTCTATTTTTAGTAATCTAGTACACCAACTTGATAATCTATTACTAACCTTAGTAATCCTTTGACTCATGTTTCAAACAAAGAAAACTAAAGAATTTTGATTGATTTCAAGAATAATTTGAAACTTAAAGAAGTTTAAAACACATGCATATGCCTAGGCTAAACAACCAATACAAATGTGACATCTGTAGAAATGTGTTTGGCATTGCAAAATTAAAATGAAGTACCTACAACTAAACAACAAAACTAAAATCTTTATACTTAGGAGAAACATAGCATTACTTTAAACCCAACGGTCTTAACAGCTTATGTCTAACAAAGTTGAAGAATATTTACACTTCTAAATCGTTGACTAATTGTTTATATTTAGAAATGGAGTTGTATAAACTAAAAATGGAGACTGAAGAAAATTTCCATGACCACATCAACAAATTTAATCAACTTATTAAATAAAGATAAAAATATATTTGATGAGCAGCAAAGAATGTTATTGTTACCAAATGATATAACTGCAAATGGGAGGATGATGAAAGATAAAATATTGTTAATGGAGCTAACATATTAATTTTTAAAAGTTAGAAAAATGTAATTAATTTTTTATTTGGGAAACAACTTTAGCTTATCATTGTAATCTCGAGAAGTAAATTGATTAATAATTTATAATTTTAGAAATATCTTGGTCGTTTTATTTATTTGAGTGATAATTTGACATTTGTTATGATTTATTCAAGGAATACATTGTCCTTTTATTAATTTTTGGATGGTGGATTATAACAATTTTAGAAATCATTAAAAACAATTTAGATAAAAGGTTTAGAGTTGTTCTTCCTGTGTTTTCAAAAAATAACATATTTGGGTTTTTATAGAATTTAGTTATAATAGTGGTAGTCTATTGACGAGATTAGGTAATCTACTACCAAGGCTAAAAATTCCAAAATCTTGAATACCAGAAACGAGATAACAAATTACCAAATAGATAATCGATTATCACAAAGAACAATTTAACAATGGTAATCAATTACAGTTGCAGGTAATCGATTAACGTAGAGAGATAGCATCTTTGAATCAAATCATGGTTAATGGTAATCGATTATGGAAGTGGGTAATCAATTATCCCGATGCTAATTTGATTTATGACCCATTTTTCAAGCTTGAACCATCCTAATAATCTATTTCTAGTTTTAGTAATCTAGTACACCAACTTGATAATCTATTACTAACCTTAGTAATCCTTTGACTCATGTTTCAAACAAAGAAAACTAAAGAATTTTGATTGATTTCAAGAATAATTTGAAACTTAAAGAAGTTTAAAACACATGCATATGCCTAGGCTAAACAACCAATACAAATGTGACATCTGTAGAAATGTGTTTGGCATTGCAAAATTAAAATGAAGTACCTACAACTAAACAACAAAACTAAAATCTTTATACTTAGGAGAAACATAGCATTACTTTAAACCCAACGGTCTTAACAGCTTATGTCTAACAAAGTTGAAGAATATTTACACTTCTAAATCGTTGACTAATTGTTTATATTTAGAAATGGAGTTGTATAAACTAAAAATGGAGACTGAAAAAAATTTCCATGACCACATCAACAAATTTAATCAACTTATTAAATAAAGATAAAAATATATTTGATGAGCAGCAAAGAATGTTCTTGTTACCAAATGATATAACTGCAAATGGGAGGATGATGAAAGATAAAATATTGTTAATGGAGCTAACATATTAATTTTTAAAAGTTAGAAAAATGTAATTAATTTTTTATTTGGGAAACAACTTTAGCTTATCATTGTAATCTCGAGAAGTAAATTGATTAATAATTTATAATTTTAGAAATATCTTGGTCGTTTTATTTATTTGAGTGATAATTTGACATTTGTTATGATTTATTCAAGGAATACATTGTCCTTTTATTAATTTTTGGATGGTGGATTATAACAATTTTAGAAATCATTAAAAACAATTTAGATAAAAGGTTTAGAGTTGTTCTTCCTGTGTTTTCAAAAAATAACATATTTGGGTTTTTATAGAATTTAGTTATAATAGTGGTAGTCTATTGACGAGATTAGGTAATCTACTACCAAGGCTAAAAATTCCAAAATCTTGAATACCAGAAACGAGATAACAAATTACCAAATAGATAATCGATTATCACAAAGAACAATTTAACAATGGTAATCAATTACAGTTGCAGGTAATCGATTAACGTAGAGAGATAGCATCTTTGAATCAAATCATGGTTAATGGTAATCGATTATGGAAGTGGGTAATCAATTATCCCGATGCTAATTTGATTTATGACCCATTTTTCAAGCTTGAACCATCCTAATAATCTATTTCTAGTTTTAGTAATCTAGTACACCAACTTGATAATCTATTACTAACCTTAGTAATCCTTTGACTCATGTTTCAAACAAAGAAAACTAAAGAATTTTGATTGATTTCAAGAATAATTTGAAACTTAAAGAAGTTTAAAACACATGCATATGCCTAGGCTAAACAACCAATACAAATGTGACATCTGTAGAAATGTGTTTGGCATTGCAAAATTAAAATGAAGTACCTACAACTAAACAACAAAACTAAAATCTTTATACTTAGGAGAAACATAGCATTACTTTAAACCCAACGGTCTTAACAGCTTATGTCTAACAAAGTTGAAGAATATTTACACTTCTAAATCGTTGACTAATTGTTTATATTTAGAAATGGAGTTGTATAAACTAAAAATGGAGACTGAAGAAAATTTCCATGACCACATCAACAAATTTAATCAACTTATTAAATAAAGATAAAAATATATTTGATGAGCAGCAAAGAATGTTATTGTTACCAAATGATATAACTGCAAATGGGAGGATGATGAAAGATAAAATATTGTTAATGGAGCTAATATATTAATTTTTAAAAGTTAGAAAAATGTAATTAATTTTTTATTTGGGAAACAACTTTAGCTTATCATTGTAATCTCGAGAAGTAAATTGATTAATAATTTATAATTTTAGAAATATCTTGGTCGTTTTATTTATTTGAGTGATAATTTGACATTTGTTATGATTTATTCAAGGACTATATTGTCCTTTTATTAATTTTTGGATGATGGATTATAACAATTTTAGAAATCATTAAAAACAATTTAGATAAAAGGTTTAGAGTTGTTCTTCCTGTGTTTTCAAAAAATAACATATTGGGGTTTTTATAGAATTTAGTTATAATAGTGGTAGTCTATTGACGAGATTAGGTAATCTACTACCAAGGCTAGAAATTCCAAAATCTTGAATACCAGAAACGAGATAACAAATTACCAAATAGATAATCGATTATCACAAAGAACAATTTAACAATGGTAATCAATTAAAGTTGCAGGTAATCGATTAACGTAGAGAGATAGCATCTTTGAATCAAATCAGAGTTAATGGTAATCGATTATGGAAGTGGGTAATCAATTATCCCGATGCTAATTTGATTTATGACCCATTTTTCAAGCTTGAACCATCCTAATAATCTATTTCTAGTTTTAGTAATCTAGTACACCAACTTGATAATCTATTACTAACCTTAGTAATCCTTTGACTCATGTTTCAAACAAAGAAAACTAAAGAATTTTGATTGATTTCAAGAATAATTTGAAACTTAAAGAAGTTTAAAACACATGCATATGCCTAGGCTAAACAACCAATACAAATGTGACATCTGTAGAAATGTGTTTGGCATTGCAAAATTAAAATGAAGTACCTACAACTAAACAACAAAACTAAAATCTTTATACTTAGGAGAAACATAGCATTACTTTAAACCCAACGGTCTTAACAGCTTATGTCTAACAAAGTTGAAGAATATTTACACTTCTAAATCGTTGACTAATTGTTTATATTTAGAAATGGAGTTGTATAAACTAAAAATGGAGACTGAAAAAAATTTCCATGACCACATCAACAAATTTAATCAACTTATTAAATAAAGATAAAAATATATTTGATGAGCAGCAAAGAATGTTATTGTTACCAAATGATATAACTGCAAATGGGAGGATGATGAAAGATAAAATATTGTTAATGGAGCTAATATATTAATTTTTAAAAGTTAGAAAAATGTAATTAATTTTTTATTTGGGAAACAACTTTAGTTTATCATTGTAATCTCGAGAAGTAAATTGATTAATAATTTATAATTTTAGAAATATCTTGGTCGTTTTATTTATTTGAGTGATAATTTGACATTTGTTATGATTTATTCAAGGACTATATTGTCCTTTTATTAATTTTTGGATGATGGATTATAACAATTTTAGAAATCATTAAAAACAATTTTTAAAACTAAATTGATATTTGGTCCGATTTTAATCTATTCCTAACTTAAATCCTAGTAAAAATATCATTACTTAATGCATGTATTATTCAATGCCTTGTGTTTTTCTTTTTGTTTTTTTTTTTAGAAAAAAAGGTAAAATTTATCTCATTATTACAAGACGTAAGATATTTATATGATAATAAATTTGATACAAGTTGCATAACAAGTACACTCATATAAAAAGTTTTAGATCACAATTTCTTTTTATACTAAATTGATTATTTCTATATTTAAAAGTTATGTAAAAAGGTGAATAGCAGTTTAAAACTCTTAAACTTATTATTCAATGCTTGTAATATTACTTATTAGTGATATCATAAACTTGCTTTAGTCAGTGATTGCGGGCGGCAGGTTAATTATTCACCTGACTGAAGTCTCTCAACGAAGTTATGGTAATTACCCGTTATGTTTACGTAATTCTATTTCTTTCTTTAAAGTTTAAACGGCCCTCGTTTGTGGACAAATTAAATACTTTGTATTTTGATGTTTACGTATCTAGAATTTTTACATTAAATAATGTTGGTTTCTAGACAAATTTTGTTTCTAGGATCCTAGTGACGAAAAGTGGTTGAAACTCGACAGCAATGGGTAGTAAAACCATGGAATGTGCCAGAAAGTTCTATCCAACTCAGATAGATGACGTACCAGATGAAGCTTCTTCCAAGAAAGTGATGGAATTAACTTGATTAATGTTTGATGGATAGGAAAAAATATCATAAATCCATGCCTAGACTGGTTGGTGAGAAAAAGTTAGTGAACTTTAATTTAAAAACTTAGGATACATTCCACTTAATTGCATGAAGTTTAATGAAATCATATCCAATATCTTCTTTTTTTGGGTTACTTCGATTTTCCTTCACTCGTATATAACTTCGTAAGAAATTAAAAGAGATATATAAATGAAAAGAATATATTTTTATTTGTATAGAGTAAAAATAATTTATAATCAAAATTTATTAAATCTCAAAAGATGTAAGCGTAATGTACCATAAAAATTAATTAAAGAAAACGCATGAGAAACATTATTATTAAAGACACCGACTAGTTTCATATTTATAGGACTAATGTTTACAGTAGTTAGTAGGTTACTCTAGGTTTCTTACGCTACTTTATGTATATTTTTAAGGAATTTAATAGTTTAAATTTGTATATCATTTAAAAAAACAATGGTATATGTTAAATGGATTCGCGATTCAATCCAGTTTTGTACATACCATTAACAGATATCAACTTCTTAAACTTGGGGAAACCCAAGGATGCCCTTGGAAAACCAAAAAAAGCAATGCATAAATTAGTCCATTTATGATATATGTAATTTTAATTCTATTTTTAAGTTTTTTCTACCTTACAATTCTTTTAATTACTTTATGCCTTACATTTACATATTGAAACAAATTTTTTTAGGGAACATCGAAACAGCCCTAAAAAAGACTGTAAAAGTTAATTGCTGAAAATATATTTTATCTTCCAAAATAAAGGGCAAATCACGTATAAAAGGAAAGCTAATCTATATTAACTTCGGTTTGCATCTGGAGCTCGTACAAGAATCATGAATGTTGTCCTCCGATGATTTTCTGGAGACAAAAAACATTCATCTACACCTGCAAACATGGATCATGATAGCACCTGAAGTCCATGAATTTGAATAGAAAATTCTTTATTCAATGTTTAATTAACATTTTATCCTTAAAAAATACTGTTTTTAAATTTATCCTTAAATTTAGTGTGCATAATAATGATATTAAAATTTTAATAATTTATCACGTGATTAAAAAATTTAACAAAATAGTTTAATATAATTTTTTAAGTAAATTATGTTTTTAAATAAGATATTAAAAACATAATTTATTCTAAAATATTATATAGCTATCCCTTTTAAAGTCCATGACGACTAGTTAATTATAAAAATGCTGAATTAACATTGTTAATAAAAACTAACGAATAAAAGTAAAAATGTTGTTCAACAACAAAGACTAAAAACATATAAAAAACTATTTAAAAGACCAAATTAAAAAAAAAAAAAAAACAAAAACTTAAAGGACTAAAACCAAAAAAATCCATTTTTCAAGAACCAAAATATTATTTATGCCTATATTTGGAACTAGTTTTTCTATGTAGCATATTTGCCTACTCTATATAAAGTGAACTTGGTCATTTTCCTTTCTATTTGCCAAGTGATATCACATATCTGAAGTAAACTTGGTCCTTTTTCTTTCTATTTGCCAAGTGAAATCACATATCTGAAGTCTCAAAATACAAATTGATATGCACAAATATGTATTCAATTTTAAGGGTAATGGTATAGTTTAGTTACAGGAAGAAGTAAAACAATGAGTCCTATGTATGTACGTTTGAAGGGTGAAACTGAAAGGGAGGTGCAAACAAAACTGACAGAAAGGGAATAATTCTATCTATCTCCCTACCACCATTGTGATTGTCAAATCATTTGAAACATCAAGGCCATCCATGCAGAATTCTCTGCCCTCACATCTCCTCATGGAAGTAATCAAAGGCTGCATAGGCATGGGAAGACTCGTTGCTTCACTTTCCAGCATCAACACCACAGCAGACATGTTTGGTCTATGAGCTGCCGAATCTTGCACACATAACATCCCTATGTGTATGCATCTCAAAGCCTTGTTTTTAGGACTAGAATCACGAATGCAAGAATCAACAAGCTCCATTGCTCTGTGTTCATTCCAAAGATGCCACGCCTACACACATTTCATCATAAAAACATCAACTTCTGCCATTTCAATAAACACTAAGCATTAAAAAAATTGCAACTCTAACACAATAATATAGATACTCACATATCCTATGAGACTTGAGTCATCTGTGTTACGAAAGCTAGTGTTTCTACGGCCACTCAAAATTTCTAGTAGTAATACACCAAAACTATATACATCAGATTTGACTGAAAACAGACCTTCCATTGCATATTCAGGGGCCATATAACCACTGCAGCAATGTTATATATTAAGATTAGGCTGGTCCAAGAAAGAATTAACAAGTGGGTGACACAAAACATACAAGTCAAATAAAAAAATCATACTTACTATGTACCAACTACTCTATTTGTATTGGCTTCATTCTGATTCCCACCAAATATCCTGGCCAAACCAAAGTCCGATATTTTAGGATTCATATTTTCGTCCAACAAAATGTTACTTGCTTTTAGATCTCGATGAATTATTCTTAGTCTTGAATCCCTATGCAAGTAAAGTAATCCTCTTGCAATGCCTTCAATAATCTCAGAGCGTCTAGTCCAATCTAATTGTGTTTGTTTCACTGGATCTGTCATGATGTCAAGCAGACAGAGCAAACGTTCAAAAAAAAAAAAAAAAAAGCAGGAAGAGCAAAATTGTTAGGAAAATGCACCAATTATTTCTTTTCATATTGACTTAAAACGCAGAAAGAAATGGGCAGGGTTAGTGTCAAGAAACTTACCAAATAATACGCAATCCAAGCTTTTGTTTGGCATGTATTCATATACCAGCAACTTCTCTTCCCCTTGAATCGAACAACCCATTAGTCTAACCAGATTTCTGTGCTGTAGTTTGGCTATCAGCACCATCTCATTCTTGAACTCCTCTAAACCTTGGCCAGAGCGTCTTGAAAGCCTCTTAACAGCTATTTGTTCTCCGTCTGGAAGCTTTCCCTGGTAAATGGAGCAAATGATTTTCCTTACATTTTAGAAGGTCATTTTATATTACTAAAAGATAAAAGATGGGCTTAATAGAATAATGTTTACCTTGTAGACAGGGCCAAAGCCCCCTTGCCCAAGCT
This sequence comes from Psophocarpus tetragonolobus, assembly GCA_037954015.1. NCBI lineage: Eukaryota > Viridiplantae > Streptophyta > Magnoliopsida > Fabales > Fabaceae > Psophocarpus > Psophocarpus tetragonolobus. The sequence goes on from CM075688.1 coordinate 93,360,239, forward strand.
TATTTTCCTCAGAGAAATTGTTTGTGGCTATTGAAATGCAACTAAAATTAAAAAGTGGAAATTCTGGTCCACTTAGTTGGCTCCCCTCCAAACTAAGGTCAGCTGATGCTGAAAATTCAGCTGACACGTCTCTGTTATTGCTTCCATAAAAAACTGGTAGTACATCACTATTTTTGCAACAAGAAGCGGGGGAAACTGTAGGCAGAACTCAAAAGAAAATGAGAAACACACACAAGTCAATATAAAAAACAGCATTTGACACCTTTGTGTCAAGTATCTGAGAAAAAAATATTAGAATCCAGGGGGGCTGAATATTTCACCTTTAAGTTTTCCCTTGAACCTCCACACCAGCCATACAAAGATTCCTAGACAAATTAACCCCGCCATAACAGCTGAAATTATTATCACAATCATGTTCTTTTTTCCTCCATCATCTGTATAAAGTGAAAACACAGAAGTCATCAATGTTATTAGAACCTGACGAAGGTTGTGAGAAATTCTAAAGATTCTTTCCTTCTCATCAACTTCATATTCATAGACAATAAAAATCAATGTATTTTAATTATTAACAACCTGAGATGACTAATTAGCTGAAAGATAAGTTCAATCAATATCTGTAGTTTCATTTCTTTTTTCGGTACATTGATTTACATATCAGAAATAAAATAACAAATAGGGTGAGAAAAGGCAAGCACTCTTGATGTCAGACCATTTTATAGTGATAAATGTAAATAAAATTTGAAATGTCATTTAAGGAATGAAGAATCAAAGGGAGTCTTTACCTTACCTAAATCAGAATGAGCGAGACGGATGTGCAGCGTATTTCCTCCACCTTGAAAATGTTGAATATCAATCAAATCCCCATACCAAACCATGCACCCTATTCCATTAACATTGGCATAAGCCGTGCAAGAATAATTGTTCAAACACACAGTCTCACAAAGTTCGGTGGAAAACACACGTGCGAAATCGGGCAACTTGAGAGACCTATGATCGAAGAACCCATCGTTGGGAACCCCAGAAATGGCATTCATCTGAGCCTTGAGCGGAGTCATCCTCGTACACCCAGCGGACCAGTTCCCATTTTGCCACTGATCCATATGCTTGGGTTTAAAACCTCGTATGCAAGTACAGACAGGCAAATCCGAAGTGGACGAACGACACGCAGCGAAACTCCCACACTTGTTGTAAATATCACACTCGTGAAGAGGCTCTCTTTGAATCTGGTTCCAACGTTTCTCATCCTCGTTCCACCTAAACTCAGTCTCATAGCCATCTGACATGATTTGAAACCTGACCTTATCATTGCCCTTTAACGGGTTATATATGAAATACTTTCCACCTTTACCATCCCTATTAAGCGTAAAACCGTAAAGATAATTCCCCATGATAGACAAGCCTTGAAACATTCTACCATCCCAATACCCACTTCTCCACCTTCTGTTTTCTCCTTCCCAAACCACTATCTGGGGCAACCCTTCAGGATCCACCCCCATAGTGTAGTTCCCCTTTGAAGGAAACGTGTCTGATTTCCATGACGTGAAGACATAGTGACAACCCTGCCCAGTTGAAGCCCCCACGGGCACTTTCATACCGGGCATGTATGTATCCGTTGGATTCTCGAAGCTTTGCCAAACCTCTTTCTGTTCGCTTGAGAGAACCAGATTGCCATCGTCACGAAGCGAAGCAAAGGAGTTATTGGAATCAAAGGAAACGTTGGTGGACCAGACAGGGTTCTTGCCTGCATCGAGGACTACCAGGTTGCCGTCATTGCCAATGCCAAGGGATCCTCCGGTGCCGTTGATGGGTTTGTCGCGGTTTGCCACCCAAATAACTGTCTGTCCGGGTATTTTGTAGTACCAAATTCCAACGTAGCGGGAAGAGGAGTTGTGGGAACCGAAGAAACCCATGACAAAGTTGAGGTCTCGAGACACCAATGTCTCATTGTCCCTGATGAAGACGCCCCGCGTGATCCTCGTCCTGTTTGCTGCGATGTGGAAAGAGAGCAAAGAAAAGAGAAAAACATAAAAGGAGACTGTGACGGGTGCCATTGGGGTTGGGGTCGGGGTCGGGAATTATGAAAGCATTAAAGGAGAGACTTGGCAAGAGATAGATGATTCCAACTTCAAAGTGAGAAAAGGGTGAAGACTGAACGTATTTATTTCACCATTGGAGACACAAGAGGACCTCAGTTGATACTCACAAGACACGTTTACATTCTCTCTCTCTCTCTCTCTCTCTGCACTGTGCTTGGAGAAACCAGAAAGAGTTGAAAATGAAACAAACGTCATGCTCATAGCTAAGTGACACTTTTGTTTTTTCCCCACAAGCAATTAATTAACAAGCAAGGAAAAGGTACCACTATCATATTAAGTTGTGTTACTCATTCACTCAATGCCTTCCACTCTGGCCAGAAACCCCACTTTTCCTTTCACGCCCCAAAGAGACAAATACTAACAATTTTCTTTTTAGGATAAAAACAGAGATAAAATGTGATACAACTTGTATTGAAGAAACTTTTACACCACCTATAGAATTAAAGTTTATGCATGTTATATTGTACTATTTCTTTTTTGAAATTTCCATTTTTATAATAGAAATACATCATGTTAATAAATAGTATGTTTGTTAATAAAAGTGGATTTTCTGTTTTTCACTTTTTATTCTTTAAAAAATTTAAATATTTTTAATAACATTAATAAAATGTAAATACTTTTTTAAAAATAATTCATATAAACTAAAGAATAAAAAGATCTTAGATTAAAAATATTTTCATAAAATTTATTTAATTTTTTTCTTTTATTCATTGCATTTCTTTCACTTTTCTAATTCATACATAACATAAACGTGACCGTTTTCCTCAACCGAGTAATCCGAAAATCATATTTTGGTTAATCACTTCCCAGCGTATAAACTATAAACCAAAACTTAAATAAAATTTAAGTGGTTGGTCCACCCACATATAATTACTTAATTATTGCGAACAATTAATTAAGTCAAATCTTAAACCTAATTACTTAATTAATGTATAACTTCATAAAATTTTAGTATTTTACAAATAAATCAACTCATATATAATCTTTATTTAACAAAAAAATTGCCATTATATAGCAGAAAATAAATTGCCATTTCTGACATTTTCTTCTCTTCTAAAATGAGTCTATCATCTTCTAAAAAATTGATATTACCGGTTTGGTGGCCAAACATGTAGGATTTAGCGTATATACGAGCATGTGAATGGAGAGGAAAAGAAAACAAATCTATTTGTCTTTATTATCATCCTAGAAGAAGAAAAAATCTTTTAGGTAAGACACTAATTCTTCAGAGGAAATGATTATTTTTAAGTTACAAATAGTAAAGTAAAAATAATTAATTTTTAGTTAATTGAAATTTTTTGTTTAAAAATTTATATATGCACTCATTCTTATCTAAATATAAATATTTTAATTAACTTATATGAAAATTAAAGGATGCAAAACTAAAAACACAAAACACTTAAAAATGAACTAAGAGTATGATAAAATTGAGATTGGGGTTCATCGTTCAATCTCTTAGTATATGCATAAGTTGCATGCTCTTATATAGTATATTTCTATTGACGCATATGCACATATACTTTCACCTTGCCTCCCTGAGCACAAAGATTCTAAAAACAATATGCTAAACGATGATCCCTCGTCCCATAACAATCGTTTCAGTATTAAGATTTTCAAATCACATGTATAACGCAATCAAGACCTATTCCTAGTGTCAATTTAGATTTTAAAGAACGCTACCCAGCAAAACATTAGCATATGATTCAACATAAATCTACTGAACAAAATATGAGTGCCTCCTGGCCAAATGTAGCGATATAGAACCACAAGACTATCTCAATTGAATAGATTCAAGAAACACAAACATCACCTTTATCAAGTGTATAATTGTCTCTTGAGTCATCTATGCAATCGATTGATGAGTTTTGTCGAGTTCAAGAATAATGAAGAATTTTGACATTAAGTAAGACCAAACAGATTTAGTGTTATACAAGTGAGGAGTGAAATGACTCAAGTTCGATAGTTAATATCTCGCCTCAATAATATAGTTTTAAACCATTATACTATTCATTGTTTCAACTAATAATTATGTAATATATAATTGATTGATCAATTTAAAAAAATAATAAATTTATACTGTAAGATGTACAAATCACATCAAATCAATTATAAAATAGGAAATTATTATTGGTTGGTCTAAGAATCATATAATAATTCTAAAAATATCCAATTTTATTCTAGTTCCGCAAATGTATAAAATGTTCTAAATTGGAAAGGTTTTTAGATAAAAGTCTCTTAAAAAGAACAAATAAATCTTATATAATTTTATATTGACTTAGAGACATGATAATTCAGTGAAATCCAAACAATAAGTTAGCTACAATAAATCCATATACATTACTCGCTCATAGCTGCTGCAAGTTGATATAGTTTTACTATATTCGACTTTGATAATTTAAAATTGTTGAATTAATGTATAGTTACATCTGTTAAATTATCATTTAACGAAGTTACAATCAAGAAATTATGAAAATATTATTAAATAAGGTTAAAATTGTTCATATCTACGATGAAAATAAAAATAAAAATAGATTTAAATTTTACAAGAATCAAAATTCATATGAAAAAATATTGGAAGTCGAAATTAGTATTTTGTAAAAATTTTATAGGAATTGAAGCATAATTTACACTTAATTAGTTTTTTTAAGAATGATATCATTAAATAAGCTTAAAATAGTTAATATTTATTTATATTTAATTATTTGAATAAAAAAATTGCTGCTGCTTATAATTGAATTCAAATAGAGTATAATTTACATTTTCTATTCAAACTATATTTTATGATAAATAGAAAAACTTTTTTAATTTTTTTTATTTCTCTTATTTATTTCAACCTTCTGTGGTAACATCATTATGGTCGGTGTTGCTTGATAGTTGAGATAAATTTCCATAACCAATAAGTGATATCTAGAAAGACACGGGTTTCACATTATTCACGCGAAATATGCAGCAGCATTTCTTACACGGTTTCACATAAATGAAGTATAATTTTTTTCTCAAATTTAATTTTTCATTTTAAGGTTTAAAAATAAATAATTTTATAAAATATAAAAAAATTTAAAAATAATTTTATAGAATCAAGCCAAAGTGATCTTGAAATACGTTGAAAGTAACTGATATGTCCTTGAAAATTAATTTTCAGTAGTTGCTGCCATTGAGTGAAGAAGTTTTCATAGGTCTGCAAACATCAGAGTAAACTAATTCAACTTTTCACTTCCTCTCCATGTGGTTGAACTAGGAAAAGACATTCTATGTTGCTTATCGAGTTGACTTCCTTCACATGTACTACTTATAAAAAAACTTGAATATTTGGCAAGTCTTTAACTAATTCATGCTTTTGAGCAAATTGAATGCATCTCAAATTTATAGTGATCAAACCTTTTGTATCATAGTTTAGAATCAAGTTCGATCAATCTTGCTAACTTTGCACTCATGTTCATAATTAAATTTTAATTAGTAGGAAAACTTCTTTTTCTCATATTCATAATTAAATTTTAATGTTGTTAGTTTTGTACTCATGTTCATAATTAAATTTCCAATCTTCATTGATCCTCCAGCGGTTTTCATCTCTAAAAATAATTCTAATTTAATTGTCTTGTGTTGAGTGCAATCATAGTATTGGCCATGAACAACTCTCCATCATCTTTAGTTTTGGTAACATTTTCCTTTTGGAAAGTTTGAGTTTGCTGATTTTGATGTTGCGGTTTCAGCCTACAAAATTTCTCTATGCAACTATTCTTGTAGTATCCGCATTGCATAGATGGTTGTTTTCCCTTTGTACCAACAATCACTTTCCTTGTGACTAGTTCTCTAATAAATTCTACAATTTGAAAATTTTTTTCTCATCTTGAATCTTCTCGAGAGTGATCTCCAACAACTTTGTTCTCATTTTTTGTTGAAACAACCTTCTATTTGTATTTGCTAAATATGAAGAGCTATCTCAATTGCTTTTGCTTGTCTAAGAAGTTTTGGTTGCTCTTGACCATAGAGAGCATTCATAAATTCTGTCAAGCTTAACTTGTTGAGATCCTTTGACTATTCAAGTGAAAAAGTCTTGGATTGAAACCTTTCAAATAACATCACTAAATATTTTTCCACTATTCTGTTGTCTGGAAAAATCTCTCACGACAACCTAATCTAGTTTAAATTTTCATCAACATTGTCATGAAGTCCTTTTTATATTTTTCAACATTTTTCATCTTCAAACTCACTTTTAAGATTAAGAACTTTCATTTTTATTTTTTTGTAAAAGGAAAAATTTATTCAGCATAACTAGGACTCCCACTTGTCATAAGATATGACAATGAAGAGTTTGTTGAGAGTACAAATAAATAGACATAAGTAAGAACAACTTATAAGAAACCCTTCCTCCCCCCTCCATAAATAGCAACTTACAAAGAGTTCCTCACACAAAAACACAAACTAGAAAAGAGAGCTCCCTGCTACATACCATAAATAGATAAAAAAAATGGATCTAAGTATTTCTTATCCCCATCCTAAAAATACATAATACCGGTTGGGAAGACCACTCAAAAAAATATACGGAGGAGAGAGACCTTACAGAGCTCCTTGATTCACAATCAAGACCTTTACAAAGACATTTGCTAGACTTTTTCAACAATGAAGGACTCACCCTTAAATACTATGCATTCTTTACAAATCAAATTCCTCACAAAGTAGCCAACCAAATTATACTCAGGATCTCTCTCAATTGTAGATTTTTTTACAGAATTAGAAATATCCAGTAGAGGCCAAAAGTCTATTTCACCATTAGCAGACAACGCAGACATATAACCTAACCACCTATAACAGTTCATCCAGCCAAGGTAACTAGACTTACAGGTGAATAGAAGGTAATTTACATATTCTGATTTCAAGCAGCAGACAATGCAAGTTTTGTTAGTAGAGGAAAGAATGTTTCTTTTTGCCAATTCAATCTTTGTAGAAATCTGTTCAGGGTTTGCCTTCCAACAAAATGCCATCACCTTAGATGGTGCCTTTAACTTCTATAACCTTTTAAAAATGGGGGGACAACCTCCTGAGATGCTCCACAAGATAAGCAATAGGCTTCCTTCATGGAATACTCACCATAATTTCCTTGACTATTACCCCATCCACATCCATCCTTCACATCCCTCTTTATAGGAACCCCTTTCAGAACACTCTTCAACTTTCTCAATACTCTCACTCTCAGTTAAATAACTCCCTCCTCCAACTAAGTCTCCAAACTCAACTATTATTACTCCACCCCAACTTCTGAAATGGATCTTCTCTTTGATTGGATAGAGCACACAATTTAGGAAATAAAGATTTAAACTCACCAGACACCTTGCATTCCCCTTTCCAAAATTTAAACAAGGACTCATCCCTTACCAAGGGTTTAACCTCACCAGAGAACGACTCTTCTATCACCACTTCAGCAGTTACTTTTAGATATCATTACACTATTAAGACCCTCATTTCCTTTGTCTCACTACCAGATTTCTCATGATATCCTCGTATCTAGTCTTTAAAACTTTGATCTAAAGGGAATTACTCCCCTGAAGAACCCTCTACACCATTTACCAAGTCATGCTTTGTTGAATGTTACCACATCTTTAATGTCAAGATCTCCTTAACTTTTATCTTTGCACACCTACTCTCATTTTATCTATGCTACTTTGTTCACTCTTTCAAGCCGCCCCACCAAAATCTCCTTTGCATAGACTGGATAGCTTTGGACACCTTCTTCAGGACCTGTAAAAAGACAAAAAATAGAGAGGATGAGTTTGATTAAGCAAATCCGCCCTTCCAAGGAGAAATTTTTTTGTCTCCACAATGTTAATTTCACTCTCATTTTATCTAGGACCGACTTCCAGACAAGCTCGCACCTCACATTAGCCCCTATTGGAACCCCCAGATAGGAAAATGGCATCTGCAGTACTCCACCACTTCTAAGAGATCATAAGCTCTCAACTGAACTCTCATCCTCACAGCCAAATTTCGTAGCTTTTTCCTACAAATATAGGAGGTGTTGGTAAAGAAACATTGTTGAAAACATTGTTATAAAAATCAAACTGGTCTAGATTGATGCATTGCATTTTTATTTATTTTTAGGTTTTATTTTAATTTGAAATTTATTTATTTTTATGTCATTTAGATTAAATATTTACATTTTAAGTGTCTTTAAATTATATTTTGGATTTTGTTATGTTTTTAGTGTTTTTGTTGTTGTATGATATGATTTGCTAGAATTTTATGCACTTTTGGACTCATTTGGAACATTGGAGTAAAGCTTTGAGCTCTGGAGGAAATTTAGAAGAAAAAAAGAGTTAATTGTTGAATTTTAAAAGATTGTAATCCTAGTCTAAATAAAGGTTGTGAACTTTTGATAAAAAAACAACATAGAGAGCAAGGTTTGGTTTGGAGCTTCTCCTTTCCCTTTTCACTCTTAATTTTCAAGATTGATGATCTTTAATGTCTTGCTTTTTTATACTTATAGATATGTGTGAGTAACATTTTTATTCTAGGATTGAGGTTTAACCATTGACTCTATGATGAATATTTAAGTATTTTATTGTTTTTATTGGTTTCTCTTGATTTTTTCTCCATTGCTTTTACCGATACAATACGCTTGATCACCATGCTTGTAGTCATAGATAATTAGGGAAATACCAAAAAATGAACTCAATTATTTGAACCCTAAGGAAAGAACTTAGAAATTAATCACGAAAGCAGATTTAACCATTCGAGGACTCAATAAATTAGAAAAGAACTTATTGGGTTTGATTGAATATAGCTACCACGTACAATTAGATACACATTCATACCTTGAAAGAGAACAAACATTACCTTAGGTTAATTCACCTTCATAGAGAATAAATAAGCTTAAAAGTTAATACAATTTTTTTTTCAAAAAACTATTATAGATAACTTATTCAAATAAGCTTAACACAGCTTATGTACCCTATATAATGCTTTTATAAATTTATCCATCACTTATATAAATGATTATATAATAAATAAGTTGTAAATAAACTGTTTGAAAGATTGAACAAACACTTCTTAAAATTGTCAAACTATTTCAAATTATCTTTTATTGTCTAAATTAAATTGGTTAAGAACCATTCTTGATTTTTTAGGTATGATATCCAAACTTAGGCTCACTATTTATATACTATTATTTGATCATATCACTAGCCAATGGGAAACTTGGGTTTCTTTCCCAATACCTCCCCTCACACCCAGCACTATTGGGCTTGGTACGTAGATAAAATGGTGGGTAGCCATTTTAAATGGATCTAGGATAGACTCTCATATCATATTAGAAATGGTAAAATTGGGTCTAACTCAATCTTGCAAAACTAACTTGTAAGATAAGGTTTACACCTTATTTATATACTATTATTTGACTATATCACTAATCAATGTGAGACTTGGGCTTCTTTCCTTGTAGATCCGATTATTTAGAATGTTGAATATTAAAAAAACAGGTTGAGTTTCTCTTAACTCTTCTCTTGGTTGTCTCACAGGTACCTCGAGCTTAGAAAGGCTGGTATCAATTGTTGGCACAAAGTATTTCTTAGTTCTAAAGAATAGAATGTAAGATCTCACTCATTCAGCAAAGTTTAGTTTTCTAATACAAATATATGCTTACAAAAGATTAATTACAAAGTTGAATATACATTGCAAAAGGATATGAAACAGAGCATTAAATTTGAAATATTAATTCTACTGCATAAAACATAAAAATTAAACATAACACTGAATACGTCAGAATTTTCAGGAGGATTAACACTATTTATAAGCAAGCTAAAAGTTTATTGTTCAGCTTATTTATGATTGTAAGTGGGTTGCAAATTTGGCTGGGATCATGAAATTAATGGATGAAATCCACTGTGCCACAGTTTCGTGTTAATTTTGTTCTCAATAAACGTAATATTATTTAATAAATTATATAAAATATAAAAAAATTTATAAAAAATTCATTAAATGATATATCATTTATTAATTTGGTTTGTATAAAAAATCTACCTCCAAATTAATAAAGTAAGCATCAGATTAGTTTCTCATATTGTTCCTTTCTATTTCCTCCACACAATATTGAATCAACTGAAAATGGAAAGCAAACTCAGATTCAATTATGTGACCCGTGTTGTCTTTAATCATCAATTTTATATCCATACCAAATTGACAGACAAACAAAAGTAATATCATTATAAAGTATAAAATATATCTATTAAGCAACAAAACTAATATTAATATTTTCTACTCTAATGATTGGATTATTTTTTATTTGTAAGCAACATTTAATTTTTCAACATCTGACCTTTTACCCAATTAAAAGAATAAGTTGGACCAAAAATACTTAAATTTGTAAGAACTTATTTTACAATATAAAGATATTTATACAAATTAATTTTTCATGAAAAAATTATTTTATAAATATATTTGTTATTATTAACTTGAAAATAAAAAGTTATCAACTAGCTTTTAACTTAAAAAGAATTTTTAAACCTAAACAAATAATAATTGATAAACAATTTATTCTTATTTTTTAAGTTGTATTATTTTACTTTAACTTAAAATTATTTATTTTAAATAAAAATAAGTTAGACCAAATGAAATCTAAATTTTTTGTAGAGGGGTCATTGGCTAGCATTTTACATGTTCTATTGAACCACTTTTATGCAAACTTTGCTTAGCACTGATTCTTAGACAATTGTCAAATATTCTGAGTTACTACATGAATATTTGTAATTATTTCTGCTTTTTATGTTTGTGATTCTTGAAACTACTTTTTATCTGTCTAAAAACTTATTTAGGTTAGAATATAGGCAAGAATTTATTTTTTTTCAAAATAATATACTTGTTTTTTTTTTTTTTTGAAGAATTATCATATTGGAACATACATGTTGGACGATGAGACGAGCAAGGAAGAAAGGGTGCAAGATGCAAATAAGCACACCTAGCTTATTCAAGCAATACACCACACATAATTTACTAGAAATGCAACAGCTCTTTTGGCCTTTCTATGTGCTTGAGCAAATATCTATAATGCTGGAGCCTACCTATATTCACACATAATTTATTGTACAAATAAGGTATAAATCGGGAATTTTGGGGCTTTACACTGTTGTTTTGTGAATATTTTGAGAGAAGTTAACGAATAATGTCTCATCTACATAGAAAACAGCAAGCAGTAGTTATATGAAATTATTAACCAATTAGTTTTTCATATGGATGAATAAAATTAACTAGTTTAGCACTGCTCCCTTGAGACAAATTCGGGAATTATAATTATCAGTATTGAAAGTTTTGGAATTAATTATATATATATATATATATATATAATTATAATTTAGTAGTTGTCAAATAATATTCAATCTGTTATTTAGTATGCAGTGAATATGTTGATTCAATAAGTTATGTTTCGAAGAACTTATAGTATAAAAATTTTTTATATAAGAGTTTATAGTAAAAGTTTTTAAATTTAATAAATTATTTATATTTGGATTAAGAATCATAACAGGTCACGGTAAGCACGTATTGTATCCAACCCGCCACAAAACTTATTATCTGATAAAAATTCGTCGAATACTTGTTATAAAAATATGAGTTTTTTTAATGAATTTAATTGGTAGACTGATATTCAATCACAATTCTTCATGTATGGTAAATTTATTGATTTTACTCATTACTACTTTAAAAGTCATATAAATGAAAACTCATTATTGAATGTCAGTGTAAAAATTTTTTACACTGAGAGTATATATTAATTGAACTCTTTTTTAATACCCACAGGTAACTACGAGTGCCTGCAGATATTTTAAAAAGTTTATTTTAGAAAAAAATATTACTTTATAAGAAGTTTTATCAATAAATCATTTATTAAAAATAAAATTATACTATTTTTACTAGATTAATTAGATCCTAAAATAAATTAATATAATATATATACAAAACATTTAATACAAATAGAATCTTTACTTTATATAATTGAAATTTTTATAATAAATAATTTTATTAATTATGAAGTTTTTATAAAAATAATAAGATTGATATAAATGAAATTTGACAATTAATATTTTAATTTGATTTATTTCATAAAAAATTATATTTTTCAACTTAAATATATATAGTATTTTAGTTTAGCGGATAGCGGTACCCACAAGTACGAGTACTATGATACTCATATTTTTATTTTTTAAGGAGCGAGTAGAAAAAAACTCGTAGCTATAAGTGGTGGGTACCAATTTATATTATTTGTGCGGGTATTTACCGACAGGTATGGGTACTATGATATAGATATATATCCTTGTTAAGGAGTGGGTAAAAAAACACTTATACATGCAGGCAGCGTGCACCCATTTATACTATTCGTGAGGGTATTTTCACGGGTTTTATTTGTTGGTATAATTTTTTTCCTATCCCAAGTTTGGATATACAAATTTAAAAACACTTATATGAAAATAAAGTGTTTGAATATATATATATATATATATATATATATATGCGTGTATGTATAGAGAAAGAGATAAATACACATAAATAGATAACTACGCATATAGATAGACAAATAGACGGAAAGAAACAAATAGACTAATAAATAAATAGAAGAATAGATAGATAAAGAGAGAGGGAGAGGAAGATGGGAAGAGAGAACAAGAGCTAGAGAGAGGGTGAAGGAGAGAGTGAATGGGAGAGAAAGAGAGAGACTCATTAGATAGTTTTAATAATGAGAGACAAAAAAAAGGTGAAAGTTGAAAGAAGTATAAATTTTCAATAAGCTTAAAAATTAAAATAATTTTTTTTTCAAAAAGTTACTATAAATAACTTATTTAAAATAAGTTGTTTTATAAATTTATTTAAACACTTTTGTATAAATAATTATATAATAAAATAAGTTCAAATAAATTGTAAATAAACTATTTTACACTAAGCCTAACTAATAATCCAGTTACTAAATATACTACTGACAAGAAGATACTATTTACAAAACATGGAATAAATGAAAATATAGTAAATAAGAAAACAAGAAAATTAAAATGCATATGCAAAACAATAAATAACAACTAACAAAATAAAACTTAACTAGAAAAGGCATATTGGGATGCCAAAAAAAAATTGTTGATTTGATGCGCATAGTATTTTTTACCCTAATATGGACGGTAGAGGGAGCTTACGAATCGATTAGTAAACGATTTAAAGAGGGCTGAGGTTTGGAAGCATGAGAGACATATGAATTGAGGGTTAGTAATGGTAATGGATGTTTATGAGCTAATATAAGTGTGGGAATGATCTAATCCCAGTGATTAGTCAACCAGCTCTAATTGGTACTGGCATGTATCAAATTCTTGTTGAAGCCTTTCCAAGTTAGTCATAGTGTCTCCTAATCAATGACCGGCCAATGTCCCAATATGCCAATAAAAATTAAAAAATGTTAAAAACTTTCAAGAACCATACAGGTTACACAAGTATTTTTCATCATTAAAAAACCAAATAACAATTAAAAACAAGAATCATCATGTATCAATTCACAAACACAAAGTAAGAGAAATTAAAAAACAAAGAAAATAAATAAATTGAAAAATATACTAAAATGAACATGTTTGGTGTTCAGAATTCTACATCACACGGAATCCTTTGAAAACTGATATGTTTATTAAAGTGCAGCAATACAGGAGAACAAAATATCTTCAAAATACGATGTTTTGACTTCCATACCCCAACCTTAAAACGAATCGTTGCTCTCATCCACAAATCCAATTCAATATCTCTAGAAGATCTCTCAAGTCTCAAATCTTTAAGCACAGACTCATACACGGTCACAGTTTGGGCCGTGAGGCCCACGTGAAGCCTGGTCACATTCTTATGTGACTGGAAGAATGGGTGAACCGCATTTGTGGCTAGTGTTTGATCCTCATAAAGCACAGACACTTCTACAGTATCATAGTATATTGAGACTCTACTATTGGGATTGTACGCTCTTATGGTGAAATCAAAGTTGGCATAGAGGTGATTTGCATCCGTTAGGTTGAAGTTGTGGATTGCAGCATTCTCCACACTGTACTCCAACCTTTTGGGCCTCAAAACCAACCATATTATGATCACAGCTATACCCACAAGGATGATCAAGGCTAGTATTATCATGGCAATGTAACGGAGCAGGTTTGAACGTTTTGGCTTGGCTTCTTGTGTAGGATTCGATTGTGAGGGAGGACGAGCCATTTTCAAAGAGCTCTAATTCTATGAAGAGTGTTTCATTCAAGAACCAAATCATCAAATGGTGTTTATATATTGCTGTGAACCAGTCTAGGATAATATTGGAGAGGTCCTACCCCTCAAGCCTTTTGTTATTTAGTTCCTTTATCGCTTTCAGAATTTCTTGCATCAAACTCAAGACATCTTCGGGATTCTTCACCCAGCGATTTTGTTCCTTTCTTGAGATTTAAGTGTCCCGTTACATTAATTTGCATATAGTAAATATGCAACCGCAAGTAATGTAGCTGTCAGTATAAAGTGTCGCTTGCTTTTATAAAATTTTAATACACCACAAAAATTATATGCAGGTCTCATCTTTTTTAAACTCATCGCATAGTTACATGCAAAATTTACAACCAAGGGGAGAAGACGAGTGCGAGTGTGCCTGTTATAAAACAAAAGGGATGTATGCTTCAAAAATACATCTAAATCAATGTTTCACTGTTTAGCTTTTTTTAATATCTAAGATTTTAAAAAATAAATCGTCACGTGTCCTTTTTTAAGTCGTCAATGATGAGTTGGTCAGTGCCCAATGGTCCCTGCTTTTGCAATTTCCTGTTTTAACTTCCAATTCTCCAATTCAATTTTTTTTTTCAAAAATACATTTGACAGAAATAACTTTTTTGGTATTAATTTTATATATAAAATAATACATCCGTTGTATTATTTCTTTTCATACAAGATGTTGACAAGAAATAGTTTTTATTGTGTATTTAATTCAATATTTATATTCCAAAAAAACTTGACATTGTAAAATTGACAAGAAGTACACAGAAAAGTAAAGTACATTGAAAATCCAAAAGAAAAGAGTTATCAACAATGTTATTAAACCTGGTTTGGTCTTCAACTCTGCTAGGAGTCAATTTAGAGGTCAATAATGGATCAACATGACTCAGGTTATATTAAAAATTTAATATTTTATATTATATAATTTTATATTATAAAAAATCATAAAACAATTAAATTATAAAAAAAGTTATTAACACAAATAAAAATAGCAACTTATGAAATGAAATTCATGTATTGAGTATGGAGAAGCCCAGAAAGAGAATGCATGAGCCATGAAGACGAAGAAGGTAGAGGTTATTTAGTCGAATCACTAAGAAACGAAGGCCTGACACAAGAGACGAAAGTCATTTAATTGTGCGCAGTGTTGTTGTTGTTTGGTTGAGAGAGAAGATGAAGACGAAGACCAAAGTGAGATATGAAGGCCACAGTGCCACCATTTGGCTGGGAGACAAAGGTTGCAATGTCACCGTGCTAATGAGAACTCACAACGCAAGTCCCAATTTGCAATCACAAGGGCAAATACTCACAAAGATTTGGTAACAAACACAATGCATAATGGGCATTTGGGTTTTTCCATGCAAAATGACTTGTTTCACTAATTAAAAAAAAAAAAACAAAACCATGACTCTCTAAGTCTGACCAAGTCGTCGGTTCACTAAGTTTGAGTTGAGTCTGACCAATCACTCCGGGTTAGTCCAGTTATATGACTAATTCTGGTTTGACCAGTCTAACTGACGAGTTCGAGTCAAATTTTAGAATATTGATAAGGAAAGAAATGAGTTCTATATTGAGGGTGGAAAGAAGACAAAAGGGCTAAGATGAAAAGAGTAAAAGCAAAAAATAAAACCAAAAAACCTAGAAGTTAGAAGAGCAAAGAAAATACAGAATAAGAATAGGTGATCTTGGAATAAAAGGGAAAAGAAACTCAATGTTTTTAATTGGGAATATTTTGAAAAAATAACACATGGTAACAAATATATAAATAAAAGAATAGATACAGGAAACATCATCCACAACATGCGCAAAATATGGGCGTGAATTTCTTAGCATATATAAACTAGTCAAACAATCATATTGATGTTAAGGGTATTGATGTTAAAGGTATTCACGGTTTGTATTGTTCAGTTTTGAGAAAAAATGAAAATCGAACCAATTAATATTAATTGGGTTGGATTGGTTCAGTTTTTTATATTTTTTTCTTGGTCTAAATCAATGATAATCGGATTGGTTCAAATAAGTTTCAAGTGAAACCGATAAAACAATTTTAAAAATAATTTTTTTCATTAAATCGTAAAAAAATAATTTTATACTTGAAACTAACTATATCCATTAGTCTACTAAATTCATAATTTTATAACAAAATATCAATTGTTTCATACATACTAACTTAGTCAAGTTAAACTATTAAAACAACACAATACAATACAAACAACAAATTGTATAAATTTAAAGTATAAAATAAATATAAATAAATTTACTAACTTAATATAAAAATAAATAATATATATATTGTTGGTTTGGGTTGAATCAGAGTTTTAAAATGCGAAAATTGAGAACCGAACCAAACATGATCCATTCTAGTTAGTTTGAATTGGGTCTAGATCCAATTAAGTGAAAAAATGAAACCAAACTGATTGGTTTGGTTCGCTTTACCACGTTCGTCTGATTAACCCATACCGATGAACACTCCTAGTTGATGTCATTTACCTATCAAATAGATGTATTCTTACATAGTATCACTTGATCCACAATCTGTAGTTACACATTGTAGATTAGTTGATCCATAATATGTTTTATTTATGTTTTTCAAATTTTTTAAAATAGGAACTTCTTGTTTCCTTTTAATGGTAAGATTTTGTAGATATTTTTGTTGTTATTTATTGAATTTTATATTAAATATAATTAAATTGTAGATATGACTAGAACCAAATGATTTAGAGGTCTGCACAACACAAAGAACACGTGCGACATACTACATTTGTACATAAGAGTCGTGCTTCATCTTTAGCTGCAACTTGGTAGACCTTAGGATACATCACTTTTAAGGTCAAGTGATCACTTTGTAAATGACATTTGGTTTGGAGAGGTATGCTTTTATTTTCAATTCTTTTAAACTCTTTTTTTTCTTATCTATTTTGTCAACTTATTTTCTTCTATCTTTCATTTTCTACCAGAATTTTAGAGTTAACAATTCAGGTGGGTCGAATTGGCCTGACTCACCCCGTTAGACTTTTACAACAAAACCGTCTATACTAGTCCAAACCATATTTAATTTAGACGACATATTTTTCCGTCCAATCTGACCCTATATTGTGTCACGGGCAAAATGAAACTATTTTTTTTAAAAAAAATAAAAATTCAAATTTTTATTAAAATAAAACTTATTTTATAATACAAGTTCAAACTAATTCAAAACAACACACCAAGTAAATCCAAAACACATAGTAAATAAGTCTAAAATAACATCAAAATATAGTTATATGTATATTTTATTTTAATATACATTTTAGGAAAACATAATTTTCATTTGTTAAAAATATATTATTAAATACTATAAAAAACATACTTTTATATGTATTTTTTATATGTATATTAACAATATGTATAATTTGACTTTACATCAAACGTACTTTTATGTGTATATTTTTTTATTGAATATAATTTTTAAAAATATTATATATATATATTACTAATGTGTATTTTTAAAATTTATATATTTATATTTGTATTCGAACCATCCTAGCCCAAGTCTATTTCATAGTCAGGTTAAATGGACCAGATAAAAAAGGTTCGTGGGAATTTGAAATAACACTCCCCATTATTTGAATTGATACCTACTCTCACGTAAAAATATTTATATGTCCTTCACTTTATCTTTCCTATAAAGAAGTTTGAAATTTTTTTAACTCTCCAACGAGAGGTTGTCGAAGAGCATTCTTGGGAATTGGATATTCACCCTTGATGGATCCAATAAGTGAATACACTTGCAAATAGAATTGGTGTCCCAGGTGCTGTCGTGGCCAAAATTCATTCCTCACGTTCCACATACCCATGTTGTGGTCCATGATTTGGGATATACATGAGATATAAATTTTATGATTTAGGTGTTGCTACTTAAATATGCCATTTTCCAACAATTAATTTATCACTGATGTATGTTATGTACCTTGATACAACATCTTTAAGGTTATACTGGTTACGACTATTAGGCATCCATAGAACACCATCCATTCTATATTAGAAATTAATGACACGTTCAAATTTAAGTGATTTGAAGTGAAAGTGTTAAAATGTGATTTTGAAACATTACTACAACCCAAAATTATGTGCCAGCTCTAGACGATGCTTTCATGGTTCTGAAACACAATCTAAACGAAGGCTCTAAAATTAGCACTCATGACTGAGGTGTCAACATACATGGGTTTACCAAAAGGGGTATTTGGGTTTACAATGATCTCAACCTCTTAGGAAAAAGGTTGTTAGAGAGTTAACTCTCGAGTTAGCTCTCGCTAAAGAGTTAAAAATGTTGAAATTTTTTTAACTCTCCGGCAAGAGCTCACTAGAGAGTTAAAAATATTTAAAAGCCAATAACAACAAAAGTTAAGGAACAAAGTTAAGAAGGACTACTGAAGCCATGAAGAATGAAGCAGAAAAAATGAAAAATAAGAAGAAATAAGTAGCACAATAAAGAATGAAGAAGAATAGGAAGGATTTAAGGACACAAACAGGGTGGAGAAAAATGAGGTAAGGAGAGAAAAAGAAGGAGGTAGAGAAAATTAGGTAAGGAGAGAGAAAGGAAGAGGTGGAGAAAACAAAGGAGTATTTAAGAATGGATAGAATTAGGGTTATGGGGTAAAATGAGAATTTAGAAAAAAAAATTTTAAATAGTAGGTAGGTGTGAATTCGAAATATAGTGAGTGTTAATTGAAATTTTTAAGGTTCATTTCTATTTGGGTCTCATTTTTTAGAGTCCAATTTGACCCATTTTATAGGCCCAACAAAGCAAACCTATTTTGATAGCTCTACATAATCTTATTAAGCCTAGTTCTTCAATTGATTCTACAATAACATCTTTTGAACGGGAACAAAACTCATCAGATGAGTGTGCATCCATTTTGAGTGCAAGGTGTTAAGGTTCAAAGGAACGACGAAAGCGAAGAACTCTCTCTCACCCTTCTTTTTGTTTTGGTTTTCTCCACCTAAGTACATGTATTAGGATCTTTGGACCCAAAAATGACACAACTAGATGCACAAAATCTAAGAATTGCAAAAAAAAAAAAAAAAAAAAACTACCTAAGTGTGGTCTTACATGTGAAGTTTAGTTACCTTTTGGAGACTTCCAACACCCTTCATCCACTCTAAAATATTTGCAAAACATACAATACCTCCAAAATTACCAACATACAAAAACAATGAAAATGCAAGAAAGTAAAATCTTAAGTTACTCCTCTCTTGGTGTTTTGGTCCTTCTACTCTCCAAATGTTTGCTCCTTGGTGAGAGCTTCCCCTTAGAGAGATTTTTCTATATGCTTCTTGTCAACACCCTTTAGCAAAGGCTCCCAAAAGTTTATCCCTACACAGGAAGGTGGCACAAGGTAAATAATATAAAGGAGACACACAAAAAATGCAACAAAATCACAAAAGAAATAAGGATAAACTTCTAAAGGAAAGAATTATGAGAAAAAAAATCAAAGAAAGTAGAATAAGATAAGAAAGAAAATAGAAGATATTAAAGAAGATGTCACATGAAATGAAACCTAAGAATATCTCTAGGATTAGAAAGGCTAAAAAGTAAAAGAGTCAAAGTAATTTCAAGAACTTGCGATTTAGTTTTAATCAAAAAGGGGCAAGACAAATAAACTTTGTATGTTAAGCTACTTCACTTTTTTATTAACTCCTTTAAATGACTTAGATACAATTTTTTTTTAAACTTTTTCTTTAAGAACTTTTATAAAACACTTGTTTAAATTTTTTTTAATTTTATTTTTAACACTTTTGATGCACATATATACTTCTGCTTTTGATTGGTTTTAATTAGGAGCAAGAAAAATAGAGACATAAAGTAGAAAGGAATTAATTGTCACAATTAGATAGAAACTAAATTTTAAACTCCAAAAACTACATATAAAAAATTGAACTAGCTTCGAGTAAATAAGAGTTTAAACTCTTAAAATTGGAAAGGACTTATGATTGTGTTAATTGAACAAAGGAGATTCAATTGATCCTTCATTGCTACAAACCATGAACAATATCACCACCACTAATTGCAAAGTTTAAGGTAACTAATCAAAGAAAATGAACAAGAAATTGAGCATAAAGGTGGATTACAAAGTAATAATATGGTAGGATTAAAAACATGTGTGATCTTGGACATGACTAAAGCAAAGGCAAAGACCTTTGTATGCTCAATTTCTCACAAGAATCAACCCCAAAATTCTTTTGAAAAATTAAAAAGCTAGATAATGGAATTAATGACATAAAAAGGATTAAACAAGACTTTAAGACAAAAGAAGATTATAAACTGAAAATAATGCAAAAATAATTTGAAAAAAAAAATCTATAATTTTGTTTTTAATTTTTGTCATAAAAAACTCAATCAAAATGTCTGTGGTGGTTTTCCACAAAGGTATGGTGTCCAGAATCAAGCTTTTGGATCAACATTAAAAGATATGCAAAATAAAAAAATCACAACCACTAGAACCTAAAAATTATACACAATTAGACTAGACAATTAATGATAAAATATTCTTATAAGAGGTGAGGTGTGGTCTATTTATAGGCTATATTAGGGTAGATTAGGCTATCAAGACCATGGTCAAGTGTAACCCATGGTTAAGCTAACTTCGGTCAAGCTAACTCAACCATGGTACACTAACTATGATTTGTTTAATCAACCTATGCGCTCATCCATAAAATAATCTAGATACAGTAAACATGCTTAAAGTGTGACAAAGGGTAGTAGAAATAAAAGGTGATAATATGAATCTCCTTCTTCCACCAAACATGTCTAGATGCATTTAGCTATGCATAAAGTGTGGCTAGGAGTACACTAGTAAAAGCAGGTAGGAACAGTAATCATGTTTTGTGTGTGACAAGGGGGTGTGGTTCTTTAGAGAAGGGGAGTGAACTAATTATCACACCAAAGCCAAAAGAGAAAGCTCTCTCATTCTACACAAGTCATGATGACTATAATATCCTTTAGAAAAGGTTGACCAATGTCAAATAAAAGGCCAACTATAAAAGTTAAGCTACTAAAAAGTCAAAAAAATATAAATGAATTCTAAGCCTAATATATAAAGCAAAAAATAAAAATGATTCTTCATGAATCCTCCAAAGGATCCTTAGGCCGGATTGCATCAAGATGGGTCCAGAAAAGATTGCAAACAACATCTGATTCTTTCTTTATTATATGTTGGTGAATATACATGTGATGTTCAAGTAACATCACTAATTGTTGTGACATTCTTTTCAATGTGCTCCTTCAAAAAGAGTAATATGTTTTTAGGTTTGATCATACTCTTGGTCATATCTACCAAAAGTGTTTTCTCTTAATTAACTAAATGGCCAATATATGGATGCCTAAGGTGTCAACTAGATTGTGATTGTCAAAAACACATATAATTTTCCATATCCACCATTCATTATTCTTTAATAGTCTTTCTCTTAGTCTAAATGGACAACCACACTTTCTACTCCCAGTTGTATTTCACACCAGCACATTGTTGTACCATCTGTACTTACCACCTTTCACACTAGGATGTCAAATAAAATTGTACTTTTGAGTAATTTTCAAATTTGTCTTGAAGTTGACGAAAAATCCCTAATTTGACTGTACATGGGTATGAGTAAGGAAATACTTGATTTGTTAAGCTGAGAATAAAGGTATACATACTCACTCCGTTCACAACCCTGCCTTTGTCTTACCCCTATTTTAATGACTAAAATGCCCTAAACTCATACAATTAATTTATTAGACTTAATTTTTAAACCAAATGACCCTTAGATTCCTATTTTGCTTTATAAATTATAATTTTTGGATGTCAAGAAAAGTTTTACATTTAATTTACAAATTAAAAACTATGTTTATTAGATAATTTGAATTAATATTAGTATATTCAAAGAGTTTTATTTTTTATTAAAAAATATTGTAACTTTTTTTGCTAGTACGAGTATACTTGATACCTAACGAACACAAACATAAAGCCTATTTCCATCAGTATCGGGAACATGAATGAGGATAAGTTTGGGGAGTGGGGATGAGAACGTCATACTCATCCTCGTCTCACTCCACTATCAGGCCTACTTTCACATCCGAAAACAACATATGTTTTTTTCCCTTTGAATTGGTTGTTGGTAGTGTCTAACATCATTATGATAATCATTAACTTGTGTTGGAAAGCAATATCATGAATCCATTTAATCATGTTATCTCGACTAGCAGACACCTGCACAAATAAAAATAAACAACATCAACTAAAACCACTCCTAAGGTTTAATAAAGTGTTAAACATAAACATTTTAATTACGTTATCTATTGTAAATATTTCACAACTTGTTAAGGTTATTTTTTTGTCAATTTGCATGTCCATATCAAGCTCGTATATGTTTACTTCTTCAAATTAAATGTTCAAATATTTTTCTTTCATGACTTAAACTAGGGTAAACAATTCAAAAACAATAAATTAATGGTTTTTTAATAAATCAAATTTTTTAACATAAAAAGTTTTTTATTCTTTTGGAACTATTAAAAGAAATAATATTGTTTCTCAATTTTATCTAAAAAAAATGTTTACCAAAAAAAATTATCTAAAAAAATAATTAAAATAACTAATTTGAATAAAAAAAAATGTATTACGAATAAGGACATACATAATTGAATTTTGATTAACTGCAGATCAATGGTGGATCCTCAACTAAAAGCAAATATGAGATTTGGATTCTCTCCTGCAATTGCTTTCTTTAGCCATCCCTCTCCAGTACTATTTTAGTCGTTGGATGTTGGATCTTGATAGTTAATTTTCACTGTGATTTTGCTTTTAAATTTCTCTCGTCCTCCCTTTCCTGTGTTAATTTTCACCATGAGTTTGCTTTTAAATTAACTTTGAAGGTCCAACATTCAACAGTTGAAACTTTAGAAGGTTCAACAGAGAGCTGTAGGAGAGAGATCTTTATAAAGTCATAAAGACAATTTAGGGGGTGTAATAGCAAAAACAGGGTGAACAAGAAAAGGCCTATTGAATGAATGAGACGGGCCTTAAATGTTTCTCATAATCTTGCATTCTTGCTTACAAATATGCGATTAGCAAGTTAGTACAAACGACCATGGTCACAATATTAGTCCAGTAAACACGCCACGTGTTAATAAAGGATTCGAACATATTAATTTTTACATTTACTTGAACATGCCACGTAATTTTTGTATTTAAATTTTAGAATTCATTAATGTGATTTGTACTTTTCAGAATATTTTTAATTTTTAAAAACATTTAAAATGTCAAAATAACTTTAAAAAAATTATATAATAATCAGAGACATTTTTAAATATGAGGAGTGTTAAAAATATGTTATCTAACAATTTATTCTAAAACATATTATTTTATCAGTTAAAATTTATTAAAAACTATAAAATTAAAAGAAATTAATGCATATAAATAAGATGTAAGACTATATATATTTTTTATAATTTTTAATAATTTCAACATAATTTAAAGAATGTGTTACAAGAGTGCAAATCTAAAGTAATTTTCTTTAAACGTAATGATATCTTAATGAGAGAGGATCCCTTTGACATTGTGGTCTTTATTCTTTACAGTGATTATGTTAGTTGTAAAGGTTTGGTTCCAGCTTATAGCCACCGCGGTATAACTGATGCTTTGCTTGTTTACCCTGCTTTCAGCTTTCCTTTGCTACGAGCCAATATGTATAATAATCATTTCATGTGATGCATTTTTTCAATCTCAATTCTGTTCTCTTTAACGCGTCCATTTTAATGATCCCCCAAAAATGTATGCCCTTTATATCTTTCAAAGAAAAAACTATGCAATCAAGAATTTTTGTTTTAAGAACAAGGTTGCATGCGAGTATCAAATTCTATTAATGTTTCGTTACCTATCTTTGCATGCTTTCTCTAGTATTATTAAATTAAAAGTATCATACATACAAGGAGTCTTACAATGGGCAGCAGAAAAATAGAAAAAAGAACACCAATAAGTGAGAAAAAATATGATTCACATGAAAACAAGCCACCTTGACAAACATTTGACATATTTGAATATTAAACATTTTTACCTGTTCAGTGCCATGATTTTCACCCTTGATTAATTGGTTTCTCTTTTTTCTGCTCATATTAGATACAGACCACGCATATTCAGCCGAAGCAATTTATTGATTGTTTTAAGGCTTAATAATCTTAATGTAAATATACTGTCACTCGAAATTGTCTAAAGTGCCAAGAGCTTTAATGCGACATGGGAAATGTTAGGAAAACATGTAATAAGAAGCAACTTCAGCAATTTTAATTAATCTTATTCACCTACCTTATATACTCATTCTTGTACCGATAACTTGTACTTTACTTTTATATATAGAGATCAATAATCAATATTTTTTATATATAAATAAATATAATATAAAAAATAAATAAACATAACATTAAATATATAACAAATTATACGATACTCTCTAAAGTTTTATAGATTACATATAAAAATATATTTTTTTATGATAATATTAATAATTATGTAAGTTTATTGAGAGTAAATAACTTAATTTTTCTTGTAAATTGTATTTTTATTTTAGTATACATTGTTTATCACAAATTACAATATAAATAATTATAATAGATTATATAATTATATTATTTATCATAGATTAAATATAAATAATATTTTAGCAATATTTTCACTCAAATTATAATTATATAATATAATTATATGAATTTAATTAGTATACATTGTCAGTGTAAAAGATTTTTACACGGAATATAATTATATTAACAAGTAAAGTCGACAAACTTAGCATAAATGAAGAGTTGTGATTAAATGTTAGTATAAATTTTTGTACACTGGGCAAACAAGTTAGTACTATAAATACTCATACCTGCTTATTTTTTTGTAGGTGTGGACCCGTCCTGTACCCGGATACATTTTTTTGGGTACCCATAGAATCTAGGTCTATTTTGCCATCCTTAAATGTGTGTACTTGGTTGTCGCCATATTTTTTCTTCCTTGGGTGTAAAAGGGTATTCTCATGTCATTTTACATTTGCTCAGAGTTTTTTTATAGGTCACATTTTAGTTGTTAATGTGTTAGTTTTTGTTAGTGGAAGATATAATGCTTCTTTGACAATATTTTTATGAAACTGTTTTCAGTATTTTAGTATTTAAAAACTGTTTGGTTTGAGAAAATGTTTTCTATTTTTATTTTCTGAAAACTGTTTTCATTTTCAAATTTTCAACATTTCAGAAAATATGTTTGTTTTCACTTGATATTTCCATTTTAAAAAAAAATATTGTTAAATTTAATCAATTTTAGCAAAAACATTATAAATTATATACATATATAGTTTAAAATATATTTATATCTTATTTTTTATATAATTATAATTTTGTTATTAAGTTTTTACATACTGTCAATTTTTGAAAACATTGAAAATAAAATTTTTATGTTTTCTGAAAATATTTTCAATAAAAATATTTTCTAAATTGTAACTAAACATATTTTCACTATTGTTTTATGCTCTAAAAATAAAAACAAAAAACAGGCAAAGTAAATGTCACCTAAAAAACTCATTTGGTTACAGTTTTCTTAAAACAGTTTTAAAAAAAATAATTTTTTTTTAGCTTTTAAAACTGTAAATAGTTTTACTTTTCAGTTTTTTTATTTTTGTTATAAAATTCAAAATACAATAAGAATATGTTATTTTTTGTTTTTCATTAATGTTATTCTAGTTAATATGAACAAGTTTTTTCATTTTTACATCTTAAAATAAATTTTAAATGACATTTATCAAACAAGTTTTTTTTCTCTTCTTCCAGAAAATAATTTTTGAAAACTTTTTTTAAAAATTAAAAAACCTAACCAATCAAACCTTTAAACTCACGACCTTTCTCTTCTCCTTTCTCACACATGTAAACTTTATCACTACAAGAACCTTTTAACTCGATTGAGATTACTTAATGGAATTAATATTTCTACACTGAATTTTATACCACCTTAGAAACATAGATAAATGATTGTGTAACTTGCAGTTTAGGGTTATATTCAAAATCCAAGAAACTTGAATCTTGATGGAAAGAGTATAAAATAACAATTATCTTAGGTTCCACCCATCATATCCCAAGTTATCACCGTAACTTAGAATACCAACTTTCACTAAACCTAATGGACATATATTGTGATTCTCACCCACAATGGATCACGTAATAACTTCAGTTTCTTGGAGAAGTATTAGGCAATACACTCAACCATAATACTGGTTACTAATCCTATTAAGATCATGATTTCATTAAATCAATAGACTCGTTAAACTATTCAGTTGGAAAAAACAATGCCTTTAGTCACGGTATGAAATATGTTACATGGAAGTTTCCATGATATAATCATGGCACTGAGTGTTAACACGTTTAGAAGTTTGACTTCTGAGTTTCTACTCAGATTGAATGCTAATATTGACTACTTTATTTTCAGATTGATCCACTGTCATTTATTCTTCCCAAAAGCTTTTACAGCAAAGTGATTTTTATTCTAGATTTTTCATCAACTTTTCATGTATTTAATTAAGCATATCCTTGATTAAGCACCACTTCTAGTTGGTTTATTAAATGCCATCATTAAAGAATTACTGTTATATTAGAAGTCCAGAGAAAAGTCAAATCCCCAAACCTCTAAGGACTTCTGATAATCTATAAATAAGACTGCTAGTTGAAAAATATAATTAGATAATCATCTATTTAACATCTTCAGCATATAGAATAGCAGGTATTTTTACAGTGAACATGATTCCGTATTGTTATCTTCCTTGGATCTCAGTAAGAGTGACATGGTTATTGGAGTTACACTGATTTTCCTGAGAAGAAGACTCTAAACTTGATGAACTTTGCTTCTGAACAAATGCTACTTGCCTAGGAGGAGGGAGATGGGAAATCTCACTATTAAGCATCGAGAGTACAGTAGTCATAGTTGGTCTTGTTTTTGCAACTTCTTGCACGCATAGAAATGCTATGTGGATGCACCTCAAAATATGGTCATCAGAGCCTGAAGCTGATATCTCTGGATCAACCAAGAACCTAATCTTATCTTCGTTCCATAGATTCCATGCCTAAGAAAAACCAGCGTAGAACACATGTGAAAAAGAATGGAAATATTATCAAGGAAACAAAGGCTATATAAATAAAAAGGTTGAGGTAGGAAGAGACTTACATATCCTATGAGGCTGAGAGACTGGTCATCATTACGAAAACTAGTGTTTCTTTTTCCGCTAATAATCTCCAGTAACAGAACACCAAAACTGTAAACATCTGATTTCTCAGAAAACAGTCCTTCCATTGCATATTCCGGAGACATGTATCCACTGTTTATTCAGATCACACAAGTTAATATCAAAGCTAATAATATACTAATAATATAAAGTACAATCATGCCTACTTACTATGTGCCAACGACCCTTTTAGTGTTAACTTCATCGTCTCCTTTATATATTCTAGCTAAACCAAAATCTGATATTTTTGGATTCATCTTTGCATCTAGCAAGATATTGCTTGCCTTCAAATCTCTATGTATAATTTTTAATCTAGAATCTCTATGAAGATACAGTAAATCTCGAGCAACTCCTTCAATTATGTTAAAACGAGTTGTCCAATTTAGAAGTTTCTGCCGCAATGGATCTATAAAAAGTTTAAAAAAAAAAAAGTCAATATAGATATGTTTAGAGGAACTGAATAAAATGGAATCAAAATAAATTATTAGTATTTCATTTTACTAATGATCAATCACCTGAATGTTTAGAAGGTGAAATAATAAGATGTATAAACTAACCAAAGATAAATGCATCCAAACTTTTATTTGGCATAAACTCATATATGAGCATCTTCTCATCTCCCTCAATGCAGCAGCCAAGAAGTTTTACCAGATTGCGATGTTGAAGCTTAGAAATCACCACTACTTCATTCATAAATTCTTCTAAACCTTGTCCGGATGCTCTGGCGAGTCTTTTCACTGCAATTTCCTGACCATCTGCTAATAATCCCTAATAAGAGAAATCGAGCAAAATTAAATTGGAAATTTTAGAAATACGTGATCACTAGGCAAAATATTACCTTGTACACAGGACCAAAACCTCCCTTTCCAAGTGTATTAGCTATGTGAAAGTCCTGTGTAGCATTTGCTACGACTTCAAAATCAAATAATGGTAGCTCATCCAGTTTAGGTGGTTTCTGTACCTCAGTCAATCTTTGATTCTGATTGTCTGGATATGTTCCTAATGAATTAGTTTCCTAAAAAAGAATAAAACAACAACTGCTCTTCCCATCTCTAATTTATATTACCTATTAACACATTAAATACTACACATGAAGACACCATTTACAATATGTCAGTGCTTGCATAGCTTCGTTAACTGAATAGAGATCAACAATTCATCTTACTCATTCCTATCATATTAGATCATTGATCATCTGATAAATTCTTTCCAAAATGCCTTTGTCAGAAAAAATGTGATGCTAAATTGTTAATAGTCACCATTTATATCATATTGCCTCTGATAATCAGACGGATAATTTCCATTTTGTCTTAATACTGTAGGAGACCGATAATCATATGCAAATAATATACAATCTTCAAAAAAACATTCTGAATTCAACCTTGTTCTAAATTGTTTGTGTTAATTAAGCGGTTGACATCAAAGTCAGAACTTAGAAGCACATCAGACAAAAATAAGCACTATTTAAGTATTTATTCTTCTTAATTTTATGTTTTACTAATTCCATTAGGTCTTGATTACCTGAATCTTTAGCAATTTGCTTCCGCGCATTAAATACACGAATGGTTAGATAAGCACAGATGACCAAGATGATTGTTCCAGCAGTTGTCCCTGAAATTCCAATGATTATCCTCTTGTGTCTTCTTTTATCAGTATGCTCTTGTGCATTACCTACAAAAATTTAAAAGTAAAAGAAAATCAGTATCAAACGAATATAAACAATAAATTGAAAGAATAGATTTCTATAACGTCATGAGAACGATGAAAAAGTATCATACTTGATTGAAATTCTGAATGGGCGAGACGGATGTAGAGATCAATTCCTGCAGTCTGGAATTTTTGCAAGTCAAATAAGTCTCGAGTCCAATACAAGCATCCAATGCCAGCATCATATGCATAGGCCAAACAAGAGCAATTCTGCAAGCACTGTGTTCCACATTGGCCTTCCTCAACATCCAACCTCTCCGCCAAGTCTGGAACTTTCATAGTTTCAAGTTTCAAAAATTGATCATCTTGTGCAGCTTCACTCCCATCATTCAACCTCTCGCACTTGAGTGGCACCTTTCTCACACACCCACCACTCCAATTTTGCCTACTCCACTCCTCTTGATTCCTGGGCTCATAGCCACTCAAACAGCGGCATATTGGTGAACTGAGACCATTACAGCTTCCAAATGCCCCACACGTGCCATAAATATCACAATCAGAAATTTCAATATCCATAGTCAACGTTTGCTTTCTGTTGTAATACCTTACCAGCTTAATCTTTCCCTGGGGAGTCAAGGTAAGGATCCCAAAGGAAGATGGATCAGCAAAAGTATAAGTTAGATAAACAATTTGATTTCCTTCATATCCTACACTCCATCCATAGAGATACCCAGTTGACATGAGTGGTGTCCCAATGAAGATCCTACCATTCCATGGACCAGTCCTCCAATAAGGGATAGTTCCATTAATCCATAGAAACACCTCTGGAGCATCCAAACGTTCAAGAGAAGCAGAGAAGTAGCCGGTAGAAGGATCAGAAACGCTTTTCCTTGACACAAACCTTACTTTCTCACCCGTGATTCTGTTAGCACTGATCCTCATTGTTGGCACTGCTGCATCACTGGGATGCTTGAAACTCTCCCATATTGTCTGTCCCGTCGACTCATCTTTCAGCACTAGATTCCCATAACGTGAAAGTTGAGCAGTGGAATTTATTGTTCCGATGTTCGACACATTTGACGACCAAATAAGGTGGTTTTTTCCATCAACTAGCACGAGGTTACCATCTTTGGAGATTTTTAAAACCCCAGAAGAATCAACAAGTGGTTGGTCTCTGTTAGCTATCCATATGATGTTGGAGTCAGAGAGGTACCAGATTCCTACGTAGCGGTGTGTTGAATTTTGAGGGCTGAAGAAACCAAGTTTGAAGACATTGTCATTTGAGGTGACTGAAGCCGAGTCTCTGATGGATAGAGAAGGCGTAAGGGTATCTCTGGCAGAGGTGAAAGCCAGCAAAATGATGAGTAAAGCATTTAGCAAACAAGTGTGACTTGAGAATGCCATAATATTAGTGTGCATGTGCACCACTGAATCATGTGTTCTTCACCCCTGCTTCATGCTTCTGTCTAGTTCATGTGTACGCTGATTCATTCAAAATTCCTGTTCTCAGCTATCTTTCCAATTCATGCTTCACTTACTTAGCCCCTTCATATGCTTTTTTGTTTCTGAGATTTCTAAAAACAAAAACTAGTTTTAAATTTTCAAAATTTTAAAAACAACATTGTTTTTATTTTCAAATTTAAAATATTATTTTCAAATATTAACCAAAACACTACTTGAAAGTGATGATTGAGACAGTTCTTGAAAGTGACGGTCGGTTATGTTATTAGCGATCAAAGGTGGTGGTCGATGATGGATGGTTGGAGGTAATGATTGAGTGACCGGTGATCGGGGGTGATAGTAAGTGATTGCTGGTCAAACGTGAAATCGAGTGACCGTTGGTTAAAGGTAGCAGTCAGTGATCGCCTTGGAGGTGGTAGTTGGTGCCTCTCACTGGGAGGTGACACCTGTCGGTTACTGCAGGTCAGAGGTGACGGTTGGTGACCGCCGATTGAAGGTGGCAATCAGTGACTGTCGATCAGATGTGACGACCATGACTACAGGTCATAGATAGGAGCAGGTGACCACGGGTCAAAAGTAGCATTGATGACCGACAAATGTGGCAATCGGTGACTTATGGTAAGAGGTGGAGACCGGTAAACAGCCGTCAAAGGTGATGGTCAATGGTGACAAGTTACGTCGAGCTTAAATCAAAACTGAAATAGAAATCTAAAAAACCAAATTTTATTATTTTTAAAATTGAGTGAAAACTGTTTTGAAAATGAATAAAAAACCAAAATACAACTATTTTTAGTGAACAATTTTCTATTTTCAAAATACATTTTAAAATAAAAAATCAAATCAGAAACTCAAAATCACGTGGAATTGGCCTTAGCTACTCATATTCTATCACTATTACTATTTTATTACCTTCATCACTTTAAATTAAGTTTTCATCCCCTGTTGTTGTTTTGTTTTTATATCAAAAGTATTTTTCTTCCAGGCAATCTTGGTCCAAATACCACACCTTACAGTTACATGTAGATGATAATCTATCCATTATGATTTGATCAAACATAATTTGTGAAATTTATAAAGTAAATTGATTAATTTACTTTTAAATTTGATTAATCAATTATGTGTAACGCTACCTAATTATTGATTGAAGGTTGGGGATTGAGTAATAAGCTGTGTTCAGTTAAAAAAATTATAATGGAGCTGGAGCATTTACTTGACTCACACTGTTCTGATTCAGCTGATGGAAGGCTAGCCTGTCCATTTCTAGAAACCGTGATTAGTGAAGTCAACCTCCCTAAACAAAGGGACAAGTCAAGTTGTAAACAGTAAATAATCTGTTTTTATCTACTAAATAATTGCATAAGATGACAAGATTGTTATTCAGGAATCTTAATTTATTTTGTTCATTATCTTTGACTTTTATGACGAGGAAATTTCCTAATACGTTGGGGGAGAGTCACGCACTATGCTAATGTATAACCATTTGTTGGGGAAAGAATGTACCAATGAAAACGCGTCCAGCGACCAGAATATCGTGATTAAGAAGCCGCAGTTTTTGACTCTATAGTTAACCCAATGGCTTCGGAATCACACTTTAAATATGGAACAAATTTTATTGAAAAGAGAGTATTCATTTTCTATACGCATTTACAGTCGTTAGTCATTGTAACTATGACTCACAATGTCGTGGTTATATTACATAAAAAAAGAAGTTAGAATGCAAATAGCAACAATGAATTTTATCATATGCTAACGTGAAAAATCTAAAGAGTTAAGACACTTTTTTTTTTTGTATGTTTAGATTTTTTAAGAGAATCGTGACTCTACCACAAACTCTTTTTTTCTAAAAAAAAACAATTGAACCAATTACAGGGACATTTTTTTAAAAAATATTTCTATTCTTTTGCTTAATGTACGTTTTAGTCTCCCAAAATATTTTATTATTTTTATCTTCAAAGATTTTTGCTTTTTAATTAGAGTTTAATTAGTATATATTGTCAGTGTAAAACATTATTTATATAACTTTTAAAGTAGTAACGAATAAAATGAACAAATTTATCATAAATCAAGAATTGTGATTGAATGTAATATCAATGTAATTTTTTTAATTATATATTTATTGTTTTAGTTTTTACTTACATGAACCAACATTCACTTATATATCATAAGATGTTATCAAATTTCAAATTTCAGTTCCATAACTTATTATATCATTTAGGAAGTCTAGAAGATAATGTAGTGTAATTTTTTTAAATAAAATGTATTTTTAACCATTTATAAACTTGTTTGATGTTATAAACTATTTGAATAAATAACATATTATATTAAAAACACAATTTGTGTTAAAAAATTATATAGGATTATCATCTTCTGACTCTCTAATGACATAGTAATTTATTGAATTATAAAAGTCAATTAATTAACTTTGTGCTTAAAAATAATTATTAAAATCAAAACTTGTTGTTTGATAACGGGATTTAAAAGCAAGTAAAAAATATTTGAAAAAAACAAATTTAAAAAATGAGCTGAGTAAAAAACAAATGCTATATATTTATCATATAATAAGCCTTTAGATTTTAAGTTTTATACAAGTAATTGATGCAGGTAGTAATAAAAAAAATGATGCTATAGATTTTTTGGGGGGGTTGAATAATAAAAAAGTTAATGTTGATTGTTGAAATATTAATTAGATTTTTACGTTTAATAATAGAGTTACATACTTTATAGGGTATTTAGGAATTAAAAAAAATGTTGAGATGTGCAAAAAGTAATTACAAAACAAAATTTAAAAAAAAAAAAATTGGACTTGACAAATTTGTTCGACGTAATAGACTACAGATCAAGTTACAAGCAATTGATATCTGAAGATTGGTCAAACAAGTCAATAATCGATTACAACTTATTAAGAATTTATATTAATTAGCAAAATTATATGTTTTTCACGGGTGTAAACCTGTTATTCAAAATTAGTTATAATAAAAGTATATTTAACGACATTTAGTAACAAAGTTTAGCAGATTTTTTATATTATAAATTTTTTATAGAGGTAATTATTCATTATATTTAAAGTTGAATATTGAAAATAATAAATGTATGATACTTAAAAAATTAAATATTTAATAAAATTAAATATAATTTTATTCATATTATTATAATTAATGTAGTTATTTGTAGAATTTTCAAATTGAAGTTATTTTGGCATACAAAATATCATTTTTTTTATTCTCATAAATATATAAATTCAAATAATCAAATTTTGATAAAAATATTTTAAAGTAGAGAGATTGCACCAAATTTAAATTTGTTATTTAGTTCCATTCGGGCTGATTTTTGTTTGGAATGTTTTAAGTTTTAAAAATAATATTATTTTAGTTTTTCAAATTTAAAATATTGTTTTTAAATCTTAATTCAATGTTTGTTTTTGTCAAATATAATAGTCAACATCAAAAGTAAAAATTGAAAGTAATAGTTGATGACTATTGATTGAAAATGTGATGATTGCTTACCGACAGTTAAAGTTATATACTTATTTGTATATATACTTAAGAGAAATTTTATATAAAAATTACTTCTTTTAAATTCTAAAAAATGTATATTTTTTTGTTTATTTTTTAAAGGCACTTCATGTTATTTAAGATTATTGTAGCATTTAAAAGAATCATAACATAAGTGTATTCAACTTTTCAATGTAATATTATTTTTTCACTAATATTTTTAATAATACTATTTTAACTTTTTTATTAATATTAACATTAGGATTTTTCTGAAGGACTAAAAAACAGGTTAAACAACCTCATCTTAATTCACCAATAAAATTAAGATAAATGTCATAATATAGTTGATATTATTAAATTAAAATATTCAGAAACAATTTCAATTTTCTACTTGAAACTTTTAGAATTAGAAAAATAAAAAATTGGAATTGTTTCTTTTTTTCAAGTTCTTTAAAAATGGGGGGAAAAAATTTTATTGGATTTTTTTCTTTTTATCACATCGTAGTTTAGATGCTACGCAAGGAAATAATATCTTTATCTAAAATGGATTCTCACATATGGTAATAAAACACCATACATGATATATAATTATGTATACTACGTGTACTAATATCTTTTTTCACATGCTAATTTTTTATTTATTTTAGTTATTCATTTCTCACTATTTTATAATATTTAGCTCATAAAATATTTTTAATATTTTACAAAAATAAATAAGAAATAGGTATATTTATTATTTTAAATATAGAAAATATTTAAAAAAGGTTTTAAACTTAACCCGCTCTCACATCGAAAACAAATGATAGTGAATTTTGTATCAAAATAAAAATGGTAGAACGCAACATTCTTAATATAGTATTATTTAATTAATTTTTATTGCATTAAAATACATTATAGGTTAAGTTATTGATGTTCAGTTCTTTAAACAATGAATTTAGTAGAAAATTTTGATTTTTAATTGATTTATAAAATTAATTTAAAATTTTTTATGTTAATTATAAACTATTATTTTAGAAAATAAAAATTTATAATATACTCCCCAATTTTAAAATCAAAATTTCAATTAAAAAATATTTTAATTAACATACACTCTCAGGGTAAAAGATTTTTACAAACATTCAATTATGACTTTTCATCTATATGACTTCTAAGGTAGCAATGAGTAAAGTCAACAAATTTACCATAAATAAAGGTTTGTGGTTGAACGTTAGTGTAAAAATTTTTTTCACCGACAATGTTAACCAATTAAACTCATTAGAAAATATGTAGTGTTATTTAGATTCAGAATGTGATATTCTTTTATATGATGTTATTTAATTAATTTTATTTGTATCAAAATATATTATATAAAATTTATTTTTATAATTTCAGTTCTTTAAACAAAAAAATTATTAATTTATTTAATTAATTAATTTTATTTAATTAATTTTTATGTATATTAAAATTTAATTAGTGTTAATAATTAATTTTATTTGTATTAAAATACATTGTATTAAATTAATTTTTTTGTAATTTCAGTTCTTTAAACAAAAAATAAATTATTAGAAAATTATGATTTTTTAAAACCGTTAACCTCAAGGATTTTTTTATTAATTATAACCTATTTTACATTTTTAAAAACAAGAAAATATTAATTTTAAAATAAAAAAAATCAATTACAAATCTGACTAATAACTTGGTTGCAGTTTGAGTCGGTTCAATAACTAAATTTTACTAATGCACATGTAGAATGTAACTTTAGTATCATATTTATATATCTTAATAATTTGTTTTCCATTATGCACACAACTCTAATGATTGGTTGAGTCTATTTGGTACGTAACTTTATATTAATTTTGTGTCCATTAATTAAGATTGCATTTTTTAAAAATAAGTTATAGTTAATAAAAATCATTGAGTTTTTTTAAAAAAAAAATCATAATTTTCTAATAAATTCACTGCATAAAAAGAACTTAAATCAGCTTTGAGAAATTATACATTTTAGTTCCTAAAATTTAGAACAATATGTTTTTCAAAATTGTTCTTGCAAGAAGAGGAATATAAGTGTATGTTTGCTTTGGGAAATAATTTTTTATTTATTTATAAAAATAGTTGTTATTTTTAAATTTTCAACATTAAAAAATATATTTGTTTTGATTTGATATTTTTATTTTCAAAAAATATAATTGTTTAATTTAACCAATTTTATATTAAAATATTAAATATTTATATATATTTTAAAATAAATTTATGTATAGTTTTATCGTAATTAAAAATTCTTGAATTTTTACATAATTTTGATTTTTAAAAATATTAAAACTAACTTTTTGTTTTCGACGTTCAATTGATTTTTTAAAATTTTCTATAAAAAATATTAAGCGGTAATAAAACGTATTTTCACTATTATATTTTTAAATAAAAATAAAACATCCAAAGCATGGTTAACTTACTCAAATTGAAAAAAAAAATAGTCATTATATAAAAAATATAATCACTGTCTAGTATTTTTTTAAATAAAAATAAAAACATCCAAAGCATGGTTAACTTTCTCAAATTGAAAAAGAAATAGTCATTATATAAAAAATATAATCACTGTCTAGTAATTTTTTTACCAACGTCAAGTATTTTTCTTCAATTCCAACATTAAGAGAGTTCCAACTATTAAATGGGTAATTATACTTTCTAGTTCTTAAATTTAGAATAATATGTTTTTATCTTTCAAAATAAATAAAAAATATTTTAGTTTCAAAAAATAATTTAGTCTCTAGAAGTAAACACATTAACAAAAGTAGTAATGTGACGCTTAAAAATGAACACATGAAAATTGTTGAAAGCATCACACCATCTGTGACTGTATCTAGCTAGATTCTAGTCTTCTAGAGACTAAAATTATATATTTTTTAAATTATAAGAACTATATTTTTTTTTTCAATTTAGAAAACTCAAAATGAATTTATTCCTAATTTCATAGTCTAAATATTAAAGTAAAAAATATATCATAAAGGGGGTCGAAATCACGCATAATCACAATTTCTAGTGCAACGAATTTATAAAAGTCACTGAATAGTTACATAATTAATTACAACTTCTTACAAGAATTACCATAAACCATCACTCCTAAAGTGGTCAAATAATACAATGACTTATAGTCAACTATATGATACAAGGGAACAAGCTCTAATATTGAAATTAAATCCAACATGCACCTTAATTTAATCAAAACCAAATTAAAAATGAAATGGTGACGGTCCTTTCAAGTTTGATGACTGAAACAGAAAGTCAAGTCCATAGTTTCTGATAAAAATATCAATGTATGATTTGGATTGTCTATAATTTTTAAAAGCTCAAGATCTATAGGGTGCCTTAGCTTTTTTCATAGTTATCTACCTTGTATGCCTGTGACAGTAACATTATTGATGGAGTGTGTTATGTGATTCTGCTGAGATGAATCTGCACACCATACAGTTTGCCTTTTGATGAATGCAGGATGTAATGGGGGAGGAAGATTGACAATCTCACTATTAAGCATTGAAACTACTGTAGCCATAAGTGGCCTTTCTTTTGCTAGTTCTTGACAACAAAGAAGTCCGATGTGTATGCATCTTACAATGTCATTCACGTTATTTGGATTAGATATTCCTGGGTCTATCAGTGATTGGATGTCCTTTTCATTCCATAATTTCCAAGCCTACAACCAAAGCAAGAATAAATTAATAATAATGTAAAAGACCAAACAAGATCAACAAATGATTGTCTCTTCAAACATAGTAAATAATTTAGACAAACTTACATATCCTAATAGACTCAATGATTCATCAGGATCATATAAATTGTTGATTTTTTTCCCACTAACAATTTCTAGCAATAATACTCCAAAGCTAAAAATGTCAAATTTCTCTGAAACCAATCCTTGGAATGCATATTCTGGAGGCATATAACCACTGCATTAAGTCATTTAAAAAAGTTATATCACATTCATCATGATTAAATGGTACAATTTTGATGAAGAGTTGCTTACAATGTTCCAACAACCCTTCTAGTATTGGTTTGTATATCATGACCTCCAAAGATTCTAGCCATACCAAAATCTGATATTTTTGGATTCAAATCTTCATCCAACAAGATGTTACTAGCCTTTAGATCTCTATGTATAATTTTTAGTCTAGAATCTCTATGAAGATAAAGTAAACCTCGAGAGACTCCTTCAATTATATTGAAACGTTTTGACCAATCTAGACATATCTTTTTTACTGGATCTATAGAAGAAAATAAAAGTTAGTATTACAATAACATTAAAGATGTAAACATATTCTCGTAAATATCTTAGTTTTCAAAATTAGAATGTCTCATTTATTTGGGACAGTTTCATAAACATAAATAAAAAAGAAGTTTGAACTTACCAAATAATATTACATCCAAACTCTTGTTAACCATGTACTCGTATACTAACATATTTTCCTCTTGTTCAATACAACAACCAAGAAGTTTGACAAGATTACGGTGTTGAAGTTTTGAAATTACTAAAACCTCATTCTTACATTCTTCCAACCCTTGTCCAGAACTTTTTGAAAGTCTTTTCACTGCTATTTTATATCCATCTTTCAATTGTCCCTGGTAAACAAATTAAAAAGAAAATAAATTTTGTCCTCTTCTAGTAACATGTAACTATTAGAAAATTAAGATGTACACAATAAAACTCACCTTATATACTGAACCAAAACCTCCTTTACCTAGTTCGTTAGCTGAGTGAAAATCATTTGTGGCATTTACAAGTTCTGCAAAACTGAAAAGCAGTAATTCATCCTGCAATTTGACTTGTTTATGATCTTCATTCATTCCCAGCCTTTGTGAATTTATTTTTTCTGCGACAAGTAATAATACTTTTATCATCAGGTCAAATTAACTAGAGACGGTTGAATATCACCTTGTATTATTATTAACTGATTAAAACATGTTAAGAGTTGCATTTTGGTAAATTTAAAAGGGAAACATAGTTTAAGAGTCATATTAAATTTAGAGTATAATAATATTATGAAATATTTTGGAAGTTATGTGAATAGTTTTAAATTTAAGTAAAACTTCAAAGAATATATAAATTTAAAAATATATTTAACAGAAAATATATGTAATGTTTATTCTGATTCGAGATTTTACACATTTTTTTTTACAAAAATTCGAGATTTACACATTTAAATAATTTGTCCAACTATTTCATTTTAGATTTTTTTTTTTTTTTTACTCAAGGAGAGTTGATTGAACAGGACGCGAATGATTGTATATAAGTTTTTCTTTTTCATTGCAGTAGCAAGAAACATATTTGTACAGAATATAAGCAATTACAATCCCAGCAAAAGTAGTTTTTATCTTTTAATGTCAAGTTGCAGTCTGAAACAGTGGATATTCTTGAATCAAAACAGTGCATACCTGTTGGTTTAGCAGTCCATTTCCGTGAGACACAAACACAGGCTGCAGCCAAGGCAACGATTCCTAGAGTTATTCCAACTGGGATTATAAGTCTATTGTGCCTTCTTTTATCTGAATGTTTTTCTGCAGAAAGAAAGCAATTACCATTTACCAAACAAGTTAGATTTACATGAATGGAATGGTACAGGGAAAACAAAAAAGAAGCATACCGAGTTCTGCAGGTGGCACACGAATGTAAAGATCCACCCCTCCACTTGAAAACTTCTGTATGTCAATCAAGTCTCCACTCCAAACCATGCATCCAATGCCACTGTCATAGGCGTATGCCATGCAAGAGCAATTCTCCAAACACTCTGCACTGCATTCTTCTTCCGAACACTCTAACCTTTCTACTGAGTCTGGCACTTTCATATTCTCAAGCCTTGCAAACCCATCATTTGTGTGTTCCCCTTCCCCACATTCCAGTGGCACACTCCTTACACACCCACTACTCCATTTTTTTTTATTCCATTCCTCTACACTTTTGGGCTTATATCCACTCAAACACGTGCATATTGGTGAACTCTCCCAATCACAGCTTGCAAATGCCCCACAGTAGCCATAAAGATCGCAGGAATTTCTTTGCAACACCTCCCTCCACACTAACTTGTGGTGCCACCACCATTGGATTACAGGGTGACCCTCTGGATTCAATGTCATGTCTGCAAAGTAAGATTGACTTGGCAAACTATAAGAAAGATAGACAGTTTCATCATCTTCACCATTCATCATACTCCAACCATATAGATAACTACGTGACATTTGGGGTAAGCCAATAAAAATTTGACCATTCCATGGTCCAGTCCGATAATATGGTCGCGTTTCATTAAACCAGCAAAACACTTGTGGAATGTTGGGGTGTTCAAGAGTAATAGAATAGTAGCCAAGAGAAGGATCAGAGGAACTTTTCCAGGACGTTATGCGTACTTTGTCACCTGTTTTTCTGTTAGTACTAAGTTTCAACTTTGGCACCATAGCATGAGAAGGATGTTGGAAACTCTCCCAAATGCTTAGTCCCGTAGCATGATCTAGCAGGATGAGGTTTCCTGTCTCTGAAAGTTTAGCAGTTGAATTGGTTGCAATATGTGTGAGATTTGATGACCAAACAACCCTTTTGTTGCTATCTAAGAGCACAAGATTGCCATCAGCAGAAATTTGAACAGTCCCGGAAGAGCTATTCGCGAGTGGATGGTTTCTGTTAGCTACCCAGATGACATTGGAATGAGAGAGATACCAGATTCCGAGGTAGCTATATGATGAATTTTGAGGGGTGAAAAATCCTAAGTGGAAGACATTGTTAGCTGAGATCAGAGTGTGAGGGTGTGTGATGCATTGGCCCGGTTTAATGGTATCGTTGGCACAACTCAAACAGTGACCCAAGCAGAAAACTATGAGCAATGTAAGTATCAGACTCGTGCAATCCATAATCCCCTTCTTTAGTAACCACCCACTCGCCACTTATATGTTCATAATGATTTTTTAGCCTTTCCCACCCCTTTTAAATGATTTTTATCCAAGTAGATGTCTATATAAGACATATATCTATACTGTTAATAAAGAAAAACATTTTTTTATATTTATTTTTTAAAATACTTATTTTATTTTTATATTTATTTTAAAATTAAAAAAATATACCAATTTGTCATAAGAGGGACCTGCACCCATAACTTCTTATTTTTCAAATATATACTTTATCACTAGACCAACTTTATAATACTTTAAGCAACAAATTACTTTAAAATATTATATTCAACCTACATAATTGTTCAATTATATCTATAATATATAATATATGATATTATATTATATATTATATTTATACTATTAATAAAGAAAATACTCCCTCTTGTACTTTTCATTATACGCTTACACAAGTACGACAATATTTATTATATATTTATAGCATGTCTACTTTTCAATATACTATTATATTATATATTATATTTATACTATTAAATTATATAATAATTCTCCCTACTATATATTTATTATATTATATATTATTTTATACTATTAATATATGCTTATACAGATGCAACAATATTTTGAGTTCTATTTCAACTCTCCTATTTTCATTTTTTCATATTCATTGCACATTTGACATATCCATTGATGATCTGAAATATTTTTATCATGTTATTATAAACAAAAAATATACAATTAACAAAATATATTTCAAAACATGTCACATAAAAATTTATATTTCAAAATATAAAATTTTACGAAAAATATCAAAATAAAAATGTAAATACACAGGTGCGCTGTGTTTTTGCTAGTATAAATAAAGACAATTCATTTTTTTATTTACATTTTTATTAATATTTATTCTACTCTTATATTTATTTTAAAATAAAAAAAATAAATTACTTTGTCAGGAAATTTGAACCCAAAATCTTTAGTTTCCATATTAATCCTAATAATAAAATTGCCTTAAAATTTTTATATTTAACATCCATAAATGTTTTACTATCAATCATCTATGATGTATAATATAAATAAATATATATATATATATATATATATATATATTAATACATAATAGAAATAGAACATTTTTATATACACATTATATGATTATTTTATGTTTTTAAACATTTTATGACTTCTCTTCTAATAATAAATGCACATTTTTATATGTTTTATTATTTAAATATCATTAATTAATATATGTTTATCTTTGATTTTAAATGAAATGCGAAGGCGTAGTGCTTTATCATTTTTCTATTTACTTTTTAAGTGTTCAACTTACATAATGAATAAAATATTTTAAAATATCTTAGTATTTATTTACAACAGTTTTATAAAATTCTTTTTAGTATTTAAAAATTAAAAAACTCGTTTGGTTACTATTTTATTAAAACCGTTTTTGAAAACTTACAGAAACAACTATAATTAGTTTTGACTTTTAGTTTTTTATTTTGATTTTGAAAACTCAAAATATATCAAGAATATATTGTTTTTTGTTTTTTATTATTAACATTTTTGTAAATATTAATAAATTTTTTCATTTTCACATGTTCAAAATATTTTTTAAATAACACTTATCAAATAAGTTTTTTTTTCTCTTCTTCCCGAAAATAATTTTATAAAATTATTTTTAAATTTTTTTTTTAAAATTATTTTTAAAAACAAAAATGGATATGATGAGAACCACGGCCATATTAAATATAGATGTTAATACTATCCCAACTGTTGAACCATCCTTCTTCAATTCTGCTGCTCATCCAGCACAAAAGATAGCAGTCATAATTGAGTCAAAGGTTTCACTAGGCATTTCTAAAAACTCTTAGAGCAAGAAAATATAAAAAAAAAAATTATTTTTTTAAAACATGTAAAACTTTTTGTTTTTTCAAATTAATTTTAATTAATATGTAAAATATTATATTTTTTAAAATATATATTTTTAAAATCTAACCTGTAAAAATCATTTTAAAATTTTTAAAAAATTAATTTTAAATTTTTTTATATTTTTCTCTTAATAATATTTCAAAAAACAAAAAACATCCAAACAGACGTTATTAATGTGTTATCATCTTGTAGGTCAACCTTCTCTGTCCTGCGCATGTACACCACACCTATGGTAGTTGACTAAAAAAGTTATTTAATGGAGATAAATTCATTGCCTATGATGGGTCCCATGTGTATCTCTTTTTTTACACACCAATAAATAAATTTCATGAGTTACATAAAAAATACAAAAAAATTATAAAAAACAACTCTGATGTTTGTAATATTTCCATCTAAATACAATATATATTATAAGATAAATCTGATTTTAAAAAAGTTATCTGAAAACTATCTATATATTATAAGATAAATCTGATTTTATAATATACCGTAATTGCTATATATTTATTTAATTAGTATGTATTCTTTGACATTTAATTACAACTCTTTGCTTGTGATAAATTTGTTGATTTTATCAATTAATATTTTTTTTATTACCAATTAATATTAACAAAGAAAAGTGATTGAACATATAAAACTTTTTTACATTTCCAATTTGAAAAGAAATCTTATGTCCCAAATTGGTGTCTTGTTTTCCAACCAAAAGGTCATATCATTTGATGATATATATAAAATATAAAAAATTTACAAAAAAAAAATTATTAAATAACATGACGTATATTTTTTTTTTAAAAGGTAAATTTTTATTATTCCCAATGAGTCATCTATCATAATACATAAGACATGAGAGAGAGCAAGAAAGGACTACAACAATTATACAATATTAAAAAGGATACAAGTGAAACATACATATACAAAAAGAAACATGTCATAAGACATGACGTTTATGGATTGATTAATATAGGAAATGAAACAGTAATTTAGGATAAAGGATTTTGTTCTTGTAAGTGTCTACTAATTAAATTTATTTAACAACTCCTCTCAAACTACAATTTTATTTTGTTAATTACAACTAAACATATCAATTAGTAATTTTAAGAGTTTAATTGGTATACACTATCAGTGTAAAGATTTTTACACTTATAGTTAATCACAACTCCTTCATAATAGATTTATTGACTTTACTACTTACTACTTTAAAAGTCACATAAATAAAAAGTTAGGATTGCGTAAAGGTTGTCAGTGTAAAAACCACTTTTACCGAGAGTGCATACTAATTAAACTCTAATCTTAATTTAAAAATGTTCATTAATTATTAATATATCAATTAATTAATTCTT
This sequence comes from Psophocarpus tetragonolobus, assembly GCA_037954015.1. Taxonomy (NCBI): domain Eukaryota; kingdom Viridiplantae; phylum Streptophyta; class Magnoliopsida; order Fabales; family Fabaceae; genus Psophocarpus; species Psophocarpus tetragonolobus. The sequence continues at coordinate 93,404,573 of CM075688.1, forward strand.
TTACTAAAAAAAATCAATTAATTTTGTTTTTTCAAAATAATTTGAACTTAGTACCAAAAAATATACAACAATTCATTTACCTTCAAGCTAGATATCAATTTTTTTTGTGAAGAGCTAGATATCAATCAATTCTTCATTAAAAAATATCAATCAATTATTTTCATACAAGATAAGTAAAATTATTATGCAAGCTTCAATTTATATATTTTCATTCATTATTAATATTTTTATTGTAACCAATATGCTAAAAAAATACTAGTTAAATTTATCCACTTCTTTTCTTTATAGCTTCAATATATATACTTTTAAAATAATAAGAATTAAAAATATTTAATATAAAATATTATTTATTATTAATATTTTTTAAAATTATAATAGTCATTAACGAATACTTACTTATTTTTTAATTTGAATACATTAACAAGTCATAAATAAATATTATCTTAAAATATATTTACAAAGCAGTTTGTTAACATATTTCAACTAAAAAATAAGTAAGTGCACATTTGTAAAATTTGCTAATGTGTGTACATCCATTTATTTATTTTTTAACATAAGTTATAACTAATAATTTTCTTAAAATGTATATACAGGTATACAAACCTTTGACACTAGGTAAGTCCAACAAATCTAAACTGTTAACATGTTAATCCTATTATCTCTCACATCTTAAAGTATAATAACTCTAACCTATTTGATTTGATTTAATTGATTTCTAATCAACTTTATCATTTAATTAATCATTACAAAAAATATTAAAAGTTAATATCTTTTAAAAATATCTTAAATACAATAGCATATCCATTTTTATTTTTATTTAAATAATAAAAAATATTTTATTTTTTCAATTTCTTTAAAAAAATTCATTATATTTAAACGTATAAATACAGAATAAACTATTAAAATTTTTCTACTAGAAAGGAAAATGGTTGTCTTCTTTTAGAAAGAACCAAAAAATAGTTATTTTAGATTTATTTTTTTTGTGAACAATAGTTATTTTAGATCAATCACCATTAATTATATTTTCTTGTTTTTTTATTATTTTTCATTATCTATATGATCAATATAGTTAGTTATTGTGATGTTTAGTTAAGAATTAACCCTTTTATTGATATTATATATATATATATATACATTAATTATTAGATAATAGATTATGAAATGAAAAGTTTTAGATTATATATATTTATTCAAATATATTACTAGTTAAGTATAAAAAATTAAGTAAAAAATCAGAAACTTAATTTTATTACATTAAAACATATAAAATAAAAATACAATATAACAAAATTATAAATAAGTTAAAATAGTACTTGCATTATATTTTATTTTTCTTTATTTTTCAATAAAGTTATTGAAATATTTAAATAAATTTTTATTTATAACATAATTTTTAATTTCATGAAAAATAGAAAAATAAAATATAATGTAATTACTATTTTAACTTATTTATAAATTTTGTTATTATTTATGCAAATCAGTTTAAAACCAACGGGTTTGGGAAATTCCATGCATTTTAGTGTAAAAGAGGTTATCTTGTAAGTTGTATTTTATACATTGTAAGGTAATGGATTTTTAAAGAAATTGAGAAAATTAAAATATATATTTATTAAATAATAAATAGAAAAAAATAAATGCATACTTTTATTTTAAGACAAATTTATAAATAATATTTTTTAATAATTTTATAAATAATTACAGTATAAAGTTTAATTAATAAATTAAACTAAATCAAAATATTTAATTAATTAAGTGAGACTAAGCAGCTAATATTCGTAAAATATGTTAGAGTTACTACATCTGTTAAGATGTTATAAAATTAATCTATATCAATTATTGAGATTTGGTGTAAGTTTAAAGATTTGCATGTATGGTTAAGATAACTTATTTATTGCTAATTACGAATCACTTTTTGAGGTTTAATATAATTATATATGTAATCCTTGTTTTTAAAATATTATTTTTGTATATTTTGAGGAGTATTATTGTAATATTGGATATGTATGTTAATATAAAGTTTTCAAATATACAATTATAATAAATACATAAAAATAAAAAGATTATATGTAATGTAAAAAAAATTAGTTATATAATTTTATTAAACCTGAGAAATGATAAGTAATTAAGTCTTTACTTTATTATAACACTAACTAAAGTTACATTTTATCATAAATTAGTTAGAAATAATCTACCATGATAAAAGTTTGTAATTGCCACGTGTTACCTACTTGATAACCTCTCTCTCGAGCAATATTTTTTAAAACGAATAAAAATAGTATTAATCAAAAGAATCCAATATACATCATGTCATTCCCTCAAAAAACATACAAGACCAAACGCCAAATAAAAAACACTTATATATTCTAACTGGTAAAATGTAAAATGTATAACTTCCACGCATAAAGTAAACTCTTATATATAGATATTTTAGTAGAGATAATCCTGTCTTCACAAAGCAAATCCCAAACTCAATTTAACACCCAAAGTAGAGATAACACCAACTAAAATAAAACAGAATACCTACAAACTCTAAAGCTTTATTCTTGAAAACAAAATAATACCTAGATATAAAAACACACCAACATATAGCAACCAAAACAAAAGTTTAGAGCAACATATATGTTATCTACGATAGTTTTAGATGTTTCGATGTACAAACCACATTCACCCATCCTTAAATGTGGTACTCATTTAATGAATAATTTCACTTCACATTTAACTTAATGCAACTAATAATTATGAAAATGTTCATCCAATTAACACATGTTCTTATTCAAACGAAAATTTTTACTTTAACTCGTTTACAAATTATTAAAAGTTTTCATCTTCTAAAGATTCTAAATAAATATCAACAATTAACGTTGAACTGTTTTTGTAAAAATATTTTTGTTGCAATATATTTATAATAAGTTTTCATGTAAAATAAGGTTTAATTTTTTTTAGGTTTTGACAAAAAAAATTTTGAGTATTTAAATTGAACCAAATCATAAGGTGAAAGATTAATTTGAATTTTATAATTAATATAAAACACATCAAATTGCACGGCACTTATATTTTTTTAGATTGTTTTAAACTAGTTTTATATCTCAAATTACACATGAAACACTTTTACAATTGACAAGGTGATGATCTTTATCACAACCTACACCCTTAATTTTATTTTGTAACCAAAAATTAATTATAACTTCTTAAATTTGAAACTTAATTAGGAGCAACCTTAAACATATCCTGAAATATTAAAATAATGTATTCAAACATATCCTGAAACATTAAACATTTATTTTTTGTTTATTTCATTAACTTTAAATATTTTTTAAAAATATATAAAATTCATTAAAATCTTATAAATACATAGAATTTTTTAAAATCTTATAAACTTGTGTTATAAATTCATTAAAATCAAAACTATAATAATTTAGAGTCCCGTAAAATCTTATAAAATATTATATTCTTATAAAAAAAATTAAAATTATAATCCAATACACCCGTAAATCTACTTTTAACTAAACTCAATTTTATAAAGTTAAGATCAACTTAATTTCTAAATTATAATCCAAATACGCATTTTTACACGTCTAAAAAAACCCTTCCTTCACAGTAGGGAATTGAGATGTTGCCAAAAATAGGATGTTTCCACTGTTTGAAGGGAGTTTAGCGGCTTTTTAGCACATAGAGTATGGTTTGGAAGAAAAATTAGGAGGTGTTTTATTTTTATTTTTATTTTTAGAGAAAATAAAAAAAATAAAAATACATTCGATTACAATTTAAAAAGTATTTTCGTTTAAAACATTTTTAAAAAAACAACTCAAAATAGAAAAGAGAAAAAAATTGTTTTAATGTTTTAAAAAAATTAATATTATGTGAGAATTCAATAACAATATTGTAAATATATAAAAAATAATATATAAATATATTTTAAACTATATAAAAATAATTTATAATATTTTTTTAAAATTAATTAAATTTAACAATATTATTTTTTGAAAATAAAAAATATAAAAAAAATATATTTTTTTTAATATTAAAAATTTAAAAATAAAAACAATTTTCAGATTACGAGAATAAAAACATTTAGTCAAACTAAACAAAAAATCGAAACTAATAGGCTTGCTTGGCATGATTTTACGTGAAGGGTTTAACATTTTTGGGAAAAGAGCAAAAAGCTTAAATAATTAAGCGTTTTGTGGTGGGAGAGAGAAAAGAAAAAGTAAGAGTGCGTGTGTGATAGGTGGTTATGCTCAATGGTTTCAGAGCACTTCAATTTTATGATGAATCGAACCTATACCCACCGTGGACTTAACCCATCATCTCTAGTCATACATTCCAAGCTGCTCCAACTCATTAGTCTCCGCTTTGCAGCTTATGTTCTTACTCAATGATTTTTTTTTTTTTATTTGGGTATTTTGTTTCCATATTCTATGTCCTTTATTTTTTTCCATAAACATTTATTGGATTCTACGGGCAGAAATTGACCATCTCTTGTAACAGTAAACTAATATTATTTTGGTTGCATTTCTTACACGATAGCGAACATTTAATTCCAAGACCTTGAAAATTCTTAAATCCAATATGGTTTAGTCACACTTGATGCAGTGACCCAATACATAAAATAAAAAATAAGAAAGTAGAACCTCAGATTCGAAGACGTACGGTACAGATAATGCTAAAGTTTGCATCACATCAATTAATGTGTTGCCCGGCCTGCTGCTTTTGACTTTTAGATGCTTGGAATAGTGGAAATAAATCCTCTCCTGAAGAGGAACTCTGGAATAGTTATAATTTATAAAGAAGTACTAATCTGACTTTTTATTTTATTTACGAGTTTTTACTTTATTTAGTTCACTGTCTTTGACTTTCTTATTACACAATAAGGGAAAGTAGAAAATCTAGAATACCATTTTGACTTTCTTAATAGTAATATTAAATGAAATTTCGACAAGTCACTGACACGGTCTTCTCTCCTTGGAGCAATGATGCCACCAATCCACAATCAAGGAAGGAGGCTAGGCATGCTTTGCTTAGCTTGGTACACTGCCCGCCCGGTGAACCCAAAACGCAAGCTTAATGTTCATTCCCAAATTATTACTTTGCAGAAGAGTGGTTCAATGGAATACAAAGTGCCGATTTGATTTTGGGTTCAAAAATTGTTTCTATAGTGAAAATTGATTTTAGATAAATTTATGGTTAATTTTATATTATAAAAAAATTCAGTTTAAAATTTATTTTAAGTTGAAGTAACTTAAAATAATTTTTGGGTTGGATAAAAAGTTTACACTAAATTTTAGTTTGAACTTATTTTTATGATAAAAAAATTAAACCATAATATTATCTCAAAATAAATTTTATAATAATTATATAAAATCTATTTTCTTAAGACTCATCTAATGGGCAGAGGAAACTCTAGTGAATTACCACCACCAGTGACCAATAATTACTGAAAAGCATAATCCCAACTTTGCATTTACCTGAGCCTCACAACATATATATATAGGTCCTCTAATAATCAACTATGTTAAAAGACAAATATTCGTGCTGGATTTTCATGAGTACATTTGGTCATACATTTCTCATCATTTGCTATCTACCTTGTATGTCCGTGACAGTAACATTGTTGATGGACTGTGTTCTCTCTTTCTGTTCCGCATATACAATTTGCCTTTCCACGTATGCGGGATGTAATGGGTCTGGAAGATTGACTATCTCACTATTAAGCATTGAAACTACTGTGCTCATAATTGGCCTTTCTGCTGCTACATTTTGCGAACAAAGAAGTCCGATATGTATGCATCTCACAATGTCTTTCACATTATCTGGTTTAGATATTTCTGGATCTATTAGGAATTCCACGTTTTTTTCATTCCATAATTTCCAAGCCTACAACAAGACCAAGAATAAATTTTATGACTGTCAAAACAACTGGACATTTTCACAAGGAGATTTTATCTTTTCAAAACAAACCAAATAATTTATAAAGGCTTACTAATCCTAAGAGACTCAGTGACTGATCATCATCGTAATAACTACTGATTTTTTTCCCACTAATAATCTCAAGCACCAAGACTCCAAAGCTAAATACATCTAATTTCTCAGAAACCAACCCTTGAAATGCATATTCAGGAGGCATGTAACCACTGCATTTAAGCCATATAGAAGAAAGTTAACCCATTTTCATTTTGGTATAGTAGTATAACTTGATAAAGGAGAACTGCTTACAATGTTCCAACAACTCTTCTAGTATTGGCTTGTATATCATTGCATCCAAAAATTCTAGCCATACCAAAATCTGATATTTTTGGATTCAACTCTTTATCCAATAATATGTTACTAACCTTTAAATCTCTATGTATAATTTTTAGTCTAGAATCTCTATGAAGATATAACAAACCTCGAGAGATTGCTTCAATTATATTGAAGCGATTTGACCAATTTAGATCCTTCTTTTTTATTGGATCTGAAAAGTAAAAATACGTTAAGTAAATTTAATAATATTGAAAAAATAATCATAATTCAATTAAATAACCAAGTTTCTCAAATAGAAGGATTCAATTGTTTAAGATATGTCAACAGGCACAAATAAGAAAAAAGTTCAAACTAACCAAATAATATTACATTTAAACTCCTGTTAGCCATGTACTCGTATACCAACATATTTTCGTCTTGTTTAATACAACAACCAAGAAGTTTAACAAGATTTCGATGTTGCAGCTTTGAAATCACTAATATTTCATTCATACATTCTTCTAACCCTTGTCCAGACGTTTTTGAGAGTCTTTTTACTGCTATTTTCTGTCCATCTTTCATTTGTCCCTAGACAATATTAAAAATAAAATATATTTTGGTACTATTAGTTACATAAAATTATTTGAAAATTGAGGTGTATACAAAAACAAAACATACCTTATATACTGAACCAAAACCCCCTTTACCTAGCTCGTTGTCTGAGTGAAAATTATTTGTTGCATTTACAAGTTCTTCAAAGCTAAAAAGTGGCACTTGATCATGCAATTTGACTTGTTTCTGATCTATATTCACTCTTTGCCTTTGTGAACATATTTCTCCTGTGGGGAGTGATAGGATTTTTTTATCATCAAATCAAATTAACTGCACTTGATTTGATGTTGAAGATTGAATAAAAAATAACGATTATTTAACACAGATACCTGTGGGTTTAACAATCCATTTCCGTGAGAGATAAATACAGCCTGCCAAGGTAATCATTCCTATACTTACTCCAACGGGAATCATAATCTTCACGCGTCTTCTTTTATCCGAATGTTTTACTGCAGAAACACGAGTCAAACAATTTAGATTTGACGTCACAATAGGAAAACAAAAAGTAACATACCCAGTTCTGAAGGTGGCACACGAATATAAAGATCAGTCCCTGCATTTGATAATTTCTGTATGTCGATCAAGTCTCCACTCCAAACCATGCATCCAATGCCACTGTCATATGCGTATGCTACGCAAGAACAATTCTTCAAACACTTTGTTCCGCATTCATCTCGCAAAAACGTTGTCCTCTGTACAAAGTCTGGCACTTTCATATTCTCGAGCATCAAAAACCCATCTTTTGTGTGTTCCCCACATTCAAGTGGCACTCTCCTTACACACCCTCTAGTCCAATTTTTTCTATTCCAGTCCTCTACATTTTTGGGCTTATATCCACTCAAACAGCTGCATATTGGTGAACTCTCCCAATTACAGCTTGCAAACACCCCACAATAGCCATAAAGATCACAGTAAGTTCTGTGCACCACCATCCTCTGATCTAACTTTTCGTTGATCCACCATGAGCATTCAATTTGACCATGTGGATTCAAGGTCATGATTCCAAAGTAAGATTCATTTGTCAAATAATAAGAAAGATAAACAGTTTCATCATCTACATCACTCACCATATTCCATCCATTTAGATAACCAGGCGACATCTCAGGCGAGCCAATAAAAATCTGATTGTTCCATGGACCGGACCGACGATAAGGTCGCGTTTCATTCAACCAAAAGAACAATTCTGGAGTGTTGGGGCGTTCAATAGTAATAGAATAGTACCCAAGAGATGGATTTGAAGCACTTATCCACGATGTTATACGTCCTTTCTCACCTGTTTTTTGGTTAGTACCAAATCTCATCTTCGGCACGAGAGCATGACATGGATGTTGGAAACTCTCCCATATATTTTGTCCGGTGGCACCATCTAGCAAGACAAGATTTCCGGTCTCTAAAAGCTTGGCAGTTGAACTGTTTGCAGTATGTGTTACATTTGATGACCAAACAGCCCTTTTGTTGCTATCTAGAAGCACAAGATTGCCATCCGGAGAAATTTGAACAATCCCAGAAGAGTTATTTGTTAGTGGCTGGTTTCTGTTAGCTACCCATATGACATTGGAGTCAGAGAGATACCAGATTCCCAGGTAGCGATTTGATGAATTTTGAGGGCTGAAGAATCCTAACTTGAAGAGACTGTTAGCTGAGATCAGGGTATGAGGGTCCCTGATGAATTGATCTGACGTTATGGTATTGTTGGCAGAAGCAGAACTTAAGCACTGACAAAAGCAGCATACTATGATCAGAGCAAGTATCAGAATCAGACTTGTGAAATCCATAATCCTGGCAAGTTCAATGGTAGAACAGTGCTGAATGTTGATTTAGTTAGCCCACATATTATATGTTCATATGATCCTTACTTGGTCTGTGGGTGGCCTGTGGACCACTACCTTTAAGGCCTGCCATAGCCATAGGTTTCATCTTTTTTTTCTTACTTGTTACTTAATAGGCTTAAACATCTTTACTGCTACTGGCTATTATGCAATTTGAATGGACAATCACTTGATGGGTAGTTATTTGTCGTAATTAATAGGAGAAAATTTAGATACAATTCTACATGTAATTTTGGTGCTATTCTCCGACGAGAATGGTCTCTTAACAAATGGGAATTTCTAATCTACAATTTAAAGGTTTCCAATCATTTTTATTTTGTAGCAAACAAAAATATATTTATGATAAAGAGGCCAAGGTTGCAGAAATGCGCTCAATCCAAACCCCCAAACAAAAGATACAATTAAAAGATCTAGATAAGGCCTAAAGAAGTATTGATCCCCAGGCCAGGATATAAACTAAACCATTTTAATGTAGGTTGTAATGCGCATTACATGCTCTTTGCAAGAAATTTAAAAACTTGGTTGACAATTCTAAACAGAAATCATAGCAATTTGCAGCCATGGTTTTATTTTTTGACCCAGTTTAATCTCCAGGGTTACCACTTACCAAAAATTAGTCACTGCAGACTGCAGTATAATGATTGGGACTAACCGGAATATTGTCGGATTTTCTCCCAAGACTCTAAGAATAATATAGGGGAAGAATACTTTTTTATGGTATCTACAATTTTTTCTGCGAGCCATGATTTAATATAGCTTCACCGGTCTCTTGGGATATTACAGTTGATATCTTAGTAGCAGATTCGAAAAGGGTTAATTGAGAAGTTGAAATTATGAGGTATACCTACAAAATAAGCTTATACATCAGCAAGTGGACTGATAGTGACTGCTAGTACAAGGAGGTATTCAACAAGCGTAGATCAACTCAAGATCAAATCTTGTTATTCAGCTTTTGTTCCCTACAAAGATTAAAAAGTTAGAACAACAAGTAACAGCAATTAAGTAACTTTGGACAGCTTTTCTATGAATATGAGGGAACAATTCTTTATGCAATGATTTGGAGGTATATAGATCGCGTAAGATTTTTAATTTCCGTTTGGGAAAGAGCTTTTATTTAGTCATTTTACTGATTGTGGTTTTATGAACATTTTTTACTTTAATGATCTTTGTGAGGATATAATGTATCAGACCTTGTATGCTGATCTTTGCCATGTCTAATGCCAAGGTTAGGCTCTTGTTTAGTAAAACATCATATATTTATAAAAAACAAACACTTAAAATTAACAGTCCATTAAGAAGAAACAAGTGCCACAAGTGGCTGACTGCTTCCCCGTCTCAAGCAACCAAAAAAATATTTACAGCTGATGACGTGGAGGGCAAGGTATATATGTTTTGCATCCACAAGTCAGGTGATACCCTTGATAATAGCCTACACTCTGGTGAAAACTAGAAAAGAAAGACAAGGCATCGACATAGGCATACGCATAGGCATATTGTAGTGCAATTCGGAAAAGATCAGTTGAGGCCATCAGCCAGCACCTGCCTTTCGACATGTGGAAACCAATGTTGTTGAAAATTGAAAACCAAGTGTGTTTAGAACAGCACAAAACTTCAAAATGGCACCACTAACACTCACAGGCACAGCTCAAATGGTTTCTCCATTACAACCGAACAAAATTGCCTATAATGTTACAAAAGATCCTGTGGAGTACTATATTACATCAACTCCCTGCTAATCACACCCACTCCTATGAAAAATCAAAAACAAAAGCTGCTGAGAAGTTTCAGGATAGTCAAATATATAACACGATTTGATTATCTTGTACTTTTTCATATAAATCCTCTAGATTAAACAAAAGGAAATCGCATTGAGAATTATGAATCCACTCAAATTATTGTCCCCAAATGTACCAAAAGGGAAATTTTGACATTATTAACTAGCCAATTATAAATAAATTTAAAAAATACAAATTGACTAAAATAATTTATTAACATTATTTAGATAAGAATTAGGCATAGGTAATCATCACGACCATTCCTACTATTACTTTTACAGTAATGATCTACTGATGCGGCATCTCTCTTTTTATCAACACTTCATGAGATAAAATCACATATCCATTTTAAATTTTCACTCCTGGTTGATAGATATAGAGAAAAGGATGGAATATGTGAGGAAAAAAAAGTGAAAATTAAAATTGTTTTATTACAGTCAAAAAGTGGGAAATTTTTTAATTAAAGTAGGTAGGTAGATAAATAAAATATAATTTTGCATATTCTTATTTAATACAAAAATATTTATTATTTTTTATGTAATTTTATTATCATTAATTATTTTATAGTTTTTTAAAAAAAAAAATGTGAGACCCACTTTTCTCTGCAAATCATCTTACTTGAGGAGTTCTTTTTCTTGTGAGATCCACCCATCTTCTCCCAAATCATTCCCATCAAACAAAAGAAAATTATCTAAAAAATGTAATTCACCTCAAATCAACTTCCCTCAAAATCACTTCTCCAATTCAAACAAGAGGTAGTCCACACCCCAAAGATAGAGGTTCGAAATTACAACTTACAAGGTCTGAAATGGCTATATGAATATCTAGGCCAATGCCAACTCAAAAATTGTTGTGTATGTCAATGAAATCATTATCACTCTGCATAAAGATTTAAGCAATCCTAACATCGTATGCAGATCCAATGCAAGTACAGTTCTTCATGCACACCCTTCTTTATTCGTCTTCCATGTTAACCTGTGATCACTGTACAAATTAAGGGCATGTTTAAAAATGCGGTCGAAAACTACATGTAAGATAAAAGAAATTTTATTGGTGAGACAGGTTGGGAACCTGAAGATGAGACAAGTGATTTTAGTCCTGTTCTTATATTCATAAAGAAAGTTTTAGAATGATGATTACTAGTTATTTTATCTTTTTCTAATAGTTGACATGTGATGTAAACTAAGTTTATACTCTCTTTATTTTTATTTTTCTTTTAGGTTCCAAGCATTTAAGAAATAAAGGATGGAGGGAAAGAATACGGATGTGGAGCGCTACTCTTGGAAAAGAGATAAGTCAAAATGTTTAGGTTTGCTATAAGGGAATGAATTCTCAATAAAAATGAACTAGGAAGAGGTTTCTCAAGAGAACATCCTCAAGATATTTTACTAATAAATGTGCTCATAAAAGAGATAATTTTTCATTTAATTAAAATGTGAGAAATACATAGAATGGGGGAGCTATTTATACGGAGTGGAGGTTAAGATTAGTAGTTTAATCATGGACCTCCCGACAAGACCTAACCCCTAAGTAAAATTAACTAACTAACCTAGGGGATAAACTCCTAAAATGATGCCTAAAATCATGGAAGGGGAGATCATGTGGACCCTTATATTTGTCATGCTTTGTGTGTTAGAAAATGGGATGCAAAAATGAGCTAAGAGGTGTGGAAATGACCTACATTTCCAAATATGGGTTGTATCTCTTTTTGCACATACTTCACATAATTACTTAAGGTACCACTAGTTCTTTCAATAGGAAAATTACCAAAATACAAAGCCTTAAAGGGAAAAAACCTTACATCCTAATTTCCTAAGTTATTTAAAAATATTTAGAAGTGAAAACAACTAAGATTATGACTTCAAGTCTTCAATGAGCTCCCATCATGCCATGTCTTCCTCTAATCCTCCTAGTGATGATGCATGCTAAGTGAGATTGCATCATTTCCTCCCCTTTGAGAGACCTCAAATCCTAAGGTCTTTCTTTCTTTTTTTCAAAACCTAAAAAATAAGTAAAATAGTAAGTATGTGCAGACAGATGATTTTTTAGGGAGTAAGAGGCCTATGAGAAGACTTTTAGGATTCAAGTAGTGGAGGTTGTCACTAAGGCTTGAAAATGTTTTACTGCACATGTTCCTCCACACAGCAACCCCTTCCTACTTCTAATACACTAGATGATGCTAGCCTTAAAGGTTTTGAAATGGTGGGTGAGACTAGTTTAGATGCATTGGAGCACTCATCAAATTGGACTTGAGGTTGTGGATCAATGTGCTCAAAAGGTTTAAGCACAACCTCAAATTGAACTTGTTCCTTTCGCAAGAGTTGGTGGGAAGATTTCTCTATGTAAAGAACTTCTTTTAAAGGCAAAGGTGAATCTTCTGTAGCTCGGTCTTCCTACCAACAACCTTATTTTCAATTGTATCATTTTCTCTCTTAAGTTTCATGATCCTTTTATCCTCTATAACCTGAATAGGAAGAGGTGATGTAAGGTAATCTTTTTTCCTTTATGAGAGAGTGATTTTATAGGGGAAGCCATTGTACAAGGTTTCCCTATCATGTTGTAATGGTTTTCCCAACAACATGTGACTAGCTTCCATAGAGACTACATCACATAAAAGCTTTATCTTTAGTGTTTTATGGAGACGTTAATCTCCACTTACTCCTTTACTACTACACTCTCTTCATTATTAAGCACATGCAAAGAGTAAGGTGAAGAATGATGAGTAGTAGTAAGTGTTAACTTTTCCACCTTCATTGTGCTACAACAGTTACAACACGACCCACCATCCACAATGAGAGAACAAGTTTTGCTTAAAACTTTGCATCTTGTTTGAAAAATAGTCTCTTTGTGTTTGGGTGTCTTTACAAAAAAGGCTTCTAAGAAGCATTTTTACTTTGAAGAGATCATTACATGAATGGGTACCCTTTTTCATTTGATCTCCCCCTAAAGTCCTTTTTCTCCTAAGGTAATGCAAAGCAATATGCCCTTTTTCTAAACACTTAAAGCATTTAGGGCTTCTAGAACGATTGCCCGAACTAGTGTCAGGGTGTCACGTTCACTCAAGGGTTTTCTCTTTATATATTTTCTTTTGGATGACTCTCTTTTATTCTTAGAAGGGTTTTCCTAAGTTGTCTCTTAGGTTCATCTTTTTCACTAGAAGAGACATGAGGACCATGGGTGCTACTAGACTTTACTAAAGCATCCCTTTCTTTTTTTTTTCTTCTCTTCTTCCTTTCTTTTTATTTTTCTTCTCTCTAATTTTTTTCTCTCTTTTCCCTTTCTTTTTCTTTTTCCTCCTTTTTATTTTTCTCTCTTGCCACTCTTTTTCTCTTATTTCTTCCCTCTCTTTTTCTTTTTCTTCTCTTTCTCTCTTCTCTTCTTTCTTCCCTCTCTTTTTCTCTTTCTTATCTTTTTCTCTTCTTTCTTCCCTCTCCTTTTCTTTTTCTTCTCTCGCTTTCTCTTCTTTGTTGTCTCTCTTTTTCTTTTCTCTCCTTCTATCTTCTCTCTTCTTTCTTTCCTATCTATTTTTTCTTATTCTCTTTTTCTCCTCTCTTTTTGTTTTTGTTCACTCTCCCAAAATTCCTCTTTGTTTTTCTACTCTCTCTCAATCAAATGAGTATGAATATAAGGACAAGGTGGGTTTAACTAATAATTACTCATCTCACCCCTCCCTTTTTCACACTTTTCTTTTTCTATTTTTATTCTATTCTAATACTTCTCTCTTTTTTTTCTATTTTATCTTCCCTATTTTATTACTACTCGTAACACTCCTAGATGTGTGTGAAGACATTTAAACGTGCAAGGCCTAGGGAGCTAAGATGCAAAATACTCTTATCTTTTTTTGAATTTTTCTCACCTAAAAGTAACTTAAGCTTTTAGAACTTAAGCACTTAACTAAAATGTGAAAGCAATAAAAGAAATTAAAGACAGAGATTAAGGGACTAAAAATTAAACATGCTCCTAAGATGGAAGGATGATGTACCAATTCCTTCCTCCACCTGAAGCAAGAAACTATAAATTATTACACACAAAATAGGTAACACCTCTATTAAAATGACCTTTAAAATTAACACCAAATTAAAACAAGAAAATTAAAAGAAAGTCTTGAATGTTGCTCCTTATTCAAGTGCTCCTCACAAGTGTATCACTCCAGCATTAGCTTCCTCTTTAAGTCCACTCTTCTTAGGCTTTTGATAAACATTTCCTAGGATGCTACCCTTGTGGAAATTCAACAATTTGACCACTTACCATAAAGAAGAGAGTGCCCACGAAAAAAGGTACAAAGGGAAGCAAGAATTTGAAACAAAAAGCAAGAAAAGCATTAACAAGAACAGGAACACATCCAAGTGAAAAGAATTTATTTAAGACAAACAAAATGAATACAAAAGAAGACAAGCAAATAACAAAGGTGTTAAAAAAAGTTAGGACTCAAAAGAAGAACCTAGAATGGATTAGACTTAAAACAAAAAGACTCAAAATTTTCTAAGATTTGCACCAATTTTAAGCATGATGGCCAAGACATTCATGAATATATTCAAGCACTTTTCAATCAATTTTAACACTCCTTTTAACACTTGAAACAATTTAAGGTGCACTAAAAATTTTATACTTTTTCCATTTCTCTTTTTAACACTTTTTTTTACTTATTTTCATTTCTTTCTTCTTTTTTTTTAATACTTTTGCTACACCTCTTTAGCAATTTTGAAGCAAATATGGTGAGGAGTAAGATGAGGCTAAAAGGCTTGAACTAAAGAGTAGGGAAACAACCACAAAAATTTGAGATATAAAGGTGCAAATCAAAGAAACAAGCAACTTAATGGACTAGTAATTTTAGGTAATAAATAGAAAACACCAAATGAGAGTTTTAGGAATTTTAGGAAAGCTTGATTATTCAAGTAAATCAGCCCAATTAAATACCCATCATACCTATCAAGTGTCTAGCAACAAAAATCACCAAAGAAAACTAGCACAAAAATTAAGCTACTCTACAACTTTAAACAAATGGACTCTAAGATAGAATTAGCAATTTTTTGAAAAAATTTTTAAACATGCTATGATATAAAGTATGTGAGACTCTAAAAACATTTGATGCTCAAATCCAAGAGAGAAACACACACTTTTTCAAGAAGCATAACACATTTTTTTTTGTGAAAATTAAAAAGGCAAAACAATGTAGAATTAAGAGACAATAAAAGGATTATAACATGATTAACTAAGACACAATTTTCAAGATTAAAAACTGAAATTAAATTAATCAAAATGAATAAGAAACTCATGTCCAAAACAGAGAATTAAGAG
Source organism: Psophocarpus tetragonolobus (assembly GCA_037954015.1). Taxonomy (NCBI): domain Eukaryota; kingdom Viridiplantae; phylum Streptophyta; class Magnoliopsida; order Fabales; family Fabaceae; genus Psophocarpus; species Psophocarpus tetragonolobus. The sequence goes on from CM075688.1 coordinate 93,420,306, forward strand.
TTGGAAAACAGAACAATAGGTGCGGGAAAAACAAAATTAAAACATCAAACAATAGTAACTAAGTGCATCCAAAGATCAAGACTATAATTGTGTGCCTTCCTTCACAAATTTTGTGAATTCATTATAGTGATTTTCTTAGGATAAGCCCTAGAATAAAAGGAAATTAAATGACTAGACAAAATTTAAAGAAATACACCTAAAGAAGCACACACAAGTTTCAATGGAAAAGAACAAAGAAATTGAATCTACAAAACAATAAAAACTAGGAAATTAAATGGCATAAAATGAATACTAAAAAACAAACTAACAAGATAATGAGGAATTAAATAACATAAAATGAAAGGCTAGAAAAAATAAATGAAGAACACCTAAGAACACTTAGAGAATGACGCACAAAATTAAAGAGAATTAAGACTAAAAAAGAACCTCTTGGAGATGGCTCTTAATACCACTTGATGCAAAGCAAGTTTGCATTCTCTTGATCTTTCTCCTTGAGGTTCCAAGCATCCAAGAAATGGAGGATGGAAGGGAAAGAAAATGGAGGTGGGGCGTCACTCTTGCAAAAGAGATAAGCCAAAAATTGTTTAGGTTTGTCACAAAGGGAAGAACCTTTGATAAAAGTCTTAGGAAGAATCTTCTCTAGAGAGAGGAAATTCAAGACACTTTACTAAGAATAATTAGGAATGTTCAAAACAAATCAAACCGAATTGAAAACCAAAAACCGAATCGCCCAAATCGAAAACCGTAAAAAATCACTTTAGTTTGGGGTGATTTGGTTTTTATAATTTTCAAACCGCGCAATTCAGTTTGCAGTTTGAGATGTTGAAACTACATCAAACCACTATTCCTTAGTTATTTTAACAAATCCTTAAGAAGGCATATACCATTGCTCATTATTTTTTAAGTCTATAGGATTTTTACTTAATCTTTAATTAATATTTTTAATTAATATGAATTAGTTGATGATAAATATTTTGGCAAAACTATTTAATTTGATTTATTGGATACAATTTGACGATAATCATTAGAGTACAATGTTTAAAAGAATTGATTCTTTATACTTTAACTTTAATGGTTGTTACGTTTATATAATTTTATTAGGAGTGACTAAATTTTTATACAATTTTGGAAATAATTTTTATGTTTTTTTAATACTTAATAATAAAAATTTTAAACCGTAAAATCAAATCAACTCAAACCGCATAAGATTGGTTTGGTTTAGTTTGTATTTAATAATTAATCTAAATCAACCATACGCACCGTACTTATTTTTATAATTTGGTGGGAACTAGTTTTAGATTTAAAACTATACCAAAACACACCACAAACATCCTAAGAATAATTGCTAAAAAGGATTCTTATGCTTGCATCAATGTGTATCTTTTCTTTGATTTTTTTGTATTTTTAATTTTTTTTTCTTAATTTTTTCTTTGTTTTTATTTTTTATATATTTTTTCTTTAAATGAGTTTTTTAATCTAATGGTATTTTTTTGTCTTCTAATTTTATTATTTTTATCATTTTTTTAATTTTTGACAATAATTTTTTTTTTATCTGATAGGTTCCATATACATAGAATATAGTGAAGGTTAAAATTTCTAATGAGTACAAAAACATGTGAACGGTGAGGGCAGAAACGTTGTTATCCAATGGGAGGAGAAGCGATACGGTGTTTAGAACCGCGTGACTCGTGACTCGTGACTCGTGACTCGTGACTCGTGACTCATGCTGACGATGCGCTGACGATGCGCCGACGTGCTCAAGAATGTCATCGAAGGAGAAGCATTTTGGAGAATTGCCTTTCAAAAATAAATGTTAATTTTCCAATACCCTTGTACTATTTTTTTGGTCCAATACTTTTGTATTATATTCAAAGTCAATTGTAATTTTATACATAAATAGTGTTTGTTTTACACAGTTTATAATATCATGATTTTAATTATTTAAAAAAAAGTTAAAATACGTTTGATAACTTGTACTTGAAAAAAAAAACTCTATGAATAAGTTTTTTTTATAATATAAATATTTATAATTCATGATTGTTTCTAAAATAATTAGTTTTTACATTTTTTTACTTTATAAAAACTTATTTTTGTTACATTCAAATAAAACTAATTATTTTAAAGTTATTTTTAGAGAAATTTAACTAAACAAAAATTAATTTTAATTATAATAAATTATTAAAATAATCTAAAATTTTCAAACATCTCAAATATAATTTATTTTCTATATATGCTTCTTGGAATCGATAATATTACCAAAATAATGGTTGATAGTTACAAAATCATTAAGAAAAAAGACTGAGACTTAAATTGATGAGATAATGACGGAAGCATTTGTCAGGTGTAACAACGTATACATTCTTTTCTTGTTTTTAAATTATACAAACTTCTTTACTTTTATTTATTCATTACATTTATATTCTCTCCTTCAAAAAGAATATATATAATATCATACTTAAATTTATTACACATGTATTACTTAAGTTTTGTATGATATTACACATATATGTCTTAAGTTTTGTATGTTATTACACATGTATCTCTATATTTTTCAAACTTTACCGTCGACATTTCTCTCATCTCCATTGTTGCATTGTTATGAAGCTTGAAAAAAAAATCAATTCATATCACATTCACACAAAATAAAACATAATAATACTAAAATAAATGGAAGTCTATATAACTTAGAAATAAAAGGATACAACTGTAATAAACACATAAAAGTAAAGAAGTCTATCTAATTAAAAAAAATGTACATTTATAATTACAGTAAACCTAAGGAAGTGGATTGATAATTACCTCTGACTTTATTTAATCACTGCATGAAATTAGGTTAGCATCCCTATCAAGATTCAATATCATCATCCAATGGTTCTTAAGATCATATTCCACACCTGATAAATGGAAGTCCAAGACATCAAATAGTATTATTTCTCTATCACATCTCCTTCTTCGACGTTGAAGAAAAAGATCTAACCTCATCAACTCAAGAACCTCCTTTTAAGGAACTTCAACAATTCAACGTCCCTTCTTATAACTCAAATAGTAACACCCTCTTACCCAATTCCTCTCATCTATGATAGCATCACACAATATTAATTACTCATACCATTATTAATGAATAATGACAAGTTGAAAGTAACTCTTTGTAACCAAGACATCAAAGTCGAATCTATTGCAGTTTTTGACCGAATTATGACTTACTAAAGATAAGGTGAGAACAATTCCTTACTAAAGAAAGAAGTGAATTAATGAAGAGTCTAGAAGATGGATTTTTTTAATTCATTTGAAATATTTTAAACTTGCTTAACTCATAATATAAGCATAATTGATTTATTAGTTTGAAATAAAGTTAGTGTTAATAGTCTAAATTATTCAATAAATTTATAAACTAATTTGTATTCCTAATAAAGTTAATGTTAATCATATACAAGCAAACGTTGCTGACTTCCATTGGACACATGATAATTAACATATTCAATTTAACCTTTAGAACTAAAATTATTAACTGAAAATTAATGACGAACTAAAAATTGTTAAAAAATTATGAGGAACTAAAATATAGAATATATAAAGTTAATAGGACCAAAAAGTTACATATGTTTGCTGGATAGCATGCTAATGCTAATGGGTGACTTCCATTTTACTTGTGACATTTAATGAATCTAAATTAATGTCAATAACTAAACATACAACTTAATAAGGAACTAAGAGTAGTAAAAATAAACCTAAAAATCAAAATCTGAAAAAATTTAAGAGATAAAAAGCTTATATTTGATTGACACGTGGCTCCCATGTGGTATGTTGACATAGGCTGCCTTTTAACACTTGACATACTCAACAATCTAATTTAACGTCAAACATATATTTGGAAAATAATATTTGCCAAAATTTAAGTTGTTTTTAGACTTAATGGTAATTTTGCTCTTTATTTTATTAAATTTGTAAAATTTGTACTCTTATTTTAAAATGTAGACATTCCTTCCTCTTTTAAAATTAATAACTTATGTTCATGTGTTAAATCAAAAGTGTTGAAATTTAATTTAAAATTTATGGCTTTCATCTCTTTGTAATTAGATTGTATTTTTTTTCTCTCATCTCAACATCTGTGACAATTCTTTTAAGCGTAGAAGAAGACTTTCAGGCTACCCTGTGAAAAATGAAGAAAAAAATCTTCTATTAAAAGGATGGATGTCGCCCCATTAGAATCCTCTGCCTGAAAAGGTTGTTGTAAGGTAAGAAGTGACATCTTTATCGAGAGTTGAGTGTATGCTCTTTGAGATACCATTGATTGTTAATTGTCATGTGATTAGTAATTAATACGTTGGTCAACACCAATAATTATATAATATGTGGGAATTTTAATATAAAAGATAACATTTGTAAAATTTTTTGTTTAAATGACAAAATCTTAACCATCAACATTCTCAATTTACCATTTGTAATACAAGACTTGCTAATTTTTAAAATGGGATAAAAATGATTTAATTTTAATATAAAAGATTTTTTTACAAAATTTTTGTTTAATTACATTTATGAGGTAATGGTGGATGCACCCCATCAACTTTAGTGTATTTACAAATGAACTCCCTCCTTCTTTTTTTTAAAATTACACATATTTGCTTACTTTTACGTACTCATTACAATTGTATCTCTCCTTCCAAAACAATTTAATATCATATATAAATTTATTACACATGTACTCCTGAGTTTTGTATAATATTACATATATACCTCTAAGTTTTGTATGTTATTACACATGTACCCCTATATTTTTCAAACTTTAAAATCGACATCTCTCTCCTCTCCATTGTCACACTATTAGAAAAAATAAACGGAGGTTTATATAATTTGAAAAGAAAAGGTACAACTATAATGAGTATCTAAAAATAAAGGGATTTCTGTAATTTAAAAAAAAAAGGTACATTTGTAATTACATTAAACCTAAAGAGTGTATCCATAATTAGTTATATATTTATTTAACAAACTCAATTGTATACCTGTATATCATGATTGAAATTCACCTCAAGACCACTACTTAAATTGGTTAATTCAAGTAATACATGGTCAAAATTTGTGAATTTAATAAAATAGGAAGTAAAAGTTACAATTAAGTTACTTTTATTGTTAGAAAAAACTATTTTAGGAAAAGAAATATGTTTGAGAAAATAAATTTAGTGACATTTGATTTGAGAAAATGATTTTTTTTCTCATTTTTTAAAACATATTTTATTTTTAAATATGTATCATTTAGAAAATATGTATGTTTGGAGTTGTTATTTTCTATTTTCAAAAAATAAAAATATTTTATTTAATAAAACTTAATAAAAAGTTATAAAATGTTTTATGTATTAATTTAAATATATTTATATATTTTAAAATGAAATTATTTTCATTGTGTTTTCACTTAGTTTTATTTTTTGAAATACTTGAAATATTTTTTTTTAGTTTTTGTTTTTAGCTGATTTCTTAAATATTTTTTAAAAAATATTTTCAAAACTATAATCAAACATATTTTTATTATTATTTTCTATTTTATGGGAAAATAAAAAAAAAAGCTAAAAGCAAAACGAAATTTAAATTTGTAAAAAAATTTAAAAAATTATGAATATGAATTTTTGTAACTTATTATAAATTTTAAATGATTTTTTCTTTCGTTTACTTTCATATTTCATGTAAAAATTATTTTTACTGTACTTAAATAAAATAACATAAGCAAAAATTGATTTATAACTATTTATAATAATAAGTTGATTATGAATATAATTAATTATGAAAATAATTTGATTTTATAAGTTAACAAATGATTAAAAATTAAAATCTGAAGAAGAAACTCTTCCGAATATTTTGGATCAATGACAAATTGGCAATGATCAATGATGTGATTGATAGTAATTTTGAGGACATTAGTTATTATTTTCTTTATAGAAATGGCGGTTTTATTTTGCATGATTATTTTTGCAAACCATGTTTCATAGAAGCCACGTAACTTTAGAAATCCAAAGCCACTAAGACAGAATCTGAGCAAACACAAAGTTAAATCCAAACTTTCGAAAACTACATGAAATTTCTATGATTTGACTTCTTTGTTTCTTCTCTTTATAGGAATTCGGCAGCTTCCCAAGGTACTTTTGTGCCTTATTTATAGCCAGCCATGATAAAAACAATAGGACTTGTCAGTAGCAAACCAACAAAGTAAATGCATTATTCTATAAAGCCATCTACCACTTCAAAATTCAAATAAAAAGGATTAACTCGTCTTACCCCTTGAAAGATACTCTCTGGCATAGCACCCCAATTGAAAATTTTACAAGGACTATGGTTGAACACTAATCCAAGTTGCTCTCATTTTAATTATGAGTTGTGTGGGTCAACTCTTTGGAGTTTGGACTACATAGCTAGATCACGGCATCTTCTTGCTTTCGTTGTTTGGTGTTTGGATTTGGCAGAGGCCAGAAAGCACCAAATCTAATGTCTCTTGAAAGAGAGGAAAATGTTAACCCTATCAGTCTATTATGACCATTTTGTACCTTCCCAAGTCACGCTACATGGCTTCCCACGCACCTTCCACGAAAGAGTAACCCCTTTAGAGTTTAGACAACAAATCCGCCTCCATTTTCTACTACCATCCATATCTTTTCAACACTGTTTCTGTTATGTTAGCTACACACTTTACACTTTATATTACCCATTCAATTTTATTTTCAATCAAACATGTTACTAACATCTGACAACATTTCTTTTTAAACCGCATTATTTATTACATCATCAATTTGTCTTTTATTTTTTTCTCACTTTCCCTCTTCCTATCCAAAAGGATAATGTCACGTACATTTTATTACCTGAATTGTCAATTGTAAACTTCTTATCACCCTTTCTTTTCATTCTTCATCCGACTATATAAATCAGCGTACTCGGATCAACAACTTCTTCACAGAAAAAAAGGTTGGTCATTGTTCTCAGTAGAGAGTACAGATCGCAAACCCCGCTTCTCCTCTCTCTATGTTTTTATCCCTATTACAACTTACAAGTGTAGTGTTGCATTAAGAAACAAAGAGTAACGAGCGAGCAATGGCATCAAAGAAGAACCCGATTGTTTTCGAGGATTACTTCCCTGCAATGATGGAGAAACTGGGCACAGAAGGGTTCATGAAGGAGCTGGCAAACGGGTTTCAGTTGCTGATGGACAGAGAGAAGAAGGTGATAACATTTGAGAGCTTGAAGAAGAACTCTGCATTGCTTGGGTTGGAAGGGATGAGCGATGATGAGATCAGCTGCATGCTAAGAGAAGGTGATCTTGATGGTGACGGAGCACTGGATGAGATGGAGTTCTGCACTCTCATGTTCAGGCTCAGTCCTGCTTTGATGAACAGCTCCAAGCAACTTTTGGAGGAAGCCATTTTCCCTTTTCATTAGTCTTTTCTCACTCCTCTTTTCACTCTCACTCAGCTCCTTCTACTCTGTTCTAAGCTGCTTTTTTTTTTTTTTTTTCTTTTCTTTTTACTTTTCTTTGTTTATTTTTTAGGGAGCTGTTCTGTAGTGTGTAATTGCGGATTTCTGGTTAGTTAATTGTTTGAAGTCTTATTCAACAATGCTATGCCACTTGTTAAGTTATTATAGTATTACCCTCTTTTTGTGTCTCCTCCCATACTCTGATACAGGGATTTAAATTACGGTTGCCCTCATTTGCTGTAGCTGGTATCATAGTTATTGTGGTTGCAACTATTCAGCTGGTGCGATGCCTATTGCAGCTGTACTTGAAATTAATACATGGTAAAAAACAATTTTGCAGTTATTCCAATTATTGTTATATATATTTTTATTGGTAAGATAACATAAACTTTTTATTCATTTAATATTTAATAATTCAACTCTCATAGGAGCTAATTATTTAATTATGAACATTAAAAAGCTTAAAATAGAAAATTATAATTTAAATTTAATATTTTTTTTTAAAAAAATGAACAGAACATTGCTAAGGTTACATTGCAACTCAATTGCAGTTCTGTTGCTGACATAAGGTGCGGTGGAATTTGTTAATCACACTGCATTTGCGAACCGATGCGATTGCAGAGAGGACGGCAACAGCAATATTTTGGTCACGACATGTAAAATGATCGATTTTCGTATTTATGATCAATTTTTCGTATCTATTTTATATATATTTTATAATTTCTAGTTGATTTATAGTTGAATTATATACGTATATCATTATATAATAATATAATATTAAAAAAAGTAATAATAAAAAAATAAATTCTTTATTATATTTTTTATAATAATATGATTTTTGGAATAGGAATAAATAAACCATAAAAAAATCTAAGCAACTTTTTCTAATTGTGGTTGCGGACAGTAATTAGAATGTAAAAGAAAATTAATTTTTTAAGCGAAAGAGCAAGGTGGGTGCTTTAAATCATCATGTTGACATTTATTGGTGGACAAGGTAGATGTAGGTGCAATGTTAATAAGTAATTTGTTGCTCACAGAAACAGTCTAAGTAATTGGACAAAAAGTAATCTAAATTTTCGAATTGGATTTTAGAACTTTCCAATCAATTAATATATAAAAATGTTTTAAGTTTCATCTGTAATAAAAAAGTTTGGAGGAAGGGAAAAGAAACTAGTCTAAAACATAGCACATTAGAAATAGAAATGGAAATTTTCATTTCCATCTCATGTCAGTGATACAATTACAAATACAACAGAGTATTGAGCATAACATAAAACTCAATCCCAATTTACAAATCCAAACCATGATGTAATTGATTTGTTTTTTCTTCATATCCCCCCCCAACATACAAAATCACAAATAGTCATGTACTCCAAGATACAATTATACTTTCTGTACAACATTTGCTATAATACTTTTCAATGCTATGTTTACTTTTTATTAACACTATTCATCATATGGTATATTTATACAGTTTGCAATTTATTGTATTGGAGAGTTACACCCGCGTCTTATAAGATTTTTTTTTTAAAAAAAAAACTGTCACTCAATATCCTATATTTTTTTAATTTATAAACTTGTCTTAATTTATACAATTATATAATAATATATAATCACATACCCTTCTAGTTAACGCAAACTTTTAATTTTGCACGCAGTTGTGCAAATTGAATAAGGTTAAATAATGTAAAAAAAAAAAAAGAGGCCTATAAAGTATAAAAGTTTATCGTATCTTGTAAAATACTAGTATAATTTATTCTATTCTAAAAAAACCAGCTTGGTATATCCTATTTTGTTTATCAGTGTACTCCTATCCTATATATACATAGCAAATAACGTAAATGTCGTCATTGCATTATTTTGTTTCAACGATATTATTTAAAAATATTATAATATTATTGATGTACGAACAAAAACATTAAATGAAGACCCCGCATAGAAGACAAAAACAGACTTGGCAGAAGAGCTTAAGATAAATTGGCTTCGGCAAGAGCCATCGCTATAAATGTCTCAGTCGAAGGCAAAGCGTCTTAAATACGCTTCACTGCAAAATCAAGCCAAGTGTGAAAAGATATTTGAAACACTAGATTACATCTCCATGACACGTAGCAACTTGAGTCCCATTTGAGCAACTATGCACTTACTATATAGCCTGTGTGATCAGATGGCGGCAATGTTTCCGAAAGTTCGCCACACGTTGTAGATGCAATTATTTTTCCTTTCTTTGAAGTCGACGACAAATAAGATTTGGTATGGGTATGGTCGACTTAGCTATCCCTTCCAGGACTTTCATTGGTCAATAAAAACTCAACTGCCAACCCCATTGTCACAATACAAACATAATGGGTTGTCAAAATTGGATTCAAAAAGACAGTTTTACCAGTCCATATATAATTTGTCAAGTCAAGATTTTTTTATTTTTACCACCCACAATGTTAGCCATATTATCTACACGTTAAATGGTAATGATAAAATGATTCTTGTAACAAATGCGCACACATGCAGAACAGAAACTGCCACAATGAGATATTGACTGCGCCTCATTCTACAAAAGCTACATGGGGCCCCAGACAACATGTAAAGCACCAAGCATCAAAGCTGAGTTTTTAATTGTTAGTGCGTTAATGTTGACCTACTTTGTTGATCAATCTCTTCTAAACAGGTAACGTTCAAGAAAATTGACTATTCAACATTAACAAGGTACAGACCACACATGTCCATTGGCAACCGAGCTGAGTGCAGAGCTGTTGCGGCTCCACACACGCACCAAAAAGTAACAAACAAAGGGTGTCTACCCCAAACGGTCGTCACTTTGGATAGAGGATGTTATAGTGACCAGGGCGATACAGCAGCGTGATGAAAGGGATGTTCTTTTCAGAGCTACAACTAGCATCTGGGAGATCACCAGCCACTGGCATGAAATCATGATGATTTATACTGACACCTCCAGTATCACATGAGCTGCAGTCAAGGTACACAACACGGATTGGAATGCCCAATGCATCTGAAAGAGCAGTAATGTGCACATGATCGCTCTCTTCCCCCATTGGTTCAACAGATGATTTGCAAAACTAAAGAAACCACAAGAAAAAACATGAGATGCAGAATTATATATTAAAATCACAAGACTGAGAACAGGACAGTTTTCAACAATAGAACCAATGGTTGTATTGTTACATTTTTGCCCGATATTAACCTCGCAAGCATTATAAAAAAATTATTAACATTGAACAAACCTGTTCGACTGTTGTATTGCTTAATCCCAGTATGAAAGGTTCAAAAAATTCAGTGCGGTTTTGTATTTCAGCAGAGGTGACAAATCTGAAGAACATAACAACTGACAAAACAAATATGTCAAGAAATGTGGAAGAAATGAAATCAAGGAATTTAGGGTGGGTTCAAGTCACTCACCATAATCAGATATTGACTGATCTCTGCTTCTGAGAACAAGCTCTTCATGACTGTGATCATGTTAACAAGTACATTAAAACAAAAACCCCAGGGCGGATAGAAAAGAATAAGAAAATTAGATAAATAGAAAACTAAAATGATTAATTATTATTGTAGCATATCATGCTTCTTCTTAATGATTGGCAAGCAAAAATTCATGGTGAAGGAAAACGTTTAACACCTTATGGAAGTCTCTTTCCCTTGAATAAGACATTCCAGCTGCTCAAGGAATAACTGAAATTTTTTACAACAATCGAGTTAATCAAAAGTAAATTGATATTTATCCTTAGATGATGAAAGTAGTTGTATGTATGAGCTTTCTAATATCCGGAAATGCCTCTACAGATTTAGAATTAGCACATCATTCTCAGGTCCAGAACTCCAATTTAAACTATTTTCTGAAAAATATTAAACATGTATTTCTTGCATTGACTATACTTTCACCGAGAGAAATAAAGAACAATAAGCCCGAAAAAAATTTCCAAACTCTTCCTCTCAGTAGAAAATTTTCTACAAGAATAAACATGACATATAACAGTTCTAGCATAAGATTTCCAGATTTATTTGAACAACCATAATTTTTATTTCCTTCTTTGATCAATTTTCATTCAAAAAAGTAGAACTTAGAAGAAAGCAACAAGTCATAACTGTGTAAAGAACTTTGTCATAACTGTCCAGGGCCCAGACTTTGCAGCTTCTATTAAATTTGGTTTACTTTTTCATACATGATTTCACAAGATATTGAAGATGGTAACCAGCCTGTCACATGATAATCAAGGCAATCTACTTTATTATATTTAAATTTTGTGGAAAATTTGAAAGAAAAAAATGAGTTCAAATTTACTCCTACACAAATATAGATACATAAGGATTATATAATATGATTCATTCTGAAGACATGAATAAAATTAATTACCCAATTCTCATGAGTAACAAGACTGTTAAAGAATTAAAACAGGATAGATGGAAAATCTATTCAAACATTTCCCACTGTATACGAGCTCAATTTGTAAACATAAAAAGTATTAGTTGCTACTTTCAACTACCACAATGTTTAGGGGACACTAGTTAATACATGCATTGCAAACTGGCAACATAGCTATGTCCATAATCTATAAATAGCAACCAAAAGTTTGGAAAATTTTCAAATGTTAGTAAGGTGTAGGTAATTTTTCCAAGAGAATACTAAGATGATAATAAATAAGCAGGCATATGTATCCCACAAAGACAATGAATTTCAGTTGACAAATTACCGCAAAGAAATCTTCAAAAGTCAAGTCTGCATAACCCAGGGTCTGCAGTGCTTTTCTACTTTTTTCAACATTGGCTTTGACACGATCAATCTCTGCTTGGTCTTGAGATTCCATAATATGCTCCTGAGAAAGGGAAAAAAAAAGTTTATGACAATTTAATCATTGACCAAATTTATTGGAATATTTAATTTAATTCCATATTCCATAGATATCCAATGCTAGGTAAAGGATATGCTTTTAAACTAGATAAACTAAGACATACAAGATATGAAAACATAAAGCTTCTAAAGAAGCAGTTTCCATCTCCCCGAGCACGACGAATGGCAGCATATTTCTCATCAAGCAGCTGCATAAAGGGTAATGAGAAAAAAACTCAACAACCATGATAAGATGAAAGGAGAAAAATAAAGCACAAAATGAAACAGCAATAAAAGGTTAGTTAAAAAACCTTTATTTTCTCCAGCAAGATGGGACTGCCTGATTTATATTCAGCAGCTAAGCTACTCAGTGCTTCCTGTCAGTTTCACATGAAATTATTGTCCATACTGACATCAAATTATATTCCACCTCCATCCAAAAAAAAAAGTTGCGAAAAATAAAAATAACAATGACAAGGGAGACAATATAATGCAATTTGAATGCAATAACTTGTGGCACTTTCCTCAAGCTCAAATAGATTAAATTCAGAGCTTCAACAGAAGCAAAGTTATTAGCACTGTACACAGCAGACCAATTAAACCAGAATCACTAGATAAGAAATGAATGAAGTTTCAAAGATTCATGCACTTAGCCCTGCCTTGTCACCCACAAATGGAACTTTCTTAGCTTCCTCAGCCTGAATTGTATACTGCTGCTGCATTATGTCATCATCCCCAAAATTGGTCCACTCATCCATTTCAGACCCTGCACCAGTCACAGGCCCTATTTCCCCGTCTTCCACGGATGCTTCTTTACTCTGCATTTTTTTCTATTAAAGCAGTTCGCTATTTTTTAATATCCACTACTTTTTGGAACAAGCAACAATCTATTCACGAACTTAACAATCCTGCCAAAAATAATATCCGTTCATGTTAGTCCTTGAAATACCGTTAATATTTCACTAACGAAATTGAATTAAACGCATACCAAGGTGGCAACCATAATCTTGCGATCATAAACTATGGCAACAACATTAACAAAAACTGGATATATCGGCAATCAAAATTGCAATCGTTTCTTTCTGTCACATCACACAAAGATGAATAAATTAACGCACAAAGCAACATTAACGTACAATCTATGAAAATTGAATAGAGACTAACCTGCAATTTCATGAGCGCTGTTAGGGAAAACCTTTTCGGGCAGCAACTGCAAATGAAAGAAAATAAGAAATCACAATAAAATCTCCTTCAATTCGCATTGAGAAATTTAAGAAGTAACACGAAATGGAGAAGGTTTAAAGAACCTGCGCCGTTACGATGAGAAGAGAAACCCAACAATCACTACGCTTCTGAGGTGCAAGACTGAGATCAGTAAACGCAAAATCCCTAAATTCCCAACAAATGCGAAACGCATCGCCATTAGCGTTTTATACTGCACGGCGCTGACGGGTTGATTAATTACAAGATTTTTATAATTTACAATTAACTAATCGAGCATAAATATCTATAATTTTATTCTTTTGTAAGAATGTTATTTTTAATTTTATTTCAGATATTATAGAGATAATTTTTTATTCAGAGATATTACATTTTAAAACATAAAAAAGAAAAATTTAGATTCAACATGTGCTTTTATTTCAAATTACCAATTAAATAATTTTGTTACTTTTTAATTTTCAACTCTTGTAAAGTGTAAAATTTTATTCCAAAATAAATTCAATGCAATTCATTAATAATCAATGTTTCATCTTTAAAAAAAAAAAGATTCTAAAATTAGAAGATTAACATAATTAATGTTCATCAAAAGACAAATAGACAGTGACTCACGTAAAGTGTAAAATTATATTTTAAAAATTCTTAAATAGGTGGTTATCCATAAAATTGTACATTTTTATATTTTATCATAATTCATAAAAAGAAAATAAAATATGAGAGTTTAATTAGTATGTATTAGATGTTTCATCACAACTCTTAATTTATATGACTACTTTTAAAATATTAAATAATAAAGTCAATAAATTTACTATAAAAGAAGAGTTGTGATTGAATGTCTATAAAATTATAAATTTTTTAGACATTGATGCATACTAATTAAACTCATAAAACATATAATAACATTAGAAAAAAAACACTTAGTTATTGTAAAAAGTTTTACAATATCAACTAATCACAGTCATTTATATATGACAAGTTTGTTAATTTTATCAAATAATATTTTAAAAGTCATATAAAGAATAAGTTGTAATTAAATACTCGGTGTAAAACACTTTTCACACGATAAATGCCTAAGTATTAAACTCTAAATATAAATATTTACTTATCTTTTCCTTTGCCCGTTTATTTTTATGTAATCACATTATTTATTTTTTATTTCATTTTTCTATTACTTTTATCTAGTCTATCGTTTTCTTTCTAATGTATAAAAAATATAATCTATCGTTTAGGTGAACATATATTATGAGAAATTAACTTTATGTAACTATAATTTATGCATCCATATATAACTTTCATAGTCAATTAAAGTTGATTTAAGGAGTTTTTTTTTTATTTCGATTATGAGTAAAAATTATTAACTTGTATGAGGAACAATCAATGCAATGTAATTATAAAATAAAAATTAAAAAATAACTCAAATAATATATCAAATTATTAATTAATATATTTTTAAAAAATATTGTTTGAACACTAGTTAGAATATGGTAACTTGATATGCAATTCGATGCGATTTGGTAACAGTGTCATAAGACCTGAAATTGTTACCCGGTTAGAATATACTTTGACTAAATCTATGAGTCATTGTTAAACGAGTAATATGATATATATTAAAAAATTATAAAAAAAATATAATATTATGACGTAATTTTATTATTCTATATAAATTTAATATCATTATAGATTTTAATTTAATATATACATTTTCAAACTTATAAATAAAAATAATAGATAACATTTTCAAATTTAACTACATAAATTGATAATTAAAGAAATTAATATAATAAACAGTGATCAGTAATTACTAACTTTAAAAATTATAAGGGAGAGAATGAGAAAGAAATCGTGAATAACAAAAACTATCATACTAACAATCAAGCGTATAAAAAAATAATTACTAATTTAACTTATAAATTTTAATAATCAAGTATAAGATTTATATAAAAAAATTGTTTGAGAATTATAACTTTATCTAATTTAATAGACATGTTATGCTTTTATCCATAAGTTATTAATTAATTATGGTGATTTAGTAAAAAGATAATCTATGGAATCACATAACATTAGCAACAAGAGTGCAAACCAATTAGGGGACACTCCTAAGGCAAACGCTCTTGACAACTTTGTTAGTGAGTTTAGAAAATGAAAAGTGGGAGAGAGTAAAGCAAGAGAAGAAAGGGAGGCAAAAGATGAAAGAATGAGGGAAGAAAAAGGAAAAGAGAGCTAAGGAGGGAGAAAAGAGAAAGAAAAGAGAGAGAGAAAAGAAGGTGGGAAGAAAAAGAAAAGAAGGAAAGAGATGAAAGAGAGAGAAACGAAAGATTTGAAAGAGAAGAAAGAGAAAGGCATGAGAAGGAGGAAAAAGAAAAGAAAAAGAAAGAAAGAAAAAAGAAAAAAAAAGAAGCAAAAAGAAGGAGAAAAAGGAATAGGTCTAGCTCCCCTAGGAGTGAATCAATAAATGAGGGTGAAGAGTTTAATGGGAGATCTAGACAAACAAGAGCCAAAAGAACAAAAAATAGATCTTCTACCTTTTCTTGGAAAGGATAATGTAGAAGTCTACCTTGAGAGATAAAGGCACAATAATTCTTCAAATGTTTTAAAATCAATAAAGAGAGAAAAGTTCCACTAGCAACCCTTAGCTTTAAAGGGTATGTCATGCATTGGTAGACCGCCCTTGAGGATGAAAGGTGCCACTATCATGATCCTCTTATTGAACATTGGAGTGATCTTAAGAGGTTCATGAGACGAAGGCATATTCCCTCTTATTATGAAAGGGAACTCCTAGATAAACTTCAAAGATTAAGACAACGCAACATGAGTGTTAAAGAATATAAACAACAAATGGAGTTTTTCATAATGATAGTTGAAATTAATGAAAATTATAGGTCCATTGAAGCTAGATTTCTTAGTGGCTTGAACCTTGAAATAAGAGTTAAGGTTGAGCTCTTGCCATATAAAGTTCTACATTATTTGGTTCAGTTTTACATAAAAGTAGAGCAACAACTGAAGAGAAGAACTTCCTCCAAGAAGGACTACCCTACTAATTCCTCCCACTCTTATGCAAATAAGGACCAAACCAAGGGAAAATCTTCCAAGAGCTACCTTAAGGATGAACTCATCACAAGCATGCATGAAAAGAAAAACCATGTCCATACTAGAGATGACCCTACTACTAGTTCTAAAGCTAGTAGCATTAAGTGCTTCAAATTTCTTGAGAGAGGTCATATTGCTTCCCAATTCTCCAACAAAAAGATCATGATCATGAGAGGTCAAGACATTGAGAGTGAAAAACTTCCTCTTCTAGTGAGAGTGAGGAAGAAAAGGGGTAGCATTTATATTGAGGAAACTTATGCTTTTGAGAAAGACTTGTTGATGGTTAGGAAACTTCTTGGAAGCCAACCTTATAATCCTAGTCAATCTCAAAGAGAGAACATTTTTTATACAAGATGTAAGGTTGATGACCAAATACGTTTTTTAATTGCAGATAGTGGCTCTTGTTGCAACTATTGCAGTACTAGGTTGGTAGAAAAGTTATCCTTAACTTCCATTCCTCACCCCAAACCTTACAAACTTTAATGGCTGAATGAAAGTAAGGAAGTGAAAGTCAATCAATAAGTAGATGTGCCTTTTTCCATTGGGAACTACAAGGATGCTATCCTCTATGATGTAGTACGATGGAAGCGGCCTATATCTTGTTAGGGAGGCCATGACAATATGGTAGAAAAGCTTTTCATGATTGTCACTCTAATAAGATTACCCTCTCTCACTTGGGCACAAAGTTCAGGTTGTGTTATCTTACACCTTCTAAAGTGTTAGAGGACCAAATTATTTTGAAAAAAAAAAGGAAGAGGAAGAGAAAAACAAAAAATGAAAAATACGCAAGCACTGAAAGTTGACGAGATGGAAGGAAGTGTCACTTCCAAGAAGGTTGAACTAAAATAGGGCCATTTTTCTACAAAAATGGACTTAAAACATAGCATCTTCATTGAACAACTCTCTACCTTTAACTAATGGAGGCATAATTGCATACACTTCCAAGTGTTGAGATTGATCATGCATGTTAAGTTTAAGATTTGGGAGACATGGAAGGGAATGATGACTTTAAAAAAGATTATCCCTTGGACCCCAAGGAGGATCTTATTAAATACGATTCTTCTAATGAAGAAGTAGAAGTTGAGGTTATGCCCATCACCATTGAGCACAATGCATCACAACCACTGTAGTGCATTGATGCACCCAGTATAATCTTTTCACCTATTTCCAACTATGTGAGACTACTACTTAATGCATTTACACTACCTCCACTACCCCAACCATGAAGAGCTACCTCAAAGACCCCTCAGTCTCCCATTCTTATGATTTTACACCTGTTGATCACCTTACTTGTCTTCTTACAAAATTGGAAGAAGAAGAAGAAGAGCCTCATGATTTGAGGTCAAATCCTCTCTAAGGAGAGGAAATTATGCAATCTTACCTAGCAAGGACTCTTGGATAGGAGGATTAGGAAAAGACATTGCTAAGAGGAAGCTTTATGAAGACATGTAGGGTCATAGTCTTAAAATTATGTGTAAATATTGCATAGTTTGTGTAGTATTTTAGAGGGTGCTATTAGCATAATTTTAGGCCTTTGTATTTTGGGCCATATTCCTTTGTTTTAGAGCATGAGGTGTCATTAGTTATTTGTGTGTGGTGTATAGTAAAAGGTGAACCTTTTTGGAACAAAAAGGATGTGTGAATTTTAATTTCCACACCCCCCTTATTTGATTTCCACACCTCTTAAACATACACATGTGCATGGGTAGTATATGAGACTCACATGCCCCCTTTAATTAGGTGCCAATTTCTCTCTCCATCCTAGGTGCATCTACTTGTCTCTTAATTCAAATTTCAATTTGAAATTCAAATTCAAATTTAATTTGAAAGGACTACATCTCCTATTTTAGGATCTAAGTGGCACATGATGGAACTAGATCCACTAAGGGTCTTTTTTGGATTTTTCATTTTCCTAAGCCTTAGCTATAGTCAGACGTCCAACCTCACCATTCCCTCTATAAATAGCATTCACCTCTCACTTGTAAAGGACCTTTGATCATTTTTATGAATACACATTTGTGTGAGCTATTTGCAATCTCTTCTCTCTACACTTGAGAATGCTTTTATGACTTTTATCAAGAGTTCTTTTTCTTGTGGCAAACTTCTACAAAGTTAGGCTTATTTTTCTTAAAGTGGCACCTCCACCACTATTTCTTTACTCTTCATCTTTATTTTCTCCAACCAAAGGAACCTCTAGAAGAAAGATCATGGGAGGAGCAATATAAGATTGCATCAAAAGTAAGAAAATATATACAACTACCAATCACTTCCCAAACAGATCCTTGATGATTTGTGTAAGTCATCATAGATTAGTTATGGATCCATACATAAAGTCAAGTGGGATTCAATCAATCATTGAAATGAGTAAGGTTAAGTCCATATATTGTGACAAGTGAGATTGAGTCATAAGGTCAAACCTTAGGCCTCATATTGTTTGTTAAGTTTATTAAGATTAATATTGATAATTAATAAAAATCTCACTCCTTTTGTGTGTTTTCTTTCATATGTTTCTTTTCATATATATTCATGGTACAAATAGAAAATGGACTTGTTCAGTAGATTGTCATGAAGGATTCAGAGGATTCCCTCTAAATATGTTGAATTCATAATAAGTTGTTGTTTAATGTTCAAGTAAATTTAGTTTCGTAAGAACTCTAGTACTGTGAATTAGGACTTTTTAAGAAGAAATTATGACAATTAATGTATTTATGTTTTAAATAAAGTCTATAATAAATTATGTTTTGATTCATAATATTTACAAGAAGATTATGATTCGTTATGTAAAACCAGATTTTGAAAATCCTTCACATTTTTATAAATACTTTTAATTAAGGATTAGAGGCGTTACAGGCTACATGTGCCAAAAAAGAAATTATTATTTTATTCTTTATGAAAATAAACTATCCAAACTTCTAGTAACCTCTAAAACTACCCAACGGTAAGAAACTTTCCTGCATATGATTTTTTTACCCTTATCGTTTTGACTTGTTGATTTGTCAACTCTCGATTCTTCTTTCAAAAAGCCAAATTTTAGAGATGTATTTTCAGTAAGGATTGCGATACATTTCAATCTCTGTCTTTTTTCTGCTCGAGCATCTTGTTATTTTCTCAAAGAAAAGCTATTGTAGGGGCTTACCTTTTTTATTGATTATTTCAAGAGAAAATTCTTTTTTTTCCCTCAAGGGCTTTTCTCAATGAGATAAGTGTATACAAGTTCCCTTGTAAAAATATTGTCTTGAGTGAGATGTGTCCTTTTGTGACTCCTTCATATGATTTCCCCTATCTTGAGTTTTATCTCGACCTCAATGCTCTTTATTAAATAATGTGTTCCTTTTAGATAAAATTTGGATAGAATTTCCCAAATTTCCCAAATTATTTTTCTCACCCACGCCATAAAGATTGTCTGTTTGTACTCTCTAAGGTAAACTTCAACTCATAACCTAAATAATAGGCTATTAACAAATGTTACTTTTAGGTATAATTATTTTTAGAGCATTCTGAACTAGTTTTAAGGATTTTTATTGTTACCATAAATAGGTAGAATTTCAAACAAATTTTTAAATGTTGAAAATATTTATTGATTCTTAGATTTGTTGATTTCTACCTCACACAGTATTCTTAAAGTTGTTGAGAAACAATTTGGTTGACTCTCCGTAGTTGTGAATGATTTAATGTTCATCATGGCTGATTTTAATATTTTTATAATTACTATTTTAATTTATCTTATTATATTTTAATGTTGTTTACTTAATAAGTTTGAGAAACATACTTTGTTATTTGATTTTATTCTCTATGAAATTTATTTCAAAGGTTGAGAGTTTTATAAATTTAAATTGATTATATTTGATGAAATTGGAGAAGAATAAATTTGATATTTATATTGTTGGGATCCATTTTAGAACTCGTATGTCCTTAGCAAATGATCCTATGAAAGAGGATATAGAAAAGTAAAGGTACCCCCCATTGAAGAAGCTGATAGTTTTTTGGGTGGATTGCTTTTCATAAGTATCTATCATACCCTTGGATTACTACTTTTCCTCTCTCTATATATAAAGTTAGAAGGATCGTTTTGCGGTAATGCTTTCTTTTCTTTATTTTTTAGCTACTCCAAACAATTAAAAGGAATTTCTTAGGTGCACTTAGTTGTATGATTCCAGTCGGAAAGGATTATTCGTTAAATGGAGTTGTCACTTTATGGAGAGAACTATCAATAAGATGAAGCTGCCCCAATGATATGATATGATATGATATTAAGACGTGGTATAATTTCAAAAGGAGAGGGCTATCCGTTAGATGGAGCAATCCCAAGATAGACGTCACTCTTGGAGGAGAATGCTATCAACAAGATGAAGCTACCTCAGGTCTATCGTAAGTGATCTCTGTTTATTTACATTTCATATGATTTATGTTTTATGTTAATTTATTTATTTCAAATTTACTTTATTAATATGATAAATTTGTTATTGTTTTGGATATGATAAACATAACAATTTGGATATTGGGAATAAGTTACCTAAAGTTATAAGATTTATTGAACTTACTCAATTAGTAAATTTTATATTAAGAAATGTTTTTATTAAATGACTCATGCATTAATATGTTTCCTTTCTAGTTCATGGTGTTGTTAGTCCCTCAGTAAGTATTTGTGACTTACCTTATATCTATTATTTTTTATTTACATTCTCAGGCAATTGAGTAGTAGGCTACTGACATCTTCATTTTTTCCAATTCTAGCCTCTTTTTTTTTTCTTTTTGTAGGTCTCCTTTGTGATTACGGCCATTTGATGATATTTTGGGCTATTGGTACACTCTACAACTATAGGAAGTGTAGTTATGGGATTTTTGTTTAGATATTGTATATTTAGTGTTGTTGGAAACTCTCACTAGTGAATTATATTAATAACAAGTTTTTCTATAAATTTTGGGATATCGAGAGGAGACTTTATTAAAATTTTTATAAGATCCTAAAAATATGTTTATTTTAAAAATTATTTGTCAAGTATTATTATGTTGTTATTACGCTTGTTAGATTAATAATATAGTCTTTGCGTCTATCACAATCTTAAATGTAAATCTTGACAACAAGTTTATTATGCGTCTTATACACACACCGAACCAAGACAAAGATGATCACCATAGCATTCTTTTATTCTTTCATTTTTTTTAAATTAAGTTTGTTACACTTAATATCATGTAAAATTTTATATAACTTTATTACGTATTTACTATTCAAAAGTGTAATGTGTAACAATTACATTAAAAATTTGGTTTAAATGATGTTTTGAGCTTCAAATTTAACAAAAAAAATTAGATTAGAGATCATTATACAGTAATTGAATTCTAATTCATTTTATAAATTTTGAAAATACATAAATATTTCTTAATAAATAATTACATTTAAAAAAAAAACTAAAAATCTAACTTGTTTGACCCTATATGTCAATAAAAAAGAAAAAAACATGTTTTATCCAAATTGTAATTAAATTGATTTGATGGTTGGTTGTCCACATGTGGAACGAAGGAAAGAAAGACAAGTTATGGGTTCAAACTGTTTCACTCACAAAAATTATTATATTAACAACTAACATTTAATTTATAAAAAAATAGGTTTAAATATCTTTTTAATACTTGAAAAATTTTCCAATTTAATTTTAGCATCTAAATTTCTAATTTTTTTTAATCTTAATATCTAACATCTTCTAATGTTTCAATTTGATACTTAAGTGATTTTTTGTTAACGAATAACGTGGTTAACGAAAGTGTCACATCATAAAGTTCACGTCATCTAAATTTGTTGAGTTAACATCCATGTTGTTTTCATGGTAGGAAAATAAGAACTTTTTTTAAAAATAATTTTTTTTAGGTACCAAATGCAAACTGTAAATAAATTTTAGGTACCAAAATTAAAATAATTTTATTTTATAGGTACAAAAAAATTATTTATGCCTAAAAAACATTAATTACCATTATGATTGTATCAAATATTATTTTAAGATTTAAATATGCTTTATATTTGTAATATATTAATGAGTTTGGTTGAGTCCTTATAAAATTGTTCTTTTTGTTTTTAGTTCCTTTTTATTTTGTTTTGAGCTCCTAAATTGTTATCTAAAACACTTTTTAAAGCATTTTAAAGTAATTTAAAGTACTATATAAAAAATTTAAGGATCCAAAATAAAATAAAAAATTATTCAAAATTCATTTAGTCCATTAATTATTTAAAAATAATATTTATTATAGAGTTATTTCACAATGTGATAAACTTTTCTAGTAATTTTGTTGTGGATGTTGTATTCACTAGTAATAGTTGAAATTTTCAACATAAAGAGATCAATGGAGGCGTATATATTATATGACAAAAAAGGTGTAATGCAATGATAAATAAAGAATTTTTTTCTAGTGCTAAATAATTTTTGGTATCTATAAATAAATTATTTTGGTTTTAGTATGTAATCTTTATTAATACTTTGATTTTGCTATGTGAAAAAAACTTATTTTTGAAAAAGGTCCCTACCATAAAAATGACATGAATGTTAACTCAACTTCTTTAAATGACATGGACTTGACAGTGTATTTCTATTAGCTATATCACCTGATAACAAAATATACTTAATCGACATATATCAAATTAAAATAATAAAAAATGTTAAGTACTAAAATAAAAAATTGAAAATTTAGATACTAAAATAAAAACGGACAATTTTACAAGTACTAGAAATCAAAAAAATATTTTGTAACATGTTAAATTATAAGACTTGAATTGTTAAAAAAATGGTGGAACTCACAATCACAAGTAATACGTAATTATAAAAAGGATACGGGATGCACTTAAATAATAAATAGCAAGTGGCTAATGTGAAGAATTTTGAGAAGGGCACTGAAAAAGAGAGGCCCAGGCCCATTCTCCTTTGGTTTATGGATGGAAGTAGAAGATCTGAAACCCTATTTAAGTGATAAAAGATTGGAATTGAATTGAGTACTGTGATTGGGGAAAAAGATGCCGCAGAGACACTCGAAGAACAACAACGACCTCGCCTTCTTCACGTACGATGAGAAGCGAAAACTCGGGTATGGGACCCAAAAAGAGAGGCTGGGTAAGGACTCCATTAAACCCTTCGATGCTTGCTGTCTCTGCCTCAAATCCCTAATCGACCCTATGAGCTGCCAAAAGGGCCACCTCTTTTGCAAGGAGTGCATTCTCCAGTGCCTCTTGTCTCAGAAGAAACACATTCAAAGGTATTTCTCTTCTCCCCTTTTTTATTCTCTCCTGTAATTATCTCTCTTCGCGTAAGGTTTCGTTGCTGCCCCTTTTAATTTGAATTAATATGAACAAGTTTGAGATATATTCTCATTGCCAACCGATAATCTGCACAGTTTTTGCTACAATTCATGCATGGAGCTTTCTTCGAGGCTAGCTTTTGTTCTTTGGCAGAATCAATCTGCTTCAGTATTTTTTAATGTTTTTGAATTTGGATAGTGTAGCTGTGTGGGTTACGGCGTCCTTTTTGCGTTTTCTATGATTCGTTTTGTGAAGTTGAGTTGGATTTTATCTGTTGCAACTGGGTAATGATATAGCTATAGCAGCCTTGGAAGGTCCCGTGAATATTGATCTGTTTCATGTCTTTCTCTATGAAACTTTCTGATTGAAGGTTTCATTCACTTGTGATGTCCTCATTGAACTTTGAGAGTTAGGACTTTAATAAGTAGAAAACCTAAAAAAAAAAAATGACAAATAAGAATATCCTGTACCTTACTGGCTCTTAATATCATTGTGTGGACATCCCTTTTATCCTCCCTTTTCTGTCCAGTTTAACTGCAATGAATATGAATCTAGAAGACCATGGTGATAGACAATTCCAGCCAGACAGACTTGGGGCAATTCCAAAACCTTTTTAAAGATGGACTTTTCTTTTTTTGCAACGTTCTTTTAATTTAGGAATTAATGTAACATGCAATTCACCATACATGATAATTGCATATTACTTAATAATAGTCATTAATTCATTGTTTAGGAGTTACAATTTTGAGCAGCTACTTAGTTCTATAGATAGGGACTGAATTGTATTAAAAAATGAATTATTGAATCAATAAAATTATAAATGGGTTTTTTGCATTTGTGAGATTGATTTATCTCAAGAACTTATTTAGGAATTCTTTCTTGTGACTTTCTGTGCTAGACTTATCATGGGTAAATCATTATCCTTGTGACGAAGCATGACTTATCTTCCATCTTTGGAAGTGGCATCATCTATCATTTCATCAAAACCATCTTCATCTTTTCCATTTTCTTGTTTACCCAATCCCTCATTTTTGCTAACTTATTATTTTTCAACCTAGATAGATCTACTAAAATGAATCCAACCCTGGGATTCATATCAGCAATTGACATGGTAAAAAAAGGATGAAATCCACTATTTTAATTGGTCTTGTCTTGCTTATGTTTATTAATGAAATGATAATTGATGGGATTCTTTAGTAGTTGAGTAAACTAACAAGACAAAGAGTGTTACTTTCTCTCATAAGTCATAAGAACAACCATATTATATACTTTGGGTTACTACTGTCTATTTAATAAATGTGTCATATTATGATTGCCCATTTCTGTGTGTCACTGAAGTTCAATACTTATAACATGTACTCATCGTCTTCTTTTTCCCTGTGATATGGTTCCAGTTAACCATCATCACCCCATCCCAAGATCATTTCCATTGGCTTGTTTAATTTAACTTTCCTTTTCGGCAATGTTGATATACGTTATAATGCTTCAGATAATTTTCTTAATATTTTTTCTCATTGTCTTGTAAGATTCCTAATCTGTTTTGGATTTTTCATTCAGTTATCTTGTTAAATTGTGTATCTATCAAATATTGCTGAACTTTTTGTAATGATAAAGAAATGATTTTACCAGTTATACCAAGAAGATTCTGGTGTTCTCCATGATTGCTGGTCTGAGTTCTTGTGCAGAATCACTTCCATTGATTGGCCAGAACTGTTAAATATATATTGTCTTTCTGTTTTGTTGTGAACCTTCACAATGTGGTTGTGATATTGATATTTATAATAAAATAGGAAGCTTGCAGCCCATGCTGCTCAGAAGAAGCAAGAAAAAGAGGATGAAGAAGAGAGGTTGATGTTGCAAAAGGCTAAGGAACTTGATGCATTTGATCAACAAAATCATGGTGCTGTACCACAATCCAGTGATAGAAATTATAGCCGAGATAAGAATGGTTTTCATGGCGCAAACAGTGTGAAGGTCACTTCCTATGAAGAGGAAGCCCTCCGGACAATGAAGGCATTTTGGCTTCCTTCTGCTACGCCAGAAGCTTCTGTTAAAGTAGAAGCACCTTCTACCAGTACTACCTGCCCTGAAGGCAAGGAGAAACTTAAGTTAAAGACACTTTTCCCCATCCAGTTTACCGATGATACTAGTGAGCAGAAAAAATCCAAGTCTCTTGACAAGACCTACATTTGCCCTAGCTGCAAAGTTACCCTCACCAATACAATGTCGCTTGTTGCCATTAGTTCTTGCGGACATGTATTTTGCAAGAAATGTGCTGACAGATTTATGGCTGTCGATAAAGTTTGTCTTGTTTGCAACAAGGCGTGTAAAGAGAGAAATTTGGTGAATTTGGAGAAGGGCGGGACAGGTTTTGCTGGTCATGGAGATCATCTTGAAGCTACAGACTTCAAGCATTTGGGAAGCGGTAGTGGTTTAGGACTGGTTCGGCCTGCAATGAAAACTTGACACTATTGGTTTAGGTTGTTGGGTGAATGATACTCCATTCAGGAGAAGACGGTTGTGCTTTAACTTCTCTTGATGCTATCTCGTAACCGTGGTACACATAATCATTGCCTATGATGTTCTACTTTGTTTATTTTATTTGTACTTATTTTTGGTTTACCAAAGATAAACCTTGTTGACGTGAAAATCAGCTTGATCGATTAATGACTAGCGATTGGCAATGTTAAATGTAACTGTATGTATTTTCAGTTGTATTCTTATTTATTGTGAATGTTTGCTGGCTGTCAACTGTAGGTTGGCGGGCGAGAAATCATCTAAACCATGTGTTGACGGGGTTTGCTAATTTAACATTAATAGACAGTTACTAAAATTTTGATTGATAGTTGTTTCCCAACATCGTTAGGATATTTATTTTTAAATAGTAAATGGTAATACTGATTTTGAAGAATGCATATAATTGACAGTTTACCATGAACATGACCATGGCATGTGGTAGTATCCAGTGCGATGCGATGCATAGTCGGAGTGTTTTTCAGAAAAATTGAAAGATTTATTTTAGGAATGCAAGAGAAATTCAAAAACATGTTTGAAATAAAAGCTGAAAGAAAATCATATATTTATTTCGTTTTCAAACCCACTAGATGTTTGGCTAGTTAGCCTAATGTTAAACAAAACTAATTTTAGTTCTAAGTTTTGTTAAATTTATAAAAATATCAACTTTGAAATATTGTTAGCCTAATGTTGATCAATAATTAGAGGTTTTGGTTGATGATTAATAGTGGAAGGTGAGGTTCAGTAACTAATGACCCATGACTAGAAATCATTGGCCAATTGCCAATGATTGATGATGGACGACTGATGATTAACAATTAGAGATAACTAGTGATTACCGATAATGATCAAAGATGGTTGAAGACTGACAACTAACAATTGACGACCAATAGTTAATCAAAGGTCGAAGTCAGTAGCTAGTAGTTAGAGATGACAACTAATAATAAAAAAGTTGTGATAACAATTAATGATTGATATTCGGAGACAATGACATTGATAAGAGGTCAAAGGTAGCGACTAATAATCAAACTGTGAATGATGTTTGATAGTTAGAGGTGGTGGTTAGTCATTGATGATAAAAGTTGGTAGTCAGTGACAGAAGTCGAAGGTGACGATTGACAACATGACATTTACAATTTTTCTTTTAAAATTAATTACATAAGAGGTGGTAGTTGGTCATCGATAATCAAAGTTGATAGTCAGTGACCAGAGGTCAAATATGACGATTGATGACATTACATTTACTATTTTCTTTTAAAATTAAGCATCAATTATTACATAAGAGCTAATAATTTCTAAAAATTATTTTTCGGAAGAAGAAAAAAAACTTGTTTTGTAAGTGTTGTTTGAAAACTGTTTTAAATATGTGAAAATGAAAAACTTGTTCATATTTACGAAAATACTATTAATAAAAAACAAAAAACAACATATTCTCTTTATATTTTGAGTTTTCAAAACAAAAATACAAAATTGAAAAATAAAACTAGTTGATTCCCTTTTGTAGTTTTTAAAAAACTATTTTGTGAAAACACCAAACGAGTTTTTTCATTTTTAAATACTAAAATACTTAGAACAGTTTTATAAAACTTTTATTAAATAAGCACTAATATTTTGTGGTTCTCTATATTAAATTAATATTCATTTATAACAATTAATTTTTAAGTTATAAAAATAAGTTAATTGAAAACAATTTATAAAAGCTTGGTTGAAATAATGTGAATTATTGATCATATATGACATGGTGGGATCCATGGGATTAAAAACATTGATAAATTTCTTGAGAGCAAAGTTCCATACAATAAAATATTGGCTTACTACTAGGCACGACAATCAAGTCTGGATCCGTGGGGGACTTCCCCGACTTTGACAGCGAAAAATCAAGTTGACCGAGTTTAGGTTCGGGTTTAGGTTTTCCTTGATTTCAAAAGTTGAAGGCAAGGACAGGGGTGGGTTGTGTGATACACGCCCTGTCTTTGCCCCCACCCCTCGCCCCCTACCCCTTTTTTGTAAAATTAAATATATACTAATACTGCAACTTTAAAGTCCTAAATATAGTAACCTTTTATTTTAATCTTTCCATGAACCCTACCAGAGCTCCCTAGTTCCCTTCCCCACGAAAAGTAGAAGCTCCCGATTTTCTGCAGTTCCGTCTCACATTGAGAAACCTCATGATCATTGCTCCTCTGTGCGTGTCTCCATCACTGTCCTGCACGTCTAAAGCATCCATTGTGCAAAGGTACTGATTTCTTAAGATTTTGATTCATCTTTCTCTCTATTAACAACCATTTCATTTCTTCCACTATCTATATTGTTTTCAACATTTTTATGTCATTATTCTTATAGTTTGGTGTTGCTTATTGAAATTATTAGTTAATGACACTATATTATTATTGGAAAAGTCAAATCTTATTTTAAAATTTTCAATTCTTATGTCGAAGATGCATTTGGTCTGTTTAGGCTAGCTCATATCGTAATCATAATCATACATAACCACTCCAAGCTCCAACTCCATTTTTCTCATTATTGAACCTTGATTTAAGCTTTTTGCTGCTTCTATGGTACTAATATGCTATAATGATATATATAATTTAATTCTTAGTTTTGATTTGTTGGAGGATACATTATGTATTCTTCTCCTTGTTGTTTAAGTGTGTTGTGTAACATATTGTATGGACAATATATGGTGTTTACGATGATAATTTAAACTAAAAATAGATGAAACTTAACCATAAATCATAATCTCTTGAAATAAACTATTCTCCTTTCACTTCCGAACTCTGTTCTCCTTTCAAATGTTTCGTTCAAGATCTTTTATAAGTGATAAAGTACTTCAGCTTGAAGAAAGATCCTCTTGCTCAAGCTATATTTTCTTACTTGAACAAGAATGTTTCTGAAACAACATTTCTCTCTGGACAATTCTCGCTCAAGCGAGAAAATCTAGCTTGAGCAAGAATGTGGCAAAATTTCTTCTTGCTCTTTTTTCTCAATTTCGTCCTAAGTCTTCCAATCCTTTCCTTTTTTTCATCCTTAATTACTTGAGATTTGCACAGTTCACTAATATAATAGTAATTGTTATTCATCATATTTACAAAGATGCTCTGTTTGACAGTGATTGTAATCCTGCCATAGTAAATTCTATTTATATTGTAGGTGATTTGTTGAGTGACATTACATCCAAACTCACTTTGGAGGATGATAAGTAGATGATCTCATCTCACTTGTTAGGTGGCATTTGGAACTTTAAAATTTATGTTTTAGGTGGTTTGTTGAGTGACATTTGGAACTTTAAAATTTATAGTTGAAACTTCTTAGGCACTATTTGTTATAATACATGTATTGACTTAAAGCATGTATTGACTTTGTTTCTTTTACAAAACATTTTCTACATTATGATATTACATTTTAGTTTTTATTTATAATTTTTTGGAATTTATTTTTTTATATATATGAAATTATTGCATGTTATGATGGCTAAATTATGATGATTAGCATATATCAATTTGGTTTGACAATTTAATAAATAATTCAAAATTATGTCAGTTAATGTTTTTTTAAAAAGTACACATTTTACAGTTAATTTGGGGGGTAAGAGCAGGGAGTGGGGAGAGTAAATCCACCCCTACATCGCCTCGTTGCCATACCTACTTACTACGATGGGTGCCCCTAGGTTTTATAAAATTTAGATGTTGTATCACTTCATTTTAAAAACATAACATTGTATCCCTTTGTGAAATTCAAGAATTTTTTTAATTTGGGGATACAATTTTACGTTTCCAGACTATGAGAGAACGATGTCTAAATTTTGTAAAATTTGGAAACACTAATTATAGTTAAGCCTAAAAATATTATATATTTAAGTGAATGAATTACTCAATTGAAAATTGTTTCCAATGTTATATTTAAATTTTTTAACTCAATCATTGCATTTAATATCTTTTACTTCTTTATACAAAATATAAAAATGTTAATACAAATGTTTTCTTTATTTCCACAATCTTGTAAGAAAGCAGCTCTTGAATTATAATAAATTTTAGGGTTAAATACTATTGATGTCTCCAAATTTTTTCAATTTTAGACATTGTGTTTGTTAGTATAAAATTGTGATATATGTTCTCAAATTTTTAAAATGTATAAATTGATACCTCCTTCGCGAGTTGTTGACATTGATTATTAATTATGAGTGTATTGATAGTCATGTATAAGAAATTAGGTGATGTAACACACATTTATTAGTTAATGAGAGTTAATTTAATATTTCAGGGTTTACTTGTGTATTAGAAGGTAAAAAAACACCGATAATACTCGTGTAAATCCTAAATTGTTAACTTAATTTTTTTATTAAGCAATAATTGTGTCACGTCACCTAGTTTTTTATATACAGTGGTCAATACACTCACAATTAACTAGTATCAATATGAACAACTAACGGAGGAATATCAATTTACACATTTTCTAAAATTAAGGAACATAATATCTCGATTTTATATTATAGGAGACACAATATCTAAAATTGAAATAATTTAGTAACATAATATCATGATTTTAAACTATGGAGAATGTTAAATAGTATATTGTAGCATTTTTCTTTAAAGTAATAGTTGAAAATTTTGTCTTCATCTTATGATTATATTTTGAGTTTAATTGGTATTCACTGTCAGTATAAAAATTTTTATTACAATACTTCATTCATTATAAGTTTGTTAACTTTACTAATTACGACTTTAAAAATTACATAAATGAAAAGTTATGATTGAACATTAGTGTAAAAATATTTTAAAGTAAAAGTGTATATCAATTAAACTCTAATAATTTTACAAAGATAAAATATTTCATGCAATGCTAGTTCAAAAGTGATGTACGTACTATGTAGTATAATTATGGTTACATTATAATACCATGATTGCCTCCCAATTAACCTTGAGCCGTTTTAATGTAGGAAGCTGTTATATGTTGTTTTATTCTAAAGATCTAAATTGTAATTACTATATTCCAATAGCCAATGAAAACCTATAAAAGCCACATTTTAGAAAAGCAACTTAATAGTTTGACAGTAAATTTGGCTTCACATGCAGCCCGTTGAATTGTACTATTTTAATAAGTTTTCTCAACTTTCAACTTTTGAGTCTTCACACGTCGCAGTGGAGATGTTATTTTTGGCATGCGCGTTTTACGTCTGTAAAGATTGGATTTATTTATCTATCATATCCAAATCTAGGTTTATTATTAGGAAAATTAGAAGAAGCAAAATCAAAATTAGCATGGGAAATAAAATCTTAGCTATATTCCCGTGAGGATGCAGTACCATCCAAATTCAGACACTTTTGGGTCCCACACGCCATTATTACCCGCCAACACAGGGATCACACTGATGTTAGTATTATTATAGTATTATCGCCGGAACAAACATCGTCCCACTTGCTTTCATTACAAAACCTACGCACAAAGCCACCTCAACCAACCCACCACAAGCATCCCTAATTCTCGTTTCTCACTGTCTTTCTTGTTCTTCTTTGTTTAACAAAAAAAAGGGAAGAGTATTCTTTCTTCCTTTTCCTGAAACCCCATAAAGCGAAATCGCAAAGGGTGTCTTGGAAAAGGGGGATTTCATTAAAAAGCAGCGATTTTTTGGGGGTTAAGCTTTGTTTTGGGGTAATGGGGGATTTGGAGAGGATGGAAGAGAGAATGGAAGAAGATGGGGAGGGGGAGAAGGAGAGGCTTTTGGAGGGCATGGCGGTTTTGGATTTTGACATGCTTTGTTCCTCTGTGGCGTTGCAAAGTGCGCATGGGACTTGGGGAAATCTTGGGGGTGGGGATGAGGAACAGCAAGGCGGGGTTTTGAGGATGTGGGAGGGTGAACTTCTCGATTGCTTTGATGATCGCCGCATCGCTTTTGAATCTGCCTTGTAAGGTTTAATGATGCTATGTATTTTCTATTTTAAAAGTTATTTGTTGATCTGAACTTGCCTAAATAATTTTGTTTTCGACCATCATAGCCTTAGTTGTTGTCTGAAACTACGCTAATTTTGAAACAATTGAAGGGTTATAGTTAGGTTATTGTATTATTCATCCTTCATTTCCGGCAGAGGAATGCCCTTTTTGGTCATTAGGTCCCTAATATGACTATGTAAGGAATGTGAATTACGGGACTGGTAAGCGGGTTTCAGTTTAGTTTGCATTTTTTCCCCTATGGATTTCCTTTCACAAAATTCACGGTTTCATTATTTAAATGATAGAAGTCAAGAAGGGGGTCCGATATTGTTAATTTCTCAATGTTATTTGTGACATTGATATCTATTATTTTTGAGTTACTGATATATTTGGTTGGGTTTTGATAGATTAAGTTAGTTCAATTTTATTATTCTGCTCAATTTATATTTACACGTATTTATGTGAATGCCTTTCTGGCCAATGAAAGACTAAATTACAAAATGACACGCAGACATGTATAATGTGCTGAGGGCTTGTGGTTATTTACAAATTACAAGGACTAGTTATGATATGTCATGTGTGTAAATAGTTGCACATTTCATGTTGCAGCTGTCCTTGCTACCGATTTGGGAAGAACATGAAGCTAGCTGGTTTTGGTTCTTGCTATATTCAGGTATATTTGAATTTCTTGCAAATTCAAAGAGCAATTGTTATTCAAAGTGTCAAATCATAACTCCAACAAAAAGGGAAACATTTTTAGAATTGGTGATCTCTATCAATTTTTTCTTAGTTTTTGGTAATATAGCTCTCTGAAGTTTGAATCTCCGTGTTTTATATTGCAGGCTATAGTTTATCTTCTCCTTGCTATCGGTGCCTTTGTTACTTTTATTGCCTACACTATCACAAGGACTCACTACTTCCTATACCTATCAGTTGCATTCATCATCGCAGTTGGAGCGTATTTAGGATTCTACCGAACACAAATGCGAAAGAAATTCAATATCAAGGTGAGTTTTATTCTTCCTGTACTGTAATTGTTTATTACCACTTAAGTATTCAGAGATAGGTTTTGGTGGAGTTATTTGCATGTTCTCTTTTCCCTAAATCATTCTATTCAGTATGGACGTATCCACCTTCATTTACTTTTAAGATTTTAAGTGTATCTTGATCTCTAAAATTTCTCTTGCTGGCTCGCAGTGTGTGATGAATTGACAAAACTGTCATGTTGTCTCCTTTATCCTTTTATAATTTATAGTATATTTCACTTAGACTACTGTGGTGATTTATTTTGCATTTTGCCTGCATGCTCACGTGTTTGAACATTAATGTTCAAAATTGATACTTTGAGCAACTGACTTTCTAAACTGTGAACTGTAATGCATGTTGACTTTAATTTTATCAGTCATGTGCTTTTTAATTTCTCTTTTTAATATATGTTGATTAACACTGACGAATTTTGGCTGGTGATCTTTTCAGGGTAGTGATAGTTCGTTGGATGATTGCGTTTATCATTTTATCTGTCCTTGTTGCACATTATGCCAGGTCATTTTAAAATACTTTCCTTTTGTAACTACGGTTGTTGATTGAGTTAACTGCATTGTGAAATGACGCTGTTGATAATTGAAGTACTTTCACATTGGTGGTAACTAAGGAAAAGGGGGGACGTAGTTATTTATTTTGTTAAATATTTGTATCTTTGTAATATATGTTGCAGGAATCAAGAACACTTGAGATGAATAATGTTCAAAACGGCACATGGCACGGTCGGGGAAACACAATATGTATAGGTGGCTTTAGAGATGATAATAAAGCTGCCTATGAGTTACGTCCTCCTTCTATCGTGTCCATCAAGCCTAATGATGAAAATGGCATGGAAAAGAGCACAGATGTTAGCAATGGATCCTGAGTGAAGGGGATGAATCATGAATGTAGTGAAGGCTGCAACACAGGTTCATAGTTCATACTAGGACACAGCTTCATAGTTCACCTGGACATAAACTGCTGTATGGTGATTCCCTCTAGGAAACAGCAATGCTTTAACTTTTGGATGGAAGAGTATGTTGTTTTTAGAATCATTTCTGGGGGGAGATGCAATTGTAGAGTGTGCCATTGTCAACTAGTGGGTTCATATTTTTACCAAGCCCCTGTAGTACAGTTTGATTAGTGTTGTTGGAAGAATGCCACCGTAATTTGTATTATAGTCAACCATTATGCCTGCTCTCGCATATTACCAGACTTATGGTTAATATATGACCACCGTTCCTTTAAAAACCATACCGCCAAAGCACGCCAAAATAGAAAATAAAATCTAGGTTCAACATACTTAGTCGTTGATGTTTATTTTAAGTTTCAATTTTTTAACAGTAGGAATTGAAGATTGTAGACAGGCAATAGGAGATTTACAACACTGACACACTCTTCATTCACATTTTTTAATCTATAATCCATATTTTGTAAGAGCTTTTTACTGTTAATTCTAATGGACGGAGTAAGTGATTCGGGTTCAATTGCGACACATTTTTTGAAACAAAGGATTAAAAATTGATGATTTAAAAAAGAGTAAACATTTTAATATTCATAAAGATTACAAATATGTTTAATCCTAGTTATTTCTTAAATTCCAAATTTATTATTCTTATTCTCACTTATTTATTAGTTAAAAACTCATTAGAATTTGCTAATGTTGTACCTATTTATTTGTTGTTTATCTTTTTTTTAATTGGCCAATTGTCCAAACAACAAAATAAATTAAATCATTGACAATCATACAACTCAAGTCATTTGAGAAAACAACATAAAGAATCTGGAATATTATAAAAGATCTTATTGTCATAATAGTTTTATAAGCGTTTGGTAAAACCATCAACCAGTATATTAACTAACTCCACGAGGCACAAATCGCATATTAACTAACTCCACGAGGCACAAATCGAAAGGTGTAAGCATGAGTCTTTCTATTTTGTTTGTAAATCTAATCAACTAATTGAAAGTGTTCATGATTAATAGTGCAACCATTCCTCCAAGAGTTGTATCACATTAAGAGAGTTTGATTTAATTGACAAGTTACAAAAGTCATATGCATATGCCACTCTTAAGGCGTGCAAAATTGATAAGAACATAGTCTGGACCATGTCACAATAAAGGATCATAAGCCAAACTCCAAGCATAAACTTGCATTTATAATCCTGAAAAACACATCCGACAACTGTCTTCCTTTGAGATTGGAGAACAACAACATCACAAATCCCAGGACTCGGAGCTCCCTAAGCATATAAGCTTTTAAGTTCTGGATGTTTCACTCTAGAATTTTTCATTATTACACGCATCTGCTGGACCCACTTAAGATCAAGTTGGAGGAACTTAGTAGCATGAGCTACCTAATTAGTTAATTGGTGCTTGCTATTAAAAATATAGTCATTCTGCTTCTACTATGTTCAATCTAAAACAATACTGAAATTTTGCCTCCACACATCAATATCACCATTCTTGACATGTTCAAGCATGAAATAATGTTCAAAATTCTACTGCGAGAAGAAGTTCGGAATATCGATTGTTCCCATTGACTCCAAATGTTACATGTGTGGATACAATTTGGTAAGGCAGACACCAATGTTTCCCTTTCACTATCATAGAGGGGACAACTGAGACTCTCTATCATATGTCTACTGCATCTTAGTTCATTAATAGTTAAAATAGCTGACATAACCTTTTAAAGAAATAGTTTGATACGCTCTGGACCCTCCCATTTCCATACCAGATCGAAGGATGGATTTGCAGTGGTCGTGTTCTGATCCAAAGACTTTGATAGGCAACTTTGGGTTGAGAACTGTCTATCCAAGCTATTGCCCTAATAGGGGCTTGTATCACCCATGTCTCCTATAAGGGACTCAATTTTGCAGATATCAGTCACCACATCTACTAATAATAATCCTTCCAACTTGGGTTTGTCCCAAGAGCCATCCATAACCACAAAGAAGAAAGCTTTGGTGTTCCTCGTATCACAATCATGTCATTACACCAATCAGCCAGAGGTCCCCTCCTAGAGATCCAATTGTCTCACCAAAAGTCAATCTCACGACTATTACCAATCTGTCAGATCACATTCTTATTCACATACTACCACGAGCTCGTGATGCCTCTCCATAAATTAGTTCTTTTTATTTGTGTATTGATGAATGGTTTAACATCCCCCCACACTAAGCAGGTGCTAACCAGATTTAGTGCGGAGGGCTAAATTCGCTCATCACATTGTTTGCAGCCCCAAACCTCCCCACCTGCTTCAATTTGCACGTGTTCCCAACCCATCCAATGAGTTAACTTTACAGTATTAGAGTTACTCCAAATAAAATTTCTACATTTCTTATAAATTAAATTACTAACAAATACAAGTAGAAG
This sequence comes from Psophocarpus tetragonolobus, assembly GCA_037954015.1. Classification (NCBI taxonomy): domain Eukaryota; kingdom Viridiplantae; phylum Streptophyta; class Magnoliopsida; order Fabales; family Fabaceae; genus Psophocarpus; species Psophocarpus tetragonolobus. The sequence goes on from CM075688.1 coordinate 93,457,019, forward strand.
TTTAATTTGCACAATATAAGAGGGCATTGTTTGCAGCACAGATTTGGCTAGAGTGAGTCAACTTGTAAAAGACAATGTATTCTATTTCGAACTACTCAGACACTACAAAATACGATTTGTTATTTATCTTAATGACCATCAATATCAAATTTCAAATAATTGGGACTTATTGAAATATATTATCAAATTAACATAACATTGACTTTTCTATTTAGATATATTATCTAATAATAAATATTAATAGATTTTTATATGCCATATTAAATGTAAGATTAAATGATATTACATATTATTATATTTTAAAATTATAAAAAATTTTGTATATATAATCTAATTAATAAGAATATAAAATTTACATTGATAAGAAATTATTAGATTAGTCAAATTTACATTATAAAAAAATTATTCAAGATGTAGTGCAACGTCCTTTGTTACACTAATAAGTTATAATAAAAATAATAAATAATTTTAAGAAAATAATAAATTTTATATTTAAATACATGAATCTTACATAAAAAATAAAATATAATCCTCAAATTTGAGCCTCTAGACAAACAAAGATAATTACAAGTACATTCATCATAAAATAGTTAGGAACCAAAACTAAAAGAAAATTTTAATTAATAAGAAATTCAATCTTCAAGTCTCCTTCGACTCCAAAAACTTCTCCTTTAGACTCTGAAAACAACATTTTTAATGACATAACAATATCACTTAATAAAACCAATTTCAAAACGGTTCACAAATAACGTTGTTGTCAGCCGGTGCGGAATCCGAAAAAACAACTATTATATCCGTAGTAATAAAACAATTGTTTTTTATATATAAATTATGATTTAATCCAAATAATTTCTAGCAATAATTTTTCGATGCAAACACACAATCCACAAATTATAGTGATACTTATGATCACTCACTCTCATTCTTCGGTTCCCAGAACTAGGTCTTCAATAGATTTATCAAAAGGTTTATGAGCTCATATTCCATACAATGATGTTCCATTGTCTTCCCCATGTTATTATGGAGTTATCCAGAATCTCTTCCCCACCATCCCAGAAGAAGTTATCTAAAATCTCTTACCCATATTAAATAGAGGTATCTCACATTTGATCTCCAGATGGAGATATAATAAATTTCCTATTATAAATGAAGTATCTCAAGCAAGAAAATTGCTAAAATAAATTTAAAAATACTATGTATAAATTAATTGAAACACTAAAAATCATATAATTCAAGAAGTATACCATGAAGGTTTAGAAAATTTATTTTAATCACCTCTAGAAGTGATCCCACTACTTGAATTTATTTTCTTTTGCTCTTTTACTCCTCATTCTTAACTCTTAAATAGTCAACTAATCTATCATTCCCTAAGAGAATTACTTAACCTTATATATAATAGCTTAAAATTGATTTTCCTCTCTCTATATTTTATTTTTATAAAATATTAGTTTTTACGGTTTAAATTCAAAATGATATAAAATCTTTATTTATTTTATCTTTTTCTAGTTTAAAAGTAATGTTATTTTAAATCAATTTGTCTTTAATATTTTAGTTATTTGATTAATTATTATCTTTTTTATTTTATTTTCTCTAATATATTATTTTATCTAAACTATAATAATTATTTCATAATAATAAACTCGTAATATTTTAATTTGAATTAAAATTCTAACATATTTTATTTTTAATATCCAAATTAATTTTTTCTTTTCTTTTAAATTTAAATGAATCTCTTATTTTAATATAGTTTCTTTATAATCAAATAAAAACTCAATATTATTATTTACTAGATAAAAAAATTATTATACATCTAGATCATAATTATTTATTATGTGAGATAATTTTTATTTTAAAAATTTAAGGATATTATATAATTAAACTAATTTTGACATCTAGTTTCAACAAATTTTTCAAACCTAAATATTAGTAAATAATACTTACAAGAATTAAGAAACTTACTTACCATTATTTAATTTTACTAAACTCAATAGAAAATAAAATTATTTGTTAAATATATTTCATTGTTACTTCGTATCATGAATAAAAGAGCTATTGAAAATAAGCCTCAACTAATTAAGAGGTATTTTTGGAAGTTTCATTAAAAAAGACAAAGATAGTTAATATTTATTAATATTAAAAAATTTTTACTTATGAAAATTCAGTGCGAAAATCAGTAATTAAATCTTTTTTATTATAATATATAAGTTCATATACTCATTTAAATATTTCTTTCTGTTATAATTTTTTTTTAAAACTTATAATTACAGAAGGTAATATAAAATAATTTATTATTAATATTTTTATTAAAATTAGGTTTTTATATTATATTTATACTAACATATATTTATATAAGTTAAAAATAATAATAATATAAAATTTATAAATAATAAATAATAAATAATAAATTTAACTTCCCTACAACGTATGGATTATTACACTAGTTTGTTTTTTTTTTAAAAGGCAAGAGATATGCATGATAATGATCTCCTTGCTAAGGCAATGGACACCATCGTTCAAGTAATAGGAGAACATATTCAGTTTCATGTATGCATTTGAAGGCACAGTCAAGCCTAAAACAGTAACATTCAAGCTCAACCCAAGTTTTTAGAACTTTCTAGTGTGAGATTTAAGGCATGATTTACTTGCCTTGGGATTAAAATTTTTACCATTTCCTTTGTGGCCATTAATAAAAGATATCAATATTAGAAAAGAAACATGTCTGGCTATGTTATACTCCTGTGACAACATTAATAAAGGTTCAATAAGATTCAAATTAACCCTTATATCAGCTGTTTTATTTCATTGCATTGGTGCATGCCACCTTACACCTTCCATTTGATTTAATAATTTGTAAATTTCATTTTAGCAATAGATTACAGTTTCTTTATGGTTAATGGCACTTAGGAGTGTGTGGATATCTCAACTCTCATTCCAAACCAAGGCCTTGCGTCCTCTCTTATTTTGAACTGAGTGGAAAAAGTGACACACATAACATATGGACCACACGTTGTTGTTTTCCCTCCTTGAGTTCGAGAAAACTGGAATTTGTTTCTGCAACATTAAATTCTTTGTCGTTTGGTGTTTCTCTCCAGCACAATCACCGGAGTTTCTGTGCTTAAAAAGCTTGTATCTATCATTAACTCCTTTGCTTCCATTCTCATCCTCTCTTGCATCAAATCAAAGCACTTGGACAATGTCTCCTAAAACAACCACACCATCAATATCTAGATGCTATAGCAACAAATAATCAAAACATTTTCATAAAAGGGTAGTGATTGAGTGTAAACTTACCTCATCTAGGTACTCACAGGCTGTTATTGAAGATCTCAAAATCGAATATTGCTGTGGGAATAGTGCATGAGATGCAAAGATAAGGGCAGTTGCTGCAATAGTTGACGGTTTATACACTAAAAACTTATTATCTGCAGCCATAAGAGAGATGCAATTCAGAGTTTGTGCTGGCTGGAATTGAAGATAAAGTTAAGTACATGTATCATGTATGAAAATAGAAAAGGTAGTTACCAATTTGGGCATTGAAGATTATCTCTGAAGCTCTCTCTTTAAGTGCTTGCTTCAGTCGTTGGTCTTTAATTTCAGCTAATGAGATAAAGAAATGCAGGAAAGAAAAAGGTGTAATTGACCTCATACGCCATTTCAGTGCCCCGAGAATAAGTAGCTCCATTTTCTGAATACTTTGAGCCTTAAAGTTACAACCTTCTTTCTGTTTCATTGATTGTAAATACCATACGTTCAAATTACTCTGGCATGGTTACAAGTAGTCTTTCTATTAAAATTATTGTAATTTACGTGCATTTGAAGATTTACCTGCATATCAAAAACTGATAAAGTTGTGTTCTTCATCTTGGAAGCAAGAGAAAGACATGATATGACAACAAGCCTGAGAAAACAGGGCTTCCCCTGCTGCAAATTCAGAGGACTAATGGCATAAGAGTAAAATGTAAATTACGAGATGCTTTTAAGGTATAACTGTTCCCAGGTTTCCTTACGTTACTATAAAGTGGACCTAAGCGTAAAGGAGAATCATTAGATATCTGCTTACCGGAATTTCTTGTCTTGATATGAATCGGTGCAAATAATTTATAGCAAGATAAGCTACAGATGGATCCAATTTGCAAGAAAGCTGAACCTGAAGAAACATAACAAAATGTTGCGAACGTGACATGAAAGAGGGGAAACTGACCCTATTACATGAACATAACTTTCACCTGAAGAATGAGAGATGTGGCTTCACAACAGAAAACGTGAACATGTGTTGAACTTAAGCAGTTTGGTGAGGGCATGTGCTTAGATTCAGAGGCAAAGAGTTCTGATATTGTAAAGGTTTGCCCTTCTTCCAAGCTGTCTAGGGGGTTTTGAAGATCAAACTCCATCCTCTCTCTCTTGATAACCTACTCTGTATGTATTGATATTGTGGAATTCAAGGCATGAGAAAGACAAAGAGACAAAAAGTCTAAAGATGGTAACTGTATTGATGGAAAAGAAAGAGAAGCTTCGCTTTCTGTGTGGATAAAGTGATTGTGTTGGCCTTCTTTATTGGCAGTGGTAGTATTTACACATACTTAGTATGGAGTTTGGATTCTTTGCTCCTCACTCTTCCTCGTCTATAGACTTAAAAATGAGGAAAAGCACGAGAGACGTGAGAGGAGTGCCTAAAGAGTTCAACAAGTTTTGAACTGAATATTAGGATTATTACATATTCGACTACCTTCCAAAGATAAGGTAAGTTTTACTGGTATGAAAATTTTGGAAAGAGAAATAATAATGTAGCATGTGCGTTTGATTTGAGATGGAAGTGACCATGTTTTGGTTAGCATTAGGAGAGTCACCGTTACTTTCATGCCCACACACATGGTTGAATCACCATGTCCCACTGATATCATGACGTTCATAAATTTTAAATTCTACCAATCGTGCTTACAAAGGGTGTATTTGCATATTCTTGTAAATTTCCGTTTGTTTCTATGGCTGTGGGTATAAGTACCACTATAGAAGATATCTACATTCTGTGTTTAGTGAGTTTAATTAATTGAAAACCTCTAATTAGTCTCACTTTTAAAATGGGATGCATTTTATTGTACAATGTAGTTTAGTCGTTTGCGTTGCACAAGGTAAGAATATTTAAGGGTTACCTAAAAAGGATGTATAATAACATTATGTATCAGCGTGTGTTGTAACTTGTAAGTGGTCCTCTGCTTGATCTGGTAATGAGAACATGGTAGAGACAGTTGTGGTATGCATTCACCCTCTTGAGTCTTGACCGAGAAAAGCGCTGCTAAACATTGCAACATGCCGTTAAATCCATCGATAAGTACAAGCTAGTAGCAGCGGGAAAAGCTACTTGTCGTATTGGAACTTGTTCTCACACACACCTTTCTTGTGTAGTAAACATTAGTATCTACTTTTTTATTATGTTTATTTGAGGATCAAATTGAGCTTATTAACAGCTCAACATTGTCATTCTAATTAATTACGAGTTTGTGCTTTTGATATAAGTCACACCCCTTTTGGCTGGAAAAAGCAAGAAAAATGTATTCTCTTCTCTTCAATGATAGCTATGAAATCTTTACCTTATTCCCTTTGACTCCTTCCCTATCTGAATCCCAACAAGAACAAAAAAGAATCCTATTTTATTATGACATTCTCAATAATAATTAATAACTTTGACTCGTTTTCATATTCTTTACTATTATTATTGTTAGACTCAATATGATAATACTTCTATAATTTTATCGGGGTGATAGAGAAATTAATAATGTTGCAGAATATTAAACAGTTCCCATATCTCATCATGTAACACTGATTCGGCATTTGTGTTGGAGGCATATGCAGAGTTGTTCACATGATTATGATCAAGACGAGGAAGTGTGTCAGATACGTCTAGCTTGAATTGACCGTGGTCTGGGTTGGAGATTATCTGTAACGTTTTGGCTATTGGGGTCTTGAGGGACATTCAATTGTCTTTACCATCAACATGTACCACATTACATGTGACTTGTGTTTAGACAAACATAAAAAATCTAACTTAGTACTGTCTCAGTGTCAAATCTTTGAAAATTTCATGAATTATAAATATAATGGGGATTACCATTAAACCCAAAATTTATTTTAATGTTGGAATAAAAATTAAAAAACCCTTTCATCTTTACTCTTGCCACCTAACTTCATTTCTGTGGCCATGTTGCAGTGTTGTTGTAAGGTGTTTCTTTAAGTTTGTTGTATGAGGATCTTCATATTAGTCTATTGCTTAACGATTTCATATTTATAATTAGGAATAAAATAGTGCTTTTGTTCAACAAAGGTATATTGGAAGGGATATTTAGGGTCCTACAAAATATAGCGATAGGTACTCAAGTTGCTAACGTACACGGTATGGATTTGGAGACAAAGGATTTTGTTTTCAAAAGCACGGGTATGGAGATGTGCATTGTAAAACACTAAAACCTTACCCAAACTGTGGAGGTGTCCGTCTCTAAAGTACACTACCCCAAACAAGTTAGTAAACTGGTTAAGAGAAGTATTTTATATTTATCTAATATACCAGTTCGAACTTTTAAAAATCAACATTTTTGTTCATATTATATTTTAACATTACATTATTGATTTATTCTAAAATTTTAATTTTTTCTCAATTAAAATATCAATGCTTTAAATATATCCTCTTCATCCCATATCAAGCGTCATTTCATTAAAAATAGACCGTTTTAACTAGAAAAAAACTAATAAATACATGAAATAGAGTACTAATTTTACAAAATTACTATTAATTACATTTTGGAAATTACTCTTAACAACTTTTTTCTCAAATAAAACATTTATTTTTAGACATAGGGAGTAATTGTTATGCTTTTTTAAATTATCTACAATGCTAGAAGATATTGTTTTACTCTTGTACCCTTGAAGACATATGCCTAGGGAACCCACCTTTGTCTATTAGGTTGTTACGAATTTGAATTAATTTGTGAATTCGTTATTCTGAACCCATCTAATTAGATATGAATCGAACAAAATGTAAAGAGATAAAATCTGATTAAATTTTATTTTAGTTAGATCAATTCACAAGTTTAAACTCGATAAATCTATGATCTACGAACTGATCCATTTAATTTAATATTTATTTATTTATTTTATATTTTGAAGTGAAAAAAAAATTATACTAACATTTAATTACAACCCTTTATGCATGTATGGTTCTAGGCTTACTCAACATCTCCTAACTAGGGATGGTAAAAAAATCTGCGCTCGCGGATACATGTAAAAATATCTGCAAGGATAGTATAGATGGGTACCCGTCACCCACAGGTATGAGTTGTTTTCTACCAGCCCCTTAACCGGCACGAGTACGGGTATCATAGTATTCGTACCTGCAGGTACTCGCTAAACTAAAATAATATATATATATATATATATATATATATATATAAGTTAAAAAATATGATATTTTTGAAAAATAAATAAAATTAAAATATTAATTATCAAAATTCATTGATATCAATCTTATTTTTTTATAAAAAATTCATAGTTAATAAAATTATTTATTATAAAAATGTCGATAATATAAAATAAAGATTTTATTTGTATTAAATATTTTTTATAATATATTATATTAATCTACTTTTAGATCTAATTAATTATGTAGAAACTAGTATAATTTTATTTCTAGATTTTTCAAAAAATAAATGATTTATTTGATAAAACTTCTTATAAAAAAATTTTTAATTTTAATTTTTTTTTTAAAAATATCCATGGGTACCCATGGATACCCCGGATATTTCTATTGCGGGTACCCTACAGGTTTTTGTGGCGACTCGAGTGGCGGGTAACCACTAACCGTGTCCGCCTCAACCTCTTGCCATCACTACTCCCAACTAGTGTCTAACATTTTATTTTCTTAAAATCTAATGGTTAAGATTAATGACTCATTATAACTAGAGCTGTCAAAATGGGTTCGGACCGTGGGTTGGCTTGACTCACCATGGTTCAGGCCGAGCTGGGCTGAAAAATAAAAAAATAAGCTTAATATACCAAATGTACAGGCTGACCCACTTACAACCTGACCTACCTCGGGTTGAACCCGTGGTGAGCCGGGTTGACCCACTAACTCACCTAAATCTTATTTTCATTATTATGTGAATATGATTGTTTATTTTATTTTTAAGTTTTAAATTATTATGTTAATTATTTGATCTATATTCCATTATAATATTTATTTTAGTTTATTTGTGTTTATATTTTTAAAATAATATTTAATATGTTATAAATGTAGATTTTTAGTGAAGAATATAATTTAAATATTTTTTTTTATTTTTAAACTCATAAACTTTAAAAATAATGTTATAATAAGTTATTTAAATTTAAATTTTTTTAAAAATAGTTAAAGTTTTTTCTTAATTTTTTTAAATTTTTTATGGGTTAGTGGGCCGACTCGTTTAACCCATCAACTTGTAGTGGGCTAAGCCAGACTCACTTCTTGAAACATGAAAGAATGGTGAGTTAGGTCGAATCAGTTCGTTTACTAAGTGGGTCAAAGTGGGTCACACTCAGCAGACTGGACTGACTCGTTTTTATAACTCTAATTACAATTACTAGATTTTAAGAAAATTGATTATGAGATAAAATGATAACACACACTTAATTTTAAATAATATTTAATTAAAATCAAAATAGTACATTTTCAAGTAATTTCAAAAAGGAGATTGGAGGAAAAATGAATAATATACTTTGATTAATTCGTATTCATTTTTCCAATATACATATTATTTTTGAAAGGTTACTTTTATTTCATATGATACACATGAATTCAAAATGAAATTGAATTAATCAATGTCATTAATTTTTCTCCCATCTTCTTCCCCATATTACCAACATTTAAAAATGTAGTACTTCTCTTTTAATTAAATTGTTGAAAAGGTAGTACTTAAATTGAGATAATAAAAAAAAGTTATTGACATTTCTTATTTTAAAATTAATGTTAAAATATTTCTTAATAAAAAAAACACATACTACTAATCCATAGATAATAAATGTATCTGTATAAAAAATAATATGATCTTAATTTAAAAATAGTAAATGAATAAAAATAAAAATATTTTAAAAATTTGACCTTTAAACATAGGGATTAATGTAGTTATAAATAAAATATTTCTTAATCTAAAAAGCAACTAACGTTCCTAAGAAAACGAGCCTACCCATTGTTTCAATAAAACCTCTAGGGTTACTTTCAAACTTCAAATGTCTTACCGTATTGCATATAAAAAAAAAAAAAAAATCATATTTGAGAATATGGTTAACAAAGTTGTTCTCTTGTATGACCCCACAAAGGACCTATGTATAATGTAGCTATGTTTTGTGATAGGAACCAGATCTCTTTTTTAAATTGGTGTTTAGGGTTTAGCTATGTTTAACAAATTAATAAACATTTTTGTTGAGTTATATAAAATATAAAAAAATTAAAAAAAATTATTAACTGATGTTACCTTTATTTATTATGAGACACTAATTTAAATGAGAGGAATTCCATCCTTTTCCGTGATGGCATCTTGGGAAACTTTGATGAATACTGGAATAATCCAGCATATGTATATCTTTGAGTCTCACGTTTCTGCACGTGACTCAGGAATGGACCTGTATAGGTTGCTACGCATTTTTTTAAACGCATCCACATTTACCAATCTTTCACGCACTAAATTTGACAATAAATTAGTCTGTATTAAATTAAAAAATAAGTGGTATATTTTTATTTGTTTTAAATTAATTATAAAATTTGAAGCAAAATAAATCACTATTTGGTGGTTTGATTTTATAGTTTAAAATTTTTATTATTAAATATTAAAAAATATTATTTTTAAAATTGTATAAAAATATATCCACTCTCAAAAAAATTATATAAAAGTAGAAATTATTAAAGTAAAAGTATAAATCATGAATTCATTTAAATATTATATTTTACTTGTAATAGCTTTTTTTTTTATAAGTTAAGAAAATTTTATTCAAAATTAGAAATAGTTACACAAAAACATTAGGAGCACTTGTGTTACAAGATAAATAAAGCACAAAAAACCTTATATACAAAATAATGGGGTTCATGACCCATTTCAAAAATGAATAAGTCATGAATTTATATGCAAAACACCTGGAGCTCAATTGAATTACAAAGACAATATCTTAGACTAAAAAATTTTGACCCTTAAAAATTAACGCATTCCTTATCTTCCAAAGGTGTTATAAATCAGCGAACCAAATCAATGATCATTACAATATCTTAGACCAAAAAATTTTGACCCTTAAAAATTTTGACCCTTAAAAATTAACGCATTCCTTAAAAATTAACGCATTCCTTATCTTCTAATCGCTTTAAATCCACTAACCAAACTCAAATACTGATAAAAAAAATTCTGAAAATCATTATGCAACATTGTCCTTACCTCCACCACAAACTTAACTTGACCCACACCTAGAATAGCAATTTGCAATTTAGGAACACATGGAGCGCCCACATGGAGCGCTAATTCCAGATTCTCTCCACAAAAAAATGCACTTGACCTCTTCTGCTAGTAACACTTCTCTCTTTGCAGGGTTTCTTAAGTTGGCAACTTATTTGCATCAAGTTGCTAACCTATAAATTGGACCTTGTATGCTAAAAAATAAGTCTCCCCTCCTAAGAAGAGAAGGTAGATGATAACACATGATACGTATATGCTATGAAATACATGCCAAAACCATCAACCACTCACTTGGCTTATATTCCCTCTAATAATAACACATTACCCAATGCATCTATTAATTCACTCAGTTGCTCTTCCTTCCAATCATTTAATGACCTCCTCCAACTTCACTTCCACCCAACTCCCTCCTCCTGCATCTTCTTGAGTGAAATGTTTTTATGAGAAGCTATCCTGAATAACATGTTGAATCTGACACTTAAATTCTCCTCCCTTGACCATCGTTCCTGCTAGAAACTTACGTAAGGAGTGCCACATTAAACTTCCATTTCCCAAGGAGTGTCACATTAAACTTATGCAAGTCCCTCGATTCTAAACCTCATTCCTCCTTTCCCCTATAGACCTTGTTCCAAGACACACAATGAATCTTCTTGCTATGTTCCTTTCCTCGCCACAAAACAAGATTTAAAAAGAGACTCCAATTTAGCTATTATACATGTTGCGCTTTAAAAAATGAGAACAAATATAAAGGCAATGCTGATAGGACCTCCTTGATGAGCATCATCGTTCTTGCTATAGAGATGAACTTATTCTCCCATAAACAGAGTCTTCTACTAATGGTCTCATCACCCCTTGCCACATCGCCTCCCTCGATGGTTGATCCCCCACTAACATTCAATAAAATTAAATCAAATAGTCTTAATAAAATATTCAACTAATAGATATTAATTAAAAATCGTAATTAAAGATTAAGTGAAAATCATAGAAAGTTAAAAAGAAATGAGTAATTATACATATCTTTTTGCAGATTTGCTACTAAGTAAGGATGAGTGATTTGATTTGATTTTGTGGGGTTTCAATATTTCAAACCGCAAACTAAATCAAACCACATGATTTGGAATTATAAAAATCAAACAACTCCAAACTAAATTAATTTTTGTGGTTTTTAGTTTTTTGATTTATTTTTATGTTTTATATTCGCATTGATTCAGTTTTGAACACCTCTAACTTAAGATACCATATGGTACAAAGTGGAAAAATATTCTCTAAAAAATTATCTACTAAAAGACTGAAAGACTCATGAAACATGTGAAATTCACTAGTATTTAAGGTTTTTAAAATCAAATCAAATCAAATCAAATTAAATTAAAAATTAAAATAAAATAAAAATTTAAAAATCAAATCAAAAAATTGAAAATTGAAAAAAAAAATAAGAATTGATTTAATTTAGGTTGCTTGGGTTTTTTTATTTTTTAAATCGCTCATCCTTAATTATTTAGCAAATTCATGTGAATACATATTTTCTACGTGGACTTAATATTTAAACTTTTTAATTAATATGTATTAGTTGATAAATTAATATTTTAGAAAGATTATTTAATTTAGTTTCATTAGATACACTTGATAACAAACCATATGCAATATTTAAATGCATAATATTTGTTTGTGTTTTAACTTGAATAGTTGATACTTTTGTATAAATTTCTTGGGCAGAAGTAAATTTTTATACAATTTTAAAAATAAAAATTTTTAATGTATTTTTAAATACTTCATAGTATAATTTTTAAATCACAAAACCAAACTACTAAAGATTGTTTTGAATTTTATAATTAATTTAAATCATATCGCACCACATCATACTTATTTGTTTAATTTGATTCAAATTAGTTTTAAGCCTAAAATTACACCAAATTGCATGACAAACACTCTTACTAGCACCTATAAATTCCACATACCCTTTAAGTCAAAGGTCTTGGTTTATGGTAGCATAACAAATGATGTCAAATGATAATTTCAAATAAAAACACAAACAGAAATTTAAAAATCAAATTTAATTATATTTGAAATTAAGTGAAAACAGTTTTGAACATAAATAAAAAACAAAAAAAAAATAATTTTTACCAAATTTTTGTTTTTAAAATATATTTCAAAACAAAAAATTAAAACTCAAAACCACCGGAACAGGTAAAGTAATCTAGACATAGTAGTATATTACTAAATTATTAAACGCATACATCATCTATGCTTCTTAACTAATAAATTTAAATTTATGTCTTAAATTTTGAGTCTGAATCATGAATATAAATGCCCATCCTAATTTCACATGATTATCTTTGGTAGATAATAGATGTGCTCTAAAATACGTACTAAATTACTATCTATTCCATATCATGCATTATAGATTCTTTTATTGTAAAGTATACTTAAAATTCACTATTTAAAAGTTTATATGTGCAAACATATCATATGCATAACTTCTTTTTACTAAATGAGCATTGTTTTACTAGAATGTATTATTTATTATTCCTTTTACTTGCATTGAGTTTGTGTTTTTAGTTTGTTTTTTTTTTTTTTTATTTAAGAAAGGGTATACATATAGATATATAAAGTGGAGTTACAGCCGAAGCAGCGGTTGAACGAGAAAAAAAGAAAAAGACGGTTGACGTAGAGGTAATATTTGGGCAAGTGACATGCAGGCAATGACCTGATTTTAAGCAGAGGTGTGTTTTCATTTCAAAAATAGATATATACCATACATTGTGTGTCCCATCTATGGGTGCTTCTGGGCCTGGGGCAAGGAAGCACCAATTCTAACTCTAACTCGTCTCGCTTCTCCCTTCATTGTGTTCATCTTTCCAAAAAATACAAACAAGGGGTCCCTTCCCTCCCCTTATCTATCTAACATATTTGGAAAGGGAACAAAACCATTAGGCCTTGATCATAAAAAAAGAAACCAAGTGGTGTTGTTCATTTTGTTTGTCAAAAATGGACAACACAACTATGACACCGAATAATTTGTCAGATGGATCTATAGTTTGCTATACTCCATTCATGACAACAACAAATGGTATATGGAAGGGCGAGAACCCTTTAGATTACTCCCTTCCTCTCTTCATCCTGCAATTGACATTAGTTGTCTGTGCCACACGTTTCTTTGTTTTCATCCTCAAGCCACTTCAACAACCGCGTGTAATTGCTGAAATCCTGGTAACTTAATTTCTCTTCCACGCCGAATCGTAAAGCCATGCCATCACATTGATTCTTTATTGCCTCTCTTCCAACTTTGCCATAATGTATGATGCATTTGTAGTAGTATGCAAATCAGGCAAATATAATATATAGTATTAATTAACTCTTGGTTATGAATTATAGTTTCAAGAAGTTGTTACATGATCTCTGATTCGTAAGATCGAGATCATATATCAACAGGAAATTAACCTATAGTTGGTCATCTTAATTTGCAGTCATTATACGTGTGGTGTGACTTTTGAGAGCCATTGATTTTGTTTCTTTTAAATATTTTATAACTGGCTGGAATCATGTGATAATATTTATAGGGTGGATTGCTATTGGGTCCATCAGTGGTTGGTAGAAATCAGAAACTTGCCAAGGCTATATTTCCTCTGAAAAGTGTGATGGTGATGGAGACAATGGCAAACATGGGTCTCATATACTTTGTCTTCCTGGTTGGGTTACAGATGGACATTTCGATCATCAAACGCACCGGTAAAAAGACAGTGTCCATAGCCCTTGTTGGTATGATATTGCCCTTTTTGGTTGGTGTTTGTTTCTCCTTTTTAATACTAGACAAACACCAAAACGCCAGCCATTGCAGCTATATCCTCTATGTTGGTATTGTTCTTTGTGTGACTGCATTCCCGGTGCTTGCTCGCCTGCTTGCTGAGCTCAAACTCATCAACACAGACTTAGGCAAGCTTGCTCTCTCAACTTCTTTGGTCAATGACATTTGTGCTTGGATATTGCTGGCTCTAGCTATTGCTTTATCGGATCAAAATACCAGCAATTGGGCTTCTCTTTGGGTTGTACTATCAAACATTATTTTTGTTTCTTTCTGCTTTGTTATTGTTAGGCCAACAATGTGGTGGTTGATCGAGAGAACCCCAGAGGGAAAACCCTTCAGTGAGTTCCAATTATGCATTGTGCTCACCGGTGTTATGATCTCAGCCTTTATAACAGACGTCATCGGAACACACAGTGTTTTTGGAGCTTTTCTGTATGGTCTAGTTATTCCAAATGGCCCACTTGGAGCTGCTATAATAGAAAAGCTAGAAGACTTTGTTTCCGGGCTTTTGCTTCCTCTCTTTTATGCCGTTAGCGGGCTTAGGACCGATATCAGATTGATCAGTGGAGCTAGTTCATGGACTATTGTACTTGCAGTCATTCCTCTGGCTTTTTTAGGCAAGATTATTGGGACTCTGCTTATTTCACTCATGTTCCAGATACCAAATCGTGATGGGGTTGTTCTTGGTTTACTTATGAACTCTAAAGGCCTTATTGAAATTATTGTGCTCAATATTGGGAGGGAACAAAAGGTACACCACTCATTTTCTTTGGCAATCTAATTATAACTATTTAATGGATCAACATAAGTATATGACGAATTGACTTTGCATATGCAGATCTTGGGTGATAAAATATTCTCAATTATGGTCATTGTAACACTCATAATGACAGCAATCATTTCACCCATCGTAACATTAATCTACAAGCCAAGAAAAAGGCTCGTACCTTACAAAAGGAGAACAATGCAGAATTCAAGACTTGATACAGAGTTACGGGTGTTGGTGTGTATTCACACACCTAGAAATGTCCCCACACTAGTTAATCTCCTTGAAGCAACATACCCCAACAAAAGGTCTCCAATATGTGCCTATGTGCTACACTTAGTTGAACTCACTGGCAGAGCTTCTGCCATGCTGGTTGTCCATGCTAATAGACAATCAGGAGGTCCAGCCCTCAACAAAACACAAGCACAAACTGACCACATCATAACTGCATTTCAGAACTTTGAGGAAAATGTTGATCATGCTCAAGTCCAACCCTTAACAACTATATCCCCTTACTCTACCATGCATGAAGACATATGTAATTTAGCTGTGGATAAAAGGGCATCCATCATCATCATTCCTTTCCATAAGCAACAAACAGTTGATGGAGAAATGGAAGACACAATTCCAGCATTCAGAATGGTGAACCACAATTTATTGCAAAACGCACCTTGCTCAGTTGGGATACTTGTGGATAGAGGCCTTAACGGATCCAATCGTTTGATTGGAAATCTAACATCTCATCAGGTGGCAGTGTTATATTTTGGAGGACCGGATGATAGAGAGGCAATAGCTTATGGATGGAGAATGTCAAGGCATCCAAGAGTTAGCCTTACTGTCTTGCATTTCAGTCCAAGTAAGGAAGCAACTCAAACTCCGGATACAAGTCAGTTATGGGCTAAGATTGATCGAAGTTTCACCACTGTAAAAAATGGTAGCGATAACAATTTGGATGAGGAGTATATAAGTGAGTTCAAGAGGGTGATTAGAAATGATGATTCAGTTGTTTACATAGACAAGGTTGTGAATAATGGGGAGGAAACAGTTGCAGCAATAAGATCAATCAACAATGTGAATGACTTATTCATAGTAGGGAGAGGACAAGGGACAATGTCACCACTAACAGATGGCCTAACAGATTGGAGTGAATGTCCTGAGTTGGGAGCCATTGGGGATTTGTTAGCTTCTTCAGACTTTGAAACAACAGCTTCAGTGTTGGTGATGCATCAATATGTTGGGCAAGGGCCAGATGGGGAGGAAACTTTTGTGGTTGAAAGACCATGGCAAACAAGTGATAACTACCATAGTGTTAAACAACAACACCACATGCATAGATATGCAATGCCAACGGGAACCGGGCACTCTTTTTTGTAAATGTGTAATATTTCCTTTTTTGAGGTTTTGTTGTCACACCTAACCAATAGGGATTAATATGTATATTTAAATGTAAATGTGAATCTTTCCAAAAGTGAGCACAACAGGTATACTGTTCGTGGCACTGTTTCAAGTGTGGTGGTAGATGCTCATGGAAAGTGATCACCCCTTTGAAGCTTATGTGCGGTTTGTCCATTCATGAAAGACAAGAAGAGGAAAATCCCTGACTTCAAATGCATAATAACCAACAAGTATAATTTATTCTTCTTAACTTGCTATAGAAAGAAAAGGGTATCTTTTAGTTTGAACATTTCTCACTTAAATTTAAGCCTATAATTAACTAGTTCAAATAAGGTAAAGAGCACAACGTGAGCACACTTATTTTCCAAAATTATACAAGAACTAGACGAAGACTTAAGCGGGGTGTATGAAAAATGTTTTGGAATTAATTTAGAAAAATTAGTCTACTGATAAACATAATAAGGACCCTTTGTTACAAATTAGAGAAAAGGTATTTCTGATGTAAAATAATTAAGTGATATTAAAAAACAAAAACTAATTTACAGTGTTTACACTAATAAATTGTTTTAACAACATATTTTTAAGAGAAGTTATTCATTTTAATCAGATTTTTTTATCATATTTTAATAGATATTAGATTTTTTAGCCTTTTTCAAAATTAAACAAATGCATGAATTTTTTAAAATGTAACATTAGGTCACCTCACACAATAAGGAATCAGTATCACTGAGTGCCTAGATCCTGACTGAGGACTAAAAATGATTTGTATTGTTAATTGTGTTTGAAATCAAAATGATCTTCTATGCGTAAAAACTAAAAAGGGAATCAATAGAGCACTTCATTGCCAGTTAAACTCCTCCCATTTGTCATATTTTGAGAAAAGTATCTCCTATTGTTTTATTCCCAATCACATAAAAATAAATACTATTATTTACATTTCAATAAGCATAAATACGTAATTTATAGTATAACTTCTATCTTCAGTTTCAGGTTCTCTGTCACATGCAAACATTTTATTACAATTAACCGTGGATAATGGAATATATATGTTTTTGAATACTGTGTACTTTGTACTTAGAACCTAAAGTTGTTCTAGTCATATTTGTCTATTTTCTATTGTCTATAATCTTAATTTCTTTAAATCAATCGTAAAACAAAAATATTTTGTTCTCTCTTAATTTTTAGAAAATTAAATGCAACCTTAGTCTTAAATATATTATTATACTGAATATTTAGAGAGTTTTATAATATACTTGTAGTAGTAATATTTCACGTGAGATATAAAGGACATATATCCTAGAACTAATTTATGAAGTAACAACATAATTTTTTGGCGAAAGTAATGAATGCTCCGAGCGCTAGATAAAAATTAAAAGGAAAATATATTATTTAATTTTCAAAACAAGAAAATTTAATTGTTTTTCTCTTTCATAATATTTATCAAAGAGAAAAATAATTATTAAGAATTATTATAAAAGAGAAAAACAATTATAGAGTTCTTGATATTCATAGTTTTTGCCATAAACAAAACAATATTAAAATTATAAAATGTCTATTCAATAGAATTATTAAATTTACTAATTTTTTAATATTAATTATCTTAATATAGTATAAATTCAAAATAATATAAGATAAGATTGCTGCAGCTAGTTAATGTGAATTCAAAATACATAAGCATGTTGTTATAGAAACAGATAATGGAATTCAAAATATATAGCATGCATGATAAGGTCGTTATATAATCTGCATGTGATGGAATTTTCAAATGAAATACAAATATAAATAACAAAATATATGTGTCTTTTTGAATACTACTTCGTACATGAAAATGAAAGTTGTACCATAATTTTCATAGTGGCAAAAAAGTTAATTTTTTTTCTCATTTTTTAATATCCATAATATTTTTTCAAATTAAACATGTAAAAAGAAATTGTCATGTTCAATATCATAATATTTTGAATTTAAAACGAAGCTTAACAAATAATATTATTTATCAATAAAAAAGGTATATTTTAATTTTATTTTATCGACAAAAATATATTGATTTGTTTATAATTTTAGATTTTCAATTAATTTTAAACCCTTATAATTTTTATTTATAATTCAATTATTTTAATTATAATTTAGGTTCAATTATTATATTTTTTCATATTATGTATTCTAATATTAATATATAGTATATCTTAAAATATTTCCAATTAAGTTTAATATCTCCTAAAAGTAACATTCACTTAAATAGACATATTTTGACTATGCTGATTAATGTATTAGTTAATTAGACATATTTTTTGTGATTTACTCTTATTGCAGTTACCAGTTACCACACATCCATTCTTTAACCCTACACATACCCTATAATATATTAATTACTTTCATTATATAGATTTCCTTTCCAACTCAAATAATATTGCACCAGTTTTTTAAAGAAAAACAAAAAAAAATCTATGTAATCTATTTTTAAATAATAAAAATTTCTTTAATACTTATCGGTGCCCATTAATATATGAAAATTTCTTATAATACATATTATTTTTTTATGAGTAAAACAGACCTTCCTCCATATAGATGTTATACTTGTTACTGTCCTTTTCTTTTGTACTAGAAAAAAAGACTTTTCATCCTATAGATTCAAATATATAACATTTTACTTCTTCGTATTTCAATTTTTCGTTAAAATTCTATTAACTTATGTTGTAAAATTATAAATATTATTTACATTGCTTTTTCTCAATGGAAATATTCTTTACATTGCTATTTCTTAAAAAATTGTAAATATTAGAGCTCTCTTTACAATTTAGGTTTAAATATTTTTTTTTTACTTAAAGTTATATGTTTTTACTTTTAGTACTTAAATTTTTAATATTTTTATTTTAGTATCTAATATTTTTTAAAGTTTGTAATTGATATCTGTTGTTAGTGTCATTTGTTAACTGATAATGATATGACTAATAGAAATTTACATTATCAAAGTTCATATTATTTTAAATTTCTGAGTTAACATCTATATTATTTTCATAATAGGTACATTTTTTTTAAATAATTTTTTTGGTACCAATTCAAAACATAAAAATAAATTTTAGGTACCAAAATTAAAATAATTTCATTTTATAGGTATAAAAAATTATTTAAGCTTAAAAAAAATTAATTATCATTATCATTGTATCACACATTATTTTAAGACTTAAATATGTTTTGAGTTCCTAATATATTAATTAATGGATTTGTATTGAGTCTTTATAAATTGTTGTTTGTTTTTAGTTCCAAATAATATTTTTATTTCTAAAAAGTTATCTAAAACAATTTGTAAAACATTTTAAAATAATTTAAAGTGTTATCTAAATCACTTTAAGATCCAAAATAAAATAAACATTCATTAGAAATGCAACATAAAACAAAATTTTTAGAGTTTAATACTTATTCATTGTCATTTTAAAAGAGTTTTACAGTAACGTTCAGTCATAATCTTTCATATGACTTATTCCGGTACATACACAAAGTCTCACATCACTTAAGGATCAACGTTAATGGTCGTTTATAAATATCATCTTCCCTTAACCTCCTGAGGCACTTTTTCAAAATAAAGCTGTGATGAAACCACAACCTCAAAGCAAACAATATCTTGAGCAAGTGACCCTGAGAATACCTGTGACTGATGATAGAAACATGACTTTTTTTAAAGTATCATTGTTGATGTGCATTCATCGATAACAGTTTAAATATTTTCAATATATTAATTGAGGTGCATATCATATGACAAAGAATGTAATAATATTTGGATATTGAAATTGACACATAATACACAAACTATAATAAGAGTTTCTAATAAGAGTTTAATTGGTATACATAGTAAATGTAAAGGATTTTTACACTCATATTCAATCATAACTTTTTTAAAGTAGTAATGAATAAAATCAACGTACCATAAATAAAAGGTTGTAATTAAATATGGTGTATACTTAATTAAACTCCTTTTTAGTAAATGAATACAACAATTCAATTATAATAGATTTACTGTATAAAGATTTTTTATTATCTTATCATTCAATGACATGAAATTATTACAATAGTAAGATTATTAAATTTTATAAATAATATTTTTTGTGAACTTTTATAAATAATATATAAAATTATACATAAAATAATTGTTAATAAATGATTTTTTATAATTATACCTAGAATAATCTTAATGATTTAAAAGTGAGATTTTTTTATATCTTAATAGTAATAACACATAAAATTAAATATTAAAATATTTATTCGGTCAATTCATTCTAAAATTTATTATACCGATTTAATATTTTTATATTATATTTCTATCCCGTAACTTGCCCTTATCTTGTTAGTAAATAATTAAAGAAATCAAAATCTAATGAGGCGGGGATGGAAATGGACATTAACCATTTTGCCAATTCATATCTTCTTTGTTTCTACACTCTACAGACCACAATACTGCATCATCTCAATACTCAAGCCACAAAATTCAAACAGTCCACTGTTACAGTATATATTCTTTAAAAATTCAAAGCGCCGTATAATATAATCTGTTTTCCAGAAATGTTTATAAATTTAGATGCATTCGTAATCTAACTCACTCTAATTAAATCTATTAACCGATTCATTAGATATAATTGGATTAAATTTGATTTAATCTGATCATAAATGGATTGAATAATAAATTTGAACTTTGAAAATTCGTACATTTATATACTGATTCGTTTAATATTCAAAGAATGTTAATAGAAAATTGTAATATAATTTAAAGTTAAAATATTATTGGTAGGTTGAAGATAAATTGAAAAAGAAATGCATTAAGTATTGTAATAGTGAAGATAACAAAACAATTTAGAAAGTAAGAGTACCACCTAAAGTGGCTGCATTTGCCTAAAATGTAGCTCATAACCAAATTCTAGTAAAGATGGAGCTTGTTAAGAGAGGAGTTCAACTTCTGGATGGAGATATTTGTTCTCCACATAATCTTGAATAAGAATCAATATCGTATTTACTTTTTTCCTATAAGTTTATATATCAAGTTTGGATGCAGTGTTACCGCTGGTTAGAATGTTTGATGACTCTTCCTTTTGATTGCTTTTTCTATCTGTTGTAACATTGTATCAACCGAAAGCTAAAGAAGAAGTAATCATAGATATATGGCCAACTACTCTTTGATTGATTTGAATTGCAAAGAATGACCTAATGTTTAAAGGAGTCAAATTCTGCGAGTTATCGGTATGACACGAAGTCCTCCAATGATGCTGGTTATGGTTAAGGGGGTTTTCTAATATTTCACTTCTCTCGTTATGAATGGTTAGTAGACCCAGTACGATCAAAGTATTTTACAATGCTTTGAATTTTTATCTTAAATTAAACAATAACTGAGTTAGAAAGTAATGAGAAGTTTTATTATCTTAAATGTAATGTTACATATGTGCTGTATGACTGAATATACTTTTCTTTTCTATATCTATTTTGTTCTTATATTGTCATTTCTTAATCATTTATTGTGTCATGTCTTTCAGCTCCTCTTGAATAAAACTTTTTTCTTTTAAAAAAATTATTGATTTTAGCTTTTAAAATTTATATTTTATTATTTATAAACTACTTTTTATTTTTTCTAAGAAGGTAAAATTTATTTAGCAATGACAAATACATCCATAAGTCATAAGATATGACATGAGAGAATTTGTAAAGTACAAAAACATCAGGATAATAACCTCACATATTACAAATCTCCCAATTTCATAAACAAAGTCCAATGCCATAAAAAAACAAATTTATTACCTAAACAAAAAGAAAAATCAAGCCAAACACACCATTGGTAAAAAGAAATTGACAAATTTTTATAAAGGTCATAAATCTACAACCATAATTTTTGCAATGTCACTTGCTAAACTCGTACAACATTGAAAGGTATCCCCTCAAATATCATATTATTTCTTGCAAGTCAAATATCTTATAGAGAGACTAACTCAATAATGCAGAGGATATCAACATATTTTCCTTGTTGAAATTTATAATGCTTAAATGATACAAAAAATGAGAATAAAAATCTAAAGGAAACATAAATAACATTAACATATGTGAAAAACATATGTGACACATATTCTAATTTTTTATTTATAATCTTACTTTTATGTTATTTTGAAAAAACAATGTATATTTTAATATTTTATTTACAATTTTTTATGTTTACTAGTTTTTTACTATATTTTATAGAAAATAAAATACATTTAAAAAATTTTCTTTATAATCTATAGATCCAATCTGAATTAGATTAGATTGTTAAATTATTTATTTTTTGCAAATTTGATTTAATTAGATTTCATTTTACCTCAAATATAATCGGTTACTATTTATCAAAATAAATTAATATTTTAAAATAGTATATCTTGCAAGGTGGATGCAAGATATAAAAGTTTATTAACAGTTTTTAATTGACATAAGTTGTAGTGTTTGCATCAGTAATTTTTTCAGTTTTTTAGAAAGTTAAAACGTTTTCGTCAAAAATGAAATTTTAAACCTTTCAGCTTTTCAAAAATTAAAAATTAAAATTATCATATTCTAGTTATTTAAGAAGTTCATATTATATTTTTCCTTTTAAATTTGAGTCCATGTTTTTTTTTTAACTTTAAAGATTTTTTCAATTTTTTTTTAATTTTAAAGAGTTTTTAAAAATAAATTATTTTAGTCTCTAAATTTAAAAATTATATTTTAGTTTAATATCTAAAAAATAAATTTTTAATATCTAAAATTAAAAATAATTTTTAATCTCTTAACTCAGAAAATAAATTTTTTAGTTTCTTCAATTTAAAATTGAATTTTTATTGCTCAAATTTAAAAAATAATTTTTTAGTCCTCAAATTTAAAAATAATATTTTTAGTCCTAAAATTTAAAAATATATTTTTATTTAATAAAATTTAAAATAATTTTTTAGTTCTTAAGTTTAAAAATAAAATTTTTAGTGTCTCAAATTTAAATTTAACCTTTTAGTATGCGAAATTAAAAATATTTTGAAAAAAATTAAATTTGAATGGCTAAAAAACTAGGATTTAAATATATTTTTAATCTCTAATAAATTATGAAATTTGGTTTATAATATTTTTTTCTTTTTTTTGTTACTAATAATTTTATTATTGTTTATATCTGTAAAAGGTTATGATTTTGTCAAGTCTTGTCGAAATTGATTTAGGGACTAATAAGAAAATAAAAAATTTATTAAAAAAATGAACGAAAAAATTTATGAAAAGTAAAAACAAAATTTGTTTAAGATCCAAAAAATACTTAAGTTAAAAATTAAATTTTAAATATGAAAAACTAAAAAATATTTTTAAAATTTAAAAATTAAAAAATATTTCTTAAATTTGAGAAAAAAGAAAATACATTTAAAAAGGTGACAGATAATGTGATCCGATTAGTCTTTATTCATTTTTTTATAAGTCCAAAAAATTATTAAAGAATTAGAAAATAAGAAAACATAAAAAATGTCTTTATTATTAAAATACAAAAATACAAAAACTAGAGAATTGAGGTTGTTACATCAATTTTTAAAAAAATGCGGATTCATAACCCACTCAACATGGGAGTGAGATGCAACTTTGGTTGAGTGACACCACTCCCAAGATTGAAATGGGATGCTTTGCACAAGTTGATGAAGATCAATCCTTTGATTTCTAAAGACGACCTCGTTTCATGTTTTCCAAATATACCATATACCCGCGAACCAAACAAAAGACCAGACTCTCCTTAGCTTAGCTCTTTTAAGCCATCAATAAGACCCAAGAACTGATAACAATGACTTCTAATCTCATTGGAGTAAACCAAAGAGATCCCCCATTAGCCACTCAATCTGTTACCCAATACGCCTTAGGACAAGTAAAGAAAAGATGGATCCTATTTCTAGCTTGTCATCACACATTCTGCACAATCCGTCATCAGGCTGAACTATTCTTCGATGAACTAAATTGTATCTAGTTGACAACTGATCCACATCTAATTTCCATAAAGGAATTGAATCTTTGTTGGGACTTCATTTGCACAAAGAAGTTTGAAGAAAGGATTTTGATGAAGTTGAGTACCTTCCTTCAATTTCTTGTAAGCGGATGCTACTGTATACTGACCCGAGCTGTCCATATCCACATCCATCTATCATGAGCGCCCTCTTTCAATTAACCTCTTCCCAGCTTATGATTTAATTCCTTCAGTAATTTGATCTTTCATACAAACAATTGACGTCTCCAAGCCCATCACCACCCATTTTCATGTCTTTGACTGACGCATCTTGATTTTGAGCCAAAATGTATAACCTCTAATAATCAAAACAAAATTTCTTATATCATAACCACTACTCCTTTCAGAAGAGAGTGTCATTTCCATCACCTAACTCATGCCTCACATGACTTGACCACCACTCTCCTGAACCTCGCCTTTTCAGTTCTAAGGATTGTAAGTCCTTCCACCATCTCGAAACTTTGCCCCTCTTACTTCCCATTCCACATTCTCTCGCA
The DNA here is from genome assembly GCA_037954015.1 of Psophocarpus tetragonolobus. Lineage (NCBI taxonomy): Eukaryota > Viridiplantae > Streptophyta > Magnoliopsida > Fabales > Fabaceae > Psophocarpus > Psophocarpus tetragonolobus. Next base: position 93,481,944 of record CM075688.1, read on the forward strand.
AGTACTTGGCTCTCAGCACTCTAATCCACACACTATTAGATTCCACTTTAAGACGCCATTTTCACTTACGCAACAGAGTTAAGTTAAACGCCCTAGTATCTCTCACCTCTAGTCCTCCCACCTCTTTGTCCTTACACACATCCCAAGACACCTAAATCACTTTCTTTTTATCCCCTTTACCACCCCATAAAAAAAATTTGAAAACAAAGATTGAAGGTTAAAGATGATACCTTATGAGACTTTGAAGAAAGAAAGGAAGTAGACCGGTAGTACAGACAAGACAGACTTTAATAAAACTAAATGTCCTATTGAGTATAAATGTTTACTCTCCCATGAAGTTAAGCAATGTTTTACCACCTTTAAAATGGGGGACCACGTCATTACCTGAGACGGGTTTGCACTTAGTAGGAGTCTCATATATATAAAAGATAGTGTTGCCACCTTACAGTTTAACAATAGTGAAGTTGTTTCCACTCACTCCCGCTCCACATTCACCCCAACCAAATTACTTTTATGGAAATTGACTTTTAGTCCCAACACCAGCTTGAAATTCTATAATATCGCTTTTACTACCTCTATGGACTGCTAGTCACACTTAGTCAACAACAAAGTATAATATGCAAACTAGACGTGTGATTTAACAACCCATTTCCTATGTAAATCGTACCTTTTCACAACCCAGTAGACACATTTGCCTTGACCATTTGACTTAAATCCTCCTTGACCATGAGAAATAGGAAAGGTGATAAAGGGTCACCTTGTCTGAGTCCTCTGAGCATGCCAAACTCCTCTGTTGGGTTGTCATTGAACAACACTGATATTCTAGCAGTATTGATACACTCCTTGATCCATTTCACCCATACGCTTCATGACATACCACAAATATTGTCAACTAACTGAGTCGTACGCCTTTTCAAAATCCACCTTGGCACAATGATTCTTCCTTCTGCCTCTCTACCGTCATCCACGACTAGTATACCATAAAGAATTTGCCTTCCTTTCACAAACGTTGACTGATTCTCTGATATAACTGTGTCAGTAGCACCTTTGCTAATACCTTATAGATGCACCCTATAAGCGAGATTGGCCAATAATCACGCAACGTGAATGAGTTATCCTCCTTAAGAATAAGGGTTGTGAATGAGGTATTTGCCTGTTTACCAACTTTCCATTTTGGTGGAATTCATAAAAAAAATGCCTAAAAATCTCCCTTCAATAAAGGTCAGAACTCTTTTATAAACATAGAATTGAAACCATCCAAGCTTGGACTTTTACAACTATCGCATTCCCACACAACTTTTTTTATCTCTTCTTCCGAAAACGACTACGACCTTTCAAGATCCCATAACCATCTTTTGGCAATTTACCCTTGTGCTTGTAAAAAAAATAAAATCATAGACCATAAATTTTCAAAATTTTATTCACCATAAAATTATATCTTATTTATAATAGAAATTAAATAGTGTTATGTCGAAACGTACCCTAAAAATAATATAAAATTTTAAAAAATAAGATAAATCTTGATAGAATTTAATTTTAAATAAAAAATTTAATAATATAAAAGTTATATAATTTTATTCCAACATATTTTTTATAAGCTATTCATAAACATTATCATATATATCATCTTATTAAATACGTACTAAACTAATTTATCTAAAATAAATTCACATCATAATTTTTTAAAGAGACTCTTCTTTTATAAGTTTCTGTACGTAAACTTATTAAAGATGTTTCATGCATATACGTTAATTTCCAGAATTAGCTGTAACTTAGACCAGAATCATGAAATGTTAGTACATATATTCTCCATTAATTATAATATATGCTTCTTCAAATAGCATTTTGGTTCCCAATACGGCATCTCAGTTATCGTTTTATATGCTAGGAATAGGACACAAAGTGTAATATTGGCTTCGTAACTTTGTCCGAGCTGCTTTCTGAATACTATTTTGGATGTTTTTAATATTGGTTTCCACCCCCCCAAATAAGTGCAGTATTAAATTGTTTTATACTGAAAATAATTGATAAAAACATTGCTAAATAATTAGATTATTAAACATTGACTTTATAGATGATTAATTTTCAAAGAACTTGATTGACTACTTTTAATTGATCTCTCCTTTCAATTATATTTTCTTTTAGGATATCTTTCTTAAAGAAAAATATTCAATTATCACTTTACCCTATAATTATTTTATAATTAGTATTATGAAATTTCAATTACTCGTATAATAATAAATTAAATAGTATTTATATTACACACATTTTATGAAACTGATAACCATTTTAGGATATACTATACTAAATGGTTAATTATTGACTTCCTTTTTTATTAAAATCATTTTAAGGAGAAGTTAGGCCAATGACTATTTATACTTAATTTTTTTAAAAAAAATATTTTATAATGTAATTTTTTGTTTTATAAATACATTTTTATTAAACAATAAAAAATAATAATTTACTAATAACTTTTAAATTAAGAGGATTTGTTAAGGAAAAAATAAAATTTGACTAGCAATTTATACTAATTTTTTTCTAATTTAAAAATAAAATTTAAATTAAAAATAAATTGGTTAAAACGTATAATAAAAGCACGTATTAAGAAAAGAGTATTTTTTTAATTGTAAATAAAAACTTTCTTCCTTTAGATTGTTTACTGCTATAAAGGCACAAAAGGCAGTTTTGTTTGGCAAAATTCAAATATGATATTTATAAGGGCGAACATCTGGGTTTGATTGATTGAAAATAAAGTGGCCAGACTTTGGGTTGAAAAGGTACATCTGACATATAGTGTGTGTTGTTTCTCTTTATTAATTGTTGTCTTCAATTGCAAACGTTTGTGGATGTATCTCTATGAAAGGATTGTGATTGTATAGACTTGATTACTAAACACTTACCAGTCTATTATTATGGTGAATTGCTTCTAACAGCGTATTAGTCATGACCATTTCCAATGAAAATGAAGCACCAAGAAGGCTGGAGGTATGTTATTGTTAAATATTTTTATACTTTTCATCCACCAATGTTGCTATAGTTGCCTATAATAATTTGGGTTGGATTATTTGCAGGGGAAATTCCAAGCGATGGTGGTGTGTTTCATTCTTGGATTGGGGTCCCTTGTTGCATGGAACAGTATGTTGACAGTAGGAGATTATTACTACAATCTGTTCCCTGTCAGTATCTCACCAACCTAAAATATTATTCTTCTTTCTGTGTTGCTTCTTGAAATTGATTATGTAAAAATTATGAGATATTGTTTGTCTGTCTAACAAGCTTTTGCTATAGAGATACCATCCTTCGCGCGTACTCACTCTCATTTATCAACCATTTGCACTTGTAACTATGGCAATACTGGCGCATAATGAGTCAAGGATCAACACTAGGAAAAGGAACTTAATCGGCTACTCTCTTTTCTCTATTAGTACTTTGCTAGTCCTTGTTGTAAGTAGAACTCCAACTCAATGTTTTTTTTTCTTTTTCTTTTTTGGTATAGAAAGATAAAACCTATGATCTCTATACCGCTTGAACTTTGCTGCATCTAATTTATGTGGTAGTTTATTTCATCTAAACTTCTTTGTTATCTTAGCTTCAGAATATTTCGTGTAACAGTTAGATCTAGCAACATCAGGGAAAGGTGGTATTGGACCTTACATTATTTTATGTGCTCTTGCTGCTTGTTTTGGAGTTGCAGATGCTCATGTCCAAGGGGGCATGGTTGGAGATTTGTCTTTCATGTGTCCTGAGTTCATCCAGGTTGGTCCTCCTCATCTTAATCCCGGGTGATGGTTAGGTTGACAATTTCTAATTGTTTTTTTTAACAAGGCAAAATTTATTGAGCATTAACTCCATATCAAAATATATGATATGAGAGCAGTTACAAATTACACAAAATACTTGCAAATTACAGAAATACCAGTTAACTACAAAATCTCCCAATAATAACATAACCAATAATGACAATTTCTAATTGTACAACTTATTATTTTTATGGGGAGAAAAATTATTCAGAGGGAGAAGATAGGGAAAGAAATTACAAGGAAAGAGATTATAAGATAGCAATAATGGAAGAGAAGAAATGAAGGGGAAGAAAAATTGATTATTGTTATCAAGAGAGAGTGATAAATTAATTACTTTAATTAGTATAATGATAGAGCATTAGAGCATAACATGATAGAAAAACAGCCTCAACTGTCTTGTAAATTGTAACATCAATCATGTTTTGACTTGTTAGCCTAATCATACCAATTTAATGTTTTGTAGTCCTTCTTTGCTGGTTTAGCTGCCTCAGGAGTTCTAGCTTCTTGTGTGAGACTTCTCACCAAATTGGGTTTTGAGAAATCTGTTCACGGTCTTCGAAAAGGGACTAGTATGTTACTCTTATTCATCAATGGACACCAACACTAGTCAGCTTTACTTGCACACTTGTTTTATACAGCATGGTAGACTTGGTAAACCAATTAAATTTAAAATATGCTATTCTTTGGATACAAGATTGGTTATTTCCTCATTTTGCAGTGCTATTCTTTGCAATCTCTACTATTTTTGAGTTTTTCTGCATAATTCTCTACGCAATATACTTCCCTAAGTTGTCCATAATCAAGTATTACCGTTCAAAGGCAGCTTTAGAAGGATCAAAAACTGTATCAGCTGATCTTGCAGCTGCTGGCATTCACAATGAGACCACCTTTCAAGTAATGTAAATTTTGTTAAACTGATTCATACACTAAGCTTTAGAAAGTATATTTTAATAACCTGAAATACTTTGGAACTATTGCAGGGATTTGATGCTAAACAACAAGAGCGACTGTCCAATAAACAGCTACTTCTTCAGAACATTGATTATGCAGCTGATATTTTTCTGATATATGTGTTAACATTGTCAATTTTCCCTGGATTCTTGTATGAAAATACTGGATCCCACAAGCTAGGAACATGGTAAACATTTTGTAATTCCCAATCTTTGGTCTTCTAAATACATTTTCACATGACTCAATATCTGGTGTTCTTTTTAGGTATCCACTTGTTTTGATTGCAATGTACAACTTGTTGGATCTAATATCCAGATATATTCCCCTCATCAGATGCCTAAAGTTGGAATCCAGAAAGGGCTTACTCATTGCAGTGCTTTCTAGATTCCTGTTGATCCCAGCATTTTACTTCACAGCAAAATATGGTGATCAGGGATGGATGATCCTGCTTGTGTCTTTCTTGGGACTAACCAATGGTTATCTCACTGTTTGTGTAATTACCGTGGCACCCAAAGGTTACAAGGTCAATATTTTGTTCAACCTGAAAGTTCATAAATTATTATGTCAGGAATCAAGATGAACTAAGTATATATCAATTGGTTATATTTCTCATCAACGCATAATGATTTTTATAGGGCCCTGAACAGAATGCATTGGGTAATTTGCTCGTGCTGTTTCTTTTAATCGGCATATTTGCTGGAGTCTCTCTTGATTGGTTGTGGCTCATAGGAAAATCAGGATTCTAGAAAGACTACAAATTCAGGAAGCTTCTATCTGCTTAAGCATGTATATAAAATAAGTAGCCAGTAAGTGCTTCTAAGGGAGACAGTCATTCAATATAACAATATGTTCTCTTTTACCCCATTTGACTAACGAGAGAAGCTATGTGCCAGTTATGTTTAGGCATGTAAATAAAAGTTATAAATATATTTTATTATTTAATCTTACAGTATATATTATTTAGAATAGCTAATTTGAAGAGCGAAACTTAATTTTACTTTTTAATATTAAAATAGAAAGTTTCAATATTTTATTTTTTTTAATGAAATATTTGACAAACATGTCCTAGCTAGACTTCATTAAAGAATTATATTTAGTTATGAATAAACAATCTTTAATGAATTTATTTATCGTGTAGATTGTACTTTTTAATATTTTATTTACAGTCTTTAATGAGTTTGTTGTTATGTTAGAAATATCAAAATGAGTCATTTAGTTCGGCATGTCAAACTAAGTTTGAAAAATAGGTTGACTTATATTTGATATAGCTTGTTTTTTTCTTTTTTCTATATAGGTTTAGTGGCCCATTAAGCTCCATATAGACCTTTTTTTCCTTGTGTAAATTTAGATAAATTTTAATGTTAAGGCCAAATAAAATGTCAGTTACATATAAACACATGTTTCTCAAGTTTAGTCTAGTCGAACAAGCTCATCTAGGTGTGAAATAATAAGACAACTCTAGAAGGGAGTTGAATAGAGTTTAAGTTTTTTGTAAGTCTTTTCAAAATACTTTCTTAAAAATTTTCATGAGAACCTTAATAATATTTCAAACACCTCTTGAAAGGTTTTATTATTTCAAACAAAATACAAACAGATATTCTTACTATCATTCTGACTTACAACGAGTATTCTTAACCACTTATAATTTTAACCTTAAACTCCTCTAAATTTAAGAAAAGAGTATTATTAACAAATAATCACTTTTGGCTTTTCAACCAAATATAATAAAAGGTGTTGTAAAGAAAAACTCTTAAAGAGATTATATACAAAATTTCACTCAAGAAAAAGTAACTTCATAAAGTGAAGAATGTATACAAGAAAATTATTAGACATAGTAACACCAAACAATCTAATAACTCAAATTTAATATTTGATATAGATCTTAGAAGAATAAGGTCGTGGGAAAGTTTTGGCTCTTAGAATGATATTCATAGTTTCTTTATACATGGGGTGTCCTATTGATAAGTGTCCATTTTATATAAAAATTTATATCCTTATGACACTTATCTGACCAGAAATTAAAGAAAATATTTTGTATAACTCAACTTTATTATAAAATATTTGATAAATAAGCTTTTTTGAAAAGAGTAATAGATTTGTGCATTTAACCTTTGATTTATTGTGTAGATGAAGAAATTGAATCTTATTTTGTAGCAAGCATGAAGCAATGAACAAAAAACTAAAAAATTATATATATATGTTTGCTAGCAAGAATTTGCTTAGTGGATTTTTCATAAAAGTGCGTTATTAAAGAGGAATTTTGCTGAGCGAAAGTAAATTCGCTCAGCGAAACACTGCTATACTTGCTAAGCGATAAACCCTTCGCTAAGCGAAACCTCGACGGTTGTTGCACTGGCTGAGTGACATTGCTTAGCGAAGGTACCCTGACGAATGCCATAAATAGAGAAACAAGTAAGGGTGAAAATTCATTCCAAAATCATCAAATTTCATTTCTTTTATTCCCCCAACTTCTTATAACCTCTCTTAGCTTTGTAGATACCCTATGAGGGAAAGTAACTAAGTAATATTATCAGGAGCTGAGACACTGATCAATACTCTATAGTCTACTTTCACTCTTATTTAAGTTTCATTTATCTACTTTGATTCTGCTTTATGTTTAATACTCATTATATTTTGATCTATTTAGTTTTAGATATTGGAAGATTATCTTGAAATTAAAGAACCAAGAAGTTCATCATATAGTGACTATGTTTAGGAATAAGGTAGGATCTGTATGTCTGATAAAAGAATTGTTCTGCGCTAATCAAATTATTGAGTTTATTTTTGCTAAGGAATTAGGGCACATTTCAATAATTTAGTTCTCTATTGCTAAAGAATTATGATAGAGAAATCATTAACAATTTCTTATCTAGATAAATGAATGTAGATAATAGTTAGTAATTACAGGTATTGTGAAGTAAATCAAGCTCCTCATCTTCTTTTTTAAAATATTAATTAAAAATCACAAAAACATAATTTCTACATTATATATTTTTCACAGCTCAATTTAATTATTATTTCTTTTGTTCAATATAAATCTTGCAAACTTTTTATAAATGAATACTTGAAATGCTAAATTATCTTCCAGGAGACGACCTGATTTATATCAAATATTTCATACGACTAATGCACTTTTCAGGATGCATGTAACTATTTAGAGAGAATGTCTTGCTGTCATGTCATGCAGGTACAATTTTTCCTTAAAATGTGCTACTATTTACATATTAGGTAGCTTTTTCAGCTTTCTTAGTGTGTGACTACTTTTTAAACTACTCTATTGCCAAACAGGTACAACTTTCTTAAAAATGCAAGATGCTTTGTTCTGTTAAGACATTCTTTTTGTTTATGCGTTATTATTGCAATAATTTGTAGAAAAGTTGGGGCATATGGAAAATTCTATATATTAATTTATATAAGGATAAAAATTTTCTTTATTATCATCAAAAGACTTTTATCACATGAAAGTTTCTCATACTTATACATAAGGAAGCTTTTGGTGTCTTATGAGTTAGACAATTTTATCTTTTTATAAGGTGTTTCTTATAACTTCATAGTAGATGTTCTATAGCAATTATGTTAAGATTATCTATTAGTTTTTATAAGGTGTTTTTAGATTTTCTGTTGCTTATCAATTAAACGCTTCTTACCATTAATGTAGATTTTATTGTAATTTTATATGTGCATTTTTTATGTCTTTTAATACTTGTATAACACCTTTTATGATCTACAAACATATTTTCAAAATACAAGGTAGATAATCAAGCTTATTTTAAAATAAATAATATTAATATTAAATTTAATTTTATAAAATTACTATCCTATTATTTGGATAAAAAACACTTATTTTAAGTAAGTGTAAAATACTATTAATTTGACTCAAGTGAGAAATGATAAATAGGACATGCTACTACGAGAAAAGGATAGGGTGAGAAGAGATTACGATGCAAGATTTTCCTTTTTTGTCTTTTGTTCTATCTATTCATATAGTATAACAACAATTCTGGTTCTGGTAAATTCTTAGGACTATTTAGTTTGAGTATTTTTTGAGAAAATTATTCTAGGAATAGAAATAAAAAAGAAAAACATGTTTAAAGAGCCAATTTTCAAAGAAAATTATTTAGAAACGAAAAAATAGTTTTCAAAAAACTATTCAAAATAGTTTTCACATTAGAAAAACATAGTCTCGTCTTTAAAAAAATTAAGTACTCCTTCCCTTTTTGTGATACTTCTCACACTCCTTCCTCACCTTTCATCCTAACCTTATCACTCCTACATCACATGCTCTTTCCATGTCTCCTACTCCAACCCCCACTACCAGAACCATAGCTCATAAACCACTGTCAATTTCAGTGCATAAACCAAAATAATAGTTCAGGATATATCAGATTATAAACTAGTGAATGAAATATCCATTTAATTATTTAGCAAATATTGCATGCGAATGAAATTATAAACTAGAATCATAGTACATAAAGCAGTGCTATAAAATTGAAAATAAATCTACCATGTGAATTTCATAAACCAACCAATGAACGAAATTTCCCTTGAATGAGTTAACAATGAGTTAACAATAAGTCACCACTACATCAATTGCATAAACCATTACATAAAATGTTCATTGAATGAAATTTGTCATGATTGTACAAAAAATGTTACTTGACCAACAACAAAAGTCCTAGAACTACGATTAAACTAGAGTCCAAAAATGTCTTTAAAGCATACCAAACCCTGCTTTCAACCTTGAGAAAAAATTACAAAATGACTCTGGTAACTGTAAAATGTTCCTAATTTAACTAAGTTGTTGATTGTTGTATTGGTGTAGGTGCAGAATCCCCAATAGATGCAGATGTAGTAGCTCTCACACTATTTCTAGTAACCTTGGTACTGACTTGGTGTGCAACATTTCCAGTAGAATCAACAGATGGTCTCCATACTCACCTTTCATAAAACAACCATGAAGCTCAATCAAAGGGTGGCAAGTAGTTGCTAATGCTGTTTTGCAAGCTTCCAAGCACACATAAATCATTTCAAAGACAGTTTCACTATTAGTCATATCACACTTAATTTTGACAATACTATTAGGATTGCTACGCTATAGTTCTTCAACATAGCTTTTAAGATTACGGTATTGCTCCCTAGAGGCACCATGTATTTTTCAAGGGCTCTAACTTTAGCTCTATATATCTAATGACAATTCAACTTCACACCCCACTTGTCCCTTACAAGTGTCACAAAAGCGTTTTTCTTCATATTAGGGATGTCCATCAAGAAGGGAACAAATCTTTTTGTCAACCACTATTTCTTGGCTTGCTTGTTGCATGGAGGCTTAACACAATTGTGGTCATTCACAAAACTAACCACTTGTCAATACTAACTTTGTTTGGACTTACTCACTCTTAGATGAAATGAGCACGCCTTTACACATTTAATAACTACCTTCTTTTGATAGTTTTTGTTAAACCTTAGATTTTTGTTGTCACCATTGCAAATGTTTTCACAACCTCTTTATGTCGTCTTTACTAATATCATTATGATCTTCACATTTTCTAAATTTTGAAAATTTAGTTTCTTGTCTACCTTCCTCATCATTACCAATAGGTGTATCAAGCTCATCCCAAAAACCATCCTCATCTACAAAATTTGGAATTAATGTTTCAGCTTCACCATCCAAGCTACCATCTCCATCATCATCAAGGTTTGCAAATGTCTGACTTGGGAGAACTGAGGTCCAATCCTAATCCTCCTTAAATTCATTGTGTTTAATAGATGAAGCATCATTATCCCCCTATTCAGATTTGCTGGACCAGTTTCTTGTGCACCAACATTTTCACCACCGTTTTGTTATACAGCAAAATTCTGTTGACCTCTTTCTTGTGCACCCATATTTTCAGGCCCACTTTGCTCTGTTCTAACATTTTCAGGCCCACTTTGCTCTGGCCCTAAGTTTTCAGGCCTATTTTGGTCTGTCCCAACATTGCCACTTTCTCCTAATTCAACAAATTTCCTTGCAGCAGGTTCACTTAAACATATAGGCACAATCTCTCATCCAACACTATGACTTTTAACAACATTCTCATTTGCATTACCATCATCCTCATCCACATCAACCACACTCGCATGCACTTCTTGTCTATCCTCCTGTTTATCCTCATCTATAATAGGAACATTAATACTATGCTCAACAAACAAATCAATTATTTCATGACCTTTTGCATCATTTGTCAACTTAAATACATCTTTGTCAAACTTTAATGGAAGTAATTCACATGTAATACTTAAGCCAGGTGTCTATACCATAAAGTTTTGATATCAGCATAGCCAAAGCCTTTTATGAAATTGTAGATATCCATGTATAACATCTCGTCCACATCTTACCCCTATTCTTCTTTGACTTGACACCCCATATACATACTTTGTTTTTGGATTATCAACCAGGCTACCACCATTATGCATGTTAAACTTTATTCTACGAACATCAGTGGCCTGTGAATAAATTAGCCTAAAATCACAGACCAAAACAACCTAAGTAGAACAATATTTAATTTCCAACTAATTGACCCTATTTCACACCAACCAACAGTAAAGTAAATGACAAAGCAAGTAAAGTACCAACAAGTGAAACTTTTCCTTAACCCTAGACACTCTCATTATGAAACAACAAGTACAAAAATCCTCTTTTAAAGTAAAATACTCTAAACCCATGACCCCACAGCAACTAAATGACAAACCATTGACCATATTCACTTACCTAGAACAGTAGATAAGGCCCTTTCACCTTCATTCCATCACCATCTTCATTTCCCCCACTTTGTGTCTTTGCGTCTCCAATCGCTTAGGGTTATGAAACCTTCAAAATCTCCAATGGCATTCTCGCGTCTCCAGGCATAGGGAGAAAGTCCACAACGGTCACAGTAAATGGAGACAATTCTCTTTCCCAGCCATTTCAATTTATTAACTTCCTAACCACCCAAATTAAAAGTAATCCTTCCTTAAGCCTATCATAAGTGTGACATCTTTGTAATCCACTTATTAATCACGTGACATAAGCAAGTCAACATCCATTAATTAATAGTCAACGGTGTCAATTTGACACAATGTCAAATTTTTCTCTTTTTAAAGAAAAAGAAGGTAAATCCTGAGTAAAAAAGGGAGGAGGGAGGGCAAAAAGTGCACAAGTGATAAAATAGGAGGGTGCCGATTATAATTTAGCCTTAAAATTTAAATAGATAATTATAAAAATTTATAATTTAAATATATAATTGTAGAAATTTATAATTTTAATATGTAATTATAGTATTTATAATTTAAACATAGAATTAAAAATTTTTATAATTAAATATATAATATAAAAATTTATAATTTAAATATACAATTATAATAATTTATATTTAAATATGTAATCCATGTATATTATAAAAATTATATTATTAAAATATATTATAATTATTTTAAATATATTATAATTATTAATCATTTGTTATTGTACATTTTTAAACGCTAATTTTATCAATAAGTTGCAACTAGTTTTTTAGTTAACATTGGAAGACAGCCTAAAAGTAAAGTACAAATGATTAAATTTCGGAGGGGCTTTATCAAATGGGCAAATGATTGAGGCAGTGATGCTTGGTTGTATCGTTGCTATCTTTTATTAACAGTAGAACCCAGAATCCAAGGAGTAAGGAATAGTTTATAGTTATTTATATATAAAAAACTTGGAGAATTGCGAAATGCAAGATCTAGTCTGGGCTGGAGCATGTTACGAGGCACATCATCAAATAATTATACCTTTGCATTCACTCTTTCTAATCTACCCCATCATCTCATTCTCGTATGAGTTTGACAATTGACGTCAAATAGTAGGTGAGTCACCAATACTACTCTTTCTCATTTTTCATCTTCTTGCCTTTTAAATCTTCCTTCACTTTATTCCTCTTTTATACCAAGTCTTTGATATGAAATGGATCTAGTCACTGTCGACAGTGTTGTTCATTCATACATTTTCTTAACCAATTCAAGTTCCTAGCACACAACACTTCTGCTTCAAGCTTACAAGTCATGCTCCAGAAAACGCTCAGATATTATTTTATCTTAGTGAATTTTGTTGTTCTATTAATCAGAATACACATGTGTCATAAGCTTAACCAATTAATTACTAGAAATTGTGTCAACTTAATTCTTATACTTCCACATTGTTTATGCTGGTATTTTTGTTCTGGTTCCATCACTTCCCAGTGCAGGCATCCGTTATCCAAGCACACCTTCAAAAGTAACAAAACAGGTACAACGAAATTAATAGGGGAACTATATAATTAATGTTCTTTGTGCTTGATGATTAACTGTGCCAATACTTTTGTTCATCTATATTTATTTGGTTTTTTCTTTTCTGTAAGAGGGGTTGTCATGGATGCCAATGATGACAGTGGAGCACTAAAAAAACCTGAGGTAAGTGCACAATCTTATTTTCCACTGAAGAACTTATTGCTAGCATGCATAATAGTAATGTTTCTCTAGAATGATATTTGTTATCTTGTTGATTTGTTTTCAATGCAACACAGGGAAAATACAAAGCAATGGCAATTTGTTTCATTCTTGGAATTGGGTCCCTTGTTTCCTGGAACAGCATGTTGACGATAGGAGATTACTATTACATACTGTTCCCCGTAAGTAATTTATGGTGTTTTCAGTTTCTCGTAGAAATTGACATAATTGTACACAGTTTTCTTCTCAAGAATGAATGCTTGTCCTACCAAGAATGGGAAATAGAAAAATGCTATTTGTAATTGACTGGTACTTCCTGAAATGTGTTGCATAAGTCATTCTAAAGAAGCTTTGTTTCCACCCTGAAGAAATATCATCCTGCAAGGGTACTTACCCTGGTCTATCAACCATTTGCAATTGGAACAATGATAGTACTGGCATACCATGAGTCGAAGATCAATACTAGAATGCGGAATTTGGCTGGATTCACCCTTTTCTTTTTTAGCACTTTCCTTGTTCTTGTTGTAAGTACACCATATCCAATTTCATAATTTGCAGCATCTGGTTTTGCAATTCCATGGCAACCTATTCTCCTTGGCTCATAAAACTTCAACTATCTGTTGAGACAGGTGGATCTAGGAACATCTGGGAAAGGTGGAATTGGACCTTATATTGGTATATGTGTGCTTGCTGCTTGTTTTGGAATAGCAGATGCTCAGGTTGAAGGTGGCATGGTAGGAGATCTGTGTTTTATGTGCCCTGAGTTTATCCAGGTTAGTCTTCTATATAACTTATTTAATATCTTTCGGTGGTAACCTTTTTCAGTTGTAATTCCTATATATTGGAGGCAGGGGTTTACAAAGTTGCAGGTTGAGGTCTTCATCTATTTTTTTGCTTAAATAATACAAAATGTTATGCAGTCCTACTTAGCTGGTTTGGCAGCATCAGGGGCTCTAATTTCTATTCTGAGAATGCTGACTAAGGTAGCTTTCGAGAAATCTAACAGTGGACTTCGCAAGGGAGCAAGTATGTCGTTATTCTTATTAATGTTCATCTATATTGGTATTTGATTATGTTAGAATATTATTTTGTCATGTATAAAGATTTTGTCAATTCTCAATTAGTATGATGATCCTTATGCAGTAGAAATTGTTTTCTTTAAAATAAAGGAGGAAGTTTGTTATTTTTGCAGTACTATTCTTGGCAATCTCGACATTCATCGAGTTAGTTTGTATCATCCTGTATGCAATCTGCTTCGCCAAATTGGCCATAGTGAAATATTACCGTTCAAAAGCAGCGTTAGAGGGATCAAAAACTGTTGCGGCCGACCTTGCTGCTGCAGGCATTCAAACAAAGACTAATGATCAAGTAATATAAAACAATAATACTCACGTGGAAATATTATTTTATCATCTCCTAAAAGATTTGGATCTTTCGCAGGTTGGATATGATGACAAACAAAAAGAGCGGTTGAGCAACAGACAATTATTTATTGAGAACTTCGATTATGCAGTTGATTTATTTCTTATATATGTGGTAACACTATCAATCTTCCCTGGATTTTTGTATGAAAATACCGGAACACATCAGTTAGGTACATGGTAATGCTTTATATTTTATAGCCTTCTTCAATCAAATTGCATTTTGACATGAAATGATATATAATTTTAACTTAATTAGAATGTAGATATAACATTTACCACCCGTATGGGAAAAAATGCTAAACAAGAATATGCTTGATACATAACCTGACCAAGGCCTAAAAAACTGTAATTAGATCCCTTTCGTTTTGTTTGTGGGTTTTGTCCCTTTGATAATTGATAGGAAAAAGTAAAAGAGTTTAATTTGGCACTGATGATCTTTGCAGGTACCCAGTTTTCTTGATTACTATGTATAATGTGGTGGACCTCATATCAAGATATATTCCTCTTGTGCCATGGCTGAAGTTGGAATCCAGAAGGGGTCTACTAATAGCAGTCTTTTCTCGATTCTTGCTGATCCCAGCATTCTATTTTACAGCAAAATATGCTGACCAAGGATGGATGATCCTGCTCACCTCCTTCTTGGGACTCACCAATGGCTATCTCACTGTGTGTGTTCTTACTGTGGCACCAAGAGGTTACAAGGCAAGTTCACCCAACCCACAATTCTCAAATGTCAAATTATGATTGTGCGCCTTGATTACAAGTTCAATTGCATCTATTACTTTTTGTTATACTATCATCTTAATTACTTGAGAAATTAAGTATCTTGACAAATTAACAATTGAAAACTTTAATTCTTTTGAACGCAAAGATGTGGAATGCTTTTTCATTTAGCAATTTCCCTTTATCTATAACCAACGTGTTTCTACAGTGATATGTTATAATAATTTTAAGTTTTTAATTTAATATATTTTATAATAACATGATAAATATATATATATATAATATTATAGATTATAAATATAAATTATAGATATTAGGACAATTATATATGTAAGATATTAATGTTTTAAAGTAGTTTTTTTAAGGTTAAAATTAAAACCAAAGAAGAAAAAGAAAAATCTGGATTTATAAGGCGGTACTCCGACCAATACCAGATACTTCTGGTCACACCTCATGAGTTTAGACTGGATTTATACGGCGGTAATCCGCGCAATACCAGATTCAACTCGACAAGTTTACCAAAACCCAGGTTTTTCGCAAATACAAGGGCAGAACCCAGGTTTTCAGAAGAAGATGAGAAAGATGGTGAATATACAGACATATGATAAGCCTTTAAATGATTATCGCATCTTTAAATATTTATTGTTTTAGGCATCCGAAGATACCTTAAAGGATAAATATTTAAAGATACGATAATCATTTAAAGGCTTATCATATGTCTGTATATTCACCATCTTTCTCATCTTCTTCTGAAAACCTGGGTTCTGCCCTTGTATTTGCGAAAAACCTGGGTTTTGGTAAACTTGTCGAGTTGAATCTGGTATTGCTCGGATTACTGCCGTATAAATCCAGTCTAAACTCATGAGGTGTGACCAGGAGTATCTGGTATTGGTCGGAGTACCGCCTTATAAATCCAGATTTTTCTTTTTCTTCTTTGGTTTTAATTTTATGGTATCAGAGCCGTTCTTTCCAAGGACAGTTTTTATATCAAACTTTGTAAATGTTAATTTTAATCGAAAATAGAAATCTGTCTAGAGTGGATAGTGTTTGCTAGGATACTCATGGTAGTTGAAGGGCAGTGATGGCCAGTGGAGAGCCGATGTAAGTCCCTAATTTCCTACCTAGATGAGTTGAGAAACACGTGTATATTGCGCCAACAAGTACAGATGTTTATTTTTTATTAACTTTGTAATGGATTTTTTTTTAAAAAAAAAAAGAAGTTATTTTTCTGATAGGCCTTATGATTTTCTATATTCTTTAATATTTATTGTTTTATAGTGTATTCCGTGGATATCTTACTTTTATAAATTTCTGTTGTTTTTGCTCTGCTTCTGCCTTTGCTCTGTTTCTGCTTAAATTTCTGTTCTGCCTTTGCTCTGTTTCTGCTTAAATTTCTGTTCTTGCTCTGTTTTTATTCTCTTCTCTCTGTAAATTTATTTTGTTCTCACAAATATAAAACTTTACAAAATGACAAATATACAACCTATAAAAGGTAAAGAATATCTATCAGCTCTTTCAGCTATTGAAAATTTTACAAAATCTCCTCCCGTAGGATACATAAAACCAACTCATGACACAGATTTTGTTCATACAATATTAATAGGACAAAACAACACAATAATAGCTTTACTAGAAGAAGTTTCTAGAAAACTATCTACTCTTATTAATCAGCAACACAAAAATATAAATATGACTGATGACATAAATGATTTAGTCAATAAAGTTTTTAAGTTATCTTTAGGAACAACTACACAAACTAAAACGGTCTGTAAAAATACTCACAAATTTATTAAAGTTATTGCAACACCACACAAAGCTGAATCTAGTAATAGAAATCAGACTACGCAGGAGAACAATAACTCCAACAAAGATAAAACTATTAGTTAAATATGAATTTTACACCAAATAATAATTCACAAACACAAGTACAAGAAATTTCTATGGATAGTTCATCTAATAGGAATCACACATCAGAGAGGTTTCCTGGAACTTCTCGAAGATTAAGAGAACACAATACTAGGAGACAAGATCTCATCCAACATCCTGGAATCTTAGATAGATTTTTACACAGAAGAAGATCTACTAATGTTAGAAGACTAGAAGACTTAGTAGATATACAACAAAATATTGAAATAGGATCTAATTCTAGAATAGATTCTTTAAATCCTAGACAGTTATACAACATAGGTTGGTTAAGCTCCGAAAGAACTAGCCTTTACAGGTATAGGAGAATAGAAGACTTTCACCTACCTGATAATACTTATGAAATAATACCATTAATATCTCAACAAACATCCACACAACTCCTAAACCAACATGGGAGATATGTTCATATGGGATTAATTACTATTGGTGTAAGATCCCTAGCTAGACATATGATTGGTGCTAAAGCCTTAATAGTTCTCCATGACACCAGATTCCAAAACAATGATTCCCAAAGCATTACAGGTATACTAGAAGTTGACCTAAATCAACCTATATCCTTGATATACCTTGCCCCTAACTTTACACTTACTCTTCCTGATTTTGTCAACCACATCAGTCTAGAAGTACAAACCATAGGATTTGGAACAAATTGGATAGGAGATAACCTACATTTAGACATAACTTTCATAGGAAGAATAAGTAATTATATCTCTTCTATGTATAGAATAAATACCAGACCATTAGAAGAAGCTATTAGTTCTATTGGTACACAATTTTTGTCAGCACTAGCTTTTACTCGAAGAAATGAGGGTCATCTATGGCAAACCCATTTACCAAGGGATGAACAAAATCCCATTACAAATCCAGACACCGCCATTTTACACAATAGGTCTAGAGGCCTTAGTCTAAGTTTCACTGACTACAGAAGCACTTTTCTAACAGACCTAAAACAAGATCGAAGGGATAGTACATCTGTTATTCCCGACAATGATCATATTGCTATGATGAATATCATAGATAGTGATGATGAAGAAGATGATGATATGACTAAAGAAGAATGGAATCATCATCAAGCAAACATAGCCATGCTTAGGCAAGGAACTTTAGAAACTAATTCTAGACAAGATTCTTTACAACAAAGTATTCTTAGTGAGACAAACTGGGAACCCTTGGATAGTTTTCCCCTGGAACATAATGAGGTTATAACACCTCAAGAAAATGATATAAATGATATAGTTAATATCTTTTTACAAAATTTAAAACTTGAAGAACAAACTGAAGAACAAGAATATTTTTACAAACTTCAAGAAAAATTCAAAAACAAAGAAGACGATGAATTGTCTACCACCTCTGAAAACACAAAAGTAGGATTAATCAATGAATATGAAGAATCCACTGCTACAAATTATAGGTTAGATCCTGCTGGTACTCAAAATTATAGTCCAGGATTCTTACCTAGAGAAACAATTCAAAATATTGTTCTTAGTGATAATAAATATATCTCACATGGTAAACGATTACCAGTAGAACCACATTTTCAAACTCCAAATCTACTTCTTAACTTAGGAGGAATAGATCCACAACTCCTTCCTACATACATCGAACAATGGATTGCTGCTGTAATCCGTGATTATGGTATATATCATGAAAAAGACGTGCAATCTTCCCAAGAAATGATCGCAAAAGGAGAAACATATCTCGGCGATATTGCTAGATCTGGTTGGGAATCCTTTAAGAAAAACTTCCCTAATGATCTGAATACTTTGGTCATAGAACCCGGTCCAAACATTTACAACTTTTGTTCCCTTGTTCAAAGATTGTTCACTTCACAATCGGCCAATGATGGTAATACAATTAGACAACAAATTTATTTAGGACATTTAGAAAGATTGTCTATTGAATACTTTGGAAAAATAAAAAAATATTGCCAAGATTATTTGTTATACGCATCTATAGCTGGATGCTTCCATGACGTGAATATAGGAGATAAAATGTTCCTTAAATTGCCAGGCAAGTTGGGACAAAAAATTAAAGAAAATTGGAAAAATGATGAGGTTACTCCCATGTTGAATAATCTCTCAATACGTATACAACACATTATGAAAATAATGGAAGATACATGTACACATATAGCCATACAAAAACAACTTAAACATTCTGATGCAGGAATCTGTAAACAAATATATACACCTCAACAATATTAACAAAATAAGTATAAAAATAAAAGAAATAATGCTAGAAGTAAACCTAGAAATATTAATACACAAAAATACTTAGGACCAAGAAATCCTCGAAAAACTTATACAATAAGGGCATCTAATGCTAGAAAACCTACACTCAATCCTGCTAGACATGTTAGAAAATACAGAGATAATAAAACTTACAAACAAATATTAAAATGTTTTGCTTGTAATCAACCAGGACATTTTTCAAGAGATTGTCCAAATATATCAAGTCTTTACACTAAAGAAGCAAACTTAATAAAATCTTGTCATATGAACTTGCTTCCAATAGATGAAGACGTATCAACAGATTCAGAAATTTTATCTGTAATCAGCATAACAGAATACACTGATGAACTAAATTCTAATAAAATACACAAAAATTATGATTTAATAAATGAATTTACAAATAATGAGTATAACCATTTATATGCTAATACTAATGAAGACAACTTTCCCATGGGAGAATAATACAATGAAATGGGTCAATTATTAGATGATTTAGGATATTGTCTAATGAATACCTTAGAAATAAAACTTTGTTCTCATAAAATCCAATATTATTCAGGAACAGATTCAATCCCGTGCATATATTGTGAACGTTATTTTCATATATAAAAAAGGGCTCATTGCCCACTTTGTTACAAAAACTTTTGTATTAAATGTATAGAGAAACACTTAAACATACAAGAACAAGATATACCCTCTTTTGAAACAAAAGAAAATACAAATAAATCTAGTAATAAAGAGTTAACTGATACAAGAGTTTCTGTATTAGAAACTCGCATAAATTACCTAGAAGAAAAAGTTGTTCTTTTAGAAAAATTAATAAAAGGAAAAACTAAAATAGATACCCCTGAGACTAGTCAGATTTTTATACAAAATAATATGATGGGAACAACAGAATATATCTCATTAGTTTGTAATAAACAACAATTAATAACTTTAAAAGTATTAGTAAAAATAACTTTTCCAAAAACAAATAATAAACCTTCTACAGAAAAAATTATACAAGCCTTACTAGATACAGGTTGTTCAGAAACAGTCATCTGTAAAACTGTAACTCCACAACAAAACATAGTTAAAAGCAAACACATACAAAAGACTAGAACTATGTCTGGTGAAATCATGATAAATGATGAAGAAATTAATAATGTTATTCTTCAATTTAGTACAAACTGTGAAATTTTTGGTTATAAGACCTTCATCAAAACAATGAGGGTAGAAAACCTAGTTCCTTCTAAACAAAACATGATAATTGGTTTAGATTTCATCTTAAGACAAAATCGATCAATTACTATAAATAAATATTATATCTTAATAAGTGATAAAACACAAATGACACCTATAGTCAGTGGTGATTCAGTCAAACAAGAAACTATTACTGATAATTGTAATTGTAAAAATTCAAATACATGCAAATGTTCAACAGAATATTTATACACATTAGAAGAAATAAATGAAAATTATTTTTTAAATAATATCTTAGATGATACAGCTGAAGTATTCTCTTCTATAAAAATTTCAAAATCAATAAAACTTGAAAGTATTCAACAAATCCTTGATAGGTTAAACAAAACAAATATAATAGGAGAAGATCCAACAAAATTTTGGGATAGAGATCCCGTAACATGTAAACTAGAAATAATCAATCCTGATTTAATTATAAAAACAAAAGATATTCAATTTAACAATTGGGAACAAGAAGAATGTCAAACCCACATACAAAATCTTTTAAAATTAAAAGTAATAACACCCAGTGTTAGTCCCCATAGAAGTCCAGCATTTATCGTTAATAAATCTTCAGAACAAAAACGTGGTAAATCTAGAATGGTTTACAATTATAAAAGATTAAATGATAATACTGTTAAAGATAGCTACACAATTCCTTCTAAAGATATTTTAATAAACTGAATTTTCAAGATACTAAATGGTTTTCTAAATTCGACCTAAAAAGTGGATTTCATCAAACAAAAATGGATCTTGATTCTATAAAATGGACAGCCTTTTCTTGCTCTGAAGGTCTATTTGAGTGGAATGTTATGCCATTCGGTTTAAAAAATGCTCCGGCTGTTTTTCAGCGCAAAATGGACAATATTTTTAAAGATATAAAATCTTTCACTTGTGTTTACATGGATGACATTTTAGTCTTTTCCAAAACAAAAAATGAGCACTTTCTTCATTTAAAACAAGTTTTATACAAATTAGAACATTATGGTTTGATAATTTCTAAATCAAAAATGGAAATCTGCAAAAATTTCATTGAATTCTTAGGAACAGAAATAGGTAATGGAACCATAAAACTCCAACCTCATATCTCTAAAAAAATACGAGAATTTCCTGATAAAATGGAAGATATAAAAACACTTAGATCCTTTTTAGGATTACTAAATTATGCAAGAAATTTTATTCCTAATCTAGGAAAATATACATCTTCTTTATATAACAAAACTGCTTTAAAAGAAGAAAGAAAATTTAACTCCGAAGATATAAAATTAGTCCAAAAGCTAAAATAAATGGTAACAAATTTACCAACTTTACAATTACCATTAGATTCAGACTATTTAATAATTGAATATGATGGTTGTGAACTTGGATGGGGAGCAATCCTCAAACGAAAGAAAAATAAACATTTACCAAAAACAGAAGAACAAATTTGTAGATATTCCTCTAGAAAATATACTACAAAACCAAAAATTTATCAAACAAGCACTGACTATGAAGTTAATGCTATAATACATGCTATGGATTCTTTTAAATTATTTTTAATAAATAAGAAAGAAATGACAATTCGGACAGATTGTGAAGCTATAGTTACATATGGTAAAAATCAAATTAACAATGACAAAAAACCACACAAAAGATGGTTACTTTTTAAAGATTATATAAATTTTTCTGGAAAAACTATTAATTTTGAACATATTAAAGGAACTGACAATACTTGTACTGATATTTTGTCCAGGTTTATCAAATAAACATCAGAATTTCTACAAAGACCTGATTGGTCATATCCACACATATCCATAACATTGGAACCGACAAAGAAAGGTCTTCAGGGCCCCAAACAAGTAAGATCACCCTTTAGGGTAGATCAATATACAAAATATGGTAAACAGGAATTGCCAATACTCACAAATATCTATCAGTATCCTGGTAGAGACAATACAAATATCAAGCTTAATGTCTTGATCGACAACATTTGGAATATTCCAAAATATACAACAGAGAATGAATCTCAAGAGACAAAAGTCAAACAAAGCATTATCTGCACCCTATACAATTTTTATGGACAAAATAATCAAGGAGTTGTTTTAACATCTCTAGCCTCTCCATCTGGAAAAGGTTTTACACACTTTGCCCTCATTGATGGGCCCAACAAAGGGATATATACCTCATTCAGAGATCTCTCTGAAGTCAAACAAGATCAATTTTGGTCTACATACAAAGGTTTCTACTCTAAAGAAGAAGCACAAATAGCTGTTAAATTACAAACAATTGATGAAGAAAAAATTAAGACTACTCTTCTAATGGAACCCAAACACCAAACTCAAACTTATGCTGGAGCTACTAGTATTCCTCCTAGTATTAACCCAAACATCTTGTTATCAAAATTCAATCTTCTTCAAGAATTCCTATTTGAAGTACACTCTGATGCCATAAAATTTGATGGCTTATTTGTAAAAATCCAAACCTATTTCAATCATAAAACTGTTTGTGTCATTTCTTCCGACTATTGTAAAACAGTAACTAAAGACTGCACATGTCAAATCAAGTACTTGGTCAGAAAAGCTCACATAGACCTTGAACACTTTGAACAACATTTACATAGAGACTTTCTTATCACCCGAATGTCATTCCTAGAGGTAGGATGTCTACACACAATCATAATACCACCTACAGATAGATTTCAATCTTTATCCTCTCCAATAAATTCAGTCATAAACGAAGTACAGGCTGAACACATGCAAAAGGTTGCTCTAGAAATTACTACTTCACCAAGAAGTATAACATTACAAGATAGTAACCCTACACATGTTATAAAACTATACACAGAAGTAAACCCTGAGTTTCATTCTTGCAAAACATCAGAACATAATGAATTGAAAGGTCTTTCACTGAACAAAAATAAAACCTATCAGTACAACCTTTGGAAAGCACACACAGAAGGTTCAAATTGAAATTTTTCCAAATTTGATTCAGAAACATTGATCCTACTAAAAGAAACAAAAGATACCAAGCTCTACTGGAAGAAGAGTATGGGCTCCAAATTTCATCCTTTCCCTACTGAGGCAAATCTTACCTTGGTCCGACATTTCGAAAGAGAAAGGATTTTCAAAGAAATCTATGAAGAAGCTGGCTGTTATGGCCAACAAACACCTGGAGCATCCTCTGTCCCCTCTGAAGGTGGAGATGATCAATCCCTTCCTGAACAAATGGACGAAGAATTCCAAGACTTCACTGCCTCTATTACTCGGTTAAAATAAATTTTCACCTGTGACACAGTAATTTTACCTCACGGTAATAGACTGAAGGGTGAAAACCTACATAGCCGGTTGCCAGTCATTAGGTAACATACACAGCTGGTTACCGGTCACAAATTTTGGTTATAAATAAGTCTGGTTGTGTGACCGGTAACCGGCTGTGTATGTTACCTGATGACCGGCAACCGGCTGTGTAGGTTTTCACCCTTCAGTCTATTACCGTGAGGTAAAATTACTGTGTCACAGGTGAAAATTTATTTTAACCGAGTAATAGAGGCAGTGAAGTCTTGGAATTCTTCGTCCATTTGTTCAGGAAGGGATTGATCATCTCTACCTTCAGAGGGGACAGAGGATGCTCCAGGTGTTTGTTGGCCATAACAGCCAGCTTCTTCATAGATTTCTTTGAAAATCCTTTCTCTTTCGAAATGTCGGACCAAGGTAAGATTTGCCTCAGTAGGGAAAGGATGAAATTTGGAGCCCATACTCTTCTTCCAGTAGTGCTTGGTATCTTTTGTTTCTTTTAGTAGGATCAATGTTTCTGAATCAAATTTGGAAAAATTTCAATTTGAACCTTCTGTGTGTGCTTTCCAAAGGTTGTACTGATAGGTTTTATTTTTGTTCAGTGAAAGACCTTTCAATTCATCATGTTCTGATGTTTTGCAAGAATGAAACTCAGGGTTTACTTCTGTGTATAGTTTTATAACATGTGTAGGGTTACTATCTTGTAATGTTATACTTCTTGGTGAAGTAGTAATTTCTAGAGCAACCTTTTGCATGTGTTCAGCCTGTACTTCGTTTATGACTGAATTTATTGGAGAGGATAAAGATTGAAATCTATCTGTAGGTGGTATTATGATTGTGTGTAGACATCCTACCTCTAGGAATGACATTCGGGTGATAAGAAAGTCTCTATGTAAATGTTGTTCAAAGTGTTCAAGGTCTATGTGAGCTTTTCTGACCAAGTACTTGATTTGACATGTGCAGTCTTTAGTTACTGTTTTACAATAGTCGGAAGAAATGACACAAACAGGTTTATGATTGAAATAGGTTTGGATTTTTACAAATAAGCCATCAAATTTTATGGCATCAGAGTGTACTTCAAATAGGAATTCTTGAAGAAGATTGAATTTTGATAACAAGATGTTTGGGTTAATACTAGGAGGAATACTAGTAGCTCCAGCATAAGTTTGAGTTTGGTGTTTGGGTTCCATTAGAAGAGCAGTCTTAATTTTTTCTTCATCAATTGTTTGTAATTTAACAGCCATTTGTGCTTCTTCTTTAGAGTAGAAACCTTTGTATGTAGACCAAAATTGATCTTGTTTGACTTCAGAGAGATCTCTGAATGAGGTATATATCCCTTTGTTGGGCCCATCAATGAGGGCAAAGTGTGTAAAACCTTTTCCAGATGGAGAGGCTGGAGATGTTAAAACAACTCCTTGATTATTTTGTCCACAAAAATTGTATAGGGCGCAGATAATGCTTTGTTTGACTTTTGTCTCTTGAGATTCATTCTCTGTTGTATATTTTGGAATATTCCAAATATTGTCGATCAAGACATTAAGCTTGATATTTGTATTGTCTCTACCAGGATACTGATAGATATTTGTGAGTATTGGCAATTCCTGTTTACCATATTTTGTATATTGATCTACCCTAAAGGGTGATCTTACTTGTTTGGGGCCCTGAAGACCTTTCTTTGTCAGTTCCAATGTTATGGATATGTGTGGATATGACCAATCAGGTCTTTGTAGAAATTCTGATGTTTATTTGATAAACCTGGACAAAATATCAGCACAAGTATTGTCAGTTCCTTTAATATGTTCAAAATTAATAGTTTTTCCAGAAAAATTTATATAATCTTTAAAAAGTAACCATCTTTTGTGTGGTTTTTTGTCATTGTTAATTTGATTTTTACCATATGTAACTATAGCTTCACAATCTGTCCGAATTGTCATTTCTTTCTTATTTATTAAAAATAATTTAAAAGAATCCATAGCATGTATTATAGCATTAACTTCATAGTCAGTGCTTGTTTGATAATTTTTTGGTTTTGTAGTATATTTTCCAGAGGAATATCTATAAATTTGTTCTTCTGTTTTTGGTAAATATTTATTTTTCTTTCGTTTGAGGATTGCTCCCCATCCAAGTTCACAACCATCACATTCAATTATTAAATAGTCTGAATCTAATGGTAATTGTAAAGTTGGTAAATTTGTTACCATTTATTTTAGCTTTTGGACTAATTTTATATCTTCGGAGTTAAATTTTCTTTCTTCTTTTAAAGCAGTTTTGTTATATAAAGAAGATGTATATTTTCCTAGATTAGGAATAAAATTTCTTGCGTAATTTAGTAATCCTAAAAAGAATCTAAGTGTTTTTATATCTTCCATTTTATCAGGAAATTCTCGTATTTTTTTAGAGATATGAGGTTGGAGTTTTATGGTTCCATTACCTATTTCTGTTCCTAAGAATTCAATGAAATTTTTGCAGATTTCCATTTTTGATTTAGAAATTATCAAACCATAATGTTCTAATTTGTATAAAACTTGTTTTAAATGAAGAAAGTGCTCATTTTTTGTTTTGGAAAAGACTAAAATGTCATCCATGTAAACACAAGTGAAAGATTTTATATCTTTAAAAATATTGTCCATTTTGCGCTGAAAAACAGCCGGAGCATTTTTTAAACCGAATGGCATAACATTCCATTCAAATAGACCTTCAGAGCAAGAAAAGGCTGTCCATTTTATAGAATCAAGATCCATTTTTGTTTGATGAAATCCACTTTTTAGGTCGAATTTAGAAAACCATTTAGTATCTTGAAAATTCAGTTTATTAAAATATCTTTAGAAGGAATTGTGTAGCTATCTTTAACAGTATTATCATTTAATCTTTTATAATTGTAAACCATTCTAGATTTACCATATTTTTGTTCTGAAGATTTATTAACGATAAATGCTGGACTTCTATGGGGACTAACACTGGGTGTTATTACTTTTAATTTTAAAAGATTTTGTATGTGGGTTTGACATTCTTCTTGTTCCAAATTGTTAAATTGAATATCTTTTGTTTTTATAATTAAATCAGGATTGATTATTTCTAGTTTACATGTTACGGGATCTCTATCCCAAAATTTTGTTGGATCTTCTCCTATTATATTTGTTTTGTTTAACCTATCAAGGATTTGTTGAATACTTTCAAGTTTTATTGATTTTGAAATTTTTATAAAAGAGAATACTTCAGCTGTATCATCTAAGATATTATTTAAAAAATAATTTTCATTTATTTCTTCTAATGTGTATAAATATTCTGTTGAACATTTGCATGTATTTGAATTTTTACAATTACAATTATCAGTAATAGTTTCTTGTTTGACTGAATCACCACTGACTATAGGTGTCATTTGTGTTTTATCACTTATTAAGATATAATATTTATTTATAGTAATTGATCGATTTTGTCTTAAGATGAAATCTAAACCAATTATCATGTTTTGTTTAGAAGGAACTAGGTTTTCTACCCTCATTGTTTTGATGAAGGTCTTATAACCAAAAATTTCACAGTTTGTACTAAATTGAAGAATAACATTATTAATTTCTTCATCATTTATCATGATTTCACCAGACATAGTTCTAGTCTTTTGTATGTGTTTGCTTTTAACTATGTTTTGTTGTGGAGTTACAGTTTTACAGATGACTGTTTCTGAACAACCTGTATCTAGTAAGGCTTGTATAATTTTTTCTGTAGAAGGTTTATTATTTGTTTTTGGAAAAGTTATTTTTACTAATACTTTTAAAGTTATTAATTGTTGTTTATTACAAACTAATGAGATATATTCTGTTGTTCCCATCATATTATTTTGTATAAAAATCTGACTAGTCTCAGGGGTATCTATTTTAGTTTTTCCTTTTATTAATTTTTCTAAAAGAACAACTTTTTCTTCTAGGTAATTTATGCGAGTTTCTAATACAGAAACTCTTGTATCAGTTAACTCTTTATTACTAGATTTATTTGTATTTTCTTTTGTTTCAAAAGAGGGTATATCTTGTTCTTGTATGTTTAAGTGTTTCTCTATACATTTAATACAAAAGTTTTTGTAACAAAGTGGACAATGAGCCCTTTTTTATATATGAAAATAACGTTCACAATATATGCACGGGATTGAATCTGTTCCTGAATAATATTGGATTTTATGAGAATAAAGTTTTATTTCTAAGGTATTCATTAGACAATATCCTAAATCATCTAATAATTGACCCATTTCATTGTATTATTCTCCCATGGGAAAGTTGTCTTCATTAGTATTAGCATATAAATGGTTATACTCATTATTTGTAAATTCATTTATTAAATCATAATTTTTGTGTATTTTATTAGAATTTAGTTCATCAGTGTATTCTGTTATGCTGATTACAGATAAAATTTCTGAATCTGTTGATACGTCTTCATCTATTGGAAGCAAGTTCATATGACAAGATTTTATTAAGTTTGCTTCTTTAGTGTAAAGACTTGATATATTTGGACAATCTCTTGAAAAATGTCCTGGTTGATTACAAGCAAAACATTTTAATATTTGTTTGTAAGTTTTATTATCTCTGTATTTTCTAACATGTCTAGCAGGATTGAGTGTAGGTTTTCTAGCATTAGATGCCCTTATTGTATAAGTTTTTCGAGGATTTCTTGGTCCTAAGTATTTTTGTGTATTAATATTTCTAGGTTTACTTCTAGCATTATTTCTTTTATTTTTATACTTATTTTGTTAATATTGTTGAGGTGTATATATTTGTTTACAGATTCCTGCATCAGAATGTTTAAGTTGTTTTTGTATGGCTATATGTGTACATGTATCTTCCATTATTTTCATAATGTGTTGTATACGTATTGAGAGATTATTCAACATGGGAGTAACCTCATCATTTTTCCAATTTTCTTTAATTTTTTGTCCCAACTTGCCTGGCAATTTAAGGAACATTTTATCTCCTATATTCACGTCATGGAAGCATCCAGCTATAGATGCGTATAACAAATAATCTTGGCAATATTTTTTTATTTTTCCAAAGTATTCAATAGACAATCTTTCTAAATGTCCTAAATAAATTTGTTGTCTAATTGTATTACCATCATTGGCCGATTGTGAAGTGAACAATCTTTGAACAAGGGAACAAAAGTTGTAAATGTTTGGACCGGGTTCTATGACCAAAGTATTCAGATCATTAGGGAAGTTTTTCTTAAAGGATTCCCAACCAGATCTAGCAATATCGCCGAGATATGTTTCTCCTTTTGCGATCATTTCTTGGGAAGATTGCACGTTTTTTTCATGATATATACCATAATCACGGATTACAGCAGCAATCCATTGTTCGATGTATGTAGGAAGGAGTTGTGGATCTATTCCTCCTAAGTTAAGAAGTAGATTTGGAGTTTGAAAATGTGGTTCTACTGGTAATCGTTTACCATGTGAGATATATTTATTATCACTAAGAACAATATTTTGAATTGTTTCTCTAGGTAAGAATCCTGGACTATAATTTTGAGTACCAGCAGGATCTAACCTATAATTTGTAGCAGTGGATTCTTCATATTCATTGATTAATCCTACTTTTGTGTTTTCAGAGGTGGTAGACAATTCATCGTCTTCTTTGTTTTTGAATTTTTCTTGAAGTTTGTAAAAATATTCTTGTTCTTCAGTTTGTTCTTCAAGTTTTAAATTTTGTAAAAAGATATTAACTATATCATTTATATCATTTTCTTGAGGTGTTATAACCTCATTATGTTCCAGGGGAAAACTATCCAAGGGTTCCCAGTTTGTCTCACTAAGAATACTTTGTTGTAAAGAATCTTGTCTAGAATTAGTTTCTAAAGTTCCTTGCCTAAGCATGGCTATGTTTGCTTGATGATGATTCCATTCTTCTTTAGTCATATCATCATCTTCTTCATCATCACTATCTATGATATTCATCATAGCAATATGATCATTGTCGGGAATAACAGATGTACTATCCCTTCGATCTTGTTTTAGGTCTGTTAGAAAAGTGCTTCTGTAGTCAGTGAAACTTAGACTAAGGCCTCTAGACCTATTGTGTAAAATGGCGGTGTCTGGATTTGTAATGGGATTTTGTTCATCCCTTGGTAAATGGGTTTGCCATAGATGACCCTCATTTCTTCGAGTAAAAGCTAGTGCTGACAAAAATTGTGTACCAATAGAACTAATAGCTTCTTCTAATGGTCTGGTATTTATTCTATACATAGAAGAGATATAATTACTTATTCTTCCTATGAAAGTTATGTCTAAATGTAGGTTATCTCCTATCCAATTTGTTCCAAATCCTATGGTTTGTACTTCTAGACTGATGTGGTTGACAAAATCAGGAAGAGTAAGTGTAAAGTTAGGGGCAAGGTATATCAAGGATATAGGTTGATTTAGGTCAACTTCTAGTATACCTGTAATGCTTTGGGAATCATTGTTTTGGAATCTGGTGTCATGGAGAACTATTAAGGCTTTAGCACCAATCATATGTCTAGCTAGGGATCTTACACCAATAGTAATTAATCCCATATGAACATATCTCCCATGTTGGTTTAGGAGTTGTGTGGATGTTTGTTGAGATATTAATGGTATTATTTCATAAGTATTATCAGGTAGGTGAAAGTCTTCTATTCTCCTATACCTGTAAAGGCTAGTTCTTTCGGAGCTTAACCAACCTATGTTGTATAACTGTCTAGGATTTAAAGAATCTATTCTAGAATTAGATCCTATTTCAATATTTTGTTGTATATCTACTAAGTCTTCTAGTCTTCTAACATTAGTAGATCTTCTTCTGTGTAAAAATCTATCTAAGATTCCAGGATGTTGGATGAGATCTTGTCTCCTAGTATTGTGTTCTCTTAATGTTCGAGAAGTTCCAGGAAACCTCTCTGATGTGTGATTCCTATTAGATGAACTATCCATAGAAATTTCTTGTACTTGTGTTTGTGAATTATTATTTGGTGTAAAATTCATATTTAACTAATAGTTTTATCTTTGTTGGAGTTATTGTTCTCCTGCGTAGTCTGATTTCTATTACTAGATTCAGCTTTGTGTGGTGTTGCAATAACTTTAACAAATTTGTGAGTATTTTTACAGACCGTTTTAGTTTGTGTAGTTGTTCCTAAAGATAACTTAGAAACTTTATTGACTAAATCATTTATGTCATCAGTCATGTTTATATTTTTGTGTTGCTGATTAATAAGAGTAGATAGTTTTCTAGAAACTTCTTCTAGTAAAGCTATTATTGTGTTGTTTTGTCCTATTAATATTGTATGAACAAAATTTGTGTCATGAGTTGGTTTTATGTATCCTACGGGAGGAGATTTTGTAAAATTTTCAATAGCTGAAAGAGCTGATAGATATTCTTTACCTTTTATAGGTTGTATATTTGTCATTTTGTAAAGTTTTATATTTGTGAGAACAAAATAAATTTACAGAGAGAAGAGAATAAAAACAGAGCAAGAACAGAAATTTAAGCAGAAACAGAGCAAAGGCAGAAGCAGAGCATAAACAACAGAAATTTATAAAAGTAAGATATCCACGAAATACACTATAAAACAATAAATATTAAAGAATATAGAAAATCATAAGGCCTATTAGAAAAATAACTTTTTTTTTTTTTTAAAAAAAATTCATTACAAATTTAATAAAAAATAAACATCTGTACTTGTTGGCGCAATATACACGTGTTTCTCAACTCATCTAGGTAGGAAATTAGGGACTTACATCGGCTCTCCACTGGCCATCACTGCCCTTCAACTACCATGAGTATCCTAACAAACACTATCCACTCTAGACAGATTTCTATTTTCGATTAAAATTAACATTTACAAAGTTTGATATAAAAACTGTCCTTGGAAAGAACGGCTCTGATACCATAAAATTAAAACCAAAGAAGAAAAAGAAAAATCTGGATTTATAAGGCGGTACTCCGACCAATACCAGATACTCGTGGTCACACCTCATGAGTTTAGACTGGATTTATACGGCGGTAATCCGCGCAATACCAGATTCAACTCGACAAGTTTACCAAAACCCAGGTTTTTCGCAAATACAAGGGCAGAACCCAGGTTTTCAGAAGAAGATGAGAAAGATGGTGGATATACAGACATATGATAAGCCTTTAAATGATTATCGTATCTTTAAATATTTATCCTTTAAGGTATCTTTATATATTAGAATGACAATTATGTATGATGGATATAAATGATTTAAAGAAATTTTTTTCTTTAGGTTATAAGGTTGATCTAATGGAAAAATTTATATATGGGAGAGGGAGGCTCGTGATTGCAAATCTTTCTTTTAACAAAATAGTTTTTTCTTTTTATTATTTAAAAAGGCTAGAATAGGTATTTTAAAAATTGGAAATCAAAATGGAGAATTTCCTTTATTAATAACTAGTGAAAAGTAACAGTGTTTGCCTATTTGCATTTCTATTTTGATATGTTATAACAATTTTAGGGTTTTAATTTAATATGTTTTGTAATAACATGATAGAATATAAATAATTTATTATGTCATTTTGCGTATAACATGATAAAATATATTTTGTTAATTTGTATATTTCTTTATTTATGATAACATGATAAAAACATGTCACATCATCAATGATTATGACAGATTTGCAATGTTGGATATAAATGTGTTAAAGTAATTTTGTTCTGAAGGTTATAAGGTTGATTTAG
Organism: Psophocarpus tetragonolobus; assembly: GCA_037954015.1. Classification (NCBI taxonomy): domain Eukaryota; kingdom Viridiplantae; phylum Streptophyta; class Magnoliopsida; order Fabales; family Fabaceae; genus Psophocarpus; species Psophocarpus tetragonolobus. Next base: position 93,514,658 of record CM075688.1, read on the forward strand.
TGACAAAGTTTACAATTGGTGAGGAGAGGTTGTTGATTTGAATCTGCTCTATGACAAAATAGTTTATTCTTTAATTTTCAAATAGGTATAGGGGTGAAATAGGTATTTTGAAAAGTGAAAATTAATAGGGAGAATTCCCTTTATTAACAGTATAGATATAGACATAGATAATATAAAATATAATATTATAGATTATTAATTGTACATATAGATGATAGATAGTAGGGCAATTAAGTGTGTTGGATATAAATGTTTTAAAGTAATTTTGTGTTAAGGTTGTAAGGTTGATATAGTGGCAAAATTTACATTTGGTGAGGCAGAAATTCTAGGTTTGAATCCCTCCTATGCCAAAATAGTTTAATTTTTAATTTTCAAATAGATATAAGGGTAAAATAGGTATTTTGAAAAGTGAACATCAAAAGGGAAAATTCTCTTTATTAATAGTATAGATATAGCTAATATAAAATACAATATTATCAAATTATTGATTATACATATAGATTATAGATACTAGGACAATTAAGTATGTTAGATATAAATTTTTTAAAGTAATTTTCTTCTTAATTTTTTAAGATTAATCTGGTGACAAACTTTATATTTGGCGAGGAAAATTTATGGTTTCGAATCCCTATTATGACAAAATAGTTTAATTTTTAATTTTTAAATAAGTATAAGGGTAAAATATGTATTTTAAAAAAGGGATATCAAAAGGGGAAATTCCCTTTATTAATAGTATATATATAATAATATAAAATATAATATTATAGACTATTAATTAGACATATAGATTATAGATAGTAGGACAATTAAGTATTTTGGATATAAATGTTTTAAAATAATTTTGTTCTTAAGGTTGTAAGGTTGATTTAGTGACAAAGTTTACATTTGGCAAGGAAGAGGTTGTGATTTTGAATCTCTCACATGCCAAAATAGTTTATTTTTCAATTTTCAAGTAGGTATAAGGGTAAAATAGGTATTTTGAAAAGTGAGTATCAAAAGGAGGAATTCATTCCCCCTTTATTAGTAGTATAGATGATATAATATTATAGATTATTCATTATACATATAGATTATAGATAGTAGGACAATTAAGTATGTTGGATATAAATATTTTAAAATAATTGTGCTTAAGGTTATAAAGTTGGTCTAGTGGCAAAATTTACATTTGGCAAGCGAGAGATTGTGAGCTTGAATCTCTCTTATAAAAAAAATTAGTTTTTTTTTTTTATTTTCAGATAGGTGTTTTAAAAAATGGACATCAAAAGAAGAGATTTCCTTTAAAAATAGTAGAAATCAATAGCATAGATAATATATAATATAAAATATAATATTATAGATTATATATTATACATAGATAGTAAGACTATTAAGATGTATAGGGAGATGTTGTGAGTTTGAATTCTTTTTTAACAAAATAGTTTTTTATTTTTTTTAAAAAAAAATGATAGAATAGGTATTTTGATAAATGGACATCAAAATGGAGAATTCTCTTTATTAGTAGTGTAGATATAATATATAATATAATATAGATTGCAGATATAATAGGATAATTATTATGTTGGATATAAATATTTTAAAGTACTTTTCTCTTAAACTTATAAGGTTTATCTAATGACAAAGTCTATATGGTAGAGGGAGAGTTTTGTGTTTGAATCTTTCTTTTAACAAAATAATTTTTTCTTGTGTTTTTTAAAAATGGTAGAATAGGTATTTTGAAAAGTGGACATCAAAAGAAGGAATTCCCTTTTAAGCAAAAAGTTTAAACTAATAATTTTTTTTTGGAAGTCAAAAGATGTATACTTATTCATAGAAGCAAAATGCTTCACTAGTAATAAAACATCAACACAAAAAGGAACTCCTCGTAGTCCTCCACTAGAACCCCAACAAGACATCAACAACTTGCTCCTAAGAATACACTAGAATAAACCAAACTAAATAAGCCAAAACTAACTACTCCTATGAACTCCCTTTTACATCATCCTCAAACACCATAGAGGATTAGTACATTAGTTAGAAAAAACACAACCCTAGTAGAAACCAAAACGATAATACAACCAATTCCAAGAAGTAATTTTTGCATAAGCTAGTATATCAAGAGACTCCAAAGTTTTACTATTGAAAACTATTAAGTTTCTTGATATTTATAAACCCAACAAACCATATGTCAAAACAGATATCTAAATTTTTTGTACACTTATCTATTGTTCAAGAACCAACAATGTGAAATAACTTAACTAATTCATCTGGTAATGAGTAGACCACTCTTAACCAATTCATTATAGAGAACCATAAGGCTTAAGAGAACTAACACCACAAAAACAAATGTTTGTTATCCTCCAGATGATCACTGCACAAATTGCACAGGAGATGGCTGCCTAGTAGCTGCATTCCTCGCCTCCATAAGTTATCCGATGTTGGGAGTCTATTCAATAGAAGTCTCTATGAGAAAGCAATTATCTTCAAAGGTAACTTGTCTTTCCACAACCACCTAAATATGGAAGATTCCTGAGAAAGTCAAGAACCTCCTGCCACGCCAACCTGTAACCATGAATAAGCAGCTGCAACTGAGAAATTTGTATTTCCTGCAGGTACCCACCACCACTAATTAGATTTCTGGTATCCAGATAGACATGGTGCAGTAGATTATCCAAATTGTGAACTAACTCTTCCTCCCAAACAAGCATGTCCCTCCTCCAATCTCAATTCCATGAATTGATACCCCCTAAAACCCCCTTCAATTTATACACAGAAGTATTCTTGTCCACTACTAAATAAAAAAGTCTAGGAAATAAATCATTAAAGGTCCACCTCCCACCCAATTATGTTTCCAAAATAAAGTACCCATCCAATCTCCTAATATTCATCTAATGTTATTAGAGAACCATCTCGGATTAGCAGCTTTGTCTTTATCTGTTGACCACATGTCCCTCCACCAAATAAACCATTTTGATGACCAAGAAAAAATGAGTATAATATCTTGGAAAGAACATATATACTCCTAAGGAGTGCAACCCAAATGCCTTCACTATTATTTAAAACTCTCCATCTTCATTTTTCCAACAAGATTGAAGTTCCTTAAGCATTTCACCCCTAAACCACCCGTCTTTTTTGGCAAACAAACTCTCTTCCAACTCACCTAGGCAATTTTATTCATATCCTTATCTCCCCCCCCCCCCTCCCTCCATAGAAATTTCCTCTGAAGTTAGTAAGAATCTCAATGACCTTCTTCGAAGCCAGATAAAATGAGAAGAAGTACAAAGGAAGACTCATGAGGATTGCATTTAACATAACCAACGGACACCAAGGACATATTTTTTGCCTTCCACCCTACCAACTTCCTCTTGAAATTTTTCACCACCGACTTCCATGTAGACACATGTCTCGGGTTTACCCCTATTGGAATACCCAAAAAATTTAAAGGAGGTAAACACACTACACAATTTAACAAACACCCCAAGTCATGTAAGAAATGTTGATCAACATTTAGTCCTTAAAAATGACTTTTATAAAAGTTTACTTTCAAACTTGACACCATCTCAAACCCCCTTAAGATTACCTTCATTAGCCACATTGTCTTGAACTTTGCTTCTCCCATTATAATTGCATAATCTACATATTGTAATAAGGAGAAATTTGTCTCTTCCCCAACCATGAACTGTTTGTACCCTGCAAGTTGAATGACATTCCTGAATGGACCAGCTAATCCTTCAGCCACCATCAAGAATAGGAAAGGTGATATGGATCACCTTGGTTAATACCTCTTCACGGCTAAAATTCCTCAGAGGGACTACCATTGGGTAGAATTGCAACATGACTATTCTTGACCAGCTCCAAAATCGACTTCCTCCATTTGAGGCCAAAGCCCAACCTGCAACACATATAATCTAAGAAATTCTAATTGATGAAATCACTCAAAATGTACTTTGAATAAAAAGCAAGATTTTTTAGACCTATGAGCCCAATCACGTTGGAAACCAAAACTCCATCTAAAATGGATCTACTCCAAAGGAAAGCTGTTTGGATCCCCAAAATGACCCTTCAGCACTCTTTTATGTCTCACCACTAAAATTTTTTAGATGATCAATTTGGGTTGGTTCAGCGGTGGAAGTAGCATAAGTATGAGGTCTTACATTTTAATCTCAATATGATCATATGATAAAAATAATTAAACTAGAACACAAATATTAATAAGTATCCTTATAAGTTATAACATTTGTTCAAAACTTACTAAAAATCATATTATTCATGTAACATTTTTTATAATATTACTTTTCTTTCGATTTTTTATTACAGTATTAAAATCTTATTTCATTTTTCATCTCTTCTTATTTTTCTTTATATTATATATATATATATATATATATATATATATAAATAAAAGTGAATAAGAATTTCATGTATCAAAGGTATAAAATAGTTTATAATAACATCAGATCATAAATAGTCTTGTGTGATAAATGGGATGATTTTTATAATAATCATCTTAATGATTAGTTTTTATTGGTTGATAGTTGATACTAATAATGCATAACCTTTTTAACTGGTATAAATTATACAAATATACATTGTACGGATATAGTTTTTTATACTGTGGTGTTGCAGGGTCCTGAGCAGAATGCTTTGGGTAATTTGCTTGTGCTGTGTATTTTATGTGGCATATTTGCTGGGGCTGTTCTTGACTGGTTGTGGATTATAGGTAATGGAACATTCTGAACATATGCCAAATTTATATTATACATTGATTGTTATTGACGAGTTTGACCTGCTTTCAATCTTCGTATGTGAATTTGAGAGTATCCATTGCTTTTTGGTGATTGCATGTTTTACGTCCTTTTTACTTTATTGATATATTTCTCTTTTATCATTTTTTAATTGTTTTTAAAAAAACGTCTTGTTTCAGAAATTTAAGTTCCGAAATTTATTTTAGTAACAAATAAATGTTTAAATATATTTTGGAAATTAATTTTAAAAATATTAAAATTTAAACACATTCTTAAACTAATTTTCACATATGTTTAACGCTTCTCAGAGTAGTTAGTTTTGAAAAGTCTGTTTGTTGAATTACAACATAACTTCCAATGCAGTTGTTAACGCAATGAGCTGTCGAGATGTAGTTTTTAAGAATTATTTTAAAAAATTAATGTTCAGTAATGGTTGTTTAAAATTTTTTTAAAAAATGTTAAAATAAATAAATTTTTTTTATACTTATAGAAGTGTTATTAATAAAAAGACAAAAAAAGTTATATAATTTAAGTTTTTAAAACAGAAATACAAAATTAAAAAATTGTTATATAACAATTTTATAAAGTTATTTTTAGTATTTTAATATTTAAAAGAAAAATAATTCTTTCTATTATTGTTTTCTAAAATTAGTTTTGATTAAAAAGACAGATAATTGTAAATAGTTTTGTTTTTATTTTTGTTTGGAAACTCAAAATACAAAAAAATATAAGTTTTTTTTTATTAATGATTAATAGGTTTTTTATTTTCACATCTTCAAAACAGTTTTTAAAAAAAACTTACTAAATAAATAAGTTTTTTTTTCTTCTCTTCTTTCAAAAAACCAATATTGAAAACTATTTTTTAAAATTCTTTTCAAAAACTAAAAAACAATATCAAACCAATCAAATTCTTCCCCACTTTTGTTCCTTTTTTATATTTTAAAAACTAAAATAACAAATCTTTTTTTAAAATTATTTTAAGAAAATACTTATAAAAACTTTTTCCTGTATTTTAATATTTAAAAACTAAAAAACTTATTTGATTAGTATTTTTTCAAAACAGTTTTAATTTTTTAGATTTTAAAAATTAAAAAAGAGAAACTACATTAAGTAATTTTACTTTTTGATTTTTTATTTTTTGTTTGAAAACTCCAAATATAAGAAAAATAGATTGTGTTTTATTTTTCATCAATGATATTTTAATAAATATGAACAAATTTTTTATTTCGAAGTGATTTCAAGAAATAATTATCAAAAAAAAAATTCTCTTCTTCTCAAAAAAATTTCTTAAAAATTATTTTTTAAAACTCTTTTTAAAAGTTATTTTATTTATTTTTAATATTTTAAGTGGTTTAGTATTTTACAGAAAAACAAAAAATAATTTATATAAATTTAAAAGATAAAAATTATATATTTAAAATTAAAAGAAATAAAATTATATTTTATTTTAAAAATAAAAACAGATTTTATCCCGTTAAAGTGATTTATTTATTTTTTTACCGTAAGGAATATTCTAAAACCCTTTTGTTTTGTGCTGGTGTTGGCTCTTTGGGCTTATCTGTAACATAGCGTACCGGGCTTATGTTTGAACGAAGCTTCAATTTGGATGATCCATTTGACAACATAACTAGTTCACGTCAATCAATGGACCAGCACTGTCGTGTCACATATTCTTTCGTGTTGGATGCTAATTACAACCATCACAAAAAATATAAAAATCAGTTTTCGTTAAAACATTTATACAAATAATTTAAATGGATATGCCGTTATATGTTACGGTACTACCTCCGTTTCTTATTGTAAAACACATTTTTAATATTCTCTTTTGTCTCTTTTATAATTTTTCTAATTATTTTTAATATTAATTATTTTTCCTAAAATAAATTTATTATTTTATTATGAATTTTTACTCATAGTTATAGGTATAGTTTTAAAACAAACCCTATCTAGTCAAGGCATTGGGTTAGTCAAACACTGGATCATTAATTAACTTATTGCATGATGCTGTGAAATATATAAAATTTATGTTTAGATTGAAATAAAAAATATTATTATAAACAAAATTTCAATTTACACTAACATTAAATCATAATAATTCTTTTATATGATTTTTAAAATATTAATGGGTAAAGTTAACAAATTAATCGTATATAAACGATTGTGATTAATTAAATGTTGGTGTAAAACTTTTTACACCGACAAACTTTTTACACTGGTAATGTATGAATAATTTTTTCTTAAAAATAATTAAGTATACACACTCCACAAAAATACATAAATTCACACATATTAACAAAATTTGTTTTCTTCATTTAATTTCACTAATCTCAAGTACAAAATAAGAATATTTTTAAACGATCATCCATTAAAACTTGATATAATGAATAAAAAGAAGAGTTTAACACTTATACATTGTCACTGTAAAAGAATTTTACACTGACAGTTAATTGATAAAGTCAACAAACTTACAATATATAAAAAATTATAATTTTAAAATGAAAAATGTTTTAGAAATAATAGCATTAAACAAAACAAAAATTAAATTGTTTATATTTAAATTTAAAAAGAATATAACTTTTTTCACTTTCTAGATCAATAGAGAAGACGAGAGAAGCTTCTTTTTAAGAGAGACTTACTAAGACTCGAACAAATATGACAACATTGTTATGAAGGAAAGGATTAGTTGATTTCTTAACTTGCTATTCATTAAAACATATTTTGTGCATTGGTCAGGTTAGAAGCCAGAAACCATGCAATCAACTTCAACTACATATAAATTTGACACTAAATTTATATTAATTATACATTGATTTAATAATATATATATATATATATATAAATAAAAGTATATTAGTATAAACTACTTTATATACTATTCGATTATACTTTTAAATGTATAATACTTAATAAATTCTTAACATATTTTATTGTTTATAATCTATAAAAAAATTATTGTTTATATACTTAAGTCATTATTAATTTTAATAGTTTAATTGTTATTTTATATATAAGACACTTTATCATAACAATGTTAATAAATTTAGAATATAAATTTATGTGGTTACAAATAGCATTCATTATTTGAAACTTTAAGACTTTATCGTAATAATTATTTTAGATTTTTAAAGTATTGATAGATTAAATTATTTTTACTATATTTTTTTTAATATAATCTGTCTCACTCAACTCAATTATTGACTTTTTAGTTTCACCATTAAACGATTATCTCAACTGGTTTGATAACCAGTTCAATTTTCTAAACATTAATTTTATCGTAATTTCTCTCTCCACATCAATTACTTAGCGTTAGTTCAAATAATTTTGAGAAAAAAAATTAAAAAAAAAATATAGACAAATTTATTAGGTAAAATAACCAACTTTCATAATTCTCGTAAACTAGGTAAATGTGTGTTAAGAGAGTATATTTTACAAAAGGTGGCTATATATTGGATTGAGAATATAACGCATATTTCATTCTTTACCAGTCAAATCATCAAACAAGTTTTATTCATTTTTTAATTTTTAAAACTAAAAGTATTTTTAAAAAGGAAAATCAAACATACCCTTTTAGTTTTTCAAATTTTGTAAAATTGTAAATTTTGATCCTTGAGTCAAACTCAAAATATTTATTATTATTAATTTATTATTGACTCTAATTTGAATTAAACAAATAAAAATTATATTTTATATTACATCACTAAATTTGATCATGTTAAATTAATTTCTTGATGATCAACCTAAATTTTATATAGAGAATCAAAATCACCTATTCATAAAATTATAAAATTAGAGAACTAAATATCTCCCATACTAAAATCATGAATTTTATAAAATAAAAGAACTAAATTTCTCTATTTTAAAATAGATTTGCATTTTTTTATTATGATATAAATATAAAGTAATTACCTGATTGATTGATGGCTAAATTTCATAGGTTAGAAAAAACTTTAAAAAAAATTAAGAGATCCGGGTCCATTTGAATTTACATTGACTGATATAATGTTAGTGAAATATTAATCCTAGAATTTTAACTTATTATAATTAGAATTATCTTAACTGTAATTTTATATTAATTAAAGTACAAGTTACATATAATCAATAATGTTATTTTATAATCTAATATATTTTTTAATAACATGATAGAATAAAAATAATTTACTAAATCATTTTGTGTATAACATGATAGAATATATTTTATTAATTTTTAATTTATTTATTTATGATAACATGATAGAAACATGTTAAATCATTAATGTTCATGACAAATTTGTAATAAATTTGAGAACATAGGGAGAGGAAAGAATTTGAATAAAATTTAAAATATTGTTTGCCTACATATTTGAATTTTTATTACTAAAATTATTAATGATCAAATGTATACATGTATTCACAAAACTTATATTTGTGAGAGTAGGAGAAGTTATAAAATGTTTAAAAGGATAAAACAGTTATAAATATGGACATCAAAAAGGTTATATTCTCATTATGTAATATATAATATAAAATATAATATTATAGATTATTAATTATACATATAGATGATAAATAATAGGATAATTAAGTATGTTGGATACAAGTGTTTTAAAGTAATTTTGTTCTTAAGATTATAAAGTTGATCTAGTGACAAAATTTATATTTGGCAAGAGAAAAGTTGTGAGTTCAAATCACTATTATGACAAGATAATTTATTTTTTAATTTTTAAATAAGTATAAAGATAAAATAATTATTTTAAAAAATAAATAACAAAAATGAAATTCTCATTATTAACGATATATATATATATATATATATATATATATATATATATATATATATATATATATATATATATATTTCAACTTTTTGAGTGTGCGACAATTGATTTACTTATTGAGTTTAGTACTAATAGTGATATTTTCTAGTATAGGATAATAGGAATATTTTTTAACAGAGACATTATTTTTTTATTTTCTCTAGTTATTTAACATACGCACGTTGTTGTATGGTTGTTGGTTATGCAGACAAATATAGCCGTATTTAAGTTCCCATATTTGGATGAGTACGTGTTTTTAGTTGTTTCTAAATATTATAATACAATTCAATGGTTAACGTTAGGGGAAAGAATATGCAGTCTTCTTTCTTCTCTTGCAAACATTATATGGTAGTTCATGCACGTAATGTTCTTTAGTGAACCTTTAAAGAATATGCTTAAGTTGAGAGTTCCTGAAGAAACCTCTCTTCCCATTTCCCATTATATATTTCGGTATCAAATGTCTTGTTGAGTGTGTAACATTTTGAATCTTCTTTCCTTTTTCCTCACTCCAACTTCATTAATGTGAACTACCAAGAACCAAGTTTCATTACTTTCACAATAAGTAGCATGCCTTTTTATCAAACCTTCTTCCTCATAGCATTGCTGTCTTTCATGTTTGAAGGTTTCTGTGTTTCTTCTAGACATATAGACCCATCTTTTACATCTACAACGTTTATCAAAATTTAGTCTCAAAATGGGTACGTATTAATTTTAGCCTTCAATCTTTGCTTTTACATCCAATAAAAGATTTCCAACAAATGGTGGTGTTGTATTGAACTTTCCCCTCCAATGCTAAATTAGTTAATTTCCAATTGCAACGAGCTTCTTCTACTATTGTCCATCGCTTTAGTATATAGTTTTTTTTTTTTGGTTATATATTGTGAGAGATTAAGATTATCTTTGAATTTATTTTTTTTTATCAAAAATTAGTTTTTTGACCCTCTACAGATTAATTATTAGTAGACTAATATTCCAATAATCCCAGTCAGAGTTTCAACCTTTGAGATTAGAGATATAATGTTAGATCTAATAAATATTTTTAGGTGCCAAAAACTAGTTCAAGGTCCAGTTTGTCAGTTGATTAGGTATTTCCACAAGGAACCAATCCCTGTGGCATGGAAGAAACCAAGAATTGGATGGACCAAATTAAATTATGATGGGTCTTGCAAAAATTTAAGTGGAAAAGCTAGCATAGGAGGGGTTGTCCGAAATCACAATGCAGAATTTTTGCTTGGCTATGCTGAATCCATTGGACAAGCCAATAGCACCATAGCTGAACTTACTGCACTAAGGAGAGGCCTGGAATTAGTCCTTGAAAATGGTTGGCATGATATTTGGCTTGAAGGAGATGCCAAAACATTGGTTGAAATTATAGTGAAAAGGAGAAAAGTTAGATGCATGGAAGTACAAAGACATATAAGTCACATAAATTCCATTCTACCAGAGTTTAATAACTGCTTTGTAAGTCACATATATAGGGAAGGGAATAGGGCAGCTGATAAATTTGCCCAAATGGGCCATCACTTGGACCATCCTAGAATTTGGAGACATGATCCTCCTGATGAATTGTTGGCTCAACTGCTTGATGATGCTCAAGGCAAAATAGTTCTTAGAAGGAAAGGATAGCCACACACACACACATATATATATATATATATATATATATATATATATATATATATATATATATATATATATATATATATATATATTACTTTTAATTAATTTGTTGTTTGTAAATAGACAATACGAATTTTTTTAGGCAAGATGATGTGTATATATGTGTTATAAACCATTTTTTCACATACTGGATGTAGAAGTAATAGCATAATCTGTTGTACAGGCATGTAAATTATGTAATTATGCAACTGACTAGCTAATTAGTTGGAGCAATATGTTCGAATTGAGTTCAAATTGCAAACACTTACATTTCATGCATAATTTTCTTAATTGTTTATCATTACTGTGGAGAAATTTTCTGAACGAGTTTTACAGACACAAAGTTTGTAGCTATATAGCCTAAGAGAAGGACTGATCTCTCAATAATCTATGCGGATTAAATATGTCAAAAGCTGAAAAAATATTTAATGGTTTCCAAGGGATGGCATAAAATAATATAACTTGTTCTGTCTGTCTATTCATCACTTTATAAAGAGTTAACTGAAAGTGACTTGCACTTCAAGTAATATATGCACGATTGATAATTTCTTAATTACTACTTAATTAATTTTACACTTTATATCTGGATCATTTTGAAGCTTCTATTTGCACAATGTATACAAAACTGAAAAGCAACTATATTTTTTTTTTTGAAAGGCTAAATATTCATTCAAAAACTGAAACAAAATGTTTCTTAGAGTACATACACCTTACATATGCCTTCATATCATATTTGGAATATATCAAAAGCTATTCCACCTATTTCATATTTAAAAGACACAATGTAGGATTGGCGTACCAATCCGAGAAGACACACCCCCTATTGAACCCAATGGAATATGACAACCATTTCTACGAGATTACCTTTATGCACATCAGAATGTCGACGGAATCCACCGGTACATTATCAAATACAATCTAATTTCTGGTAATCTAGATACTCCAGCATTCGGCAAGCCAGAACACATACCTGCACTTCTTCCTTCGCTTTCCAACCACCCATGCTGATGACGAGAGGAAGAGCTGATACAAATTCCCCGGAATGGGTCCCTGGATTCCCAGCCAGCTAATGATATTGTTCCACACCATTTGAGCCTTGACACACATTAAGAACAAATGATTGCGATCTTCGGTAGCACCGTTACAAAAGATGCGCAATGCATCGTCAGCTGGGATGGTAACACCTCTCCTCAACAGATTTTGGATGGTTGGTAATCTATCTAACAGCAATCTCCATGAAAACGCAATAACCTTGGAGGGCATAATGTCTTTCCACATTCGTCTCAGAGCTTTGGGTTCCACCTCAATCAGTCTGGATGAGATTTGTTGCGAACGCAGAACCGAATAAGCCCCCACAACTGAGAAGCTACCATCCGTACTAGACAATCAACTCCATCTATCATCCATATAATCTACAATAACCACTGGCTGCAGCACACTTTGTAACGTACGGATCTGATCTTCTTCCCATACGAAAAGCTCCCTTCTCCAAACCCAAATCCACCCCCCAGATGCTTCCTTTTTGTCGCTAATGGTAATGTCTTTATCTACCGCTAGCTCATACAACCTAGGAAAGCTTAAGCTGAGAGGACCATCTCCTATCCAATTCTGCTCCCAAAATAGTGTGTCCTTTCCATTCCCAATTTTTCTAATGGCGTTATTCCGTAGCCAATCTGGTACTCCGACTTTCGATCCGTCAATATTCCAAACATCCCTCCACCACTGGGAAACTGTAGATAAATCCTCCGGTCGTTCATTGAGTTTGTATGTCTGGCCATATCTACCTTCCAACAAAGTCGCCCATATTGCGTTTGGCTCTGTTAATATCCTCCACCGCCACTTTGCAAGTAAACTCAAATTGAAGTCCCTTAAGCACTTTACCCCCAGACCCCCTTCTTCCTTTTTTCGACACACATTTTCTCAGCTAACCCATGCAATTTTTGTCTCCTGATGATTCCCTCCCCACAAAAGGGAAATGAGTAAAAAATACAGAGGTCATCCTCCCCTTCCTTTTCCCTGCCTCAGTGAGTAGTCTCCGTCCTCCATTTGCATCGTTTCTTTTCCGTACCTCGGTCCACCCTTCCTCCATCGACATATTTTCACTCATGACACAATGACAAATGACAAGGTTCGGACTCTTTTTATATATCTAGACGAGATTCTGGCTTTATTATTCCTTAAATTCACATTGAAGAGGAACATGCAACCATACACATTCAGTAAAAATATTTCATTATAAAATAATATTCTGTGTGCTTTTTTTTATTAATGTAATTGGGTCACACAAACGAAAGTGCATGCTGCAAAACAAATATTATTAGTGTATAAAATTGATTTTAGACGGAATTGATGTAGTTAAAATTGATTTTAAAATTATATGATCTATAAATTTTTAGATGTTTTTTTATAAAAGGATTAAAAATTCAGTGTAAAATTTTTTATCCAACATAAAAAATATTCTAAATATTTCAACTCATAATCAATTTAAAATTTTCTATAATATATAAAATTTTACGCAAAATAATTTTAGGTTCATAATTAATTCTTAAAAGTTATACCTACATGCACTTATTGTACTTTAGGTGCCGCTAGCTGGTAACTGCAGCTAAATTTCCCTTTAAGCTAGGTCACCGGATCATATTTATGATTAATTTATCCATAGCTAAAGGAGGCTACTATTTATTAAACCAACAGCTCACATTCACAATAAATAAATCTAGTGGTTAACATCTTTAATTTTACGTTTTAGATGTTTTTCATTTATAATTTTCACATTTTAAATTTGATTTTTTCCTAATGTAATATTAGATTTTCAAACATTAATTCGCTAGCTGTATATATGTGGGACGTTTTTTCCAGGTTAGAATGTGTCACAAATAATTAATTGTAAATTATAGAAAGTAAGCTTTTCCTGTTCATATATATACATGTCATGAATCATCTAATCAAAGTGCTTTATATAGAGTAATATTAATTGGTACACTTCATTAATTTTGGAGAGTAAAATAAATATGGATAGAAAAGCGAAGACAAAAAGTAAAATATGTGTGATAATAATGTAAAATAAGAAATACAATAGAGTAAGGTAGATAAAAAAGGAGATGAAAAAAATAAGATATCGCGCAATATAACTATTGATTTTTATATTACATGAAAATTTCAGCAAAAAATAATTTAAATGAATAATATAATTGTAGACCTAAATAGGTGAAATAGCAGTATACAAGATATATTAGATTCCAGTACAAATTTGAGAATGAGTAGTAACGAAGAAGAAGCAGATAATCAAATACTGAATATGAAAGTACTATTTAAAGAGATGCATTATGGATCGCAAGAGTTCTGTGAGTGTAATTGCAAACCCCTCATATCGGAGGAGAAACATCATTGAGTGCAGCGTTGATGAAGTCCTATATAGTACTTGCGGTTACCTAGCTTGTGTCTCTAAGCTATGTTTGATTATGCTTTTACTCAATCGTGTTTTTTTTTTTTACTATATGCTATGTTCATGCTACTTAGCGGAAGATGTTTTGAGTTTCTTTTGTAATTTAAGATACTAAATTTTTGGAGAAGTATTGAAATTTATATAAGAGATTGATTACCGTCAAAATAAAAATATATATGATATATTCCTTACATAAGAACCTATGATGGATAAACCCTAATCACATGTTTAACTAATCAGGTTATGCTTCTCAGTATGTATATTCTATTTCTAATCAGAATTATTCTCAAAGAATCTATAAGATGCGATCTCGTTTTTTTCATCAAATTCGAATTACCTTTTTTTAAGATGGATGGAAATGTTGCATTTTATAACATTTATGTTTTGCATAAAAATTACACAATTATACAACTCAACTATTGTAATTGCGAAAATTCAAGAATTAATGTTTCATAACAAAAAGGACAAGTTTTTTTGAGAGAGTCCATCATTAAGAATATTTGATTGAATTAATTTTTATTTTGATGAAAACAACAATACTTTCCATTTTTGGAATTTGTCTATTTCTCTTGCATCTAACAAGCATTTAAACTCTACTACTTGGGGTAACAAACCTTAAAAATAAATAAAATAAAATACAGCCATTGGAGAGAGCCTGGGAGTGGAAGTATCTATACAAAAAGCAGAAGACAGCTAGCTATCACCTTTTAAATTTATGAGAGTACTTCAAAGATATTTGTGATAAAGGTAATTAGCAAACAAAATAGCTTTTAATTAGAAATGATGCTGTATATAAATTATTAAACTTTCAAATATGTAATTCCAAACTTGCATACACATTCAGCATTTTTTATACTCAAGACTCACCATCCATTCGCATTTCTAAAATCCATTTGACATACATATAGCAATTTCATCGTTGAACACTGATCAAATATTAGGATCATTCTCTTTTCAAATTCTTAAACAGATTCCAAAGTTTAACAAAAAAAAAAAAAAAAACAACAACTTACTTAGTGTCACTACGTCGTGATATATAAGAGAATCCTTCTTGGAATGTACGCAGCAGAGTAACTGTGCTCTCTCTGCATTCAGTTATAATTAAGCCCAAAATTTCAACACGCCAAAACTGGACTTCTTTTCATCAAACGCCAGATTATTTTTCGGCCCATCATAAATTATAGCATTTTGTACTATAATTTTACACAACCGAGTCGCAAAAAAAATAAATTAATATCGGCCATAAGGAAATATTTCGTATATATATTACATTAATACACTACTGTACTGCTTTAAACTGTAATCAGTATCACTTGGCGTATGAATCAAATAACATAAATTTATTTCAGTTTAACTAATAATATTGTTATATATTTGAAATGAAAGTTGTGTCCTCCGTAATCATTCTACTTGATTTAAACTGTATTACTTCTTTCTTTTCAGGGGAAGAAAAAACTGTATTTACTTCTCAAGAAAGATACACATGGTCTCTTGCAAAAAGAAAAACTGTACAGTTAGCTGTTATTTATTCTATTTGTAAATTCTGGTTATCCCAAAACTAGAAATTTACATACATTTGACAAATTGATTCTTGAAAGGTAGCTTTCTAATTTTATATCTTTGAAACAAACAATTTTCAGAAACTAAAATTTATATAATAATACAAATGTATGTGTTGTAATGAAATATCAGTTTGGTTTGGTATACATGAGATTGCACAGAATTAGCATAGACTTTAATTCAAGACAAAGCAGAGACTATTATCTTATAGACATAAACCACGTTGGTCCCTGCATAGGCCAATCAGGTAATCTCAACCTCAATTCCTTAATCAAAATTGAAAAGTGGAATGCTAA
The DNA here is from genome assembly GCA_037954015.1 of Psophocarpus tetragonolobus. NCBI lineage: Eukaryota > Viridiplantae > Streptophyta > Magnoliopsida > Fabales > Fabaceae > Psophocarpus > Psophocarpus tetragonolobus. The sequence continues at coordinate 93,531,132 of CM075688.1, forward strand.
AGTAGTAAATTACAACAGCAAGAATAGCAAACAACCTGAATTTGGCAGTGACACAATTGAGAAGCATAAAAATAAGGAAAATCAAAATAAAAAATCATACACAGAAGAGGTTGCAGTGTATCAGATGAGTAATGAAAAGATAAGAAGGATTTTGATTTTTGAAAGAGTGGCGATGATCCTACATTTTGATTTTGGAATTAGGAGACTAGTCAGGACGTTCTAGTTTCCAATAATTACGGGAATATGCCACGCCATGCTATATTACAAATACAATTACTACTGTTTTCTCTTTTCTTCCCCAATAAATACACTTCTTTTTTAGCCTTTCTTTTATTTCTCTCTTCTGCGCAGCAAAATTGTCCCGAGAAAATAAATGGGGAAAAAATCGAGTCCGACGGAGGGAGAGGAAGCGGTGCCGGAGCATCTGCGGTGCAGCCGTACCGACGGGCGGCAATGGCGGTGCCGGCGGCGAGTGATGAAAAACCTAAAGCTGTGCGAGATTCACTATGCGCAAGCTCAGCGTCGTCAGCAGAAGAAGAAGGTTCAGGAGTCGCTGAAGCTTAAGAGAAAGAGGCAAAACGACACCGTTGAGATTCAGATTGGGGCAAAGAGGAACCGGAAATCCTCTGAGGCGTTGGCCAATAGGAGGAAGCAATTGGAGCTTATTAGAATGGTTCTGCAGAGAGAGATTGAGAAGAAGAACAAGGAATCGCAATTCAATTTGAATTTGCATTTGCATTTGCATTCCAATCACGAGTTAAAGAAGGAACTGCCCAATGGGGCTATGGCTATTGCTTCCGCTTCAAAGCCCCATGTGGCTTCTTCTCGTTGCTTCAGGTCCAAGAATGCTGAGAAGGCTTCTGTTAGTCAGTTGCAGGTGGTTTTGACTTTTCACTTTTCGTTTTCCACTATTTATTCTCTCTCTGTTTTTTTTTTTTTTTTATTATTATTATTGTGATTGGGGTGTTTATTTGTTTGTTTGATTCTTTTATGGTTGTTCAGTGTGGAAGAAACACGAAAAAGGGCAGGAGGAAGAAGTGTCATTGGTGTCAGAGAAGTGACTCTTGGAGTCTTATAAGGTGCCGAAGCTGCCAGAGGGAGTTTTTCTGCATGGATTGCATTAAACAACGGTTGAAACTTGGAACTTATTTTTGTTTATTTACTACCATTTATAAATTTCTTTTTTCACTACGATTTTTTATCTTGGTTGTTACCCTTGCCAACAAGATTTTTTTTAGTATTTTCAATATTATATTATACATTATGGTACATTTGCAGTCAAGTGAGTTTGATTAGTTAATCATCTAGCTGTAGATTATTTGTGGTGCAGAACTTCTTCAACGAAATGATTAGATACCCTTTTGAACCAGTTGAAGTGCCATTATAGTGCCATAACACTATAACATAGCGTTTTCCTATCTCTCTGCCATAGGCAGGAGGCCTGCTATGGCGGCATCATTGGCCACAATCACTTGTTTATATGGTGCAATTTTGGCCTTGTAAAGTTAACCGCCATCTGTCTTTAATAACAATGGGTTAAGAGATGTGTGAAATGAGTATCAGTGTGAAGAGAGGTCAATAAGAATAAAGAGTACGGAAGAAGAGAAAGCTTTCATATTTGTGTACATCCAATTCAATATCACTTTCTTGTCCCTGTTTTTTTGTACCACTTTTGGAAATAGTAATGCCACTATGATCAATAGTGACTAGAACTAGGATATTTAGTACTGACATAACTTCTGTTCCCTGCCCCTTGTTTGCTTGCGATTAAAATTCGAGACATTTGCCAATTTATTTGTTGAAAAAACTTTAGGTATTTTGATACTCAAAATGAGGTTAAGATGGCATGTCCAGTTTGTCGAGGAACTTGCAACTGTAAAGATTGCTTGGCAAGTCAATATGAAGACAGTGAAAGTAAGGTCTGACATCAAAGATGGATGCTTTAATGCTACAACTGTTTTTCTTTGAAATGGCACTTGCTGACAGCTTGATTTTATGCCATAATTTTTCAGGAATGTTTGGCTGGTGAAAACAGAGTTGATAGGATAGTGCATTTTCATTATTTGATCTGTATGCTCCTTCCTGTACTAAAACAAATAAAAGAAGACCACTGTGTGGAAGAAGAAACAAAAGCAAAAATTAAAGATGGTAACTATTGTTCTTCTGATATGATGGCTTCTGGATTAGTTATGTTGATTATAACCCAGTTACCTTAGCTGATTATGTGCATGACAGGGAAAAGAATTTCAGATATTCTCATCAAGCCAGTTGATTTTGTCTTTGATGAGAAAAGCTACTGGTAAATTCTCTTCTGTTGATGTTATTAAGAAAATTAAAATGACTCTCTAGTGTTGCTTTCTAACAAATGTAAGAATCTGTTTAACACTTGTCCCAGCAATTACTGCAAAACACCCCTTTTGGATCCTCACAGAAGCTGCCTTAGTTGCACCTACAGTCTTTGTTTAGGTTGTTCTCAGACATTAAGTCAAGGAAGCAATTCTGAAGAAATCAATTCTTCTATATCCAAATCCAAGCTACCTGACAAAAATGCTTGCATTTCTAATGAAAGTCGCCTTCTAGACAATAAGGTCATTTGTAGTGGTAACTTAACTGATACCTCAACGTTACCTGAGTGGACAAATTGTTATGGTGTTAACATTGTGTCATGCTCACCACATACAAAACTTGGTGATTGTGGTGATAGCCACCTTGATTTGAAATATGTTTTTCCCTTAAACCGGATCAAAGAAATGGAAGTAAAGGCAGAAGAAATAGTTTGCAGCTATGACTTTCCTGAAACTTTGGATAAAAGTTCAAGTTGCTCACTGTGTGTTGACAAAGATCATAAAACTAGCAGATACAAGCAGTTACAAGAAGCAGCTCAAAGAGAAGATTCTAATGATAATTACTTATTTTGTCCTACAGTTTTGGACATCAGTTGCAATCATTTTGAACACTTTCAGAAACACTGGGGAAAAGGCCATCCTGTAGTAGTGCGAGATGTGCTCCTAAGTACACCAAACCTGAGTTGGAATCCACTGGTCATGTTCTGTACTTATGTTGAGAGGAGCATGACAAGATATGAGAATAATAAGGACTTACTTGAAGCTTGTTTGGATTGGTTTGAGGTCAGTTTATCAGTATATTGTATATATTAAATACTTTTAAATTGATACTATATTTGTTGGTTGGGATAAAAAGGCCAGCGCCTTCTTAGAAAATTATTTATTGAAATTAATTTGCTTGGTAATATTAGCCACATTTTAATGTCTATATTCTTGCTATTCAAAACTGGCATGTATTGGGGCATATTCACAATGTATGCTCAGATCTGTGAAACATGAACAAGTCATGGATCTGATGTTGATGTCTTGAACCAGAAGACCATTGTTAAAAGTATAATGTTAATTTTGGAACTCTTACTCTGACAGGTGGAGATTAACGTTAGGCAGTATTTTACTGGATCTCTTAAATGCCAACCTCAGAAAAATACTTGCCATGAGATGCTGAAACTTAAAGGATGGTTGTCCTCTCAACTATTCAAAGAACAGTTTCCAGCTCATTTTGCTGAAGTAATTGATGCTCTTCCAATTCAAGAATACATGCATCCCTTGTCTGGTCTTCTGAATTTAGCTGCAAATTTGCCGCCTGGGAGTACAAAACATGACATAGGACCATATGTTTATATTTCATATGGCTGTGCCGATGAAGAAGCTGATTCTGTGACAAATCTCTGTTATGACTCATATGACGTGGTGTGTTCCCTAGTTATGTTTCCGTTTTTGAATATATCTAGAATAATAATTCCTGATCTTAGTTTATTTTATTAAAACTTGCCATGGAAAGTTTACTTCTAAGTTGATGTGCTTCATGTTTTGATATTTCCCTTGGAGACAAAATTGCTATATTCATTTTTTATGTATGTATCCTCTCATGATAACTATAGAGATGATCTTATCTTCCGAAGTTAAAAACATAATCTTGAAATACTTCCTATTCTGGAAGACTTAAGCCCTGTATGCTTTGAAAAACCTTTTCCTTTGTATATATGCTTGTTTTCAAGTGTCTGAGTAAAAGCATGGAAAGTTTTACAATACAAGTCAGGCCGCATCTTATATTCTTATAATTGTTCCAATTGACCATTGTTTTTGTCTAATAGCTATGGTCTTCACAGTTATATTGAATAGATTATTCAGCTATGTAAAAAACAAATATTACAACCAAAACATAGCCAAATGTGCCATTCACTATGTCTGATTTGTAATACCAGGTCAACATTATGGCACATACCATGGACATCCCTCTCTCTACAGATCAGCTTGCCAAAATAAATAAGCTACTGAAAAAACACAAAGCTTTATGCCAAAAGGTGTCATCTAAAACTACTAGTTCAGAAGACAGGAAACAAAATGAAATGCATAGTGTGGTAAGAGAAGGAACTGACTTTTTAAGGAGAGTTAATAGAACATCTTGCATCTCTACCGAAGCCAAAACGATATCTAATCAGAATTTAGACACCAATATTTCTGGTTATGAAGAATGTGATTCCGATTTTGAAACTAAAAAGGCACAAAGCTCTTTACCTTTCCACAGGACAGTTCTAAGCACTGAGAAGTCTCCAGATCATAATCCTAGAAATCCCCTTGAAAACTCACACAGTGATAAAAGGAAGAAGTTCACTGACAATTCTGGTGCTCATTGGGATGTCTTTCGAAGACAGGATGTGCCAAAGCTCTTAGAATACCTTAAAAGACACTCTGATGAATTTTCGTATACTAGTGAACATCATGAGAAGGTAAGTTTAGAAGAACACAAATTGTAAACATGATCTTGTCAAAATTGTGATGATTAATTTTATATCTTGTATGCAGATGGTTCATCCAATTCTGGATCAGAGCTTCTTTCTTGACAATACTCACATGATGAGACTTAAGGAGGAGTTTAGTAAGTATACACTAGTTTTATCAAATATTATAATTCTGCATTATTGACTCTGACTCACCCGTCACTGTTGCTAGAAATTGAACCATGGACTTTTGAGCAACATGTTGGAGAAGCTGTTATCATTCCTTCTGGATGTCCATATCAGATTAGGAATCCTAAGGTCTCTGTTGCGTTTGTATAAGATTTCATACCCCATTTGTCTTTGTAGTCAATAAAGAACACAAACTTCAAAACATTCTTAACTGGATATAAATTCTTGTTTTTTGGGAAGAATAGACAAATGTTAATTGTTATTGTATTATAATTTGTTAGTAGAGAGATTCAAATCTACGACCTTTCTCTCTTCCTTTTCTCCCCACATTAATTTGTGACTAAACCAACTTTATACATTCTTGTTGAACATATTTTTTACATTTTGAAATTTCCTGACAATGTCAAATTTGAAGTTACATCTTAGAAATATGAAGTTATCAATGCTTACACTGTACCCATACATTTAAATAAAACATAAAAAGATTATCACACTATTAATGATCTTCCCCACGTGATTTCTGCCAGAGGATATTAATATCTCTTCATTGATTTATGTTGCATCTTTTATATTAAGTTTGTCTGTGCATGACAATTATCTGATTATTGATCTGCAGTGTTGTGTACATGTGGAATTGGAATTTGTTTCGCCTGAGAATGTCTCTGAGTGTATCCAATTGATTGATGAGGTCCGGCTGCTTCCAGAAGATCATAAAGCAAAAGTAGAAAAGCTGGAGGTATACTTCATAATAATAATAATCCCATTTGCTATTTTATAATTTCTTTTGTTAATTGTACTCTTGAATTGACAAGCTTTGTTTATTTTTTGGGTTCATGAAAACAGGTTAAAAGATTGGCCCTTTATAGCATGAGTACCGCCATAAAAGAAATACGTGAGCTTACATGCAAAACATGATTGATCAAGCTAAAATAAATTCTTCAGATGCCTCTGAACCTCTCGCTTCTCTGCCTCCATACCCTGCATTCTTTGTTGTATAGACTAATTCTAGATCTAACAAAGAGTACTTAAATTTGTTACTTCCAGTTTCTATTTTTTTAGTTTGTTGTTACATTTATGCCTACCTGAATCTTAAATAAAAATTACATGGTCTGTATATATTCCTTAATTGTGTATTTTTAGAGGGAAATTCAAATAGTGAGAGGAAAAATTAATTCAGTCTCAGCATTACCATCTATTTGCTACCCCTGTTTTTAAACTTGTTCTGCTTTCTTAAATTGGATAAGCCACTAGTTTTAAAAAGGTACAATGAAAAATTTATGTTTATGGAAACGCTGTAAGACACTGGTATAATTTGTTTGAGTACAACTATCACAATCTACAGCTTCGTGTTGTGCATACGCATCAAACTCTTCAATCACTTCGGCTACACTTCTAACGTACTTTAGCATGACATTCCGCTGTCTCTTTTCATTGACATTTTGAAATACTATATAACAGGCCAAACCATGATTCATGCAACGCCATATATTTTTAAGAGAAAAGTTAGCTAACTTTTTTTTCACACAATTTTTATTATGAATTTAATAGGAGTATACGAAATTACGAACAGTTTTTTTTTTTTTGGAAGGCCAAAAAAATATAATATTTGAGAAGGGCAGCTAAGGTACCCCTGGGCACAAAATATTGATTAGAGCGAATTGTAGGGTATACATTGATCAGCAATCGTGTCCCGTCCATCTATAACTAAGGTACCCCTGGGCACAAAATATTGATTGACCTACCCAACAAATACCAATGCATCTAATCCAAACGATCGCATGCCATATGCTATTTTCCAACTCATCTTCCCCTTCACAGTTCACTCCGCCAAACATCCCTGCATACTGGAAATAATAACCACAAACATTCCCCTGCATACGTTGTTGGTATACCAACAGTGTAAAGATTATTTTAATACAACCATGTAATTAGAGATTGTCATATAACATTTTAATTTAAAAATCATCTAGTGCATATGATCATGTATTAAATAAAGCTTGGCTTTTTAAATAATAGTCATTACGTTTCAAAGAAAATAAATTTGTGTTTTCGCAGACGACAGTTTTTGTAGCTTTCACGTCATGTGTCTCGTGAATAAAAATAAGCAACAAGATTATGAATGAACAGTATTAAAAAATTAATGTATGTCTAAAAATTTCGCGGCTAATAATCATGAAAAGAATAAAACAATTTTCTTATTAAAAATTAACTTTCAATTTAAGGCCAGATTTTTCTTAATTTCACTTGAACCAAGAAATAAGCAGAAACATTAATCGCAGGGTGACATTTGAAAATATAAATATAGCGTTCATTCATTATGCGGGTATAACAGCGGGTAAAGGGAGAGGAGGATATATTCACCGCTTTATTCTTTCTATACTTCCATTTTTCTTGTAAACTGTGATGCTCACAAAAGTAACTTGGAAATTAACCAAGGTAAATACAGGGGATAAATGATAAATCTTTAAAAAATCAAATAAAAAAACAAACAAATGTGGGAGAGCCCTTAGGACAGATGTTTTGTTTTGGGTTTTATGTTAGTCAAAATTGTTTCTCAAGAGCCTCAACCAAGAAAGAAACTTCCTCCTTAAGGGGCCATGAGTCCGTCAATTGTGTAAGAAAGAGACTTTGCCCAATCAGCTCTAAGTAACAATGTCTGCAGTGTCTGCATCACATTGTACCCAGGATCAAGCTTTCGCTGCCAACCCTACAAATTAACAATTACCAATATCAGGTGAATGCGAATCACATCAGCACAAAGTAAATATAAGAAAAGAATAGGCATGTTTATCCTTTGCTGTATGCGGTTAAAAGATACATGTTTTCCTTGAATGTCAATCAGGTAAAAAATAGGCTATTTTTTGTATATATGGTCACTTCTTTAGTGAACATGATGAAACGAAGAAAAGTAATTACCTCAAGAACCAAGGTGGTCACCATTACAGTACAAACATTGCCATCAATATTAACTCTATGACGCCTAACTTTCTCAAGTAATTGTTCCATGCACTCTGCAGGATGAACCAAGTCACCTTCCGGGGTGCCCCAAAAAGTAAACGCCTCTTCCACCTCCTGTTAGAAAACAAATAGGAGAAAGATAATGTGATATAGTTCGAGATCATACAAGAACTTACAGAACAACATAAAATGCATTTATATCTAGAAAATTAAGCAGCCAACCAAAAACTAGTGTCAAATTTCTACTTACAAACCTGAAATAGAATAAAATATTTCAATATTCAGTGTCAGTTAACCAGAAAAGTCTGCACATACTAATCAATGTATCACTTGTGCATATAAGTTATGACTAAGATATAACAGAATAAAAACATAACAGTAAGGTCTTGTTTGATACTTCGATTGTAATTTTCAAACACTACTCAATTTTTTAAAACAGAAGAATAGAAAAGACATGTTTGGATAATTTTTTTCTACATATGTATACATGACAGATGCTAATGCCTCAAGCTAAAAGCTATTTGACATTTTTTTAATAAACAAGTTTTTTGTTTCTTTTTGTTTACAAAAACTGCACAGAACAAATTTTAAAAACTGTGCTGCAATGAAATTTTCTTTTTAGAAAAGAGAGAATCATTCAATGTTGTCAAACTCATAACTCAGTAGAGGAATGAAATAGATTTAAAAAATCGTAACTTGAAGATCATAAAAAGACTCGTAAGAGTTATATGCATATATAAAAATTATATTTACATACATAGACATAAAGAAAAATAATATAAACAGGTAAAAAAATGGGATAACTCATAATAAAACATAAATACTAATATCATTGTATAAGACATTTTAAAATAGGTTATAGTCAAGTCACAGCATAACACAAAAAGTGATTAAAAAAATATTCACAAGTCATCATAACTCAAAATAACCACCTTAAAACATTTATGTTTTAGTAAACACTTAATGTTTTAGCAAGTAGATAGAAAGATAAAAATGAGAAATAAAAGAACAGTGTGAGAAGGAGTGGGATGGTCGGTGCCGGAAGTGAGATGGTTGGGTCGGCACCAGAATCAACAGGTGTTGGGAGCGATGGCAGCAATGGGAGACAAAGAGGACTAGGACACAGGTATGTCGTCTACTCAATTTGCTGGCTGCGTATTATTTTCAAAATGGGTCATATTGACCCGACCCAGAGCCCAATTGATTGGGTGTTGAAAACTAGGCTGAAAAACCCGAAATGAACTTGTGACGGCACTCGTTCCATCGAGTTTTAAGAAAAAATGTGTTCTTCGCTCCGTTTCGCAGCAGCTCTGTTTTCATCCACGATTATGCACAACAGCCACATCAAAAACGTAAAATGCACGAGTATACGTTTTTAACAACATTGGAATCATTTCAAACAATAACTAAATCTTCCAAGGGAATTAATTGATTAAGCATTTCTAGATTGAATGACAAAAGAATGAAAATTAAAAAAAAAGAAGAAAAATACCTCAATGAATGTCTCTTTCCAAGGGAATTAATTAACTAAACATTTGTAGATTGAATAACAAACTAATGCAAGTAGAAGGGGAAAAAAATACCTCTATGAAGGCCTCCGGATTCGGACAGTTCTGTTGCTTTGACAAGTTGAGGGCACATTCTGCAGCAGTCCGGCCATCTCGGCGGGCAACAGCTTTAAAAAATTCCAGTAAATTTACTCTATCACTACCGGAGAGTTCAGCAGTCATGCCTACATCAAGGAAAACTACATGAGGCTTTGATTTGAAGAGCCGTTTTTGAGACTTGCTCTGAGACACTCGAACAAGGATATTTCCAGGATGCATATCTGCATGAATGAAGTTGTCCACCTGAAAGAAGACATTGCAGTGTCTTGGAAGCTAAAACTTTATGATGTTCAAGTTTAAAACTATCATGGGACCCCATATTTCTTATAGTTCATAGTAAGGATTAGAACATAATAAGATTATATGATTATTATTAACAGATCAAAGATGCTCATTCAAAAAAACAAACTATTGTTTTGGATAATAGAAAATTCAGTATAACTAATACCGAGAAAACCCAATAAATAATATAAGTAGATCTAAACAACCAAGGCCAGCTAACTAAGTAAAGCTCGCCATATTTATGAATATCCAACAAAGAATCTAAATACTTTAATGATCTGAAAACCCAGTTCACCCCACAGTAAAGACAATATAAAGAAATAGTTGATAATTATTAAAAGAAATGGTTTGAGATTTTATAAAATAAAAATAAGCATAATAATAATAATGGATATGTGAGATTTGAGGTCATCTGCCAGGATGATTTATGCTTCATGGCACATAATAAATCAAGAATGACCAAAATAAAAGCAATAAAAATGCTAATATCCCTAGCTGCAAGATAATATGGCACAAAAAATTGTATATAAGAGATATTTTACCAGAAGCATTTTCAAAAGTGCATGAGTCCCAATGTGAGCAAGAGCAGATTTAACCCGTTCATGTCCTTGAAGATCATCAACATAATATGAAACACTTTCACCCTTTTCATATGTTTCCACCAAAACAGCAGGGTGCACAAGTGGATAGACAGGCTTAGGGAAAGAAACATCCTTCCATCTACGGAAATTATAAATAAAGCGACTTAAATGAGCAGCTTCCCTAGCAAGGTCAACTTGAGACATCATGAAAACTGCAAATTGTTGTACACTCTCATCTAATCTTAACCAATTAAGAGCAGGAATGAAGTTTGAAAATTTTGCTACCAAATTAATAATAGCAAAATCCCGTCTGATTGACTCTCCCACACCAGGATGTCTAACCTTTACTGCAACCACCAGCGGCTTTGCTTGCTGACCAGGATAACGATACTTTAATGAAGCACGATGCACTTGAGCAATGCTTCCAGATGCAACAGGAAGTTCTTCAAAATTGTCAAAAATTTCAGAAATCTTTCGACCAAATGCTCTTTCTATAGTTTTCTTTGTGTAGCTAAAACTATGCTCAGGAGCTTTGGTATGAAGTTCTGAAAGCTTGGTGCATAGATCTCGAGGAAAGAGATCAGGCCGTGTAGCTGCCCACTGACCCCATTTTATGAATGCTGGACCTGATTTTTCTAGTGTGCGATGAATGACATGCAGCCACAATTTCCTGAACTTTGGTCCAAAACAATCTGCAAATGGGGCCATGACAATGCTAGGAGAGAATAATATTGCTAGATAGAGAGCCCTCACTAATAAGACAAGGCCTTCAACTATTACAAACGTAAATGTAAACATGTAATTATACCCATCTTGCGCGCGCATATACAAAGCATTCTGTGATGGGTAACGTTCTGCATCTGCCCAATTTTGCTGAGCTAATGCAAGCTCTCCACATGTAAATGTCAAAATACCAGGAACTAGCAAATAAGAACGGGCCAAAGCCAAGCTCACTGCCTGAGCAATCATATTTACTGTAGGAGGAAATGTACCATCACAACTGGAACAATACTTTCTGTACAGCCTTTTCCAAGCAATCTGGGAATGATGTGTGACTGTATTACTTGCTGAGGTTACAGAAAAGTTCCTGAAAGAACAGCATCTACGAGAGGTTTCCCTTGTCCCATGCCGCAAGAATGAACTACGTGCTTCACTAGGAAACTTATATAGCATGTACAACCGGCAGTGGTGGATATTCGGTCCAATTGAGACAAATGGCCCATTTTTACTCACTTCCAGGTATCTGCTATTGGTTCTACAAACAAATTGGGCAGCTCTCCTTATATTTCTAAGCATCAAATATCTGCAAAAGAGCAAATCGAAAAGCATGTCAACTACAATAACATTTCAAACAAATACTTCAACAATGTTTCCAGCTATTCTATCCATAAATACTGTACACAAGTAAAACATTACTTTGGAAATGCTACCTACAGTGACTTCTCTTCACTCATGACCATAAAGGTATACATGTAGATGAGCATTAAATTTTACTCGAGTGTACACAATGTCCATTCCTCCCAGAGGCATCGACGGGGTGAAAACTCAGTTGAGCCAGCGTATTAATATGTCCCACTATAAATTCCTCATTTTTTGGAGTCCCAATTCATTCCAACTCAGTTAATGCCTGCTTTAAATATTTAGAAAAGAAAAAATGCATAAAAGAATTATAATAAATTATATTACACTCCAAGAAGGAATAGAAAGGGAACTTAATGAGGTCAGACATTTCAATTAGAAGGTGAGAGATGATGTTTCTATACATTTGCTTTGGTAGTGCTGATTGGTGAAGGCAAACAAATAGAAATAGAAACCAAATTTTCAATACTCTGAGCAGCAGCTAAAATTGTAGATGTACATGACATTAGAGTCCCCAAATTGCTGAAGAATCAACAATTAGACGCATTGACAAGGATCAATGATTCATACTCTGAGCAGCAGCTAAAATTGTAGATGTACATGACATTAGAGTCCCCAAATTGCTGAAGAATCAACAATTAGACGCATTGACAAGGATCAATGATTCATACTCTGACTCCAGATGTATTTTCCAAACCAGAGATCCCGAGTCCAGAAAAGACACACGCTAAAAAAAATTTGTCTTTTAATAAAATAAACACAAACACAGCAGCAGGGAAGCAATAGGCATAAAATCCCATAAATGCGGAAGCGAACCAACCAAAATTGGCAGAAAAGAAAAAAGCGAAGTGAAGAGTGAAAGAGAGAGAGGACCTGAGAAGGAAGAGAACGTTTGAAGAAATGGAAGGGAAGAAGCTAATTAGGAGGTGAGCCTCAGTTTTGTGCGATTGTCACAACATGCCTTTGAGGCGGTCACAAGTCATAACCAATACAACAAACCCTAAGGCCCAACAAATTCACTTCATTTCTCTCCCAAAATGGAAACCAATATTTTAAAGTTTAAACGCAATAAAAACACTCTCACCTCAACCTCTTCACACTTAAACTTTAAGTTAAATACAATTTTTATATTCATTTTTTTAATCATTTTCACTCCATTTTAAATATTTAATCCAATATTTTAAAACTCGGCTCGCACAAGTCCGTTTAACCATGCACCTGTCATATAACCGCCCTGAGTTGTTCTTCAAATTGGAAATCCATCAAAACTGGATTGACCGGAGCGACTCGGCCAGACTCAGTTGAGAACTGACGACTTGGGATGTTATGTTTTGTTTTTCTTAATGATGAAACAGCGTCATTCTGAATGGGGAAAACCTCCTGATAATCTTCTCTACATTTAGTCTTCACTCTTTATCACTCAGTGTGTTTGCGTTTTGCTTCAATCTTTGCTACTTTGTCTTTCTGCGATTGTGACATGCACTAAAAATTAACATCAAATAAGTCACAAATTTGGAATTAGCACTATCTTTTTTAATTTGTGTTCTTGATTTTTTATATAATTTAATTTTTTATAATTTTTTATAGTATAAAATTATATAAGTTATAAAATATTGTAATCCAAGCTTTGCGGGTTAATTTTTGACTTCATGTGTTGACCCCTAACTCCATGAATTTTTACCCTAGCCGAGTCAAATACAAAACTCAGTTTTGATAACATTGATTTATTCAATTGTAGAAATTTTTTCACATGTTATTTTCGTAGTTTCCTAACATTTTTTTTCTTTTGAAATTGGAGTAAAGATAGTCAAATTCCCTTTAGTAAGCTTTATTACAAAACAAGGTTGATGTTTTACGAATCAAATACATGTTTTGGTAAAAAAGCATTTGGTATTCAAAGTTGATGTTAACCATGAAAGTAATTATAGATTTCAACAAAATTTTCTAGTGAGGAGGAAAGTTTTCATATTTCATACGTGAATGTATATTTGGTTTATTTTATAAACTAATGTACTAATATTAATTTATTTATTTTTTGGACAAAAATTTGTAGATAGGGTTCTCATGTGCATACATGTTGAGTGTTTTTTACATTATTCTTAATAAATGCACTAGTTGTATTTTTTTACACTATTCTTAATAAATGTACTAGTTGTATGTAGTATCTAAATAATATTAGGTATCTTCTCAAGGACTTGTCAAATAAATTAGAAAGAGATTAACACTTATGCATTGTCAATATAAAATTTTTTTATCATAATCATTTATTTATATGATTTTTAAACTATTAATTGGTAAAGTCAACCAACTTACCATATATAAAAGGTTGTGATTAAATGTTAGTTTAGATTTTTTTTAATTAGAAATTCAATTATGCTTATTAAAACTTATAAAGATCGTTGTACAAGTTTATATTGAAAAACAACTAAACAAAATTATAGTGAGAAGTGGTAAAAGTGAAATAGAGAATAATGAGAAGAGATGTTAGGATCAAATTCATCTATCTCATTTCTATGTGATCCTTAGATTTTCCACACATACCTTCATCTACTCAATGTTAATGTATTCAATAAATCATTCCAAGTAATTCATCAACAAGAAAATTCTAAGGATCTTAACTCAATATCAATTCCTTTACTATTGATACTATAAACCTTGCATTAGAATCAATAATGTAATCAACTAACAAATCCAAAGTCATTTTTGTTAGGTGGATTGATTCATGTTAGATTCAGAAAAAGCTTTTCAACCAAATTCTAAATCTTACATCACTAGACAAATGTCCAATACATCTAAGGAATTAAGAACGTGATTCAATCACTAACATGAGATAATAGAAAGTGCACACATACACACATATATATATATATATATATATATATATATATATATATATATATATATATATATATATATCAAAAGGATTACAAAGAGTTCAACAAATTACATTTAATCCCAATAAGAAGAAGATTAACTACCCATCACCCAGGGGCGACTGGTAGGGGTCATGATCCCCCAAATTTGCAAATTTGTTTAAATTTCAATGAGAAACATTGTATGACCTTTCAATATTTAAAATAAAATAAATGATATCTAAAAAAAGAAAAAAAAGTAAAATAAAATTATGATAAGTAACATAATTTGATAATAAAAATGTTAATTTGATAATATTAAAATGTTTATATATAATATAATTATCTATGTTTTTTGCTTATGTTTTTTTATAAAATTTTTATTGTGGCCACCCTCATACAATATTTATGGCTTCACCCTGGGATCACCCACTCCTTTCCAAGAGCCAAGTTTCTCCTTCCCTTTGTCATTGCTTTCTCTTGTGGTCTCGGTCTTCCCTTATACCAAGCTACCTCTTTTTTTCTTTTTCTTTTTTTATACTTTCAAAATAGGGCAACAATAAGTGACCAATCAACTCGTCGGATTCAATCTTGCTGAGCGGACAAGAGTCCTTCATGATTAAGAAAGCTCAATTTGTTGAGCGGATGGTGGATCCTTCTATTTTCAGCACCTTTTTTGGAGCCAATTTGTTCAGCGGATTTGAATCCGCTTAGCAAATTCTTGGCAAAGAGCAATTTATTTTTTTCCCTTTTTTCATTAAATTGCTTCATATTTACTCTAAAGTGAGACCCAATTTCTTCATTTGAAAAAAAGTTTATCAAGGATTAAATGTATAAATCTATCACTTTTTTCAAGACACACCTATTCGTAAAATATTTTTTATTTTTTACAATAACATTCGGTTTTTCAAAATATTTTATTTGATTCATCGTCAGATAAGTGCCATAAAGATAGAAATTTTCAGATAAAATTGACACTTATCAATATGTTAATAAAGAATTTGAACCAAATATGTCTATCTACTTGACCCAACTATTAATCCATTAGACTATACACACTCACTTGACCAGATGCATTCATTCGACTAGATAAATTCATCCAATTGACCAAACATATCCACTCAACCAAACATTCAATCGACCATATGTGTCCAGTCACTTAACCAAACACATTTACTCAACTTGAGACATTTATTCACTTGACCAGACACATCTATCAATTATATCAAACATGTCCTTTTGACAAATGAATGTTATCAATCACATGCATCCATCCATCCATCCACTTGACCAAATGCACCCATTCACTTGACCACATGCAAAATGATTAGGAAGAAGAATTAAAAAAATTGAAAAAAAAACTAAAACCTTAAGTTTGCTCAGTTTGTGTTTTAGTGGGATGGTGTTTTTCTTTTATTTGGTAGTCAATGTTTCACCTTTTGTCCCACAATCTTGTATATAGTTTAGGTTATAATTTTCTTTTTTAGAAACTTAAATATGCAGTCACTATAAAATGCCTGGATATATTATGGCAATTTTAAAATGATTATTGATTTGTCTATAATTATTTATTTATAAAACTTAAGTAAATGAAATTTTATGATTAAATTTGAGATAAAATTAATGACGGGAAGGTATTTAAAAAATAAAATTGAGTATATTTCTATAAAGTTCCTCTAGCTAAAGGATGAATGAAGATCAATTATATATTGTAAAATTCTTATGAAGTCTTTCTTTCTTTTGGGAATTTATTCATGCATGAAAGAATTTTTAAATTGAAATTTTTCTAATGTTAACTAAGAATAAATTTTACCATTAAAAATAAGTTAACAACTCAAATGGGTTTGATCGTTAAAGTAAAATTCTATAAAAACTCTTCAATTCTATATTATACTAGGAGACCACAAAAACTACTTTAAGAACACATAGATGAATTTATTATTATTGATATCCTAAATTTTTTAATGAAAAAATTATTTTCTTATTTAACATTCTATCAATGAACAATTTATTTTGCTGATATTATAAATTTCTTTCTTGCTAAAAAATTGTTATAAACATCATTTTTACTTAACGTGAGCAATCAACCTAGGAACATATGCGTATGTATGGGTATAAATACTAGTATTTATTATAAAAATAATTAAAAATGATTTATAACTATGTAAGGATCTAATATTATTTTTTTGAAAGTAATATAAATAAATTTATTAAATATAAATTATATAATTTAAAATATTAATAAATTTGTATATTTAATTTAAATAAATATTCTATTATAATTTTGATTAATTGATGAGATCACTTTCTAGTTTTTACAAATTTATTTATTTATTTATTTAAATTGAATAAAATCATTAATTTCCTTATAAAAATAAAAATAAATAAAATCAGTTAGTTTTTTTTTTTTTAAAAAAAATCTCAATCTAAGATACTAACCGCTTAAGACCGATTCTTATATAATTAAAAAATTATTTATAAGAAATATAATTTTTTAAAATTAATATAAATAAGTTGTGTGGATATAAATTTATATAATTTAAAATATTAATAAATTTTCATGAATTTAATTTAAGTAAATATTTATTACAAATATGATTTATTAATGAGATTATTTGCTGTTTTGTTTACAAAAATTTTGTTTTATTTTCATAAATATTGGATAAAATCAGTCACCATTGTTAAATAATTTTAAGACTCATCATTAAATCAATACTAGTTGTTAGGTTTAAGAGTCATTCTAATTATTAATAAAAGTTCAAGTATCCTTATAATAGATTGATTTTAATTAATAGTTGTTAAATTTAAAATCCAATCTAATAGCTAAAAAGTTCTAGCATCTTTAACATATATGAATGGTAATTGTTAATTTTTAAAGTTAATTTAACGTCTAAAAAACTTCAAAGCACCTTTAAAATAGTTTGAAATCAATTATCCTTGTTAATTTTTATTTGATCTAATTGTTAGAATTTTTTTGTTAATTCTCCTAATGAAATTGAAAATATTATCAAAAATTTATAACAAGTCAGTACCCTACTCAACCCCCTTTATATCTGATGCCTAGAAATACTTCAATACTCCTTTTTTACATATGATACATAAATATATAAATTATATCTTCGTATATTAAATTTAAAATTTGATTATTAATTCTAACGAAGTTACGTGATATTCGTTAAATTTTAATGCTGTGATATGATATTGTCTAAATTTTTATATCACAGAAAATTAATATTGTTTTTTAATTGATTATCAAATTAAATGGGATTATTTTTATTTCTTTAATCTTTAGTTTTATTTAATACTTAAAATTTTTAATTCATATTAAATATAAAAGATATTTATAAATTATTATTAAAACATATTATATCGTTTTAAAATTAAAAATATAAATAAGTATACTTTTCTGTTTTATTTTATTTATATTAGTATCAACACAAATTGCGATTAATTTATTTAGTTTTGTTTTCATTTTCGAAAAACTACCTTCAATCCGCGAGAAACTTATTAAATTGGCTTTAGTTACAAGTTGTGTAATGGTATAAATATGAATCATTTAATGAGTGCCAGTGAGAACAATTGGTAGCCAAAGTGGAGCTGCATATGTGTTGTCATATAAGCGAACGTGTCATTTTTAAGTGCGTAAGTTAAGTCGTAGACCCCGAAAAGTAAAAGGGAGACTCTGCGTTGTTTTTTCTAACTTTAGGAGTATTGACAATTTTTTTAATCAATTAAATTATTAGATTTTTTAATAAATTAAAATGAATTTTATTTATTTAATTATAAATAAGTAAATATGTATAATATTTACAGTAAAATAATTTTATTTTAAAGACTTATTTATAAAACTTATTTCAATTTATTAAAAAATTAATTAAATTAAATCTATAATTTGATTGGTTAAAAAAAATGAAATATCAATACTCCTAAAATTAGGAAATGCACCATAGAAATTGCAAAAATAAAAACTTACGGCAATGTTTCATATTTCATTTTTATAGCAACAGTCTTAAAATGGAGTATAATTATATATGTATTTTTTATTTTTTAACTATTATTTTGCAATTTTAAAAAGTATTAGTATAAGATTTGCAAAACATGTTAATTATAATATTTTTAAATATATATCAAGTGTTAATATAATATTTTTAAATTTAAAGAGAAATTAGTGGAAAAAAAAATAGAGTCACATGTAATTTAATAAAAGTTAAGGAGAAATACAAATGTAGTTTGTTGTTTTATTAGAATACAAGCCAGCATATAAAATAATATCACCACTTTCAATCGAAAATCTTAGATGGTGTTTATTTTGCCTATTTTTTGTTTTTTTTTTCATAGAAACAAAAAATGGTAGTGAAGATATGATTGATTACAATTTAGAAAATATTTTCATTAAATTTTTTAAAAAAAATAGCTAAAAACAGAAAAAAATTATTTTCAAAAGTTAGCACTATGTAAAAACTTAATAATAATATTATAATTATATAAAAATAATATATAGATGTATTTTAAACTATATATATATATAAATAATTTATAATATTTTTGTTAAAATTAATTAAATTTAACAATATCATTTTTTGAAAATAGAAAATATTAAGTAAAAACAAACATATTTCTGAATGTTAAAAACTTGAAAATAAAAATAGTTTTCAAAAAATGAAAATAAAAAATAAAAACATAAAACATTTTCTCAAACCAAACGTCACTTGAGTTATTATATTTGTGGTCTTTCTCACTTATATATTACTCATTCTCTCAATTTTTACACAATGTGGGACTTTAAGTTAAACTTTTACTCCAACACAAATAAATAAATCAACTATCTTCTTGTTATGGTGAAATAGAATATTATTATATACAAAAAACTTAAGGAATTGAATTTATCTTTAATTCTTATATATCATAAACATCCATATTTGTCATCAGGTAAGAAGTATAGTTCAATTAGTTTAGTAGGTTGTGTGAGTTCTTGAACTCTCTAACATTTGTATTGATATGAAAGTGTGAATATCTAATATGATAGATAGTTGACTCTTGTTTTTAAGTATATTATGCTAATAAAAAAATTTGAAAACAAAACTTAGTTAATGATCTTTAAGTTTTCAATAAAATTACTTTTCTAACTATTAGCTGAAAAATATCTTCTAATACAATTTTTTTCAAACTCCATTTTATGCACTAGTACAAAATTTAAGAAACAATGCAATTGAATCTAGCTATCACCTAATAACATTTTAAGTTGTACTTATGGAATAAATTATAGCAGGAGAGAATATACTAAAAACAAATCATGACGCATCATATATCAATATTATATGCTTATAATGAGGGATAAATAAGTATTTGAATTGACAGTTACGTCTTAGGAAAAATTTCTACTAAATTTTTTTTTGCATAAGAATAGGACCTCACGAGAAATGGATAGAGAAAATGCTTGAATCTCTTTATTAATAAAAACTAATATATTAATAACTAATATTTAGTTTATAAAATAATAGGTTTTTTTTCTGATTGACAATTCAAATAATTCTACAAAAATGTAATTACAATGGTCAAAGCATAAAAAAATGTTAATTGATATGTTACTAAAATAATATTACTTCATACATATCTCATAAGAGAGTTTTCAAACAATTAGAAAATCCATACATTCCCTACTCGTATCACATAGAAACTTAGTTTAAATAAAATGTCAGTCAGATTATTACGAGCACAAAATGTTAATTTAGCAAGCACTTATATTATTGGTCAAAACAAATATTCATAAATACTTCAATAGTACAATTTTATTTATATTCGATTAGAGTACTATCATCATAAATACTTATACAAAGTAGAAAACTACACTCGATAGAAGTATTGTATATGTCATGTGCTTATAAAATTTGATCAAACAAAATCTGAAATTTTGAGTGAAAGAGATGCAAATATAATTGCGTGTCAAAATAATTAATGTGTAATATCTAACAAAATTGCCTAATATTTGTTAAAAATGTCTCTTAAGATACAATGAATTTTACATATCTCAATTAGAATAGGATAATAATAAATAGAAAAGTTCTATAGAATATATTATATGATAATTAAACGTGTACAAGAATATATAACCATACAAATTAGATTATTATCAAGATATAACACAAGGTTAAATACTCCACTCATTCTTAATATACAAAAATAATTAGATTATTATTAGAGCCACTAATATTAAAATTTCTAGTGACAGTGATATTACAACTTTATAATATGATGATAAAAGTGAATTAAAATTTATTTTTTTACTTAATTAATTCATTATTAGAGAGTAGTAGAATAATAAATTATTAATGAGATAAGTGGTTAAAACAACAATATGAAACCCAACAACCTATCTATGAGTATAAAGAGCTATTATAAAAGGATTTCATATTTAACCACATATTAATCTTTGAAGAATATTGACCCTTATAAGAATCATTTAAACAAAATAACCATGGATGACCAAAGGGGTTGAGAAAAAAAAATTCTTAATATTTTAAAGGCAAGAGTAAACTCAAAATATAAACTCAAATGTGGTCATCATGAATAGCTCTCTTGTCATATTGTCATGGCCTCCCTAACAAGATATAAGTCGCTTTCATTGGTATCACATCACAAAGAGTTGCATCCTTGTAAAACCCAATCGAGAAAGACAAACTTCCACTTCCTTACTCTCATTCAACCATTGAAGCTTTCTAAAAATGTGCAAATGGTCCTGATGCAAGACAACTTACAGTTCTCATGATCACCTCCATCCAAGGTTCCTAACTTCAAGAAGGTGAAAGGTAAGAAAATGGGTTGTAGTGACGTCACTCTTGCGGGAAAAGATGAGTAAATAATTAAGTGATGTCTGTCACAAGAGAGAGGATCCTTAATAAAAACTTAGGAAAAATCTCCACAAAGAAAGGAAATTCAAAACATTCAATTGATCAAAATATTCACTAAATGAGTCTTATATTCATTCATTCAAGTATCTCATTACATAAGAGTGAGGAAAGTATATATAGGGGAAAATAGGTATTGGGTGTGAATCTCAAAGTAATGTGAGACTTGACTTAATTAGCTTTTAAGGCTAATTAAGCAAGTCTTACATTTCCTAATTAATCATGCCTAGACTAAGCAAGGAGGGGGTGCCAAAACAAACCTGGGGGGTTAAGGAGGAAATCCCAATGTCCCAACCTAAAAAGCCCATATATTAAATACACTCCTTAAACTAGCTAAATGAAGCTCCATTATCTATATATACTAAGTGAAATTGGTTGAAATACAAGGCCAAGAAGAAATACAAGCACACAAGTATTTATAAGGGAATTAATTCTAGGATTATGACTATGATCTTTTACTTCAAGCAAGAGCTAAGGTTTGCATGCTCCTTCCTAGCCATGTCCCTTTTTATCCTCTTAGTCATGATCTAGTGATAGGACTCTTGATAGACAAGATTGCATCAACTCGTCCTCATATTCTAAATTAGAGATGACAAGCAAACTTAGAATTCAAAGTAAAAATCGTTCTTTTATGAGGTGTCTTATTAATTTAATTGATAGTTTTGAAACTAATCTTATTTTTAAAAATGTGTAAATCGGTCCAATCCACTCGTCCTAATCTGCTCCTAAAAACAGGGATAACAAATAGACAAAGTGTACTTAGATTCTATGGGCACTTGTAAAAGTACTCAAAGTACTCTCAAGTGAGGTAGTAAATACTTGCAATTTGGATACGAGTATGTAGCCGATCTAAACCTATAACAAATATGTAGGTATGAGTACTATGGTACTTGCATTGCCTTGCACTTTGTGTATATATTATTTATATAATATATTATATAATGATGTATAATTATAATATAAAAATTACTATTATAATTAATAAACTTATTTTATTTAATAATTTAAATGATAAACAACTACAATATGATGATGATTGATTTGATAGATTTAATTATTTTTTGTTAAATGATTATAAATTAAACTTTATGAATTATTTTATTGGGTTATTATTATTATTGCAATGTACCATGTTTATGTTTACTTAATATTATGGTAGTTTGTTTGTTAATATTATCTTTATTTATATCTACATGATGTTGACATGTTATCTTTATATAAAATAAAAGTGTGGGTTGTGAATGTATGTATACGTATATAGTTACATATATCAAAATTATTACCCACATGCATGTGAGTTCAAATATAGGTTCATTTTTAAATACAAATGTATGAACTAATTTTTTACTAGCATGCATAAATCACCTATGAGTTTTTGAATTAACATCTAGCAAAATTTCGTTTAACACCTACTAATTTTTTTTTCAAATACCAACTTTACCCCTTTTAACCCTAACTTTAAACACTCTCTCCTCCTATAAGCTATTCTCTTTCCTCTCCTCTCTCTTTCTTCTTCTCTCTTTTTTCTTCCATTATTATTGTTGTTGTTGTTATTATTATTATTAACTTTAGTATTATTATTATACATTTTATTATTATTATTATTATTATTATTACTATTATTCAGTTTTACTTCTCAGACACTATTATACATTTTTACTACTCCTTCTTCGGTATATTATTATTATACAGTTTTACTTCTCCAACAATGCATTGCCGAAAAATAAAAAATGGAGGATATATCAGTATTTTTTCCACTAATGAGAAATGACAAACTAATAGGTAAAAAATCAAATTCTCATTACCTATCCGTTATATGGGCTAATTTGATTGAGCCCACATTTTAGATGAACTATAATGGGTCTATGGATCAACTAGACAGAACCATGCTATACAAAAAAGAGCTTATATCATGAACTTTTATTAGATGTGAGGTGTGACTTCTAAATGGTTGACTAATAGGCAATGACCAACTTGCTAGCTTTATTTTTTATTTTTTTAGTAATAATTTAAATTGTTTGTTTAAATTCAACTTTGACAAGTAAATTAACTTGTTGGATTTTTTTTTAATTATAAGATTGGTTTAGTAGTAAAGTTCATATGTGGAGAGAAAGAGGAAGAAGAGATTATGAATTTCAATCCTTGCACTAACAAAAACTAACACATTAACCACTAACATTTTATCTATATATAAAAAAAAAAACTTGCTGAATTTTTTTTAACCTTAGATCTAACAACAACTTGAGTAATTTATAAAAATATACCGACAGTGGATAAGAAAATGCAAATAAAAGAGTATCAATAATTAACTAGATCAATTATATAAACAAAAGATAATCATAAATAACATTTTCTTTCCTGATAAATAAAACTTTTTTTTAATATTTTTTTATTATTAGTTTAATCTTGTATTAAAAAGTAAGTTTAGTTGTCATGTAATAACGATGTTAGTAGCGTGACTTATCACATCATCAATCTCACAGGATAATTGGATATAGCATAATTTTGCGTATATTTCGTAAATTAGTTTTAATATATTAAAATATATTTAATAAATCATTATGTATTATATCACAATATATTTCATAAATTAATTATTAATATATTAAATATAGAAATATAAAAAAGAATAAAGAAAGAAATAAAATCATAAAAATATAATAAGAAATTAAGAATGAAAATAAAATTTGAAAAGACAAAAAAAGATACATGTAAAAAAACAAAATTAAATAAGTAATTTCATAGATCTAAAGAATTTATATATAGTTATTAGACACATTAGGTAATATTTAATAATGACACTCTTCATTTATTAATTCTCTATGTGATTTTATTAATTACGATTTTAATTTATTTTTAGCTTGTTGCCAAGATTGATATAAATAATTCTTCATATTATTTAGTAATTAAGATTTGTCACTTTTAAATTTACAATTTGAGTTGTTGTTTCAAGATTTTGATAATTATGATTGTCGTGTTAATGTCTTATCCGTAGCTTAGATTATAGTAGAATCACTTTTCATTTTAAAATTAATTATTTTGAAAGTATTTTAAAATTA
This sequence comes from Psophocarpus tetragonolobus, assembly GCA_037954015.1. Classification (NCBI taxonomy): domain Eukaryota; kingdom Viridiplantae; phylum Streptophyta; class Magnoliopsida; order Fabales; family Fabaceae; genus Psophocarpus; species Psophocarpus tetragonolobus. The sequence goes on from CM075688.1 coordinate 93,555,710, forward strand.
TATTGAATAAACATTATATCTTAATATCTCTAAGGCTTTAATTAAGTAGTCCAGCGTGTGAGTCTTGATTATGTCATTTTAAACGGAACAAACTATGTTAAAACAAAAATACTGTGTGAGCGTGCAGTTAAACTTTTTCTCAAAGTGTGATTAATTTTAAAGGAAGAATGTCTTGTAGAATAAGTAGGGCAAAGAGCCAAATTACATACATCAGCCAATATATGGCCTAATGATAGAAAACTGACCCACTATCTTTTTTCTTGCTTAATTAGTTCCGTAATTAGGAGGTGCGTTTATATATGTAGTCATGTAATCTAACTAAAAGAAACTCAGAATGAAGAGAGAGAAGATTGACAAAAACTAGAAATAAGACATGGTTCCACTTTAAGTGTTTACTTGTTCAAAAGCTTTCAAGTTGGAAAGAGTTTTTCTTTGGTCGGTGGAGACAGAAAGCGAGGGTCACATAAGTCAAAGAGTAGCCACAATACAACCAGTATCCTTTCCTTAATAATATACACATCCAATTGTTGGTGTTGGACACCTTCTGATTTATGAACCCTTTTGGTTTACACACTTGGCAAAGTCAATCATTTTGTTGTTGACGTAATCGTGACCAACATCTTACGTACGTGCCTAGCTTCTAGAGAGTAGAGACAAGGGCACCTTGGCCCAATTAGCAGCATACCTTGGCTATTTAATGCAAAACTCTTCTTGAAAGCTAGTATGTGGTGCAAAACTCTTGGAGTTCACCTAAAAATGTCCAACTTTACTGCATGGATAGTCATCGGAGTGTGATGTGGTCAATACTAATGCACCTGCTAAATACCATGCCATTTCATTATTCCTGCTTCCAGTACACCTATATCATTGATCCAGTTCTTAATTTCACATTAGTTATATTACCAAATTAATAATTTCAATCTTTTACTACTTCTTTTAGGATTTATATATTTATTAAATAAGTAAATGTCAGTTAAAGATTTATGTTACACTTAATTTGTATAACAGGTTTAGATGGACGATGAAAATGAAAAAAAAAAAGTTTCAAATTTGTTTGGTCAAAATATATAATTATGTAGAAATATTTTAATTAATCAGGATATATTATGATCAAATTTTACACCAACATTAATTCATTGGTATTTTAACCTATAATAATTATTTTATTTTAGTTATATATATAAAACTCTACCAAACCCCCGGCTACAGTAGCTATGATAAGCTGTAACATATACCAATTAATTTGCTCACTTTAATTTCTTTCATGCGTTGTACTTAGTATATTGAGTTCTTCGTGTTTTGACATTATGCAAAACTTATATTGAGTATATACTTAGTATACCAATTAAAAAAAGAGAGTATATTATTGAGTTTTGACATTAATTAACCCTGTTATTTATAAAACAAAAGTCAAACTCAATTCTTTCTCTAGCATGAAATAAAAGGTTCCACGTCCAACCAGGAGGAGAGGAGAGAGATCGGAGCCAGCGATATATATAAAATTGAAATAAAAATGAAAAATGGGGCATATATAGTCGCTATCTAGCAAGTTGCATTACTTTTGGCTTTTGTGTGTATTTTTTATCAGCAAAAGTTGGCTTTTGTGTTTTAAAGCGAAAGGAAGTAGGAAGACAGAAAAGCTAGCTAGCATATATGCACCTAATTGTGAGGATGATCACGGATTCAGAACATGCGACAGAAACCATGTACAAGCAATTTCCAGTTATGCAGAGACGTGCCCATGTTGAAGAACAATTCCAAACACAAAATGACATGTACACGAAAATTGTAGTATCAAGAGTAGGGCTAGGTTTCTTGTCCTTCAGCTATCATAAATAAAGGCACATGCAAAATTCATATATATGTTGAAGCTGGCTTACCATGGTTTATCTTGGAATAAAATTATTTTATGCCATAATACTTTTTATTTTATTTTATTATTCATAGTATAAAACTTCAATCTTGATGTAGTTTCCATATTTTGTTTTTGGTTTTTGCATTAGTATATGAATCGAGTGAGTTGTATCACTACCGGATGTTCTAATTAGATTTTTAATACTTTATTAGTATAAAGGATTGGAGTATATCTTGTACTATATTAGACTACTACTATTTTTTTTTGTTCTGTTAGATTATTGTCCTTATTTTGTTTTTACTTAGACAATATAAAACTTAATTTTAGGTTTATAATTATGCAGTCATACGAGCGCAAATGGATATGATAATTTGACTAAATTATTTCAATTTATTTGATGATAAATTTGCTTGTAACAATATCAATATTTTGATTGGAGAGAATATTAGGGAAAAAAGGAAATATATGTAGAATGTAAAATGACTAGAAAATGACTTTGGAGTTCGTGGTATATATTGATTATTTATTTGATGGGAAACAGCTTTTGAAGCTAAAATGGGTGTGCTGCCATGCAAATGCAATTCTGCAAGTGCGTAGCTTTTCAACTCAATCATGGAGACATTACTGCATGCACGCAACCCCTGTATCCGAAGATAACGGCCAGTGTTTCACTTTAGTACTAGTACCGGTTCAAACAAAAGTTGGACCGGCTCAACTCCTTCATTATTGAATCCACGTGTCTCAAATGGTGAGGCAATTAATAGTAAGAAAGAACAACACAGGAAACACGGGTTGTGATCTGATTTCAAACAAAAAGGAACTTGATTGCGGTGTCACCGTCGTAGCATGGACACGTATCCCTCCCCTACCTGTTTAAGTCAATGCTTCCTTCCACTCCCATTCCCATATTACTTTATCCACTTCGGGACACGTGTCAATCACACCTTCTCCGCCGTGCCGTTGCCGCCGCTCACCTCACCTGTCCGCATATCTCCAACCTCTTCCTTTTCCTTCCCTAATATTAATTTCTTCTTCACTTTTATATTCTTTTTCATTTCTATTTCCAGAGAGCCCCCTTCAACACTAGGCATACCATTTCAAAAGAAAAATATATAAAATTTAAGTCCACAGCTACCCAGACAATATTCAATATTATGTTATGCATCCTGTGAAACATGCAGCTCACAATAATACATTTTAAGAATTTAAATATATCAGTATAACTAGTTTTCCCATTCTCTATGCTTTTTCCATGGAATAAAACAAAACATATGCACATTTTTTATTTTGCCTTTTTTATTTCGGTAAAACACAAGTCATACCTTGGAGTGATGTATGATTCATTTGTCTTTAATTTTTTGCTTTTTCTTAAAGTAACATATAATCTATCATATTTATGTTGAAGCTGGCATACCATGGTTTGTCATAAAAACCTTTATATAACTTAAAACGTTGGTACTTGCTAATAAATTGCCAAAGCTCAATTAAGAAATTTAAAATAATGAAGATTAGGAAATGTTACAGGTATGAACACCATGGATCCAAAGTTACGTATCCCAGAAAACTATTCGGGACGTAATGAATCAGACTTTTGAATGATTCAGTGGTTTGATCTATTGGATCACATTACATGAACTCATTCATATAAAAAATGTCTGGGATTTCAAATGTCAACATGCTACTACTGTCATAGCTTTGATCTTTCTCATCTTCTGTGATGCTCCCGTTGATTATGGTGGAGTTGGAATTCAACGGTGTGGGGCTTGACGAAGGTGTGGATAGAACCGAAGCGAGGTTAAAATTCTGATTGCTGTTATTAGAATGGAAAGTGGAAGGTTGGTACGGATACACGAGATGCTGGGTATCAAAACTAGAATAATTATAGCTTGATAACTGAGGGATATATTCATCTGTTGAGGTGCTTAAGGAAATCCCATCTTTGTGCCAAACAGTTATCTGATCATCATGGGAATGCTGTTGGTAACTGAAGTCTGTGAAAGTTGATGTTGATGAAGTATAAGGGTCCACGTTATGGAGTTCAACCAACTGTTGTTGAGTTAGAGGACACGAAACACAAGGGGTGCTGCATGGATCATGAACTTGAACAAAGTGTGGATCTGGACCTTTGTGTTGGTGTGAGGAAGCCAACCTTAAAAGGTCAGGGTTCATCAAAGGCTGCTGCATGCCAAGGGGCATTTGAGATGAAGCATAGAAAGATGCGTTTAGAAGGGAAGATATGTCCAAAAGATCAAGCCGAGGACTGTGTGTAACAGGGTCAATTCCCATCCTCAAAAGCCTTTTTCTAATGTGGGTGTTCCAGTAGTTCTTTATTTCATTGTCTGTCCTTCCTGGTAAGCGTGATGCAATAGCAGACCACCTACACAAGCAAATAACCCATAACCATCTATTAATACTTTTGTAGGTATTAAGTACTAAAAACCATGAAGAAATTAATAATTAGAACTCACTTGTTGCCAAGAATGCTATGTAGCTGAATGATTGTTTCTTCCTCTTCAGATGAAAAGCGACCTCGCTTTATATCTGGTCGGAGATAGTTCGTCCAACGGAGACGGCAACTCTTTCCACATCTTTGCAACCCTATTAATGAACCAAAGCCATCAGTTGAAATTAATACACAAAAAAAGAGCCATATTTATTCAAATGTAATTTATTTTGGCGACGTACCAGCATTCTTTGGGAGTGTTCTCCAATTGCCATACCCATGTTCCTGAATGTAATCAACGAGTTTCTGGTCCTCCTCGGTTGTCCATGGCCCTTTCTTGAGGCCATTCTTGTCACAACAAGGTGCTCTCCCCATAGCTATCTAATTAAAAGTGTAACGTTTGTGAGCTAATTTTATAAGCTGAATGAGCTTTTGCTTCAAGGTGAAGCTGAGGAGAAGATAGTTGAGACGTGAGAGAATAGATAAAGAAAACGGAGTTATGATAGTAGGGTCCGTAGTACTTGGTTGAGATATATATAAATAGGAAGAAAGTTAGGGTTAAGAAACAAGGGAAGTCAAAAGGATTCGGTGCCGTCCTGCAGTTATCTCTCTGCGCATTCACTACGTGTCTCATCGATCTAATCCCCAATTTTTCATTTCCCTCCATATATCTATCCATGCACATCTCCCTTCATGCTAAACTGTTGTTAATGTTAGTGTAGAAAAATAATTATTCCAATTACATCATTCTGCTCATTCATTATCACGTATTTTCATATAAAAAATTTGAGTTAGTTATAAATAAATCGAATAACTAAATGAATCTCATTATAATACAGTGCTAACCCGAATATGCATCATATACGCTCTATATATATACATTTACCAGGAGATAAATTTATACCCCAAGCATGGAGTGATTCAATCTTAATTAGTAATTTTACATTTAAATCTTTATACAATTACACTAAATTAATGTTTCGAAGAAGACTTTGTTTTTCATTTATAAATGTTTTTTTAGCTTTAGTAAACCCACTTTCTGTGGTCTTTCTAAAGACACATGCTTTTTTTTTATTTTACTAATTAATATAAAAAAAATTAATTATTAACCTATCAAATTATACGAGTATAATAATCTAAAGTACTGTTAAGATAAATAAATAATATTTTATTTTTATTAAATAAAAGGATAAAAATAAATATAATGCTTAATAGTTTTGTGTTTGTCAATATAAAATAATTAAAAATGGTAAAATGGGATGAAGTGAAGAGATATTTTAGGGAGTCTGAGCCTTCTAACTTTGTGGATTCATATAATGAAAATCACATGCCACGTACCCCTCTGATTTTTACAGGGACTGCACGTCGTTCAATTCATTTTCTTCCTTTTTGCATGGACCTCACTTTTCTTTTTCTTCCTTTACCCTAAAGCTAGCCTTTTCTGTTGAATTCCAGATTATCTCTGGTTTATTGACTAATATAATAAATAATACTCCATCTACGTGCAGATCAAGCTGTCTTCCTAGACTTGACCTGCATCAATGTTAATTATGATTGGGTATAATTAATTAAACTCTATATTTCCTCTATATGCCTGTTCTTTATTTTCATATTTCTGTATATATGAAAAATATAATTAATCTTATTTCTATCTCTAAAAACTAAAGTAGAATAAATACACAAATAAAAAATAGAAATTAACTTATTAGCTAGTGTTAATGTTAGACTTCATATGTTATGCGAATGTCCATCTCAAATATTTATGAAAAATTATATTGAAGATTCAATTAATATTGATATTTAGAGAGAGAGAGAAAAAATATAAGTATGACCAGTGATATTATATGATAGAGAAAAGATATATAAAGAAATATAAGAGGTAAAAGAAAAAGTGTGTAGATATATCACTATTAAATATTTTTCGTGCTAAGCGAGGAAAAACATAATTTTGGCAAATGTAAGTACTGTATTAGTCAGCATCTTAATTTTGTGTGTACACAATAAATGTAAAGAGGATTGAGGATGAGCATTTAATATACACCGTGACAATAATAGAGTTCGGTGTTTACCGAAATATAAAATGTATACTCTTTTATTGGGCATGATATGGGATAAGATTTATTTATATAAAGGAAAATGCTTATCAGTACTCATTTCGTAAAGTTAGGCACAATCGTTTAATAGCAATATTATTTTACTTTTTTACGTTTAATTTATATTTATTTAAAAAATTTGTTCGTACGATTTCGTGTAGAGTAAACGTTCACCCCAAATAGCCTTGCTGATTTATAAATTGTTATGAAAAAGTGAATGACTTTTTATTGATTTCTTACTTTCCTAGATATATATGTTACACCTCTTATCAGCTTTTGCAATCCCCTGTCCATCTCTCATCAAACTGTTCCTTTCTAACTTAATATTAACGTTCTCATTTGATATTAAACAACTCCTGGTTAATTATCATGTGATCTGACAATGTTCTACAAAAATTTAATCAAATTATATTAATAATATATTTTTAATGATTAAATTTTAATATCCTAAAAATATTAAATAATGTTTTGTGATTGGAATTATTAACTCTAAAAAAACCATATTTTACAGATATCAATCTTGGATTTAAGCAATGAAAACTGATAATTAACTTCTTTTTTTTCATAGAAAATAAGACAATTTCAAAAAATTTATAATAACTCAATCAACTGAGTTAGATTATACTATCTTAAATTATAAATTATCATAAATGATAAAATTATTCATTTTAATAAAAAATAATAGTTACTTTAAGATCATACATATTTAAGATGATTTTTAATTGATGTATGATGTGAACATTTTTATTAATTAACAGTAAATGAAAAATACTCTTTTACGAAACCCCTATAAAAGAATCAGTGGAAAAACATTATTAATTAATTTGCTCATGTTTTCTATATTGTGTTGTAAAATCAAGTGAACTTTCAAAACTTCATTGACTTGTCCCTATTCATAGAGCCTGTATATTTCAAATTCAAACTACTATAATTTCAATTCATTTCATCATCAGTTTCTCAGCATCTTAAGCTATTTGAGGCACATGCATAGATTAGTTGAAGTTTGTTGTGAGTGTTTTCTGTTTTTATTTTAAAAATAAAAATAGAAAATAATAGTGAAAATATGTTTGGTTATAATTTAGAAAATATTTTTACTGAAAATATTTTCAAAAAAATAATATAAAAACAGAAAAATATTATTTTTGTGTTTGAAAAATTAACACTATGAAAAATTAATAACAATATCGTAATTATATAAAAAAAATATATAAATGTATTTAAACTATGTATATATAAATAATTTATAATATTTTTTATTAAAACTGATTAAATTTAATAATATTATTTTTTGAAAATAAAAAATATCAAGTGAAAATAAACCTGTTCTAAATATTAAAAACTTAAAAATGAAAATAGTTTTCAAAAAATAAAAAAACGTTTTTTCAAATCAAATACCACTTACTTTTTATATAAAAGGGAAGGCATATTTGACGGTGTATATGGTATATTTTTCATCCCACTTACATAGCTAAAATTGTGATTATTGTTTAAAATGAAAGCAAGTAAAAGCCTCATCCTTCATATGTATAAAAACATCCTTATAACTAAATTCGTCAATATTTGAAGTACTTATAACATTTTATGTCTTTGATAACGAAATTGGTCTTAATTCATTAATGGAGTTGGCTAACTATAAAATAAATTACAAGTCAAATGTAGTATACTTATACTTCTCTCATATTATTGATATAAACGAGTTTTAAAGAAAACGAAAGCGGGTAGACACCGTGTGAATCCATAATAAAAATGTCCCACACACAAAAGTTAGCAAGTGCTGCAGCAGGAAAATCGGGAAAAATTAATAAAATTAAAAGTTATTAGATAGGCCAGGAATATGACCACTTTCCAACTAAACTCTATGTTACATATATATAAGTTTTTAATTTATGAAAAAAAATAACCACACTTGATTTTTTTTTTCTTTTTGAAATAAATAACGCGATTAAATATTTCAAATTGAGTGAAGAAAGATTTTATTATCGCATAAGATTGTAAAGAAATAATGTTAGTTTATTATTTTTATTTAAATTATCAAAATTTAAGCATAAGAGTTATGCTGCATTCTTAAGTACTTTTGCATAACTTTTTAAATACCCTTTATCTTAATAAAATAGTCATATTCATGTAGGATGATAATCGATAGAATTTGTGGAGAATGTTATAGTAATTTTCACCATATCCATGTTTAAAAATATATCATCCTATATGCCTGTGTAGTATTTATATATACATATTTGCAACTCCATTTTACTTATGGTAAAGATAAGAAATCAATGTTTTTTTTAAAAAAATAAGTAAACATAATATAAAAAATAAGTCAACATAACATATTTAAACATAGAAAACAAATTATAAAATATTTCTGAAAGTTTTATATAATTATACATAAATTTTTTTTATCATAACATTAAATGTTGCAAGTTTATTAAAAGTTATTTTATAAATAACACAATTTTTTCTTTTAAATTATATTTTTATCTTATTAAATTTGCATAAATATATTATATGTCTCTTTTTATTCTATAAAATACTTATTCTACCCTTATACCTATTTTAAAATTAAAAAAATAAACTAATTTGTCATAAGAGAGAGTTGAACCCATAACCTCTTGTTTCTCAAATATATACTTTACCAATAGACCAACTTTACAACTTTAAGCAAGAAATTACTTTAAAATATTGATATCCAACATACTTTAAAATACTAATTTGGGGTTTGAGTGGTTGTGGGTTCAAGTTCCTCTTATGCCAAATTGATTTATTTTTTAATTTTAAAATAGGTGCAAGGGTAGAATAGGTATTTTGAAAAATAGACGTCAAAAGGGGGTATTCCTATTATTAATAGTATAGAAGTAAAATATTATATTATACATTATAGATATAATTGTATAATTATGTATGTTAGATATCAATATTTTAAAGTAATTTTTTGTTTAAAGTTATAAGGTTGGTGTAGGGGAAATATATATATTTGAGAAATAAGAGGTTATGGGTTCAAATCCCTCTTATGACAAATTAGTTTTTTTTTTTAATTTTAAAATATGTGTAAGGGTAGAATAGTTATTTTAAAAAATAGGCATCAAAATGGAGTATTTCCTTTGTTAATAGTATAGATATGCGTACATTTCATAATAAATATTTTTAATAAACATGCAAATACATAGGTGCGACAATATTTTAAATTCTATTAAAGCTCTCATCATTCCATTTTTACATATTCATTGCATATTTGACATATCCGTTGATGATCTGACATGTTTTTATCATGTTATCATAAACAAAAAAAATATAAAATTAAAAAAAAATATATTTCGAAACATGTCATATAACAATTTATATTTCAAAATATAAAAATTTACAAAATGATATTAGAGTAAAACCATACAATTGTTATAACATATTAAACTAGAAATGCGAATACACATGCACGGCAGCTCCTTAGTTTTTGCTAGTAGATTATAATGTAAATAGTATTTTTAGCAATATATTCACTCAAAATTATAATTCTATAGTATTATATAATATAATTATATTACATAGATGTTATAAAGTTGATATAGTAGTAAAGTAAAGAGGTGCGGTAAGGATAGGTCATGAGTTCGAATTGTTCCACGGACAAAAATTAATACATTAACAACTAACATTTAACCTATAGAAAAATATAATTATATTAAATATATATATAAAGGTATGAGTCGGATTGTGTACTTTAATATCTATATATTCAGACTCATTCTATACTCAAACCTATTTTGTAAGTAAATATTAACTCTACATGAGAGTTTTTTTAGGTACCTATAAAGTATGGGTTGAATTAGCCATCTAGAATCATATACCAATTAATAATTATTATTTTTCTCATAATCTTATATAAAAATAATTTTTCAACTATCAAGTAATACACAAAAGAGGTTTACTAGTAGAAATACGAAAGTATGATAATTAGATATTCTTAATTGCTATATATATAATGGTTAAGACTATTTTAATTAAATATGTAATTTTAATACTATGTATATTTAAAAGAAAATGCTAGTAATTAACATTTTCTTTTAATATTCTCTTAGTTAAAATTATGGTGATATGGTTTATTTCTATTTTAATAATTATATGTAAAAGCTAAACCTACAAGTATTCCTAAATTAAAAAATGTCAACCAATAATATAAAAAGGATGCTAAAAATTAAATTGTTAATCTTATATGGTAAAAAGAAGTCTTAATGTTATTGGTAAAAATTTATTAAAAATAGTCGATTTTACTAGAGTGAGAATCGTTAAACTTAGTGACGATAATTTTAGGTTAAATTACTCTAGTGGTCCTCTAATTTAGTTTTTGGTCTCATTCGGTCCTCTAATTTTACAAGGTTTATTTTGATTATCTAATTCTTAAGATCGAATGTGATTCTTGCGTCTGAAATAAAATAACAGTGTTAAATGATTTAAACATATATATTGGTAGGTTATAAAGTATCATACTTTTTTTAAGAATTATTATAAATTTTAGGTTTAAACTTAATTTTTGTCCCTAATTTTTAAAATTCATAATTTTGTTCTCTCTAGAAACATTTAGTCTCAATTTTATAAAATCCGTAATGTTCATCCCCTATTTTAAAACAGAGGGATTTGATCCCTCAATTTTGTAAAATTCAAAATTTGGATCCTTCTACCAAACTAAAATTGTTGATTGTTGTCATATTAACATTGAATTGAATGTGACTTGAGCTAAGTAAATAATTTCATGTTACATTATTTAAATTTGAGTCATATTAAGTTAATTTATAACAGTAAATATTTTTAATTTTAGAAAAAAACTAAAATAAGCTTTATAAAATTAGAGAATTAATTATCTTTATTTAAAATAAAGAGACTAAAATTATGAATTTTAAAAGTAAAAAAACTTTTAAAATAGAGGAACGAAGTCACGGATTTTAAAAATTAGAAAGGATTATAATTACCTTCAAACTTAAAAGTTACCTACAGCGAAAGATTTTATACTGCACAAAAGTATGGTGATGGCTAGAACGGTCACTTTGAGCATCCTTTAAAAATTAGAAAATCACATTAAAAATTATACAAACAAGAGGACCAAATAGAAAAAAAGATTAAATTAGAGGACTAATGAAATAATTTACGTAAATTTTTAACAGATAATTAATGGAGAAAATACTAGAAAAATGTGTTAAAAGAGTAACGTTGTTAACATTTAGCATTATCATTACTTTTTTAGCTTTTTTTTTTTATTTACATGAATAATATTTTCACCTAATACACGTTATACATGTAATTGATGTCCTTCGTTTTCGTTTGTAGATGTTAGCGTTATGATTGGTCAATAGCTTTCATTGAAATTGGTACTTTTGTTTTTTTGTCATATTTTTCAAGATTCATGAATTGAAATGATGGGTGTGAAATTACCATTGGTTGCTGCAGATTCATTGTCTTGAGAAGGTCTCACCAAACTCTGCCTAATGCACAGAAGCCATAAAGTCAAACGTTAGATTCATTGTCTTTATGTTTTTTTAACATTTCTCCTATAGCCACCATTTATAATTATATAAACCTAACGCTACTCTTTTTGGTTGCATTTACCTCCCCTCTAGAAAATGTACTGTTTAACTTTTTATATTAAAAAAAATCCGTTTAAACATTAATTGCTAAATAATATACATATTTATTAATTGATCAAACCCAACTTTTCCTACAGTCTACATAGTTTCCTAATATCTAGAGACGCTGTCATGTCAATTGTCATGCATGCAACAAAATCACCATCACATATATAGCTTATTGATTATTAAATACATATTTAATTTGTCTCCTAAATTTTTTTTTTTTTTTCCTACCCTCTATGCCTAGAGAGCAATGTTTCTCCCAAACATGCTTATTTTATTAACTCAACCATCCACAAAAGGTGTCCACGTGTGTACATAGTAAACAGGTACGTGTCATAGCTCAAACCAACTTTGGAAGTTATTTTATTTGTTTTAATGGCATTATTTCCAGATACAAGATCCGAATTGAAGCTTGGGCAAATAAAGAGCTAGTATAGCACTACTATTTGAGGGTCGTAATCACCATCATTTTTAAAATTACAGTTGTCATCGATCGTCTTATGCTAGCTACTTCTATTGGTAAGAACAATATTCCAGTCTAAATAATTAATTACCTACGATGACATATGATTTGCAAAAGATAAGCAAGTAGTTGAGAAAATGCTGTATGCTACTGAATTTAAAAAGAACACACCTGGCCCTTGATGGAACTCGAGAGCATGGATTAGGGTTTTCATAAAAGTTTTATAAGGTGAATTTGTTTCAGTTTTTATGAAAAAAATATTTATGTAAATAGAATAAATATTTGTTGAGTTTTTAAATATTTAATTAAAATTAAAAAAAAATAAAAGCTAAAAAAAAAAGAGTTTAAAACAACTTATTTTGAGTAAAATTTTTAAAGTAAGCTTATACAAAAGCTAATGCGTTTTAAAAAACACAACATATTTTTATAATGGCATTCAAATACAAAAAGTTTCTACTTTTATAAAATATTTAGAAATAAATAACCTATTTTTTAGCTTAAGATAAAAGCAGCTAGCCAATATGATATTATTGTTGAAGACCAAAATAATTTCTAAATATTGAAGGCAAGCTCTAGAAGTAGGTATTTAGCAAATACGATTTGCTTCAACGTTAACTGTAATCATGATGCATGCCTCCCTTGATTTTTTTCTAGAGGTTTTCTTCTTTGGTGAAATGGTTTGTGGAGAGGTAAGAAGTGAGGTGGTTTTAGGCGCCACTTAAGGTAAGATAAGCCTAAGAGGGAAAGTTTGGACACTAAACCCTTGATAAAAACCTAAGGAATTCTCAAAGAGAGAATGGTGGACACTAAGAGAATTTTGGCCAACTCAAGGTCTTTCCATTCAATAAAGTGTGAAAAATACAAGAGTGTGAAAAACACCTTTTTATAGAGGGAACTAACCTCTTGGACAAGTCATGAAGGAAACGAAGGGCTATGATTAAAAGGAGTCATCCAAGGGAGGAGGATTGAAGCCCAAAGTCCAATCAATACCCTTATTTAGATGAGAATTGGTGTCCAAGCTACCTCATTCAAGGGCCAAGATTACTCTTTTATTAGTTTAGTTTTATTTAGCAAAAGAGGATGTAGTTATCAAACTACCCCATTATTTCCTAAATAAAGGCCCAAAAGTTAATCTTACCCCTTCTTATTACTAAGACACCTCCTAGAAAATTAAATGGACTAATACATGTCCAAAATAAAATCCTAGGTTCCTAAAATAAAAATTACAAGTAAATAAGTCATGGCTTGCATAGCTTGATGGTCATATGGAGGTGAGATCTTCCTCTTCTACTCTAGCCATGTTTTCTTCTATTATCCTAGCCATAGCCTTAGTGATAGGGTCTTTGCTTGGGGAGAATACATCAAATCATCTTAGTAGAGGAAGCACTAAAACAATTTTTAGTGCAGTATTTCCCCTAAAGATAATCAAGACTTTGCATATATTCGCACTAATTGACAATGGATAGAATTCTCTAGAAATATATCCAAATTATTTAGAAGAGACATTTCAACTAGGCAAATATATTTTTTGTTTTATCTAAGAGAAAAAAGAAATATAAAGACACGAGGAACAAGTGTACATGAGAAGAAACGTGGAAACTTAACCCCTTTGTTGAGTTGCTAAGAAATAGAGAAGAGAATGGAAATAGAAACGATGAATGATTTTGAAAATGATGCGTGCCGTTTGGTGGGATATAAATAATGGTTATTATGTTTATGGTACTTAAACTTTTTACAATTTCATGTTTATTTCCTAATTAACTGATAAAATTTTTATCAAATAATATTCATTTTGGACTTAAAGAGTTTGACGGGAGTAAATCCAAGTCATCTTTCGACAAATTGTATTTTTTTTATCTCATCAATATATTAGTTTGATATCATTAATTGCATTGAACAAATAAAAAAAATAAAACATAGTGTGTCAAAAAATTCACTCATGATTGTTTTTAAAAAATTGATAAGGTGACAGGTCACTAAATTAAAGTGTCAATAAAACTATTATATCGTAAAAAGATAAAGTTATTTGTAGATAGGAACTAAAACTATTAATATAGAAAAGGTAAAAATACTAAAAATACAAAATAAAAATTGTTTAGGGAGTAAAAGTAAACTTTGCAAAAAAGTTAAGACTAAAAACATAATTAACCTAAAAATATAATAATTTTTTTTTGAAAAAAAACTATAGGGTCTATTATTCTTATTTTATTTTTCTTCTACTAAACACTTTTAATATTTTTATTTCTTCTCTATTTTCATTTACTTTTTCTAAGTTTTACCATTATGTTACTTTTATTCGTAACAAATGGAATCTAAGTTAATCTTCTTTAGCCTTGTACCTGTTTATTGCATGCAGACGTTGTGGGTTTCCCCAACCGTTTGTAATACGATTGATCAAGAATGTAGGAATATGCTTTGGGCCAAGTCTTGATCGGTGGTTTGTTAGTTTTGGTATTATATTTTAGGAATCTAAATATTATGATTAGATAAATTTAAAATTATATTTAGTTATATTTTGATATTTTTTAAAATATATTTTAATTTTAAAACAAGTTAAGCAAAAAAAAGAAAAAAATTAGAAGTTATATATTTATTTATAGGTTACTTTCAATATTTTAATAGAAATATAATTTTTCTACTCTTTGTCATGGAAATAAAAGATAAAAAAATGAAAAGTTAAAAGTTCTCAAGAATAAAAGATGTGAAAAAATAAAAATTTAAAATCTCTAATAAACACTAAAATATTACATTTTTATATATACATATTTTAATTCATAAAAAAAACGTATGGACTATTGGTTGCAAGTAGGGTGGCATATTGTTTCAGAGGCAAAATATGTTGGTGGTTTAGACATTTGTGAGGCTAGAGCGTGAATCTCAGTGTTGAGGAAGTTAATATCTTAAGGGGGAATAAATGTTGCATGGTTAAAGAAATATTTATCAAAACCGTAAGATAATTTGTAAAATTTGTGATTTCATAAGTTAAATTACATATAAAATCAAAATAGAAATTAATTTTAAGTAGTGTTTTGAATATAATTTATTTTTATGGTTAAACAAATTTTGAAATTTCAAGTTTAATTTATATTTATTTTGAATAATTTAAGTTTATTATATAAATTTAAAGTTATTATGTTATTTGTGTGTATATTTTTAATGAAATCAACTCACACAGTTCTATACATTACTGGTTCTTAGTATGTAAATTGTAGATTTTCATAATTTTCTTGAAAGGGGTTTGGCAAACTTAGAATAGCATAGTGAAGGTTTTCCCATGTCTTCATAAAGAGTTTGAACCAGGGTTGGGAAATGGTAGATGTTCCCTTTGGTTTGAAGGGGACTGGGGAGGATGGTTCCATTTGTCCAGCACAGTACCCTTGGCTTGGGTGAAGCTAAATGCCAATGGGAGTTTTTTTTTTTTTTTTGAAAGGCAAAGAATATATTCATTAAAGAAACAAAAAGTTTCTTAGATTACATACAGGTTACATACTCCTTCGTATTCTATTGGAGCAAATCATAACTTAACCGCATATCTCATATTTAATAAGCACATTCTAGGGTTAGCATACCAGTCCGAGAACACACACCCCCTGTTGAACCCAAAGGAATATGATAGTCATTTCTACGATATTACTTTTATAGACATCAGAATATCGACTGAATCGGCCGGTATGTTATAAAAAATAATCTGATTTCTAGTAATCCAGATACTCCAACACCCAGCAAGCCGGAAAACATACCTACACTTCTTCTTTCGCTTTCCAACCACCCATGCTGACGATGAAAGGAAAAGTTGAAGCAGATCCCCCGGAATAGGTCCTTGAATTCCCAGCCAGCTAATCATATTGTTCCACACAGATTGAGCCTTGGCACACCTTAAAAACATATGATTTCTACTTTCAATAGCACCGTTACAAAACACACACAGAGCATCCTCTCTTGGAATCACAACACCTCTCTTCAATAGATTATCGGTGGTTGGTAATTTATCTAACAGTAATCTCCATGACAAAGCAATTACCTTGGAGGGTAGTCTATCTTTCCACATTCGTCTCAATTCTTTGGGTTCCACCTCAATTAGTCTCGATGAAGTCTGTTGCGTGCGCAGAACCGAATAAGCCTCAGCGACTGAAAAACCTCCATCCTTACTAGACCTCCATCTCCATCTGTCCGACATGTAATCCATAATTACCACTGGCTGCAACACGTTTTGTAAAAGACATAACTGATCTTCTTCCCATACAAATAGCTCATTTCTCCATACCCATTTCCACCCCCCTGATATTTCCTTTTTCTCATTTATAGTGATGCACTTATCTACCGCTAACCCATATAACCTGGGAAACTTTAAGCTAAGAGGTCCATCTCCTGACCAATTATGCTCCCAAAAAAAAGTATCCTTTCCATTCCCTACTTTTTTAATGACGTTATTCCCAAACCAGTCTGGTATCACCGCTTTCGGTCCATCAATATCCCATAAATCCCTCCACCACTGAGAAGTTCGAGAGAAATTCTCCGGTCTTTTATTGAATTTGTATGACTGGTCATATCTACACTCCAGCAAACTCCCCCATATTGCATTTTGCTCGGTTAATATCCTCCACCTCCACTTTGCAAGCAAACTCAAATTAAAGTTCCATAGGCACTTTACCCCCAGACCCCCTTCTTCCTTAGTCCGACACACATTTTCCCAACTAACCCACGCAATTTTGGTCTCCTGGTCTTTTCCCCCCCACAAAAAGGAACGTTGTAATCCGGTGATGACTTTTAGGACTTTCTTGGGCACCTTGTAAAATGAAAAGAAATACAGTGGAAGGCTAGACAATAGTGAATTTATCATAACTAACCTTCCTGCGAACGACATATGTTTTGCCTTCCATGCTGACAGTTTCCTCTGAAATTGTTCGATGATTGGTGACCACATTTCTACCTTCATTGGGTTTTCTCCCACCGGAATCCCCAAAAATTTAAATGGCGGTGATGAAACGACACAATTCAAGAGATTATTCACAGCACATGTAAATGAATCATCCACATTTAAACCAAAGAATTGGCTTTTGCTGTAATTCACCTTTAGCCCCGATGTCATCTCAAATCCATGAAGAATAACCTTCAAGTACCATACTGATTGCAGATCAGCTTCCCCCATCATAATAACATCATCTGCATATTGCAGTATTGAAAACTTTGCCTTGTCACCAATATTGAGCTCTTTAAACACCCATTTTTTTACAGCTGACCTGAACAATCCAACTAAAGCTTCAGCTACCACTTGAAACAAAAAAGGAGAGAGTGGGTTTCCCTGCTTCAAACCTCTCCCTGGACTAAATTCATCTGTTGGACTCTCATTTACTAGAATTGACACATGACTATTCCTGACAATACTATTCATCCATTTTTTCCATCTACTCTCAAACCCCATCCTAGCCAACATATAATCCAGAAAATTCCAATTTACCGAATCATAAGCCTTCTGGAAATCCACCTTAAACAAAAAACAGGGTTTCCTTTTCCGCTTAGCCCAATCAACTATCTCATTTGCTACCAGTACCCCATCCAGGATCGATCTACCTGGCAGGAATACTGACTGACACTTAGAGATTAAATTCCCCATGACTTTCTTCATTCTTATTGACAGTAGTTTGGAGACAATCTTTTGGATGCTAGAAATTAAAGAGATTGGTCTATACTGAGCTAACCTGTCCGGCCTTGCCACCTTGGGAATCAGGGTAAGAAACGATGATGTTGCTCCTCTTGGTAATACGCCTGATTGATGGAATTCTTGAACTGCCTTTACGACATCGTCTCCTATGATTTCCCAACATGATTTATAAAAATTAAAACCAAATCCATCGGACCCGGACTTTTCCCTCCCTCACAAGCCCAAACCGCCTCCTTTATTTCTTCCGCTGAAAAAGGCTCCTCTAGCAATTCTCTCTGCTGATCATTCAATTGATTAAAAGGCACCCCATCCATCTTTGGCCTCGTTTCTTCTTCCTCCTTAAATAACCCTGTGAAATGATTTAGCACATGATCCCGAATATTCTGAACTCCCTCCAACCAACCCGCCTCTGATTTAACTGCCAGTAAAGAATTTGCATAACATCTCTCCTTAAAGCATTTGTGAAAGTAACTGGTATTGCTATCACCATTTAGAGCCCATTTTACCCGAGATTTCTGTAACATGGACTGTTCCATTCTCCTTGCCTTCCCCCAATACTCTGATAAAATATCTTGTCTCTGTTGACCACTTCCATTGACCCCTTGGCCTAACTGTTGGTCCACCATCTCCAGTTCTAATACCTTATCTGCCAGGAATTTCTCATCTTTACCCCAATTTTCTTCTTTCCACTTTTTAATCTTCATCTTCAAACCTTTTAATTTACTTGTCAGCTGATACATCCTCCACCCTTGACTCTGGTCTGATGTTCAGAACTCTTTCACTAAATCCGTAAAATCTGGCTCCTGCAACCAATGATAAAAAAACTTGAAAGGTTTAGGACCCCAATTCTGTTTATTCGCTTCTGTTAGGATCCAACTATGATATGAGAACTCTCTAGTGCCCACTCTTTGAGCTATAACTCCCCACTCCTCCATCAGATCCGGGGAAAATAAAAACCGATCCAACCTACTAGATGATTCTCCATTCGGGGCTATCCACGTTGCTCCTTTTCTGATGACTGGAATATCCAACAAACCCATTGATTGGATAAAGAATTTAAAGTCAGACATCTCAATTGTAGAATGATAATTTGATCTCCCTTTAACCTCACTCCTATCCAGCACAACGTTAAAATCTCCTCCAAGTACCCAATTAACCTCCGAAAATCCTCGTTTTGTCATCATCAGATCATCCTATACCTTCCTTTTCCCTTGAATCGAACATGGAGCATATACATTAACCACACAATTAACTGCAGTTGAAATCTTTCCTCTGAAACCAATTCCAAGGAATCCCTGCCCTTGTATAACCCAGACAACCTCCAACATGTGTTTCTTCCAAATTGTCAGACAACCTCCACTGAGCCCAGTTGACGGTAGTATTCTCCAATCGCACCCTGTCGACCCCCAAATCTCCTTAACTTCCCAATCATTTACCGTCCTGCATTTTGTCTCCTGTAATAAGCAAATATCAATATCATTATTATATAACATTCTCCTGATTCTTCTTCGCTTGGCCCGATCCCGGAACCCCCTCATGTTTAAAGAGAAAATCTTCATTTAGTTATTCCGATCAATCCTCGTATCCCTTCTTTCCTTCTCCCCCTTATCCCTCATTTCCATCTTCCTTAATTCCTGTATGTACATTTTGTCTGGTTGTTTGCCAGATATTCCGATTTCCTTCATAGTCTGCCATATTTTTTCCGTTTCATCCTCCTCGTTACCTTTTCCTTTCTCGTCTTCCTTTAATTCGTCCTGTTGCCATCGCCTCATTAATTCACTCCCATCAAAACTATTTCTCCTTAGTTGCTTCCATATGGATACCTCCCTTCTTTGCCCTTCTCCTCCTCCAGACACCTGTTCTCCTCCTACCAATACCTATTTCTTGTAATCATATGGTAGTGTAGAAATAGATGCATTTTTTCCGTAATCACTATTCACCGTAATATCCCCTTTCCCGCCGTGACCTATAGCAATTTTCGAAACTGGGCCCCTTTCATGACCTTCAAAACTCATCTTCCGAGCCCAATCACTTCCTGCGTTCAGGCCCCATGTGTGTGTTGTTCGGCTTCCGCTCGACCCTGGAACTTGGGCTTCCGCATCCCGGCCCAAATGCTCTGATGGCCCACTATCATCGTGCAAAATTTGAATTCGCTGGCCGCTCTGCTGCTTCTCGTCCAATCCGAAGTGAATATCTTGAGCTCCATGTATCGCTGGCCGCGCCCCGGGCCTTAAAACCCGCTTCCATCTTTGTCTTCCCCTCCATTCGTACCTAGGGTTAGCCTATCTCCCACCTTCTCAGAGAAGATCCTCTCATTCTCCATTTTATCTTTGCGTCTACCTCAACCACTCCCACCTACTCTCTGCTTCTTTCCCAAATCGGACCTTGATCCTGTGCGCGAAAGATGAGATATTGTCCCCTCTTCTTCTTTCTCCCCTACCTACCTCTCCTGACCATCCTGCCCAGTGGCGTCGTTGGTATAGCCTACCGCCGCCCCTATCTGCCTTATCCCTACCTCTGAAGTTCTGCTTCCAGATGTAGACCTGTGTGTGTCTTTGACCACCGTTTCTCCGCCTAGCCGGAGAACTGGACCATCGCATTCGGCGCTCCTTTCATCCCCCTCATCCCACGCCTTCCAGTGTCCTTTGTGGAACATCTCCTGTTTCAGCTCAGCCAACCTTCTTTCTGCCTCTGCCGATTCGTCAAACTCTTCCTCCCCCTAACAAGAGCTCATTTCCGAACCGTAGCTAGTTTTAACTCGGCTTTGCTTTAGCTCATTCACATCTTCCACCTCCGTTACCCTGATATCGAACTCCCACCAATCAATGTTCGCTCGGATAATCACATCGATCTGCTTCATGTCCTTCCTGGACACTACCATCTGTGCTACATCATATCTTTCTTTGTTTAGAGTGGTTTCCTCCACATACAGCAGCTCTCCAAAGGGTGCGAGTAAAGTAGAGAAGAAATTTTCTCCCCAAACATGTAACGGAATACCGTAGCAGTTCACCTTGACCCTCCTATCCGTGTCAACAGATCCCGGCTCCCACTTCTGTATCCCAGCAAACCATTGGTCGAACCACTTCTATTTTCCTTTCATGATCTCTTGGAGTGTCTCCCCCTCTTCCAGTTCCAACAGTACCTTGTTTGCCCCCATTGGAGTTGTGCGCACACTGTAAATACCGTGAGTCATTAGGAATAACTGCGTCCTAAAAGCACTTCCTCTGTTACGTACTTCTCCCACATAAGCCCTTTGGAGCCGAATAACATTCTCCACTGGTGCTGTGTACACCATCTTCATTTTCGCATCTTCCTTCTTTTCTGCCTCTTTTCGCACATTGTTGTTCTTAGGTCCCCCAGGAGCGCATACTAGCAATGCAAAAGATTTCCTCAGGTTTTCATTATATACACTTTGTTGCCCCGTTTGCCTATCAACCGTATGATAAACGTTTTGAGCTTGTTTCCTCCTCCATAAGTTCATCTTTCTCTGATTCTGCTCTGTCCGCTGATCATACCATGGTAGATTGACTCACAGCTTTTCCTTTCCAATGAAGATATTGTCCAGTTTAACCACCAGCATTTTCACATCCTCTACCTCCCTAAATCTGGCAAAACCGAACCTTTGTCCCCTCCTGTTCCTCTTGATTGGAATTACCACATCATGGATTTTGGCATATCTCCCGAAGATCTCCCACATATCTTTTGCCATATATTCTTCTGGAAAATGAGTAAAATAGACAGAAGTTATACACCCCTTTCCTTTCCCTTCCTCACTAACTGATTGCCTTCCTCCGTTGGCATCCTTCAAGCTCCGATCACGATTATCTCTTTGTTTGCTTTAGACTTTAGCTTATTTTTTCATAAAGAGAAATCATGCCGATGGGAGTTGGCTAGAAGCTGATGAGTTTTGGAGGAGCAATAAGAGATGTTGTTGGGTCTTGCAAAGGCGGATTTGCTAGTTTAGAGAGTGACCTTGAGAGCTTAACTAAAAGCTTGTGAATAGCTTGTGTGGGGGCTATCAAGATGGATGGTCCTAGGAAGAGAGCAAGCGGGTCTCTTCCATAAACATAGATATGTTATTCGAAGATGCCTAGGAAAACTAACACAGTGACGCATTAACTTTGCCAGTTGGGGAGCAAGAAATTTAGTGAAGTTTGGAACTAGTTATAAAAGATGTGTCTTTCAGTATAGCTTGTTAGTTTTCCTTTTTATTGTTGGTTTTATTTCATCATTTACCAAAAACAAAATTATTCTAAGTTGCAATGATATATAAACTAACTGGTTCATTTTTAAGAGATAACTATTTCTTTCTCCAAGAGAACCTTATACAAAAATACTTTTGAAAAAATAAAATAATTATAAACTATTATTTAGAAGTTGTCATATATTTAGAAGTTCTCATATATGAGACTTTTTACATTATAACTGTTAATCCATTTTATATATTATTCATAAAAATGAATTTAATTAACACTTATTTGCACCCAAAGAAAAAGAAAGTAGAAAAAGAGTGAAATGAAGAGATAAAACTTACACTTTTACTCTACTTTAATTCAAAACTTTATTTCTTTTGGTTGCACTCTTCCAAACATACACCTAAATGTATACAATGTCATTTAATTGAATTTTGAAAAATTTGAATTAACACTTTTAATTTAAAGTAACACTCATTTTTATGATAAAATATTTTTATGCTCTTCATTTTATGTCTCCTATTACTATTCGACAAACCGTTGTCGGAGTAATAGAAGAGATAAAAAAATAATAATTATACTAAAAACATAATTCATTAATAATTAAATTATTATACTAAAAAACTAAGAAATTAAATTACTCTACTAAAAAAATAAGAAATTAAATAACTATACTACACTACACTAACTAAATATTTAATTGAATAATTATACTAAACACGTAATTCATTAAGTAAATTAATATAATAAATATGTAATTATTATATAAAAAATAATAAATTGAATAACTATACTAAAAATAATAAATTAAGTACACTAAAAATTAATTAATTATATTACTATATTAAAAAAATAAGAAATTAAATAATTATATTACATGTGATTAACTACACAAACCAAATATTTAATTAAATAATTATACTAAACACATAATTTATTAAGTAAATTAATATACTAAACATGTAATTAGTATAATAAAAAAATAATAAATTAAATAATCATAATAACAATAATAAATTAAGTACACTAAAAATTAATTAAATTACTATACTAAAAAATTAAATAATTATACTACATGTAATTAATTACACTAACCAAATATTTAATTAACTAAATATACTAAACACACAATTCATTAAGTAAATTAATATAATAAATATGTAATTATTATAATAAAAAATAATAAGTTAAATAAATATAATAAAAGTAATAATTAAGTATACTAAAAGTTAATTAAATTACTATATTAAAAAAAAATAAAAAAATTAAATAACTATACTACATGTATATCCAAAAAGTGAGGAGAGAGAATGCAGGTAGAAAATAAGATGAAGAGAGAGAGTACAAGTGAAAAAAATTATGTAAAGAAGAAACAAAAAAGGAAATCAGGAACAAAATAAAAATTTAAATTTTTTTTTAAAAAAATAGATATTAATTCAAATAAAAAATAGTGCTAATTAAAATCTCATAATTTTAATCCATAAATTAAAATCAGATGACCCATAGGTTTATTAGGCACGAAATACTAATCACTTGTGTCAAGAAAAACGTACAACACAATCTCACAAATAGGACATCGTCACTGAAGCATTAAGAACATACAGATACAGCAAGCACGTGTTTAGAAAGCGAAAGAGTGCCAGGCAACAACAAAAGGTAGTCACTTTGAACTTCGACGCACGCAGAAAGCCAGAAACCCAAAGTTCACCGTTGCAACTTGGAAGTTGAAACAACAAAAAAGTAAACCTAGCCCTTTCTTTTATTTCAATAAACTGGAAGAATTAGGCAGTAGGGTGTCAATATGAAATAGTGGATATCAACTATATATCATGTAAATGAAAATTTAAGAATATATGTGACAAAGGTTAAACAAACTTAATCAAAAGAGATGGACCATTTGACAAAATAATGAGGATCAACAATTCCACAAACATCAAAGTCTTGAAGTCTGATCAATAATCTGCAAAATCTCATTATGTAAATTGCCGTTGGTAACAAGAACACCACCAGAGGGAAATATAGTCCGCCGGCTAACATGATCTGCTGCAAGATCTATCTCCCTGCCCTTCCAGTCTGTTACCTGATCAAATTGAACATTATCAAATGAAACAATTAAGAAGACAAAGAAATGGTCATCATAAAAAAGTACACCTATTCATATAGTAATATATGGAATCATATCCACAAATTATAAATCTGTTCTAAAACAACTAACAGGCTTTTCATAAATCCAAGACTGGACAGAGTAATAGGGCAGAATTGAAAGGTTTCGACCTCAGAACACAATCCACCACACCACATTATCAATATGTGAATTCCTTTGGGGCACTAAGAAATCCACATTCCATGTACATCAAATAGAAAAAAAATCCTTGTTTAATTAAATGAAAATGGACATTTAAACTACCTACCACCAGTTTTAGTGGTACAACAATTATGTACAGTAGTAATAATTTGGTTGTAAATATTTGGAAGAAATTATTCATACCTTCAATTACATGTCTAAAAGGAAAAAAGAAATGCACAACATTTTGGTTGCACTGAAAAAAAGGTTAACAGGACATCGAGAAAGAATATGAAGAACAAAGAAAGGCTGTCTTCAGTAATAGAATGAGTTGGACTTAGACAAATCCACAGTGACCATAGCTAAACTTATAGAAGCATGTCAGAGCAATTTCTTAAGTAATTTTACATAAACATGATGGTGGAACTTAGGTTCAGGCAATTGCTAATAGTACATTAATGTATCATGTATGTTAGTAGCATAATAATATATCTAAAGAGAACATTTTTGGAAAATTATTTCAGTGTTTTACATAGTCAAGGGTTCAGTTCAGGGTTGTCAAATCAAGACTAGCTTATATTATGAATTAATGTTGAAAAATGGAAATATTAAAAATGTTGAAATTGTAAGGAAATTTTAAGTAGAAAAGAACAACCTCTAAATAATAGAATATAAAATCAAGATATGGTATTAAATGGCGTGGTTGGATATATGTACATTGTAAAACGCCAACTCTTATTATCTACTAGATTCATAATTCTAATTTAATAATGTGACAAATCATGAAATATAAGAAAATGTGAAAAATAATCTTAAAGCGTTCATCCAGGATATTCTAACATATCCTGAGATACAAAAATGATACTGTGAGATATTTGAAAAGACACAAAAATTATAGAAAAAAGACTACCTTTCCACCTGCTTCATGAACGCATATCATGCCAACAGCATGGTCCCAGGCCTACACAAGACCAAAGAAACAAAAAAAAAAATCATTGCATAAACTATCCATTGAATTATAAACTTAAAAATTGATAGGAATAGGATATACCTTTATGATGGTCTTCTCTCTTGCTCGGAGAATGAAAATAGACGCTTTACCAGAGGCTACCATCAAATACTTGCATAAACTGCGTTGATCCATAAGAATGTCAAGAAGTGAGAAAATGAAAGAAAGAACAGATGATAAATCGAGGGGGCTAAAAATATAGGTGTTTTTATGTTTTAGCACCACAAGATGAGACTATCAATGAATTGAAAAAATAGATTTTTTATTATTATTTTTTTGGAAACAGGTATGAGAAAGCATCACCATGAAGCAAAGCATCCCAAATAAGTTGGGCCCCAAAGCCTCAACAATCATTTGCTACATACTTGAACTAAAATTAAACATGAACAGAAAGCAAAATACATAATGGAGGGCCCAAACATTTTTAATGAATTGAAAAATAGTAATCACTGTTAAATTAGTAATTATATCAACAACAACACTGTTTAAATTTCAGATATAAGATGTTGACAAAGACTTCCTTTCAAAGAGTGCACTGCCATTTTTAATATAAAAAAACAAATCTCTTGCAATGTAAGCAATAAAAATAGAATAAGAAATAAAACAAAATAATGATTGCTTTAGACTTTGGCAGCAATTCCACACATCTTTCATAGAACAACAATTATCAAAAAAATTTTGACTGTACAAAATAAATAAATTAAAAAACATATATAGATAATATTTCTGAGACCTTCCACAACATGTTCCCAAAAGAAGAATTTGGTTGCTCCCTAAATTATCAGCACTGCTTGTTGCATTAAATAAAGAAGACAATGGCAGTGATTCCCACGATTGACTATCTGGAATGCAAAAGCGTGCTTTATGTATTATGTCAGACCCATCCACAAAACATCTGGTCCACAAACTAGGTGATCTGAGCTGGCTATTAAAACTTTTCATCCATGTTCCACAGCCTTTATGAGCAATCATTAAAGTTCCTGATCCACAAAGTGAATCCCAACCCTCCTTAATCTCAGCAGAGGATTTCTCAGATAAATCTTCCTCCCAGTTAGGGCACCCCATAATGCCAATTACAATCTCTCCTTCAACCACAAGAGCCAAACAACCTGTAGTTCTGAGAAATCTTTTAGGCAAAGATTATGATAATAACAAGGTCAGATAAACTTATGATGCATGGTGAAGAAAATAACATTAATTACAAGCATTCATTATCTCAAGTATTTATTGGGTGGTATTGTAGTGGGGGGGGTGTTTTTTTTTTTTTTTTTTTTTTTTTTTTTTTTTTGGGGGGGGTAGAGGAAAGTGCATAATACTCAGCACTATCACAATTAAAGGTTACTCTACAACAAAGAGCGATTAGGAAATTTCTTTTACACACACTATTATATAATAGAATTTCATAAGGTATCTATGGAATAATAGAAACTTGAATCAACCTACATTACAACTCACCACATATAAGGCTTGCTACGCTTGGTGTCAAGAAAACCTAGTAGTGCATCAATGGGAAAGCACCTTTTAAATTCATTATTGCAATATAACCTTGTAAAATTAATTATAAAATGATAAATTTGCAATGACTAATAAGTCAGCTTGTAAAAATGTGTAGTTTTCATTAAAGATGAACTATAATTACCACCAGTTTCTCATCTTCATGAATACAATTTGAACAACATCTCATACAACAAATATAGAAAATGAAGCCACGAATCTAATTTTTAAGAAGTTATATTGCATCAATTTATAGCATTTAATTGAACTGCTTAGATAAGCCCACCCAATACGTGGCCGGCTTTGATCCAAATATAAAAGCATCCTTGCCCCCTCTATCAATTGCTTCAAGTACATCATCTTGTGTCAATGGTTTACTAGTGGAGCTAGCTGTAGCAGTTACTGCATTAAGTACAGTGTCTGCTAAGTTTCTTGATCGCAAGAAAGTAGAGTCCTCCTCAGCCACCAAAGGTATAGAAGGGAACAGCTTATTTAACTCTGTTTTGATAACCACATAAAATATAAAACTGAAATTTTCAATCCATGAAAAGAATAATAACCTCTGACAAATCATTTTCAAGGCTACATGCTAATGATAAAATTATTTTAATATTACATTTGTACGAGGAAACTATACTACAACAAACTACTCCTTTGAAATAATGTTCACATTTTTGTTACAGAAGAGCCACTTATGTAGACCAATAGTAATTGATCCCAATCGTAAAATACTAAAATTTCATTACACAAAATTGGTTTCATTCCTACAGGTATCACAATTCAGGAATATGTTGTTAGGAGTTCCACATTGGGTAGCTTATATTAATAGATTGTAGAACTTAATCCTTGAGAGCTAATAGGTTAAACACTAGCACTAACACGTGATAAGCTACTTTTTATATTTGACATGGCAAAATAAGTTAATACCGAAACTTATGAGAGCCTGCACTCCAAAATCTGCCACGGTGACGGGAGTCTGGTCATTTTTTTCAAGAACCTTCCCATCAGTAGAGAACAAAGATGATTTCACCTGCAGACAATTCACATGCATTCTTAAATAATAATGCACATAGAAATCCAAATTCGACAGAAGCGGATTCATGAG
Organism: Psophocarpus tetragonolobus; assembly: GCA_037954015.1. Lineage (NCBI taxonomy): Eukaryota > Viridiplantae > Streptophyta > Magnoliopsida > Fabales > Fabaceae > Psophocarpus > Psophocarpus tetragonolobus. The sequence goes on from CM075688.1 coordinate 93,583,923, forward strand.
ATAGGCAGAACAATTGGAAGTCAATAAAAAAAGAGGAAAAGGGAAAAAGAAGGTGATTACATTAAGACAGAGATGGCAAGCCCTCTGGACAACGGCAACAGCAGCTTCAAGCTCTTTGTAATGCTTTGCGTTTTGCTGCAGAAATGGCAGCGACGCCCTAAGGGATTGCAAATCCAAATGAGGGGAAATTTCATGCATTGAGAGGACATGAAAGAGAGTCGTTTTAAGAAGAATGGATGGAAGAGACCTTACGTTGAAGGGGAAGGTGGTACAGCCACGACTACCAGTGGCGGCACCGGCAAAATATCGGACACCCGAGACTTGTGAACGCAGGATATCCATTGCCATCTGAGCAGAGACACGGGGGAGCTAAGGATATGATTGCTTCCTAACGAAAATAAAAAATAATTTACTTTTTTTAAACATTTTTCAAATAATTTAAAACATAATTTAGTTTACTCAATATTTTGTTTAGGAGAAATGATATTCATAGATTTCTATAATTTGTACACTTTATTCACGTTTATTTTTTTTTTATTTTCTCATTTTATCACATTATAAATTATATATATATATATATATATATATTTCTCTTTCTTTCAGTGAGTTGATATAATAAAAGAATGTACAGGTATAATTTTTCTTTGTTTAAGTATGTTTCTTTTTCATTTTTTATGATTTTTGAAAAAATCGAAGATAATATTAAGAGATTTACAATAATAGGGATTTTAAATATCTTTCTAATATTTTTAAAATTGCATGTTTTAATTATTAGTATCTAAACTTTCAAAATTTTTTTTATTTTGGTACATTATATTTTTTAAAATTTTAAATTGTTATCCATCATTAAGTGTCTTTTATTAACTAGTGATAGTTAACAAAAATATTACACCATTAAATTTATATCGTATAACATTGTTGAGTGAGCATTTAGGTAACACAACTCATTGTCATTTTGTGGGGATGTAAGCAAGGTAGACAAAAGATTGCTTGGGTGGGATGGAAGAAACTATGCATGGCAAAAGAATGTGGGGGTTTGGGGGTGAAAGATGTGTCTTTGTTTAATTATGCCTTGTTAGCTAAATGAAAATGGAATTTGTTTCACTTTAATGAGGAGCTTTGGGAGAGGGTCATTGATTCAAAATATGGAGGGTGGAGAGGCATAAATATGAATCTTATAAAATCCTTTGAGTCACTGTGATGGAGAGATATAAAGAAGGTATGTGGTATGAGTCACAACAACTGGTTTGATAAGGAAATCAACTGAAAAACTTGGGATGGTATGTATACAAAGTTGTCACGACCCAAATTCATGGTTGTGATTGGCGCACAGACTAACATCTTTAGTCTGGCAAGCCTAACAGGAATAAATCAAAACGTAACATACAAATTTCCAAATTTAACATATTGTTAAGATTATGTAGAAATTTTGATAGAGTGTTCTCTGTATTTTGAACATCCTAGAAATTTACAAAAAGGACCTACTAACAATATAATGCACCATCGAGAGTTTCCAACAACATCAAAATACAATACCTCAATATAAACTTCATAACTTGACTACCTATAGCTGCAAAAAGCACAATTTTTTTCCAAAATAACATCAAACAACCACCAACACAAAGGGTATATACCAAAAAGAAATAATAATAGAGCTGAAACAGATGAGGATGTCAGCAGCGTGTTACTGAGCTATCTGAGAATCTGAATGAATAACAATAAGAAGGAGGTAAGTCACAAAGACATAGTGAGGACCTAACAACCACCATAAACCAGAAAGGAAACACATCAATGCACGAATTGTTCTATAAAAATATTTCTCAATATAAAACTTACTAAATCACCAAGTTCACTAAATTCCACAACCATATGTAACTTATGCCAAACATAAAAATGTTACATTTAGCATATTCAAACAATAACAGATTTATTATACACATATATATTAAGTAAGCAAAATTTGAAATGAAACACGTTACTGTAAAACCTAAATAAAGTGAAGTGTAAATACCTTGAGATCACTAACCAAGAGGCAGCTTCATCTCGTTGATAGTCATCTCCTTCAAGAGTGACCTCTCTCTTGGGATGACTCCATCTAACGGATAGCCCTCTCCTCTCGGAATCCTATCACATCTCATATCACATCATCAGGGGAAACTTCATCTCGTTGATAACCTTCTTCACAAAGTGGTAGCTCCATCTAACAGATAGTCTTCTCAACCCAGAATTATATAACTAGGTGCACCTAGGTCGTTATCATCTGCTAACGACATATGCGGTTCTAATATAGATCCCCGTAATATAATTACCAAATTTATTCTATTCATTCCAAAATAAATCTCCAATTTCATCAAACATAATTAAGTTAAATTATAAGGCACTCAACCTTTAAAGTAAATTTTTATAGAGAATAAAATCAAATAAAGAGTATGTTTCCCAAACCTATTAAGTATATGACATTAAAATATAATTAGATAAATTAAACTAATAATTATAAAACTATTCAAATAGGCCACAATGACCATTAAACCACTCACAATTATGGAGAGTTAATCAAATCACTCCCTTTCAGGAGTAATATGCAAGGTAGAATTCAATAGATCTAACCCTAATAAAGAGTTCAAACATTTATAAATTTGTTTAAAGCTCTACCCATTTACGGATAACCATAAAAATCCGTAAAAGTAGTGCTCCACATGTTAAAAATAATTCTACTCGAAGCTAGTACCTGCAAATAACCTATTCTTAAGGTTATGAGTTATGAATTTACCTTAGAGAGAAAAAAAGAGCAACATTTACAATGTTGGTAAATTTCTTCTTCCTCAGAGCACTATCCTAGCACAAAAAAGTTACCAAACTTAGTTCCTGAAAGAAAAAGAGAATGGGTAGGAGTTAATCAAACCACTCCCCAACAATTTTAGGAGTACTATGTGAGGTAGAAATCAAAAGACCTGAGCACCAATAAAGAGTTTAAACATTTAGAAATTTGTTTAAAGCTCTATCCATTTATGGATGAGCATAAAAATCCTTAAAACTAGTGCTCCACACCTTAAAAATAATTAGCACCTGCAAATAACCTATTCTTTAGGTTACGAGTAATGAATTTACTTTAGAGAGCAAAAATGAGCAACCTTTACAGTGTGGGTACTTTTGTTCTTTCTCAGAGTACTATCCCTAGCACTAAAATTTACCAAACTTAATTCTGGAAAGAAAAAAAGAACGGGTAGGAGTTTTGAGATTCATTACCTTTCACTAGGTAAGAGATTTGAGAGTAAATAGAACCCCCAAAGAATTGAGAGAGAAAGGAAGTGAAGATGAAGAAGAAGGGGAGAAAGGAGAATGAGAGCACAAAGAGAAGAGTGGAGGTTAAAAGAGGGAGAATGAGTGTTTAGATAAAACATTGGGAGGGGGTTCCTTTTAAATGAAACGCCCAATAGGGCGTTTCAAAAGTTTTGGGCAAATGAGTAGTTAGAGGGATATTGCTTACAGAATAAATAAGAGTTTTTCTAAATTCAAAACAAAACGAGAATATGATATGAAGAATGGGAAACATTATAGATAGGGTTTGGTCTTGGGATTTTAGGTGGAGAAATAGATGGTTTCATTGGGAAATTGGAATGGTGGACAATTTTCTCAATGACATTGATAGGGTTAGGTGTGGAGGATCAGAAGAAGATTATTGGCTTTGGGAGACAGATGACTTTACTTTGTTTACAGTCAAGTCGACATACTTGATTCTCCAAAACACAAGATACAATATGATGGTGGAGAACATATTTAAGGAGTTATGGAAGATCAAAGTTCCACAAAAGGTGGCTTTTCTCATTTGGCTCATTTTCTTTTATCGTCTTCCTTCTAAGATGAATTTAAAAAGAAGAAATATCCCATTGAAGGATTCACAACACTAATGTGTTTTATGTATCACTTTTGAGGAAGAGACAAACCACATTTTCTTTGAATGTCCAATAACATTGCAATTTTGGTGGAAATGGTATTATATACTTAGAATAACAATTGTTTTCCCTTATATACCAAGAGATCACTTTTGGCTAAACTCTCAAGCATTTACAGGGAATAAGGCTATGGAATGGTGATTAGTGGAATGGTGTGCAATAATATGGGTTATTTGACTGTAGAGAAAAGCCATGATCTTTGAAAGGAGGATGTTTGACTTAGATCAAGAGTGAAATCAGATTATGCTCTTTACTTGAACTTGAGTAAAAACTCTTCATAATAACTTTCGCTTTTCATTTGTAGAGTGACAAGTGAATCCTAATTTATACTTAGTTTAATATTAGATGTTATTAGTAGGCTTTTTTTATTACCACCTTATAGTGTGTGAAACTTAATCTATATATCTTATTCACATAACTTAAGATTCACATATCTATTGATAACATATCTTTTACCATTGTCTTAGTAGGTTGTTATAATTTGGTTTATCTTTTTGTAGTTTTTTTCACATAAAATTTTCTTATTTGTTGATAAAAAAAAATTGAGTATATATGTATAAGATAATGTCACCGTTAACATTAAAAAATAAATATAGATACAATATTTGTATATAAATTTTAATAATGATTTTATATTCTGTCATGGACGTGATGTTTTGAGTAAACAGTATTTTTATATTTTTATTTACTAATTTTATTTTATTGATGGTATTACGTATTTTTACTGTGGGCAGCCCCCAGTAATTATTATTCAGAATGTTGTAGGTGAGTAATAGTAACAGTAATGAGGAGGAGAAGAGAAAGAAAAAAAGGCATAATTAATATTTAATCCTTATCCGAGTTCCCACAGTAATTGGTTACAGTTTTGACGGTTTCGGTGTAGAGGAAAAATCTAGGGGTCATACTCATAGATCCTCTGGTTCCTCTACAGAACGAGATAACTGTATGGTGCCACTGACGTGTCCTCCGCCAACAGAATTATATAAGCCGACAGATGTTGTAGCCATGTTTTTGTCGTCCCATATAAATATGCTCTGGATCTGCGTAGCAAAAGATTAGTGTCGTGAGTTGAGTTGTGAGCATCGATGAGTTTGAGGTACTTGAGCAGGGTGTTATACCAAGGGGGGATGAGAATGGTTCAGGGCATGAAGGATCAAGGGTCAAAGTGTGACTCAACCATCAAGTCTCTCAGGGATTCAAAGCAGGCTCGCTTCTTCTCCAAAACTTCACCTACTTCTGCCTTCGCATCTCCCAACAATAATAAGGCAGAAGAGTCTCTCAGGACTATCATGTACCTCAGTTGCTGGGGTCCCAACTGACACCCACCTCCACCTATCGTATATTCCTTCCTCCCTTCAACTTTTTCTTAATTTCTTAATATGTTTACACATTATCACCTATTCCATAATTCAACTGTCTATACTCTATATCATCCTCTCTTCTTTTTAACACCGCTTCCTATCTTTTCTTTTTCACATCAATCAATTCCGCCAAATACAAATCATTTTAGCCACACCTGGATTTCAGCTAAAGCAATCATAGCTTCCACTTTTCTTTTTTCTATTACAAACTTATTGTCTAAATAACATTAAGCTCCACTTAGAGCTGGGTCAGATTCATCATCTATCCCGTCTATGTGTTTTCGTCAACTCACATGTAAACATCTATAACATCCTTTAACCTCCTCATCATCGTCCAAGAAAATTAAATAATAAAACTCAAAATTCAGTTTATTACACTATTTTTTGTGTTGACAATTGAAGTATTTTAAGTTGTAACTGAAATTGGTAAAATTAATTGACCAATATAAGTTAATAACAATAAAAAACATGTTTACGTCTATATTTCTGTGTATAATTATTAATTTATCGATCAGTAAATTAATTATAGTTAAAAATTAATTAAGTTTATTATTATTAGGTATATATTTTTAAAACAAATAGAAAAGCAAACAAACTAAGTATTCCCATGTAATTGATTGTAAACGTGAACATAAATCAGACATGATAAAAAATATTTATTATTTTTAAATTGAATAGGTATACAATTGGAGATATAATATATATATAGTTAGTGATAATGGGCGGATTGGGAAATGGGGAATCCAAGGAAATTAAGGTGAATAAAAAAATACTATTCGATTTAAGGGAGTTATTTTTATATGACTTGTTATTTTTAATTTTTTTTCATAATATTTTTTTTAATTTAATACGTCTTATGAGGATATGTGAGAAAAAAAATTTATGGTTAAAATGAAAATACATTGTAAAATTTCAATAAAATAGTTCAAATTGAATTATAAATTAAACAAGTTCACGTGATTTTTTTACACAAACTCCTCTCTGTGTAATACGTTGTTCTTTATTATCGTCATCCCAACATAGTTTTCTATAATGTCATCATCACTACACTCTACTATCGCCACTATAGACGACGATGGTAGTATTAGTGATGAGGGACAAAAATAGTGGTAACAATACCAACAATGATTGCGATGTTCAAATTATTGTCGTCGCCACCACCATTACTGATACAATCACTGTCACTACCATCAACAACAACAACAATGGTGATGATGACAGTAGAGGCAACCTTGTAGAAGATTCTTGTGGTGACGAAAGAGAGACCACACATTAAGGATTTGTGGAAGAAATTTATGTGTAAAATGTCTTTGTGTGAAAAAATAATGTAAAATTGTTTAATTAATAATTTAATTTGGATCGTTCATTAAAATTTGACTATTATTATTATTTTTTTTAATTCTCACCATAATCTTGTTTCTTACATGATATGTTTCTTTCTCTAAGTAAATATTTATTTTTATCAAATAAATTAATTATTTTATTATAAATCACTTAATTATCTTACTAAATAAACAATGTTATATTTTAATAATATTTGAGTGCATGAATAAAATAAATGTTTTACTGTGCTAACTAGCTAGGTATTAACAATATTCCTAACTTAATTATTTGTCACGTTAATTTAAATTATAGGTTTAACTATATTTGGTGCTTCCAATATTTAAAATTGTTGACATTTTCTTCTATTCTTAATTGTTAACATCGTGTCCTAAATTAAAAAAATATTAAATTTTTACCCGTAGGTACTTACGGTTAACATAAGAATGTTGACTGTCCATGTGGCAATAATTAATTAAAGTACTGGCATGTTCTAATCAAGTTATCTGTAGGTGATTTGCATAATTAGTGTTCTAATCAAGTTATCTGTAGGTGATTTGCATAATTAGGCCCTGTTCCGAGGTTTTGAGTTTCTGGTTTTTTATTTTGAAATGTATTTTGAAAACAGAAACATGTTTGGTAGAAAAGGTTCTGTTTTGATTTTTTACTCATTTTCGAAACAGTTTTCACTCAATTTTAAAAACAATAAAATTTGGTTTTTAGATTTTTATTTTTGTTTTTATTTAAATTCATTACTTGACGTCATTTGTCATCATTGACCATCACCTCTGACCAAAAGTCACCGACCGCCACTCCGACAGACATCATTCATCACCTCCGATCGGTAGTCACCAGCCCCCACCTCCGACTAACAGTCACCGGTCATCACCTCTGATTGATAGTCACCAATCGCCACCTCCAACTGCCGGTCACCAACCGCCACCTCCGATCTCCGGCCACGATCACCGGCCGCCACCTTCGATCGACGGTCACCAGCTGCCACCTTCAACCGATGATCACCAGCCCCACCTCTGATTAGCGATCACCGACTGTCACCTCTGACCAATGATCACCGCCCACCTCCTTCGACCAACGGTCACGGCCGCCACCACCGACCCGCGATCACCGGTTGCCGCCTCTGATCGACGATCATCGGTTGCCACCTCCGACAGGCGATCACCGGCCATCGCCTCCGACCGGTGGTCACCGGCCGTCACCTCTCATCGGCAGTCACTGGTCATCACCTCCGACCAACAGTCACCGGTAACTACCTCCGACCGGCTGTCACCTCCGACCAATGGTTACTGGCAGCTACCTTCGAATAGCGGTCACCAACCACATCTCCGACTGGCGATCGCCAATGACCGACTGTCACCTTCAACGATCGCTACTTTCAACTAGTATTCTGGTTAAGATTTGAAACCAATGTTTTAAATTTGGAAACCAAAACAATGTTGTTTTTAAAATTTTAAAAACTTAAAACTAAAATTAGTTTTTATTTTTAAAAATTTTAAAATTAAAAACTAAAAACCATCTCAAACGGAACCTAAGAAAATTAAATCTAGTTGCACGTTTGAAGAGATAAAGTTATCATTGGTAAAAACTTATTTACCACAATGGTGAATTAAATTATCTCACGTGTACAATTAATGTTTCCATGATAAAAATTTCACTTTTTAAAAAAAAATCTGGAAACACAATATCAACATTTAAAAAATGAGAGAAAATGTCAACAATTTAAAAAATTGGAAACAAGTACTGTAATTAAACCTAAATTATATGGTTAAATAAGTTAAAAAAAATAGTGATGAAAATTCTATGATATTCACCCTTCTATGCAGAATAAACTTCAAAAGATTGACTTACCTGTTAAACAATATTTTTTAATGTAACATTTTAAAGGTTAATAACTTTCCAATTTTAATCCTTTTCACTGAAGTTGTGTTTGGTTTCTATGGTTGTCTTTGAGGAGGGAGGTTTCTCAACAAGATCACAATGAAACAAAGTCTTTTCCATTGTCAAACTACATGCCTAATTGCAAAGAAACTTTAACCCTAACCACAACTTTACCTCCTCTATGTTTCAAAATTGACTTTGGAAATGGAGGTCATCATCGAGATCATCATCAATCACTGGTGAGGGTTCCTTCACATATGAATCTCACCATGGAACCAATTAAGATCCTAAATAAGAATCAAAACGAGCCTCGAAAATAACAATCTTTACATTGTTCTAGAAACCTTCATTGTTATTTTTTCTTATGATTTCAGTTGGTGTCATTTTCATCTAGCTAAGATTCATCGTCACAAGACCAAGCCTGTTGAGCCTCCTTACACTTCAAGTAGAAGGTTCTAGAGATTTAGGTCAACAATAACACCAACAAGCTCTTCTTGAACCTCTTTGATCCCTAATCCAAAACCATTATGTTCTCCTAAGGCTCAACCATATGTTATTAACATATGATTAATAATAGCGCAATCACATAACCATTGAGTAAATAACATATGTTGTTGTAGTGAAATTATATTCTACTTGTACAGTAAAAAAATAAAAACAAGTATCACTTTTGAAAGTTAAATGTTGGCAATAAAAATTATTTAAAATATTAATTTTATAAAAATAAGCTTGAGTTGTTTTTATAAACTCAGTTTACAAATTTCTATCCAAATATTTTGCTAATTCTTCAAGCTTGATATTATTTACACATCTATTAATATATTTTCATTTCTATTTTTTAGATATTTTTTAAAATATCTAAAATGCGCATCTCTTATTTAAGATATCTTAAAATATACTAATTAATATACTTCTCTTTTCATTTCTTCACACCTCTCCATATCTCCTAACAAATAAATGCATCATTTCAAGAAATAATTTGTTTTTCATTTGCTCCGTTTGAATATTCGTTTCCTTAAACATTTTACTAAAATGATTTTTCATGTTTAAATAAAAAGTAAAATTAAAAAATAAATAAAAAGTAGTAACCATGTCATCCATAAACAGAAAAAAACAAGAACACATTTATAACAAAAACAGTAAAACTAATCGGATACACTCATCCGTAGTGCGAAAAATTATGTTGAAAGTTAAAGAAAACGTAATAGAAGAAATATAGGAAGAAAAAAAATTAAAAGAAAAGAAAAACTTTACCTTCACTTTCTTAATCGATAGCAAGCAAACAGAAAAATATCAAAATATATAATAACTAGCAAAACATATATATACGGAGAAAAGGAAAAAGGATAAAATAGTTTTTTTAAGGATTTTAAAAGTATAAAAAACTATTTTGAATAATTCATAATATTGATAGGTGAGATTAGAAATTGGGTATGTATTAATAGAAAAACTCTAGAGTTTTTCCAAATATAAGTAGGCTAATCCTTTAATCCTATAGTTTTTCTCGGCTGACAAATATTATTTTATTCATTTAAAAGTTTTAAGATAACATTATTAATTATTTTATTAATAACGTTCCTTTGTCACCTATATTTAATTATTTATATGTTTAACAATAACAAAAAGAGAATGTAATTTTTAATGGTAAAAAATAAAATAGATAATAATATGATAATAAAAAATTGAATAAATATTTATAATTATATATATATATATATATAGAAAGAATAAGAGATAAGGTTGGGGGTTTGTAATGTTAGAGCCCCAAACGCCCCATCCAAAATGAGACAGTGAGAGTCTCTTAATGGTAGTGGTCTGACAAAGGAGGGAAAGAAAGAGTAATGATTTCAATAGGAGGCTATAGCTGTAACACATGGTGTGTCTTAAACCCTTCAAAGCTTGGAAAAACATGTTTGATAGCTGAAAGGAAGAGAAGAAGCAGAAGAGAAGTGAAGTGCAGTAACAGTAACAGTAACAGTAACAGTAACAGTAACGGTGAGAGACGAACGTTTTTGACACTGGAGGAAGCTGGTTTGGTTGAGATATCAGGCTTGAGCTCACATGAACGCTTTCTATGCCGTTTAACGGTGCCTATCTTCTCATCCTTCATTCCTCCAAATTCAAATTCAAATTCAAATTCCAATGCCCTCTTATCTTATTGTATCTAATATTGTGTAGATATCGTCCCTCAACTTGCTCAGAGTCATATCGGAGCAAGAAGGATGTCCAATCCAGGACCTCAATGCTGCCAAGGTATGTGATTGGTTCCTCAAAGATAAGCTCAAAAGAGAACGCAACATCGCCTCTGCGGTTCTTCAATGGGATGATTCTGACTTTCAGTTTTAATTACATTTTTTCTTTCAACATCCACCACTATGCTACGACCTTCATTCTGAATCTTTATCATGCTGCTAAGCTCCCCCTTCTCTTCATATATATTTATCGATTTACAACTGCTCTTTTCCTCCTTCGCATCCAAAATCTGGTGAAAAAACTAATTTAAAGTTCAAACGTGTTATAAACTATACCAAAAATTAATTTATACATCTTTAGTAAAATTAACTTATCAAACTTGTTGAAATAATAATTAAATTAATAATAAATATTTAAAATAATTGTAATATATTTTAATAATATAAATTAATTATGTATTTAAATTATAATTTTATATAATAATATATTTAAATTATAAATTTATATAACTATATATTTAAATAATAAATTATTATGATTAATATTTAAATTATTATTTTTATAATTAAATATATAAATTTTTAATTACATATTTAAATTATAATTTTCTATAATTATATATTTATATTATACATTACTATAATTATATTAATGAATGAGAGAAATGAAAAAGATAGGTTGTATAATACGATGAGAGAGAATTAGTAAGAGATAATATATTAATTAATGAAGGATAAACATGTAAAAATAATCACCTAGTAGCTGAAAATATGAGATATTTTAGAAAAACTACTTGAAGTAACTTTTTTTAAAAAAACTAATAACTTCTAAAAAAGCTCGTAAACTTTTGTTATTTAAATGGAGCTAAAATCGTTTCAATTACTATTTTAGTTAACTTTTCAGTTTTCAGTTAATTGAAATAACAAATAAAATACACTCTCTGATACATATAAAATAATATTTTGCAGGGATATTTTAATTGGAAAACATTATCATTATCAACATATAACTTATCTTTTTAATATATTTTTCATTATCAGTTAAAAATCGCAAAACATCATGTTGAAACAAGTTTGAAAAAAGTGAAGTTCCACATTGGGAAGAAAACTAAACCTAATGTTTTGGATTCAAAATGATTTCAAATTTCACTTATATGATGTATACTAACTCTACCGTGATTCTCTCTTTCTAACATGTCACAATCAAAGTACAATACACCTCTCAAAACATCAATTGTGTCACAATATCAAAACATATTGTTCTTCTAACTCCATGAAAAATGTTATTGAGAAAAACTGATGAAGTTTATGGGCGAGAAGCATTATCAACTTACCATCTTGATGTTAATGCATTTCATGAAAACATTACCCTGAGGAAAGGTTCAAACACTACTTATTCCTTATGGGATTCTTTCAAGTGTAATTTTTAAGTAGAGGAACAATTACAAGACAACATAACTCATTGATTCAAAGACAAGGTAAAGAATTGTGAATTTATATGTTCCATAATCTATTCTTCAATTAGGTTAATAAATTGAGTTGCCTTTAGTTGTTATTGGTTAGTGTCAAACTTACACAGTTGATGGACCACACTTGGTGAATATATAGGTTCATATATACAAGTGGAATTTGTATAATGTATGGTAGATAAAAAGTTTTACTATATGCATAATTTTGTTGTTGCAATTGTTCTTGCTCCAAGAACAATTCAAATATGAGGTGAGGTCCAGTATGAGGTTTGTTCATTCAAGGTGTATTTACCTTGTCCTTAAGCAATGATACGAAGGGTTGTAATTTGCAGAAGTCACTCTAAGGCTCAAATTATTAGTATTTAGCAAAGGTTAAGTTGGAACAAGTATAGGAGTAATAAATATTCAACAACCTTTACTTGAGTAACATCCCAAATTTATATATATATTATTTACATCATAAATTCTCTTAATAATTATTTAAATTACTATTATCTATATTCTCAAATATTGAGATATAAAATTTTCATTACATTATACTCAATATTAAAACATACATTACAACACTTTCAAAGTTCAAAATAAAATATAATATAGTACACACGATCTTAGCTCCCCAACGAACCTCATCGTCTGGCGAGACCTAGGGTAGTTCGTCCAACAACAATTGGCACTCAACGAGGACCCTGTATTAGATTGTCCTAATAATAGGAACTTAATTCAGCGAGACACATCACTGGGTGTAAACCTATTTATTTCTAAACAGTGTGTAATTTGTTTTAGGTAAGACCTCTCACTGGGAGCAAAATTACAAAATAGGTTGACAGAGGTTAAAGCTAGTTAGGCGAGACCTGCCGCCTTGCGAGACCCTGCAGATAACAAAACCTCTGCTACCAACACCAACCAACTTGTTGACATATAACTCTACATTCTTATAACATTCATATCATAATTCATTTATTTCTTTACACCATGTTCACAAAACTTCTATATAAAACATGATGATCACATAAACATAACAACAATGTCTCTGAGTTCAAATAACAATATTTATACACAACTCTCTTATATCCATATTCAACAATAAAATAACATCATCTAAGACTTCCGATCTGACATACTTCACTCCAGAGCATCATGTCTCTCTACATCATCACTACTATTTGCTCCCTGTAAAACACGATCATCACAGTCATACAGAAAATACAAACATTGCAAGGGTAAGCTTACATAATACGCAATATATCATTACATTAGTCATATAGTATGAAAGTTACATAACATTTATATTTAGTACTATCAACACACATTCACTGATAGTAAACAACCAATCATCACTCTTATGCTCCATCTAAACATAAGTATTCACAACCAATCAATAATACTTATGCTTCACTTGAACATAAACATTTACAACTAATTATCTCAACACTCACAATCAATCAATCACACTTATGATCCACCTAAACATAAACATTCACAATATTTAGCTAAGCTTTCCGAAAAAACTCACTATATTGAATTCAGATACTAAGGTAGTGACTCATTTGACTTTCTCACATTAGTATTTGGTATCTATTTGACCCATCCGATAACTAGTTGCAATCTGAGCATACTCACTGAATAATCAATTAATGCCTAGTGTATCATCACCCGAAACAGGGTCTTAGCATTGCATCATGTTGTTATCTGAGTACATCATGTGGTGTATCATCATCCGATACAAGGCCCTAACACTACATCATCACCCGAAACAAGGCCGCGCCAGAATCACTTAAACCTAATCCGCCTTCCTTAATTCAATGCATCACCTCAAGAGCTCTGTTACATCCTCGTAACAATCCATAACACAATTCATTAATCCTCCTTATTAATGAATTACAATCTCCAATCATCCACAAACACAATTTCAACAACTCATCATTCACACACAATACACAATTACACATATTACTCAAAACATGCATCAACTCAACACATCATCATTATGCATTTATAAATGACATACATGTTATCTCAAATAGCTCATTCATACCATCAAAATATATGTTATATAATAACTCAATAATACATTTAACATGCACGCTATCCCAAATAGCTCAACTATGAAATCCAAATATACGCTATCTCAAATAGCTCAAATCAAAATCAATAAATACACTAACTAAATTAACTCACATTAGAGTTAATGAATACGTTAACTCAATTAGCTCAAATCGAAATTAAATATAAATAACTCAAAACACAATTAAAAATCAATGTTATCTTAAATAACTCAAAATATAGTCAAAATACTCGCTATCTCAAATAGCTCAAATCTCTCAATTACCAAATCATTGATCCATTAACAAAAATTAACAAAAGAACTTCTCTTACTTATTTCTCCTTCCAAAAGTCGATTAAAACAGAAGAAGAAGTATGAACCCAAAGAAATTACACAAGAACCTGACAAGAATCCCAATTTCAACAAGAACCAAAGAAAATTAGAATTCCCAAAGGAATCCCCTTTTTAACAAAAATGAAAGGATCGAAAAAAAAGTTTAAAAAACTACGATCAAACATACTTATACTGATCACCTCTCAGAATCAGGAGTAATGGAAGAGGTCACGTCGAATTTTGCTCGAGTTTGGATGGCCATGTAAAGAAGAGAAGAGAACAACCATTTTGGAGAAACGGAAAATGGAGTTGTACTATGAAGGAGAAAGAGAAAGGAGAAAAGTTTATAGCACTAGGGTGTATTTAGTAATCTACTCTTGCTACTCGCACCCCACTTTCTAAAAATAATTAAATTTCTGATAACTTTTTGAAACTCAACTAAAACCTTCCGAAACAAAAGAATAATAATTATTCTCTTCTCTCCCATCTTTATATCATCAATCGAATACAACCAAATAATATTATCAAACTAATAAATCCATCACGTCTCAAATCAATTAGCAATTTAAGTAAAAACTTAAATTTAATTCTTTCACTATTTATTCTACATATTTATAACATATTAAATAAATAGGTCCTTACAATGTATGTACTTATCTTTCTATTTATAGGCATTGTCGTGGGCTCATGGTCCATGGGTCTGATTAGCAAATATCTAATAACGTGTTAATGATATTTAACTTGATTAATTATCAGATTAAGTTAATTCGTCTTGTTAATATGTGATATATGTGTAGTGATTAGATTTGAACGACTTCCCGACTAAGATAACCCCAGTTAGTACGATGATAGATATAGTAATAAAAGGTAAAAGAAAAAGAAAATGAAGGTTAAAAGTGTGAGAGTAAATATGAAAGGGAAGTTGAGATTCTTAGAGATATTTTAGGACAAGTGAAAATGAAGGGAGAAGAAAATAAAAGAAACTCTGATGCAACAAAATCCAAGATTATATTGTTCTTACGGTATATTTTGAGCGTATTATAAAGTATTAAATATGTTAAATGACAATGTTCCTGTAGCACCTTATTTTAAACAAGTTTTCCTAAGAGTTGTGGCAGCTTAATTATGAAATATATTCTCATTATGTTTGTTCTATTATATTAAATTGGAATCCTATAATAAATTTAATCTTGAAAGAAAGTAAGAAGACACCCATCGTGTCTTTTTTTATGTATGTATCAATATACCTGCCGTGGTTAATGACTAATAGTATTTTTTGTTGAAAACGTGAATTCTAGGAAGAAGTATGATGAATATGAAGAGACTTTTTTATTTTTATCAAATTATAGATAATTTTAATTTTTTTAAAGTAGTTTCTTCTTAAATTTAAAAACATTAAATTAATATTCTTATATATTTGAAAACGTTATATTAATACTTTTATCTAACTTGCAATTATATCATGTTAAAAATATAAAAATAATTATTAAAAATAAAATATTCATATATAATTATACGAATTTTTTTTAAAAAAAAGCTAAGATTAAATATATTTTTTAATAATTAAAATAAAAAATAAAAAGACCAATTCCACCCTACCCCACCCAACCACCCAGAGCTTCCACCACAAACACCCACTCTTATAAATTAGAAAATTTTTAACCAAAATCTATGTAGACAACAATTAATAGCCATTTGTACTTGACAATTTATAGCGATATACAAATATGTTGGATCCATATCATTTAAATAGACTAAAATTTGCTTTGGGTGACATATTGAAGGAAGGAACAAATTGATTCAGACATAATGTTTTCATGGATTAACCCACAATATTAGCCGAAACCGTTATTCTTGTTGCCAACATCATCATGAGTATGAACCCCATAAAATCAGTGAAACAAAATCTAGACTTTAGAAACTTGAAAAATAAACTGAAGAGATGGACAATAGCGACGATGAACTTCGAAGTTAGTGATGCGGTTTTTGAGGTGACGCAGGGCTATGGCAATAGCAAGGTGGGTGGCTTTGAGGACATTGGGGAAAAATAGTTTTGCGCATCTTAGTGTAATTTTTTTCTTAACAAAATGATACCTTTTGTTTTACAAGATTTGATAAATGATAATAAATACTTTTTTATCTGCGTAAGTATCTTTTATCCTTAAGCAAGGGGCAAGGGGCAAGGGGCAAGGGGCAAGGGGTAAGGGGTAAGGGTAAGTGGCACTCATCATGAGTCATGAATAACGATGATCGATCCTCCCCATACGACGTCGTCTGAAGCTGGATCCTTCCATATTTTTGTCTGATCTTTCTAATTTGCATTTAATGACAGTGTGTCATGTATAAATGAGCCGGGCAAGCAGAATTTAAAACACTAGCAAGTAACAAATCCAACATATAATTATAGGGTGCAGCTGCCCACCTTATAATTAATTCATGTTCCTTTTTGTGGAGCATAACATTGTTCATAATGCCAAGTCTCATCTCACTAATTTTTATTTGGTTCGCTACTAGTACAAAAAAAAAAGAAGAAAAAAAAACAAAGACTAGAATCTAAAATAATGAGCTTCAAAGTCAACTGATCAGTTCATTATGTCCCCTAAAAGTTTAGTTATTTAATCATCAATACAAGTTTCCAGTTGTCCACACTATCAAAATAAGTTCCGTTTGTTTATGCTTGCTTTTTCTCTTTATATATAAAAAACTCTAGTGTCCCCAATTTAGCAAATTACATTACCATTGTTTTAAATCACCAGTGTTCTTCCTCTTCTTCTTCTAAACAGTTTGATGAGCTGAAAGATCAAGTAAAAATGGAGCAGATTTTGCAGGTTGTTTTTTGGGATCCAGAGCGTAATAGTCCAGTCTGTACGTAAGTGCTCAATTTTTAAGTTCAGATGAAGTTGATAGAAAGCCTATGTATAAGTATAATAAACATTTAAAAAACATACAGTTAAAATGAAAAATTTTATAGCATACATTTTTTTACTCATAAATACGTATAAAATATTACTTGTGAATACACATTGTGAATACTCATAAAGGTTTTCAATACATTTAATAATTTTTTCAGAAAGAATAATTCTCAACCAATAGTAGGAGAGTAAAAGCTGAAGAGATCATAGAATTAAGTTTTACCTCTTCAAAAAAACAATTTTTTTATCTAAATTAATGTTCATCAAATAAGTTGAAAATTAAAAATTAAATGTGTATTGAAAGTATTGAATAGATAAAATTTTTGCCAAAGAAATAATTTAGTGAGCACAATGCTCAAACTGTGAGCACTTTCTATCCCCTCCAAATCATGTGACTAATTTTGAGATACCGCCGGTCAAATATATTATTTTTGAGACATTAAGTACCAGTTGCCATAATGAAGATTGTGTTATTAAAAGTATTTTCCAATTACAAATGCTTGAAGAGTTTTCTTATCTCAAGCAACAAATATTTGAATAAACTTGTTATTGAAGTAATTCTACATTATACATAAGTTGTTTAAAAATTTTTTTCATTTGCTTGCACATGCAACAGTTGCTTGTATATAAAAACAATATTTTTTAACTAAAAAAAGAGGGAAAGGGAAGAGAAGAGAAAGAGAGAAGGAAAGAGAACAGAAATGGGCCGACGGAAGAGACGGGCAGTCCAACACGGCGTGAGAAGAAGAGAATGAAAAAAAAAAAGAAAAGAAAAGAGAAAGTAGAAAGAGAAAGCGTGAGGATGTCAGAGAAATTTGGAGACGAATAGAATCTTGAAAAAAAATTATAAAATAAAAGTAAAAAAATTAAAATAAAATAAAAAAATTTACCATTGAATGTTAAAAGTTAAAAAAAATTATAAAATAAAAGTTAAGAAGAGAATAGTAACGTTACAATTGAACGTTACAAAAATTGAATGTTTCAAAAAATGAATTTTATAATTATAACGTTACAATTTTTTATTTTTTTTAGAAAAAGAACAATAAGTTTAATTTAAGGATAAATAATGTTACAAAGGGACCAAAATTTTTGCCTAAATCTTCTCAATTTCGAATTTCTGTTTGCCTCATTTTCAGTTTAATTTTGTGGCCAAATTTTTTGCATTATGAATCATAACTAGTGTAATTCTGAAAATCGTCAAAATTTTGTTTATCCACTACCATATGAAAATTCTCGTAACCCGTAATGTTTCCACCATCCCCACCTATCCCAAACATTAGTCCTACAAAAAATCCTTCATCCAAACCCAAACCCTCTTAATAATGAAATTGAATCACCACTCAGACTCAATAATATCTAACTCGATGGAGCACTAAAATATATCGTAGAAAAAATCTTGTATGTCATTCACCATCCTAAAGATATAATTTTAGTTCAATTGTGGTTGAATGTTTCGAAGGATCCAATTGTTGAAGTTGCATAGTCATTAAAACAATATTGGGAGCGAATTAAAAAAACATATAATAACAATGATGAGTAAAATCTCGATGGAGTAAAATCCACCCTGTAGTTCAAAAGTTTATTGGTTGCTACAAACAAGCAGTAATTCAAAGGAAAAATGGTTGGGGAGATAAGTACATTATGACTTTCACACATAGAATTTTCACAGAAGATTCAAAAGAAAAAAAAAAGTGAATTTGAGCATGGTTGGATGTTGTTGAGGGATGAACTAAAATGACAATTAGCATTTATGGAAAGCTCTTAAAAAAGGAGCAAGGTATTTGTGTCAGATGCATACACGTCTTTGTCTAACCTGGAGACGTCCATTGAAGTTGAAGAATGTGAGGGAACTTTGCCAGTGTGTCGATCGATAGAACAAAAAACAACAAAAAGGAAGATAAAAGGAAAAGGACATGCAAATGCTTCGACCAATATTGATCTGGTTGGAATAAAAAGTCAATTGAAAGTTAGAAATGACAACCAATCAAAATTTCTTGAGTTAAAGGAGGCATAGGAAAACCATTTGTTAGACCAAGAGAGGCGTTTATAGGACCAAAAAAGACGTTTGGAGTATGAAATCATAATGAAGGGCACAATTGACATGTCTGAACAACAACTTCGGTGTCATGAAAATGATTGTGCCTATCTTAAGTAAAAACATGGATTATAAAAATTGTATTGGTTATTTAAGTTTGCTTGTTTTGTTTGTGTAATGTACCTATTGGAAACTAGTCATTGTAAAACTAACTGTTGGAGCTAGTCGTTGTAAAACTAGCCGTTATGAATCATGTTATATATTTGTGTAACGCTTTCTAATTCTCACATGTTCTCTTAAGCTTACACAATATTGTTCTCTCACTCAAACACTTTACTTATCCATAGAATGGACTTCAACAGTCACTTGGACGCACTACTAGATCAGGTCTTAGAGGAGTCATTTGAAGACAACACTAAGAAAGAAGTGATAAGTTTGGTCCTTGAATTAATAGGGACCAACAACACTCTTCTTCGTTCACATAGAAGAAGGGTGGTTCATCGTAATCAGGAGGAAGGTCATGATCGATTGTTCAATGACCATTTCTTCAACAACCAAGTGTATACGAAGACATGTGTTTTTGAGAATCGTAACGACCCTAACAAATCATGATGAGGATGCAACACGTAAAAGATGCTTATCACCGTTACAAAAGTGCATTGCTACTCTTCGTATAGATTATAGCTTTCCTGCTAATAGTGTAGATGAATGTATTCGCATTGGTGAAATAATTGTTGTGGAATGCTTGCAACGATTTGTATTAGCTATTTGTGCAATATTCGGGGGTGAGTACCTAAGGAGGCCCAATAACAAAGACAAAAGAACTTCTACAAATTGGGAGCAGTGTGTGACTTTCCAAATATGTTAGACTCAATTGACTCTATGCACTAGGAATGAAAAAATTGCCTTGTTGCGTGAAAAGGTCAATTTTGTCGAGGTGATAATGCAAACTCGACAAGCATTCTTGAAGCAGCTGCATCACAAGATTTGTGAATTTGATATGCATTTTTTGGTATTGCATGGTCAAACAGATTTAGCCGAACACATTTCGCAACGATTTAGAGTAGAAAATAACGAAAATTAATTTAATGTAGAATATTGTATATTTCATTGTTATGCCTTTTTTTCAACATTATTGTTTTTAATTTTAATATTAGTATGTATTTCAATTGTTATATTTTTATTCATATGTTTTGTAATTGTCATTGTTTTTAAATTAAAAAATTATTATATTTTGAATATTAATTGTTTTTCCAAATTAAAAAAAAGTTACTTGATTAAAATATTATAAAATATTGAGTTCCTTGGAGTTGCTTAAAGAAACTCGCCGTTGGAGTAAAAATTGAGTAAAGTTGTTTAACACTGATGTGGCAGAGTAAAGACTACTATACACAAGAATCTATTTCCAAATAACTCTTTAGAGATGCTCCAAAGCTTTGAAAAAATAAAGAGATTGTTGAGTCACGGAAAAGAAAAGATGCAGGTCCTAAGATTATTGGGGAAAAGGGTTGTGATTGTGATAAATGAATGGGCAAGTATGATTACTTAGTCTATTTTGTGAAAGTTTTTGTTTCAGAAAAAACAACAAGGTGACAAGTGGACTCTCTATATGTATTTACGACATTTGACTTTCAGAAAATTTAAGTGTCTAGCTAATGTTAAGTGTCCTTTTTTAGAAACGTCTCTCATTGGAGTCGATGTGATCATTCTTTATTTATATATATATATATATATATATATATATATATATATATATAAATTTAAAATAATAAAACATTATTTTTATTATAATACTTAATTATTAAGTTTAAAGTTACCGTTCACAATTTTTTGTGCATTGTTATTCTGCACAATATTTTGTACGTGAGATTTTTGGTATCAACATGTGCATGAGATTCTTGGAAAGAAGTACCGCAGGTTGCAATTTGTTTTTAACAGTAACAATGCTCAATTTTAGGAAGTAACGTCTAATACATGCATTCATAGTTTCATAAAAACAAAATAAAAGTAACATTCAATATTTTAGGCCCTTCATATAATCTCTATATATATAGGTGCAAAAGCAAAAAAACTCGCTAAGCAATTTGCTCTTCTTTAAAAATCTTTTACTTTTAAAATTCTTGGATTAGTGCTTATTAGTTTGGGAATCCTATACTGCACTTAAAAGGATCTATAGGTTGACGTATCTTTAGAGAGGAACCTGTCTAAAATTCAAGAATACTAGTGCAGTGAAAGTGTTTACTCTCTAAGAATAACACTTTAGGTGCTTTAACCCAGATTACTCTAAACCTTGAACTCATTTACTATCTATGTTAATTATAATTATTATTGTTCTGATTTGAATATTCACTGTGTATAATTGTTGAAACGTGACATTTGATAATTACAATATATTAAAATCATTGTCTAGTAAACCTAAAAAATTTATTGTTGAAATAGTCTTAGAGAGTAAACGAAGTCTTTTGTCTATTTCTACATGTTTGCAATGAATATATTAAAATCATTGTCTAGTAAACCCAAAAAATTTAATGGTGAAAACTTTTTATACTAGTAACAGCAAATGAAATTTTGGCTTGCCAAGTTGAGTTTATTTTCTATCATTTCAAATGAAAAACAAAAAATGATTTTTATGCTTTTTTTATTAAAGATAGTTCTTTCAGTGATGCTTTGGATAATGCTAGTGCTTCTAATGATGTCTCTAGTGACAAAAATATTTTATGTCATGGTCGTATTCCTAGTGCCCTTATTGATAATATTTACAAAATCTTTTGTCATACAAAAAATGCTCTAGAATTATGAGATGCTCTTGAACAAAAATAAGTTATGCCAAAAAGGGTTTAAGACGATACTCTTGTGAAAGAATGATTTATTTTCAAATGGAAGATGGAAAAACTTTTTCAGACCAAATTCATGAATTTGAAAACATTATTTATCACATGAAAATAAAAGAAATTATTTTGCGTGACATCATGCTTATTAGTCTTTTAATTTCCAAATTACCTCTTTCTTAGTTTGAATTTTTAAAGAAGCCTAAAAGCATAAACCGGATTATTTTACTTTAGATGATTTGTTCGTTTCTTTGTAAATTGAAGATAAGCATCATCTTTCACAAAAAGATTCCCCAAAACCTGCTTTTCAAGCTAAGACTCATCTAGTGGGAAATGCTAAAAAGCCTAAGCCGAAGTTTTTTAAAAAGATCTGGATTTAATAAAAACAAATTTGGAAATTGTCTTATTTTGAATGACGTCTTTCATGTATCTGATATTAGGAAAAAATTGATCAGTACTGCTTTTCTCATTCAACAAGGGTTTAAAATTGTTTTTGAATGTAATAGAGTTGTAATTTCATGTCATGATTGTTTCGTTGGCAAATGATATATTTGTGATGGTTTGTTTAAACTTAATCTCACACCATCTTTTACTATTAAACATTCCAACATGTCTTTGTCTTCTATTTCAAATGTTGAATGTTGTGATACTTGACATGGTAGACTTGACATGTTAATTTAAGCTCTATTAGAAGGATGGTGACGGTTGATCTTATTTCTAAATCTTTTATTGAATTAAAACAAAAATGTGAAGTTTGTGTTCAAGCTAAACAACCTAGAAAATCATTTCAAAATTCTATTCAAAAGAAAACTTATTTGCTTGAACTTATTCATAGTGATATATATGATAGTAATGGTGTATTAACTCATAAAAGTGAGTTATTTGATAAATTTAAAGTCTATAAAGTGAAAGTTGAAAATCAATTAGAAAATAAAATTAAAATTCTTTGTTCTAATAGGGATGGAGAATATGCCTTTAATGAAATGAGTGAATTGTTTTAGTCACATGGTATATTCATGAGGTCACTCCACCCTATTCTCCTTAATCCAATGGTATTGCCGAAAGAAAAAATCGTACTTTGTTAGACATGATAAATGCTACACTTATAAGTTCTGGTCTGCATGTCATATTCTAAATAGAGTTTCTTATAAAAATTTAGATAAAACCCCTTACGAATTATGAAAAATAGAAAACCAAATATATAATATATCAAGGCGTGAGGGTTTCTTGCAAAGGTGAATATTCCTATTAATAAGAAAAGGAAAATTGGTCTTAAGATAGTTGATTCCGATTTTCTTAGATATTCTCTGCATAGTACTACTTATAGATCTGTATGAAGTCTCTGATATTTCTAATAATACAATTATGGAATCTAGAGATGTTGTTTTCTTTGAAAATGTTATGCCTTCGAACGGTAATACTTATAAAGATGTTGAACCTAGAAAAAGTAAAAGGCCTAGGAAAGTTGAAGTTTTTGGTCTTAAATTTTGTTCTTTCTTGCTTGAAGATGATCCTAAAACTTATAATGAGGCCATGAGATTTGTTGATGCACCTTTTTTGAAAGAAGCCATTAGTGATGAATTGAATTATCTTAAAGTCAATAAAACTTTGGTTTTTAGCCGATCTTCCTCATAGTTGTAAACGTATAGGTTGTGAATGAGTTTTTTTGAAAAAAATTAACAACTAACGGTTCTATAGAAAATTTTAAAGCAAGACTTGTTGTATTTGGTTATAAATAAGTAGAAGGTGTGAATTTCTTTAATATATATTCTCATATTTCTAAAGTCATTACTATTAGAGTTTTAATTGCTCTTGCTTGTATTTTTAATTTAGAAGTTCATCAAATGGATTTAAAAACTCCTTTTTTAAATGGTAACTTGGAAGAAGAAATTTATATGAATCAACTTGAAGGTTTTATAGCACCTGGAATGGAAAATAAAGTTTGCAAGCTTGTTAAATCTTTATATAGTTTAAAACAGACTCCTAAATATTGACATGATAAATTTGACTAAATTGTTTTATCATATGGCTTTCAATTTTAATAACAACGATAAATGTGTTTATGTGAAATAATTTAATGATAATTCGAATGTCATTTTATGTCTCTATCTGGATGATATTTTAATTGTTAGTTGTAACTTGAATGAAATAAATAATGTGAAGTCTTTTCTATTCAGTAATTTTGAAATGAAGGATCTTGGGTCAATTGATGTTATATTAGGTATTAAATTAATAAAAACTCATGATGGTATTATTTTAATACAATCGCATTATATTGAAAAAATATGAAAGAAGTTGAATTATTCTAATGTAAAACCTGTTTCTATACCTTTTGACTCCAATACAAATTAAAGAAAGATATAGGTGAAGGTATTTCTCCTCTTAAATATTCTTAGGTTATTGGTTCTTTGTTACATTTGTCAAATTAGTCTATATCAAACATTGCATATGTGGTGAGTAAATTAGGAAGATATACTCATAATCCTAATCATTCACATCATATTACTCTAGAAAGGATATTTAAATATCTTAATGGAACTATTAAATATGGCATTCATATACTCATTATCCTGCTATAATTGAAGGTTTTTGTAATGAAAATTAGATTTCTTATTCTAATTAAACTAAATCAACTAGTGGTTATGTCTTTACTTTAGTTGGACATGTTATAGCTTGGAAATTTGTTAAACAAACTATTATTTCTTGTTCTACTATGAAAGTTGAAATAATTGCCCTACATACTACTAGTAGTGAGGCTGAATTTCTAAAAAAATATGTGACTTACCTCTATTAAATAAACCTATACCTCCAATTTCAATGCATTGTGATAGTCAAATTGTTATTGTTAAAGTTACTAGCAAGAACTTTAATGAAAATAGAATACTTTTGGGAATAAGACATAAGTCAATTAGAAATTTGACGTCTCATGGTATTATATTTGTTGACTTTATTAGGTTTGAATATAATCTTGCAGATTCACTCACAAAAGGATTGATGCTTCAACAAGTATTTGAGTCGTCGAGGGGAATGAGACTAAAAGCTTATCAATTAGTTGCAACAATGGATACCCATCTTTAAATGAATGACAATTCCACAAATGGACTTCAATGGGAAAAACAAAATTGTTTGTTAACTAAAGTACACCATTATAATTTATGTATTATACATGTCTTATTCCTATGGCATGATGTACTCTATTTAAACTATGATGGTAACAAGGTTGAGGTGTTGAATATTCTTGTTTATTCATGATAAAATTTAAAAACCTCTTAATAGACCCAATGAAAATAGTTGTAGAGGTGAGTGTCATAGACCAGCCTTGGATGGGTGAGTGTAGTGGTGGGGTGGCCACTGTCTAATTGACACTCATGAAACAAGTTACCCACACAAGGTCCTAATGCACACTATTAATTAGAACTCAATTGAACATCTTTATTATATTATGTTTTGATCTAAAGCCTGGTTAAAAGATATGTAGCTCAAGACTTGAAAGATTCATATATGTTAGGTATAAGGCTTAAACCCGAAAGATTCATTACTCAAAATATAATATATCATGCTCCATATTTTAAGTTCTTCTATAATATTTTGTTATTTTTTTACTTAAAAATTTTAAAATTAGTGTGAGAATACTAGAAATTAATGATTAATTTTAAATTTTAAAATATATAAACTATAATAATTTTATTATAATACTTAAGTATTAAGTTTTAAAATTATCATTCACAATATTTTGTGTGATTGTTATTGGGCACAATATTTTGTGCGTGAGGTTTTCGGTATTAACGTGTTCACGGGAGTCATATAAAGAAGTGCTACAAGCTGCAATTTGTTTTTAACAGCAACAACACTCAATTTTAGGAAGCAACGTCTAGTGCATGCATTTGCAATTTCATAAAAACAAAACAAAAGTAACTTGATATTTTAGGCCCTTCATAATATCTATATATATACAGGTGCAAAAATAAAAGATAGAAAACTCAAAAAACAATTTTCTCTTCTTTAAAAACCTTTTATTTCTAAAATTTTTAGTGTGACATTCATTGGTTTGAAGATTCTTTGCTATACTCACAAGGATACATTAGGTTAACGTATTTTAAAAGAGAAATGTGTCTAAAATTTAAGAATATCAGTGTAGTGAGAGTGTTTATTCTCTAAGAACAATACTTTGTGTGCTTTAAGTTAGACTACTCTAAACCATTTACTGTCTTTATTTAATTATAATTATTTATTGCTCTGATTTGAATACTTATTATGTATAATTGTTGAAATGTGATATTTGACAATCACATTATATTATTTAATTTCTTTAATTATTTTTTACAGCAATATATGTGTGTAAGTCTAGTGTTGACTTAAGTATATTATTAATATATTAATAATTTTTTACCTTTGATTTTTTAATCAATATTCTTAAGTATATTACGCAATGCATCATTATTTAATGAGAAAATGATTTACATATTGACAATATAACTTGTCATGCAATAACAGTTTTTATTATATATTTAAACTGTTAATTTTATAATAATTAGTTTAAAAATATACTATTGTCATTTTTTATTCATTCACAACGTAAATTTGTTTTATTTTAATAAACATATCGGCAATATATGTATTTTAATAATTTAGGAATCATCGACACTTTATAAAATAATTTTATTTAGAATATAATATATTTCTTAAAATATAAGTAATCATTAAATATAAAATTATACAATTATACTTAAGTGGAGTGACTATTCAAACTCATTTCGAAATAAATGGAATTTTTTAGTTATTATATGAATGTTTTTCATTTTTATTATCTATATAATTATATGATTTAAATTTATAATTTTCACGTTTATAAAATGAGAGTTAATTATTAACATATGTTTACACGTTTTATAGAAAGAGTATTTTAACGATTTTTACTTGATACACACCTATATAATTAGTTCACGTATGTTTACTTAATCTTTAAAAAGAGTATTACTGGTTAATGTTATTAGTCTCAATTTAATTATAATAAAAAATTAAATTATTCATAAATATTGTTAGTCTCAATTTAATTATAACAGAAATAATAATTAGAATAATTAACATAAGTGTAATTATAATAATAATAATAATAATAATTAGAGTAATAAACGTCAGTGTAACAAGAAAAATTAGACTAAAAATAATTAGAGTAATTAACGTTATGTAATTAGAGTACTTAGACTCAAAATAACTAAAGTAATTAACATAATCTAATTAAAGTAATTAGACTCAGTAATTAGAGTAATTAATGTCATGTAACTAGAGTAATTTGCAATTTTTTTTCTTATTGTCGAATAAGCAAAAAAATTTAAGAGAAAGTTTCATAATAAACTTTTTATTTTATTTATTTTTATATTTTATCATATAAAATTTTAATAAAATGTTAAAAAATTATATTATAAATAAATTATATTATTAAAATATAAAATTTTATAAATATAAATTTCTAATTAAAATAATAAAATATAAAATTTATAAATATAAAAGTTTATTAGGAGAAGGTTTTCTGTAATAAGCTTTTACATATTATTTATTTTATATTTTAAAATATAAAATTTAATAAAATTTTAAAAAATTATGTTATAAATAAATTATATTATTAAAATATAAATTTTATAAAGATAATTTAAATAATTAAATAAAAATTTTAATTAATTTTTTTCTTTATTAAAAAAACTTATTTCATACAATAAGTTATTTTATTTTCAAATGTGAGTGAGTGAGGTTAATTTATTGGAGTAAGTGTTTAGAAAGAGATAAGGTTAATTTATTATGTTAGGTGTTAGGATAGATAATTAGGTTAAAAATTATTTTCGAGTTTTTAAAAAATTATTTAGGTTGGTAGGTGTTAAATGAAATAGGGGTAGTGTGAAATGAAAACCCCAAAGAATGGAAACATGAAAAACCAAATATTGAAATGGGACAAACATTAGGTAGTTTTACTATAAAAAAAAATGTAGTCTATAGTTTCTTTTACCAGATTCTCATTTGTTATTCGCACCCTTGAATGTTTACAATTTTACGCAATATCCCAAAACACTCTCACTCTCTTTTATCTTAAGTTTCTCGACAAAACATCACCTAGTTTTACTGTTGCACACAGACCTCTACCTACCTCTTTGAAAGAACACCTCACCTTTTTTGAACATACATGGTAGAAGAAGCTCCTAAAAATAGAGGTGAAAAAATTTATATGTTTGAAAAGGGTGAGAGTGCGAAATGGAGAAGTCAATGTCATATTTCAAAGAGGTGGGTAGAGGTACACATGAAGCTGGTGATGCTCTGTAAAAAAACTTTGGGTAAAACAGGGTGTGAGTGTTTTAGGATTTTACAAAAAATTGTAAATATTGAGAGGTGTGAATAGAAAATAAGACGTTGCTAAAAGAAACTGCCAATAAATAAATAAATAACTACACACTTTAATGGGCCTTGTTCTAAATATTTTTGTTCAAATTGATTTAACTAAAAGAGGATTGTTTTTTTATTTTATATATTTCCAAAATACTAAGTGCTTCTTTTATTCAAGTTTATAAAACTCATTTTAGTATTTTAGTATAAAAAAATTGTTTGATTAGTATGTCTTAAAATAGTTTTCAAAAATATATTTTTTTTAGTTTTTAAAAGCTAAAGATGGAGAACATGTGTAATTAGTTTTACTTTTCAATTTTACATTTTTATTTTGAAAACTCAAATCAGAAAAATAAAGTTGTTTTTTTGTTTTTCATTAATAATAATTTTTTAAATATGAAAGTGTTTTTCATTTTTAATCTTTAAAATAGTTTTCAAACAACAATTACGAAACAATTTTGTTTTCTCTTATTCTAGAAAACAACTTTTAAAACACTTTAAAAACTAAAAAACAAAGTCAAACCCTAATATTCTCTCTCACCTTTGTCCCTGTCCATTCTTTCTGTTACCTTCATCACTCCCTCTTTCTATCAGGCCGTCTAAATCATTCATAATTATTTGTTGCATTTCACGTACTTTACAGGAACTAGTTTCCAATAATGGCTTTAACAGTTTGATATATGTACCCAACATCGACAGACCTCCCTGTCCCTTAGGATAAGATCCCTTTATACTCACTGACCATCTAAAGGATAAGATCTCTTGTACCAATCGATCATGGGATTATTTCGTAACAACATCCCCCATTGTGTATTATCCTCCCGTAATCTTCACCTTACAGTATCTTCACACTTTTATCCGTATCAATGACGTATATATGAAATCCCAATCACCTAATCATACGAAGATGAGGGAATCATGTACCCCCCAGGATACCCACTTTCCAAAATAACTATATATATATATATATATATATATATATATATATATATATCCCCTACACCCTAAAAAAGGGTAACCAATATTCACTCCTAAAACTTGATGCTCTCAGTCTAGGTATACTTTCACTAGAGTGAACTTAGATTCGATAAATTTTGGCACAGACTATGAGGCCCTAGTAAAAACATTACCTGCACCCTGTCACTTGAACCCTCCCATCCCAGGAAAGGCACGAAAAACATCCTTTCGCCCTTCCACTAAT
This sequence comes from Psophocarpus tetragonolobus, assembly GCA_037954015.1. Lineage (NCBI taxonomy): Eukaryota > Viridiplantae > Streptophyta > Magnoliopsida > Fabales > Fabaceae > Psophocarpus > Psophocarpus tetragonolobus. The sequence continues at coordinate 93,613,839 of CM075688.1, forward strand.
GACGATGAAGAACATCCCACCATGGAACAAATACTGCAAGAGCTAGCAGAGCTAAGAAGAAAAAACGATTAAATCACCACCAGAGATGACGTAACAGAGGCGGAACTACAAGCCTAAGCCGTTAATCTATGAAGGTTCGAGGGACAACACACAAGCAAAACACCCAGGGATTTCCAACCTTTCTCAGCCAACATCTTCTATGCCTTGATCCCTCTACACTACCTCGTCCCCAAGATGAAAGCCCTCGAAGGGAACTCCAACCCTGAGTAACACTTGAAGAACTTCCAAGCCTAGATGATGATCAACGGCGAAAGGGACCCCGTTCACTGCAAAATGTTCATAGGAACCCTCAAAGGTGCTACCCTAGACTAGTTCAGTGCACTTCCTGATTCCTTGATACACAACTTCGAAGACTTCACCCACCTGTTCATCCAGCAATACTCTGCCAACAAGTGACGACTTACCATAACAAATGACTTGTTCGACATACGCCAACGACACAACGAGTCTTTGAAGGGGTTCATGACACAGTTCAACAATGTGATCGTGTGAATCCCCAACCCGAGTGAGGAGATGGAACTTGCAGCGTTCGACAAGAGATTATGGTCGGGGCCTTTTGTCAAGTCCCTAGTTTGTCAAAGACCCACTTTGCTGGTTGACATCTTAACCAGGGTTGCATGTGAAATAGATGCTGACGAAGCTATGTAGCACAAATGAGAATTTGAATGGTGGTGCCAACATTGTTGGGATGTCTAAAGATTAGCCTCAAGTACTATTTTCCTATAGGGTTTTTTAACGAGGTCTAATCGCCACTATTCATAAGAGGCCTTTAGTAAGGTTCTGCTGATCTACAAACAATGAATAAGGCATAAGAGACCCTTAGTAGGGTCCTTCCGATCTACAAGCAATGAATGAAGCATAAGAGGGCTTTAGTAAGGTCCCGCCGATTTATAAATGATGAATAAGGCATAAGAGACCCTTAGTAGGGTCCCACCGATCTAGAAGCGACGAATGAGGTATAAGACGCCTTAAGAAGGTCTCGCCGAACTACAAACGATGAATGAGACATAAGAGGCCCTTAGTAGAGTCCTGCCGATCTACAAACGATGAATGAGACATAAGGCCCTTAGTAAGGTTTCACCAATCAACAAACGACAAATAAGCCACTAGTTTGATCACAACAAACAAGCGATGATAGTTTACCCCTTACCAACGAGGAATGAGTCACACCAAAACCACAAAGGGTGACCCTTTGCCAATGAGCGAAGATAGTCAATCATCTCATTCGAATTAATGATAGTTGATTGTCTCATAAAACTGATCATAATAAGATGCGAAACAACTAATAAAGCTACAATAGTCAACCAGATCATAAAAGTGACTAACCGTCTCGTATGAATTAAATTAACAAATAAAACTAATAAAGCAACGATAACCGACCATCTCATAAAAGTGACCAACCGTCCCACACAAATTAAATTAACAAAAATAACTAAGTCATCCATTCTAATAAGACGTGAAACAACTAATAAAAAAATGGTAGCAGACCATCCCATAAAAGCGACCAAACCGCTCCCACCTAACCACCTACATCACATCATTTCAATTGACCACTAAAAACCGACAGACTTTCACATCAAGCCACCCACAACACCACGCGACGCTGACCAACCCACTTATTAGCCATTTCATGTTTCACTAAGCACTCATGACTCGGGGTTGTGTACCCTTTATGCCCAACATTGACTAACCCCACTTATTAGCCACTTCGTACTTCACTAAGCACTTGTGACTCTGGGGCTATGTACCCTTTGTGCCCAATGCTAATCGACCCCACTTATTAGCCACTTCGTGCTTCACTAAGCACTTGTAACTCCAAGGTTGTGTACCCTTTGTGCCTAACGTCTACCGACCTCCCCGTCCCCTAGAATAAGGTTCCCTTATACCGATAAACCATTTAAAGGATAAGATCGCTTGTACCCGCTGGTCGTGGGATTATTCCGTAACAACCTCCCTCATTGTATATTATCTTCCTATAATCTTCGCCCTGCATTGTCTTCACACTTTTATCCGTATCAACACAATATATCTGAAATCCCAACCACCTAATTGTATGAACGTAAGGGAATCCCGAGCCCCTCGAAGTACCCACTCTTCAGAATATCTATAAATACACCCTCGAAAGGGGTAACCAATATTCACTCCTAAAACTTGATGCTTCCACTCTAAGTATATTCTCAATAGAGTGCACTTAGTTTTGAGAACAATATCATACCATTTTATTAAACATTATAAGTACTCTCTATTGGTGATATCCTACTCCAGCAATGTAGAATTTTTCTTTTGAGAATCTAACACAGGTTATACAAATATATCCTACACTCAAATTAGAGACTATTTAATAGTACTTAACGGTAATCTTCAAAATTTATTAAAAAATTAATTTATAAATAGACATATTATAAGGAACAAACTAACAAGGATATGAATAAAAAATTTTAAGGTGCAGCCAGATCATGTAATGAAAAGACCATTCAATTTTTTTTTTTATTCTTTCATCCCAAACCATAAATTTTTATCGTTTTTCTATTTTTATCATTGATGTTGGCCTTATTTTACATTAGGAATATGTCAATCCTTAGGCATTTTCTTTTAACACCCTCATTTTCTATTTGCACCCCTAATGTTTATATTTTTTTTTGTAAATTCCTAAATATACCCTTATCCTTATTTGATTTAATTTTTTTAATTTATTTTTTTATTTTCTTGTCTTGTTGTGCTTTATCTTGCTACTATTGTGTGCCAAACACAAATTCTCACATTCTGCCCTATTTAAATCCCTAATCATTCTTATAAGTCTTTAGGGTATTATTCATTGATTTAAGCGCTATTTGAAAATGAAAACACGATTTTATTTATATATGATTTTCATGATTTAAATTTTAGGGTTTTGGGATTTATGATTGAGGGTTTGTTTGCGTTTTTATCCAGAACTAACAATATTTACCCTAGACCACCTAGTTCAAAATACGCATTTGGTCCACTTTCAGATTAATTGATCCGGAATATACATAATACATTCCAGATCAACTAATCTGGAATATACATAATACATTATGGATCAACTGATCCGAAATGGACATAATACATTCCGGATCATGTTGTCCAGAACATACTTGCTAAATCTCATTTGCCTTCCGGATCATGTGGTCTAGAATATACTAGCTAAATCCCATTTGTCTTCCGAATCATGTTGTCCAAAATGTAGTTAAGTAGGATAAGAAAAGAGGAAGGTATTTTTGGGTTTTGAAAAAAATTGTAAAGCCCGGAGGATGCGAATAGAAGATAGGGGGAGTGTTAAAAGCAATTGCCCAATCCTTAAATTCAAAGCCCATCAAAGACAAAAGAGAAAAACGTTTTCTCTTTATTGGGTGTGGTTATCCATTTTGTTTGTAATATCTTATTTTACATTATCGAGCAAATTTTCAGAATTTCTGTAATATCCATTTTTTTAATAATATCACATTTAATTTGATATTTTGTTATTTGTTAAATTTAAAATTAAAAATAATCATACATGTCATATATGGTGATTTTAATGGAACGCTCACTAAAAAATAAAATGGAACGAACACGTTTTCTTGGAGGACTAAGGATTATTGAAGGATGTCTTACGGTACATTAAAAGAAGAAAAAAAGAAGCCTTTTAACTAGTTTAAGGTGCCAATCAATTCATAATGCCCCAAAGTAGATGCAAAGACGATGGTGAGCAATCATAATCCAAACGTTTTATTAAAAATGACTTTACCCGTTAATTGTTGATGTAGTAGCGTTTGGAACAAGCCAAGACTAAATCATAAAACACAAAATATAACTTGAACATGGGCACCGAACTTATAGCAAAATTGTAATAGTAACATGCCATTAAGTGGTTCACAACTACCACAATGTACAGTTATTCAACCATTAGTTGCTATGTTTACCTTAAAACTCTTTAAAGATATATTACTGCACATCTCTCTTTTCAATAGAATGCTTCAGGCCTTGAACAAACACAATGAATGAAATCATTCGTTTGGGATGAGATCACATCTTGGAAATTGGAAGAAACATGGGTGTCCTGTGCTTTTCTCAATCCAATATCATCCATCTTGATTCACATGTTTCCCATTCATTAGTCCTCTTGCATTGGTTGCATATACGCGGTATAATAAATGCCGTCAACACCTCTGATTTCCTTCTTCACAGAATCCTAGTGCCTCGATCTTCACCCAGATTTAGAAACTTACACATTCACAATGTTATTTTCTACAACTCTAGAAACTAATAGGGGTTATTTAAAAGAAGCATAAACAGATAGAGAACAATGTAGGTTCATTTTGTTGTCTTATCTGAAGTATCCCAGGCAACAAACATGCAAAGAATTGGCATGTTGTGCTTTCTCAATTAACAATAAGGAAGCTGCTACAGTATAAAAGACAAACTAGCTAAGAGACAAAGCAATACAGATGGGAAACTTCATCTATCGCTATCTCTTTCCACATAGTGCTAGATAGAGAGAAGCAAGATAGCCACTACTCACATGCCCCTCAAGGATTGATGTCTTCCCCATGTGATCACACATGCACGTATTTATACACAATATAATATTTTTGGAACACAAACTAGTGAAATAACTATCACCAGTAATTAAATACATTCTTTTATGTTATATAGCAATATCATCCTTTTCTTCTTCAGTAAAGAACTGCCAAAGCTAAGAAGAGCCTAAAACAATGATATGGTATCCCCAAGAAAAATCTACAACAAATCTTTCATGTTATCACTATTTCTTGTTACAATCTCAATAAAAATGCTGAGCTACTCTTGTCATCGCCAAGGCAAATGAAATAAAACTGAAAACAAATTGAGATCAGGAAATCAAATTAGCAAAACTTAGAAAACAATTATGTAAAAATATACAGTTAAAAAAGGTGAAAAAAAAAAATTACATTCAAGAGTGCCAGATTCCACTCAACATACTGCGGAACCGGTTTGTGGATAGTTTCCTCACAAGCCTCTTGGCATCAGAAGAAACCTCAGCTTCTGCAAGCCTCTCTATGTTTTTGGCATACCCGGAACTCACAATTTTTTTCCTCCCACTGTTGCAACTTGTTAGTGACATCAAGATAGAGATCAACAACTTTTTATTACCTGAATTACCCTCCCCTGGATCCAGCAATTGCAGAAGAAGAGCAATGTTTTGGTCATCCTGCACAAACCTCTTCCTATTTTTTGCCACCATAACCATGCCAGAGAGTGCCTCAGCTGCCATTTCACGAACATCAAATGATTTGGCATTTAGAAACTTCACAAGCTCAGCCATGAAGCCGGCATCACCCAGGGCTTTCTTAGCCTCCTCGGAAGTTTCACACAATCTAAAAGCCACCTTCAGCGCCAATTCCTGAATCAAGATCTCCCCATTTCGAACATAATACATTAGCTGGTTCACAAAGCCATAACCCAGCAAAACAGTAACACAACTAGGTGAACAAAAACACAAATTCTCAATAGCCCTCATCACAACCTCCCTAGTTTTAGACGAACAAATCCACTTTGGATCCAAAACACGCAAAAGAAGACGAACCCCTCCTTCTCTAACCACCATCTGCCTAACCAATTCATCACCAGAGGCAATGTTCTGAATCAACTCAATAGAACTCACCTGAACTGCTTCATCCCTAGACCTCACATGCCTCACAAACGTTGAAACCACACCCTCCTCAACCATAAACCTCTTGATTTCCTCAACACCACAAAGATTCCTCAACACCCCACAAGCAGGACCAACCAATTCCCCTTTACAATCCCCACTCTCACATATCCTCAACAAGGCAGTAACACCCCCATGAGCCGAAACACACCACGCATTATCAGAATTCTCAGTCAACCTTTGCAAACACCTGGCAGCACCAACCTTCCCAACCTCACTCCCACATTCCAAAACCCGAATCAAAGGGGCAATAACGCCAGCACCAACCAAAACCCTTTTGTAAGAATCAAAGGCCGCAACCACAGAAACAACCTTGGCAGCCTCTTGGACAACCTCAACCTCATTAGAACCTAGGAAATCAACCAAAAGGTGAACAAACTCAGAAACCTCAACAACCAGCTTCACATACTTGTCATCCTCCAGAAGAACCTCATGCAAGTTCACCAAAGCTTGTCTCTTCATACCCAAATCACCAACCTTCATTCGAGTCAATAAGTCTCTTAGGTAGAACCTCATGTCCTCTTTGCAAGCTCCAAAACCAGGCCTTGAAACGACGACGGCATAGCCGTGCATTGACACACCCTTCTTGAATATCTGAGACAGCTTCTTAACGTGCGCTTCCAACTTCCCCAAAGTCACGTCCAAGTCGCTCTGCATCAAAAGCTTCCCGCTGTACGACAGATCCACGCACCGCCGCGCCAGCTCCTGGCACTCCTCCGCCGTCATCGTTATCGCCGGGATCTCGCCCGATAGTGATGTCGCATCTCCGGCAACCAGTGCCGATTGGAGCTCCTCCAGCCTGCTCCGAATCAGTTGCCACTTTCCGGCGAAGACCCTGATCGATAAGGAAAGGGAGATCAAGGAAGAGATTATCGCTGTGACTCGCCGGAGACCGCTGCTCGACGCTTTTTCGTCACCCATTTTGTTCTCAGAGCAACCCCATTTCGTTTCCGAGTTCAGTACCAATGTCGGAGGTGAGAGAGAATGTAATGTTCTTCCCACTTCAGATCTATACTTATCCTTAGATTGCATTGCAGTTGATAAAAAATTGTACTCTTTTGATGTTTATTTACCCGAATACCCTCCACTTCAGATCCACTCGTACTTAATTTCGATTTCCACCCAAATATTTCAGTGACACAGTCAACAATTCACTGACATCATCTCATGAATCAACTTAATCTTATACAACTAAGTTATTTAATAAATAAATTATTTTTAGTCATTTAAAAACTTTTGGTTTTTTCTTCAAGATTTACTGACTCATTCCATCTGACACGTAAAAACTGCTTTTATTTGTTTAATGGGACCTTAGTAAAAAAACTAAAATCATGCTTCAAACATTTATCCAAAGATGTTGGCCAATGCAAAAATCAAATTTGACCCTTCCTAAATTATGCTCTATGTATTATTTTGTCTTCCATGTAAAACTATTGAATTGATTTTAGTACACTGAATCTAAGCCCAGCATGTTAGATGTTCTTGTTAGCTAAGGAGAAAACAGGTAGTATAAAAAGAGATGAATATGATTTAATCACAGAATGCCTCTTAAATAGGCAAATACACCGCAGGTGTAAGACACAAAATAACTCACTAGCTTAGAAACACTAAGTAAGACTTGGTCAACTAAAAACACGTCACTTCAGTAACCACCCACTAACAAAATTATGTAGCAACTAAACACCTTAAAATTTGGAAAAACAAGTACTCTAACAACTCAAATAAATATGCAGTAGAAAAACTAACTCATTATCTTGACAGTTCTTTGTGCTTAGTTGGAAGGATAAAAATTTAATGCAGTATGATTAAGTTCTAATTCCATCTGTACGAAATAACATGTGTTAAATGAATTTTTATCTCTTAATGAGATATTAGTGTTTAGTGTACTTAGTAATGCGGAGTAACTTTGTGTTAATGGGAAGCTGAATGAATGGGAAACCCATGGGTATTTTTGTCATTGTAGTGGGAATAGGGCAACTCAATCTGCTGGGTTGAAAAGAAGGACAGAGGAGGTGCAGAAAGAAAGGGAGGGTTCACAGGAAGGTGGTGTCTTTATGCTCTGTGACTGTGAGTGAGGGATTTATTATTTGTGCTTCGGCAAAGATGAATTTGTCTATACTGCTTCTGGTTAATGGAAAATTGAAATCAAAACTTCAGATATGAACTTAAAAGGCATGTAAATCAACAAAAAGACAAGGGAGGTTTATATATTATAAGCATCTAGCGAGCCAGGCGTGCCTTGCAAAATGTACTTTTTTTAAAGATTATCTTCTAGGACACTTCTGGAAGTTATTAGTTAGCGGTTATTTAAGTGAGACGACAAGTCATCAGTTCACGGCTACTTCGTGTAAATACCATAGTAAGAGTCATTCTTTGCAAGTAGCAAATTAACCTCTCTTTTTTTAATATATACTTTTAGTAAATAATCATTTAGGAAACTGAAATCTTTGGGTTAGGAGAGTAATAGTAGTGCTATTAGGAGATCTCAAAGAAGAGGTTGCAAAATTCTATCAACAAGTTGTATTTTTAAGCTTTTATCCATATATATTAGAAAAAGAAATTTTTTATACTACCGGGGCACAAACCCTTTTCAATTCTATGAATTCACTGTCAAAATTAAAATCCATGTTTGAACACTAAATGAAAACTATGGGTTCACGATTTCACATCAAGAACATGTTTTGTTCACATTTGAACATGTTTCCAAACTTGGATGTATTTGTTATTCAACAAGCTTGTTTTAAGTTTATGATCAGTTCAATTTTGCAGAAAAACAGTAGAGCGACTTCTTTATGGAACAAATAAATCAACAAATAAAAGAAATTATGTAGTATCTCCTTTTAGCTGCGTGAAAGTATTGATTGAGGAAAGGATTTACCATCTTCCCATCAACTTCAGAATTCATTTATATGTCGGAGAATATAATTGAAGTCGAACAGAAACATTTATAATTTCGAACAAGTGTCATATTAATTCAATTTAAAATCATTGGGTACATCGCAAAAAAAATATATTGATCACTAAAATGAAATATATATTAGAAAAGAATCAGTTTAGTACGTTTGCGAATGGTCCAACTCTATCTAATGCACTATGTCTGCAACATCATGACATGAATCTTCTCCATCTTAAATATTATTTCTACTGCAATGTTTCGATAAATTTGTTGACAATTGCAGCTAGAGTGAAGGATGAGCGGAGAATGGTATTAGAGCGGCGATTGAATTATAGTTTAGAGTAATGTAAGAGCAGAGGCACAGCTGTGAAGTGAGAATTAATAAGATGGAAAATTCAGATGGACCACACCGTAATGAGGACAGAGGTTTGATTAGGAAAGCAAAAGCAAAGGGGCAGCTTTCAATGGGAATGACACGACCACACTCCTCACACCCCACCATGTGAATCCCTTTGTATTTGCCTTCAGCCAGCAGTGACCTTTCGCATTGAAAGTGGAAGTGACTCTCATAACTAATTAAAAAAAAAGTAACTCTCTTTTCCTACCCTTTTTGTTGCTTGCAAACGGATACCAAACAAGAGTCCAATGAAAGCCAAAGGGAATCCCTATCATACAAGCACCTCCCCACTAAACATCATTTAGCAAAGTAATCTCAACCGTTTGATCAGCTTCAGTTAATAAATCAAATCAAATGATGCATACATCTTAAAAAGTGTGCATGTTTTCAAGAGACAAACGGGGTTCACGAGAGAGGAAGGTCCAAATGGTACTAGCCAGAGGTCACAGGCTCAAAGCAAAAGGGTAAAGCTGCCTCTGTCATGACAATCCCGAAAAAAGCACCAAGATATTGACCAACCATTCCCCACCAACAAGATCATCTTTTACAAAATTTATGGCGGTTTAGTATAGAAAAATGAAGAGCTAAAGCAACCTTGGTACGTGACAAATGGGATACTAGTACCAGGTAAATTAAAAAATAAAAAACAAATACGATGTGATTTGGTGTAAAGTTCCAACAATGTTAAAGGACAAAATTGTTATATGATGTAATGCAGCTACAATACTACGTGCAGTATTCTTTAGACCAGAACTTGGGATTAGCCTGTCTAAAAAACTAAAAAGCTATTTAATTTGATTATTGTACAAAGCAGAGTGCATTATGCATTTGTGCTCGTAGGGTCCTGCTGGTTGAGTGGGGGGAAAACAACTCGTTGGAAACACATGTTATTGCTTCCCATACAACATAATTGCAATTTCAGTTCTGCACATGCCTCAATTCGGGGGCATGGAACCCCGTATCTTGCTCATATGATTGTCAATGTATCTTGGAAGCAAAGTGGGGCCCTTCCTCTCTAATTTCATATTTTCATTCGTTTCTGCACTATACTTGGTCTAACTTACTTTACATCATGCTACATGAATCTAGCTTATGATTCAATTTTAGCTGCTAAGGTTTCTTCCACTTGTGAATGGGTTATGTTTTGTAGGATTTAACTAATAATAATTATCGTTGATCATCATTGATCAATTTCACTGTTAGAACCAAACCAGAAGAGAATTACTGTCTAACCCTTCTCTATGATTGTCCAGAAGAACCGTGTGCGCTATTTTGTTTCTTTTCCCGTTTATGTTAGGTGCAGAATGTAATTAGTTTTTATGCAAAAGCAATGCAGTTCTGCCTTTGAGTAGGCACGAAGTGAAATTTAAGACAGCAGAAAAGTGTGAAAAATACCTTAGCTTTTAAGAGAAATGTGGATATAAAACAACATCTTTTGTTAGTCAACTCAATGCAACAACTTGGGAAATAACAACACTATTGGATGTGGCTACATGGTTTAGTGTTAATTCCATAAAATAAGAATAATATCAATACGTTACGCAAACATTCCACTCATATCATAGAAGATGTTTATATAGAAATTGCTCAATTATTGTCACAATGAATTTGTTTTTAGCTTCAAGCAATCAAATATGGAATATGGCACGTAAAATTTTGACTTCTTTTAAACTACTTAAATATGTCATCAGTATGTTCCTTCCTAAGTAATGCTCGTGATATTTTTTTATATTTATCTTGAACAAAAGACACGAATTCAGATCTGAGAATCTGCACATCATCAACCTCGATGTGATGTATTAAAGCAGTTAAATAGCAATCAATTACTGCTTCTTTTGGACCCATACAATTGTCGAAACCTAAGAAAAGAACCGAAAAAAGTTGGATATGAAACCGACCCCGCTAAGTATCAGTGATCAGCTATTATATTACTTCAGTAATCTAATCACTTTCAATTAGAAAAATGATGTAGTTCAACTTCATTCCAAAATCACCATAATACATTTTCAAATTTAAATTGCCTATACTTTTCATGTCCTAGTTATAGGTACTGAACATCTAATGTATTCTATTTTTCGTTTAATTATAAATGTCCTTGTTCATTTAATTACGTGCCAGGTTAAATGTTGACATATATGTATGCATGAAGTAAGCATGATGGCCAAACATTAAACACTGAGAAATCTTGACTAGTAGAACAGCAATAGTACCCATATGCATCAAACCCAAATCCTATTCACTATCTTGACTTATGAATATGATAATTAATGGTTATGGGGGGATGGACCAGCTGAAGTGCTTGATATTACAACTTATACTGAGAGAAAAATAGAAAATGATGTGGCCAATGGGGGATCATGCGTGGGTCCTGTATAACCAAAACACTATACGGTTATTATTAGCTAGAAATTTGAATAAGATGGCTTGCCAAAACTTTGATTTCCTGTCATAATCCACTAAATAGTGTTATAAAGAGGGAGCAGCACTGACTACTGACCTGTTTATAGATAATTAATTGCTGCATGATCGAATACTAAAACGGTATCTCATGACAACTATTTTAATTTAAACCTCACCATCAAGTTAATGGAACTATTATATATATTACTTAGTGAATTGGGCTGATAATGGTACTGGTATCAGGCAATCATTGAATGAAAAGTGGTTGATTAAAACAGTGAGCAGGGGACCATTGTATATAATGTTTGAATTGAATCATCACTACAAAATTTGTAACTGTTATCAGAGAGACAGAGACTTCTGCTCCTGCCCAACTTGGTAAGAGTTTTATATGGAGGATTAAATTCTAAGACATTTTTTTTTATCTTTTTGAAAGGATAAGACAATTGTTACTATAAAACATTGTCTATGTGTGTGTTTTAAATTTTTAATTCTTTTATTCTAAAATATTGTTAAAAAAAGTTATATACCAAATCAATGTATTCATTACTATTATATTATATATATGTCCTTATTTAATATTACCAGTGTGGTTTATACATTAAAAATTAAAAATCAAAGTATTAAATAAAAACATTTTAGTCAATATAAAAATCATTTTAGTTTCATTAAATATTTCTTAATTTAAACTTTAAAAAATTAGGAAAAGGAGAATATATATATATATATATATATATATATGAATATATATATTTTTTACTATAAATAATTTAATTATAATTAGTTGAGCAAATAAATCATGAAATAATATCCATTTTAATGACTGAAAACATTAAATAGAACCATCTCTGGATAATGTTTGAATATTTATTTGCTCTCAAGAAAAGACAGAGTACTAATCTGATCTCACGTGCAAAGATATCAGAAAACTGATATCTTTAATTATTTATTAGTTTTTAAATATATACAATTTTTAAACATTTTTAATTAGTAAAAAATAATCATTTTTAAATGAACAAAAAGGATTGCAGCGACATTGAATCCGAAAGTATATAGTACTCTCAATATGAACTACATCACGTTTATGGGCTGGGTTTATGAATAATACAGTTTTTGCTTATAAAAATACATCAGGTTTATTTAAATATAAAGAATATAAATAATTCAAAAGGTAAAAATATAATTGAGATTTACTTAAGCTTTGAATAGGTTCAAGAATGATATTATAAAGGTAATTAAAATAATTATTATTTTTAATTGTTGAAGCTATTAAAAAAATATTTGAATGGAAATGTTAACAGTAAAGCGAGTGTAGGGTGGCATGGAGAATGGGTGAGAAGTACAAACGTTTACTTTTACGGTTGACAGTTGAGCACAATAAATTTCTCTCTTTCATGGCCATGTGTTGTTTTTTGTTTCCTTGGCTTAGACAAGTCATCATCATCTTTCCTAAACAATTTTCTTCTTTTTTAAAAAAGCTCATTTGGAAAGGACTCAGGTTTCCATTAGCTAGCTTATACCTTTGCCAATTTCAAAAAAGAAGCTAAGATCACACTCTACCTAAATGCTGTACTAGGCTACTGCTTTTAAGGTTTAGTGATCAAGGAACTAACATGCTTCTATACAAGTCCGTTCTGTTAAAAAAACAAACTATGCCACCGGAAACAATAATTTTTACAATATATAAAATATCTTTCCTTGTTTTAATATATTTTTTTATGTTTGGATACGTTATAATTTATCTAAATATATAATAAATTTAATTTTAAATATAGGCTCAAGATAAATCAGTTTTTTCCTCCAATTTTATTATAAATATCACACTTGTTTAATTTAATTACAAGATTTAAATAAATTTATGTATAAAAATATTTATAATTAAATATGCATCATATAGCTATTCATTACCTCAAATCATAGGCTTATGTTGTTGTTCACATTGCTATAAACAATTTGGTAAGAAAAAACTAATGAATACCTATATTAAACGCAAAACTATTTCATTTTCTATGTAATTGTTATCAACATGTTAAGAAAAAAAAAACTTATAAATGACTATATTAATGTCTCGTTTGAAAAACTTATTTACAGTTTATTTGATCATATAAGTACTTATAAAAGTGTTTGGATAAATTTATAAAAACATTTATACAAGGTTCATAAGCTGTTTAAACTTATTTGAATAAGTTATTTAGAGTATTTTTTTGAAAAAAAAGTTGTTTTAAGCTCTCTGTCTCCCTCTCTCTCATTTTTTTATCTCAACCATTAATTTTTAATTTCAATAACTAAGATTTGTTCTCTCACTCTCATATAAATTTGGTTTTCGCAATATATATATATATATATATACTGTATATTCAAACACAAATAACTTATTGAATTTAAGAATTTACTATAAGCTTCTATATTATAAGTTCTTCCAAACGAGACCTCTACACACTTGTGAAACCTATGTACTTGACGCAAACCAAATAATCATACATCTAGTGATAATTTATAAATGAAAAAAAAAATTGATAAAATGATTTTACATAATTACAAAAATTTTCTCCACTAAGAAAAGTTGAATTCTCATCCTCTTAATTAGAAATGCTCTTTTAGAAAGGTAGACTAAAATTAATTTTCGAAAATTGTAAATATTAAAATTTTTATTAATTACATATGAGAATCATATATTTCCACGAATTTCTAAAATGTTATTCTACCAAACTATCTATAAGTGTGATTAAAAATAATATATATTTGTACGTAAGTAACTTAAGGTCCAGCATGATTTAAGGAAAATGTTTTCGAATTAGACGAGTTCGAGAGGTTTATATGGTTTTTGTTGCTACAACTTTATTGGTGTTGTAACCTAACAATATATTAGAGTATAGTTAAGAAGTTGCAACTAGTTTAGAATTATATAAATCTAGTTGTAAATAATTAGTCAATTTTTACTTGTAGCTTGCCGCTTGTATATAGGCCCAATGAGAGAATTCAATAAAATAAATGTTTTTCTATGACAGCATCAAGCACTAAACAGCTACAGGTTTAGATAACAGTCCACACTACCACAAAAATCACACCAACGTAACACGATATTAATCACGGTATGGAAAGTGCTTCCGTCGTTGTCGTTGATGCTTAGTAGTAATCGATAAATATGATCAAAAAATAAAATAAAGATAAAGATCCATTTATGCAAAATTAAAGATTTATTAACCATTGCAAAAGCGATAGTAAGTTTTACCATATGACACCATTCTCCTACTGAAAATTGGATAGCTTTTACTATAAGATGCATTATGATTTTTTTAGTTAAAAATGACTTCAGTTGTGACCTTCCATATTTATTATATTCTTGCAAATCACAAAAAAATTATACTTTTTTGTCGGTTTTTATTGGTCCAAAATTGTTCTATCCATCAGTAGTTTTGAAATTTAATGTTATTATGAAACATGGTGGAAAACTTCAAATGTTATTATGAAATATGGTGGAAAGCTTCACGAGCAACATAATTGTAACCACATCTCGTAAGAAATAACATGTGCACCTCTTTCTTCTAATTCAACACATAACTCACAAAAATCGTCCTCCTTTGATAAAATTTTTTGTTTCAACAAATTAGTTCTCATTGTCATCCTATCAACAAAAACTGATAAATATATTGAGTCGTATTCTTAAGATTTGTAAAATATTTTATAATCTCAACTATACTAAGTAAAACTTATAAAACAATCATGTACATTTGGTGGATTTTATAATTTCAATATTGCAATGTAAATTGCAAGTATTTAAAATATAATAATGAAAATGAATGTTAGGATCAATTTCATCTATCTTATTCCTTTGTCATCTTTTAATTCTCAATATATGAATTTCATTATTCAATGTTATTGAGTTTATTAAATTATTTCAAATTAATTTGTTAATACGAAAATTCTAAGGATCCTATTTCAATAATCAATGTTTGACTATCTAATTAGAAATCTTGTATTAAGATCAAGACTTTTTTTTAAAAGGGCAAAATTTTATTCAAGATACATGAGGTATTTGCAAATTAGATAGCTAATACAAAATAATCAATAAATCTAAGTTTTCAACCCGTTGAAACTAGAGACAAATGTGGAGCCAGAAATAATCCCAGGCATTACCCTTTCAAAACCTAGTAAAATAGTATTTAACTGACTAATAATTTCAAATCTATTCCTAACATTAAGAATCATTAGGTGATATGATTCAAATAAAATTTCATAAATATTTTTCAATTAAATTCTAAATCTAAAATCATAAGATAAGTGATTAGTTCATCTCAAACATTAAGAACATAATCAAATCACTAACATTATTTTGTAAAAATCTAATAGTTATAATAAATAATTAATCTTAACAATTAGATTCTAAGAGAATAAATGTTTGGATCGACAGTAACTTCTTTAGACTTCCTCTCTCTATAGAGGAGGAATTTACTTACTTCAATAGTAAGTTTAAAAAACTTATTCTTCATTGTAATTATTTATTTTCTTGAAATCTAATAAAAGATAAAAAGAAATTGATTTTATCAACTCTTTTCTAAGAACACAAGTTTCTCCTTTGTTCTTTCTTCTTTCTGTGGTCTTGATACTCTGTTTTCTTTTTCTTTTCTTGTATACCTTATAAATTTTTAAATAGTGATCATCTACTCAATGGAATTGAATCCACTAAACAAAATGCAAATTTTTCAACCTATGAAAAGCTCAAACCATTGGACAAATTGGAATCCACTCGACGATTTCTCCTTCTTAATGTACTTGTCCAGTCAAATTATGCTCATGACAAAGAGTAATTATTCAATTCTTGCATACTTTGTCCATGTTTGACAGTTTTGTTCCAAATTACAAATATAATTTTTCTTCATGTGCATAGAAATTTGTTTTTCTAATTAAAGTTGAGTTTTATAAATATTTTTAAATAGTAGTTATATAAGTATATAAAAATAAAAATTTTGAAGTAAAAATGATACTTAATCGGTTAAACAGTTAGTTGTTATTAAAAATACATTGGTTTTCAATTGATTTGATGGCTTCTTTTTAAGGTTTATCATATTTCATTTGCATTTATTTTTGTCATTAATAAATAGCAGCTTCATGGGGTGCAGGCAGGTTTACAATTAGAATGCATGATTAAGGATTGTGCTCGGCCTATGATTGTTGTGCATGTCTAATGATAATGATGATAGCTATGAGCAGCTAGCATGTATATCTCAGAACAAATTATAAATATATTCTTTAAATTTAATAAAATTATAGATGCATATTTTTATAGAGCTTTCTTATTTTTATCTATTTATTCTAGTTGTAACTTTTGCACGTATGAAAATATTTTCTCTTAAATCTTACGGAAACATTTCTTTAAAGGTGTTTTCTGTTTTTATTAATAAATTTTCTTTTGTTTATAAAAAATTAAAAAGAGATTCTTACTTAGTGGAATACTATTTTTTTTAACTGAATGAGCAATAGCCCATATAAGACTATCATTATTGTAATTAAAAAGAGACCTACATATTAAAATTTAATTTCTGAAAAATGATTAATTAAAATTTAAATGATTTGCACTTACGATCAACTAAATATAGGACATCAACCTTTTGAAATACTAAAAATCACAACAGTTTTTTAGGAAAAGTTGCTTATGAAATTATTTTTGTTATTTATTAAAATTATAATGGTATTAACTTTTATCCCAATAGTTGATACTAATTTTTCTTTTGATTGTTATGAAAAATTAAACCTTCATTTTTTTCTCTCAATGTAAAAAGTTCTAAATTTAAATCCATAGAATGGAGTGAATTTTTTTTTTTGTGAATAAAAAAAAATTCATTTATGGAATGAATTAGTAATTGGTTTTATAGTTTTTCATAATTTCATTTATTATACTTTTTTAAATGGTTATTTAACAACTTTTATTTTGTATAAATAATATATAAATAAAATAGCAAGAATTAGAAAATAATTTTAATGAATAAGTTATAGTTTTAGTAAAATATGTCATTTTTCATTTTACTATTAATTATTTTTTATAATAATTTAAATTATTATAGCAATAATTCATTTATATAACTATTAATTAATTAATAATAACAATTACTTGCTTTACATATCTTCTATTCTTAAATTACCCTTCCTTCCATATGTATAACTTTCTTTTTATCTCTCATAAACTTCAAATACATAATTGTTACTAATTTTTTTAACTATTTTTTCTTTCTTTTTTTTTACCTTAAAAGGCACGAAGGGTTTCTTTTCGCCTAGTTTATAATAATTATAAAATTATTAAAATATGAGTATGAAAATAAATCCCTATTCTGCTATCCTACAAAGATGGGTTTGAATTCGAGCGTAGAGAATGTAAATATATCCCTAAAATTGTCCTCTATATTATAATTTTATAAAATTATTTTTAGTATTTTAATATTTAAAAATTAAAAAATCTGTTTAGTTACTGTTTTTTTAAAATAATTTTTGAAATAAAAATACCGTAAATAGTTTTACTTTTCAGCTTTTTATTTTTATTTTAAATTTTAAAATATAATAAGAATATATTTTTTTTCATTAATAAAATTTTAGTAAATATGAATATTTTTTTTATTAACACTTAATAAATTTTTTTTTTATTTTTTCGAATTTTTTTTAAATTTTTTTTTTAAAAACTGAAAAACAAAATAAAATCTTTAAAATAAACTGATAGCATATAAAGCCTTTTGTAAACAAAACAAAAATTAAAATAAAATTTTATAAAGCTGTTAACAAATAACTTGTAATATGTTTGTCTTTGGATGTATTTGGAGTGCGGATGTGATTTAAATTTTGGTTCAAAACAGATTTGTTTATCAAGAGTCATTTAGCCATGAAGAAGTGAATGCCATTAGAGGAACACTAGAATTGGATACTTGCTTCAAAGTGGATCATTATTAAATCTAGTTTGAGCATTTGGGAATTAAAGGGGAATTGCAGAAAAAGGACAACATAAACATGAAACATTTCAACAATTTTATTGTTTTCTAGATTGTGCCGTTGTACTTGTGTTTCCATGGCCTACCTCCTCATTAATTTAAAAAAACAACCGGCGTAGCTTTCAAATGTTCAATTCTTATTTTGGTTAAGGTGGCTACCGAAGATTATAATATTTAAATTCGATACTCTAAAACTGTGAAATGATGGTCGTTAATTGGACAAAAATCGAGATAAAATGCACGCGTATCACAAATGTCTCCAGTTTCTTTACCTTTTTCCAAACAACAAAAGTCGTTGCTCTGGGACCCTACCAGAACCTTCAATTTCATCTGAAATTGAACATTCTAATTAATCTTTGATTTGGCTTCAAAATAATTTACTGTCAACATTCTTTACTTAAACAACTTATTTTATTATTTAGGTGAAGAAATTGCTTGAGAAAGAAAACGTCTTTTTTTTTTTAAAACATCGATAAAAAATCGACTGCCGATTTTATATAGTTTTTTTTTTCAAATTTATTTTTTTCAACTTTCAAAAGTTTTTTTAATTTGTTTTTTATGTATGTTTTTTTAAACCATGATTTTTAAAAATAATTTTTTAAACTTTTTTAAAGTTATTTTATATTTTATTTTATTTTTCATTTGTCTTATTTTTACAGTAATGTGTCTTTTTGAGTTAATTTTTTTTAAATGTTTTGTAATTTATTTTTTAATTTATATTTTTAAATTAAATTTTTAAAACATAATTTTGAAATTATTTTTAAAATTATGTTGGTATAAGTTTTTAAGAACATAATTTTTATATATCAGAAATGTTATTTTTAAAATATTAGTTTTGTTTAATCATATTAAAATAATAATTTATGTAAACTCTAACATAGTTAGTCTTGTAATAAAAAATAATAGTTATTTACTTAATAAATTCAAAAATAAAATTTTAAAAAAATTTAAACAAACATAAACAACTTAAAAATTAATTCAAACAAATATAAAAAAATAACAAACAATGTTAAAAAAAATTAAAAAATAAATTAAAAATTGTAAAAATAAAAAAAACTATAAAAAATCATTTGCTAAATAATCAATTTTTTAAAGGTGTTTAAAAAATGGTTGAGAAATCGATTTTCAACGATCGACGTAAATAATAAAATATATTATTTAGATAAATAATATAGATGTGATATGTTATTTTACTCCTTCACAACTTATTTATCACTTTAAGAGTGCAATAAAAGATATGTTTTTCTTTCTCTCTTTGGTAACGTGCGTTTATATTTTGTTTTTTTTTTTTTCACTTTCATTAACAAAACACAGTTTTATGCGTTTTGTATATTTATTTCTTAACTTCAAAATATTTTTTTGGAAGAGTACTTTTCAGGATAATTAAAAATATATTTTTTAATTTATATATTCTATTTTTCAATTTTAAAAATTTCTATGTTCAAATTTTTTAAATAGGAATTTCCAGTAATCTTAAACTGCTCATTATCATAGATTTAATCATATACTTGTATAAATGTGATGGTATGATATTTAAATGGGTTAATATCCTAGCAAATGTCTACATCAACAAGTTTGAGGTGTGTATAGATGGTAGATACCTACAAAAATACTTTAATGCTTAAGTTAGAAAGAAGATTTGACCTTAGATAAATTAAAGAAAAGATATAGTACATTTGTCAACAAAATGAGGATATAACAAAGAGTAAATGAGTGAACTATGAATAATTGTCCTATATTCATCTGATTACCTTTTGAGTTTAGGTTGAGTAACTAGAGTTTTATCTTACATGAGAGAGAATGCTAAAATATTTAGTCAAAACATGACTTTTGTGTGTTCTTTCAATAGGGTAAGGGTCTTCATGCAGACCCCAACTTATTGTCGGACTCTTAGTAGTTTTAGGTGTCTTTTCTTGGATATCCGAAGGACTCTTTAGCCCTAAAAAGAGTAACTCAACTGATATTGGTTATTCTTTAAATTAAATTTCAAGTGTTCAACAAATTGGAGGACTCTAAATTGTAGTGATAATTTTTTTTCAAAAAACTAAGAGTTTAATTAGTACGTACTGTAGTATAAAAAATTTTATATTGACATCCCATCACAATCTTTTATTTACGATAAGTTTGTTAACTTTACTAATTAATATTTTAAAAATCATATAAATAAAAAAATGTGATTAAACGTCAATGTAATACTTTTTTATACTATCTATGCATACTAATTAAAATAAAAAACCTAATTGTTTCTCTAAATCACTTTCATTACAAAAATGTTTATTCAATTTTTTACTTTATTTTTCTTATCAACTTTTTATTCAGCATTAATACTATCTTAAAATGAATTTTATTAGTTTTCAATAAATAAATAAAATAAATTTTATGAGTTAAGGGTTTAACTCAATCAAGCAGATAAGTGAATGGTTGTAAATATTATCTTTTTTAAAAAAAAATTACCAAACAAGGCTATGTGAGAACTCGACAGTAGCACTTGCAGTAACATTGATTTTTTTGTAAATACCATTCCAATTAAATGTCATTATTTTTACATTTTCCTATTTTTTAAATTCTACGAAATTGTTAAAACTGTCCATTATTTTAAATTTTTAAAGAGCTGTGGAACTTATGGTGTAATTAACATGAACAGTTATTATTAAATATTTTAATTTGTATATTTTTTAAATTTAATTCTTTCATTTTTTTAATAGTTTTTTAATTTATAATCCTCTACATAGTATAATTATTATTCTTTTCGTTTTTTATAGTTTAAAGACTCACTTTTTTTTTCATGCATTCTTTTTCTTTTATATTTACTTTTCCTAATTTTTATATTTCTTCAAAATTTAAAAGTTTATCACCCACTCTCTAAAGATGCAATGTGTATACAACATTTAGTTGTATTTTTATTTTTGTATAAAATGTTGATTAATTAATATGCTTAATTGATTTATGATCAGTTATGCTTAATCAATTGTTGCATTTATTTTTTTATTTTTATTTCTACGTTTATATTTTATAGTTATTTCCTCCTCTCCAAATCAATTTAGTTTCTTATACACATAATTAGTTTTTTTCATTTAATTTAAAATATAATACTTGACAATAAACCAAGTTCTTAATTTAATGATAAAAACCAAAATTTTAATTAAAAAATCTATCCATTTCTTAATTAAAACTGTCTTTATTAAATTAAAATATCTATCATTATTAATAACACTTATCCATTTTTATCGTTTAAAAACTATCAATTTGAAAAGTTTGCGGAAGATATACTATTTATACTGCTTCTTATATTAGAAAAAAAGAAGTTTAAATTATGCTAAGATGGTTACTTCGGTAACATTACTATTTAGTTCAAACTTTATATTTTTAGATTTAATTTTACTTTTTTTTAACAAACAAAATTTTCTTATTACTAAATATTTAAAACGTGCTAATTTTTTTTCAATTTTAGAATTTGATAAAGAAAGATGTTGACCACAAATAAAAGTAACATTTTTATCCCAGCCAATTTTTGCATTTCTTTTATTAAAAAAAAATAAACAAAGTATTTAATTTATTTTCTTTATTTATGAGTTAGTTACATTTTCATATCTTTAATTGAAAGAGAAAAATGATCATATATTGTTAGGGTAAAAAGTTTTACACTAAAATTTAACAACAGTCTTTATTTATAGTAAGTTTGTTGATTTTAGGGTTTGAACATTAGAATTTGTTGATTTTACCCATTAATACTTTAAAAATCATATAAATAAAGAATTGTGTTTGAACGAGTTCGTTAGGATTTGTTGATTTTACCCGATAATACTTTAAAAATTATATAAATAAAGAATTGTGTTTGAACGTTAATATAAAACTCTTTTACACTGTAAATGAATACTAATTAAATTCAATTGAAAATTTAAAACTAACAATAGTAGTCATGATAATAAAGAGCTTTTCCTCTCAAATCAAGATGGACTTACGCACTTAATTTATTTTTTTGTAAAAGGTATGGTTAGAGTCAAACTGAAGCATTACCAAAATTACAAAGCAACATACAATTCAAATCTTTATGATAAATAGTAAATAGAGATTTTTGGAACATAACTAAATAGAGAAATATCCTGGTCTGTGGACAATTCTAGCTTGGCAAAATTGTTAGTGAGCAAGTTCACTTCACGGAGACATAGGTTATGTTGCATTGTAAAGTTTTCTTGCTACTTCTGTAAATACACTCCACTACGGGAAAATACATGTTGTCAAGTGCACAACTTTCATCCAGTATCTTAATGCTATTGAGAGAGTTAGATTCAACAATAGAGGCATAAAACCCATACTCATATGCCACCATCAAGGCTTAAAAGATAACCAACAACTCAACTTTGTCTACGTGACAATATGGTATCTTATGAGTGAATCAAGAAGAACATTGTCCCTGTGATCATGTACTACACCTCCAACAATTGTCAATCCATGGGTATTGAGAATAGTCGCATAACAGTTTATTTTGTTCATGCCTGTAGTTGGGGGTATCTAAATAGCTTAGTGACCTAAGTTAATATATTGCGCTTCATTATCTTTCATGGTTAAGCTCATGTGATGTATATCCTTTAGTTCTCTAACAAGTGATGTTACAGAATAAACCACCTAGTCATCAAAGTGTCACTGCCTTTAAACGTGTACTCATTCTGCTTCCACCATACTCCGTTGATTCTGAATCCACTTTAAATTTGACAGCATCCACAAAGCAAACTCTTGTTTCACGAAACATTGGAATACCTACTGTACCAACTTTCCTCCAAACTTTAACAATGTGGACACAATCTCATAAAACATGCATCATGGTTTTCTTATGATGGTCATAAAGAGGAGAGTTAGAATTATAAGTTATTTGTCCATTGTACCTCAATTCATTTATAGGGAGGACAACATAGGCTAGCTTCCAAAGAAAAGTACAGATACATCCTAGGTCATCCCATTTCCCGAGTTTATTAAAGATAGAACTATATTGTGTATTATTCTATGGCAGAAGGCTTTCATAAGTCATTTTAGTGGAAAACATGTTATCTACTTCCCTCGTCCAATGTTGAAAGTCAGCTACCTGATCACCTCTAAGAGCCTTAATTGAGCATAAATAGTTCACCAAATTTGTTGGCAAAAGTGTTGATAATTTTTGGACGTCTTAGGACCCACCACTAAAAAACAAGTTTTATTATTTATTTAAATAAAAATATTTGCAGTATACCAATTTGTTAGGGAGTCATGCCTATATACCGAATTATCATTCCAGAAGTCAATCTCCCTATCATTGCCAACTTGTCAAATGATAAGTTAAGTTGCTCTAAGATTTAGTAATTCTCTCTAAAATTTGTGCCTTTTCAAGCATGACCAATGAGAGGTTTAGCAGTCCTTTTACATTTTTACTTGGATCGAGCAAGTTGAACCACAAATCAATCTTGCCTTCTTTAGTTTTACAGAAATGATCCCATCCAAGCCACTAAACCTTACACACTTAAAATAGAATGAATGATATTCCTTTTTAATTTTAACAGTAAATATAATACAAATTGGTAAAATTATCATCGAGTGCATCTTTAATTATCTATACTTTTCTATTTAATTAACATATATACAAATACATAATAAGATAGATAGTCTCGTGTTTTATGTTTCTATGATAATAAATTTTTGCTATGTTAGGTTGCAATATTTTTTTAATTTTGTTTAAAGTTTCTAAAGCTCTTTAGTAACACTGAAAAGAACTTCAAAATACTTTAATAAGCAATGATTTAAATACTCAAGAAAAAAAAATCCAATATGAAAAAAAAATTATTAAAAATTTAACACAAAATAATGATTGAGAAATATATTAGGATCCCAAATATATTTCAGCCTATAATAAACTGTAAAGTACATAAATTTTAATGCATAAAAATATGATAAAAAAATAAAAATGTTGACACCCAAAGACAATAACATGTGTTTCCACAAGTCACTAAAAGTGTAAGTCTACTGGTATATTTTGAACATATACCATAGTTGCTCCAAGTAACTATCTTCAATATATGAATTTTAATTTCTACCTCTTCAAATTAATTTGTTTGTTTATCTTTTCAAAATATATTTAAAAGATAAAAAAAATAATATGAAAAGTGTAGAAATCAAAATTTTCTCAATATACTAAAAGAAAATGTATTGGAATATTTTTGTTTTGAATTAAACCAAGAAAAGATTTTGCAAGAAAGAGTAATTAAAATAACAGGTATATAATATTTTCTTATTACGAGGAAAGATTCAACTTAGTTGCAGTCAATTCCCTAGGCAAGATTGGAAAGAAGAACAAAAGATTAATCATAAAAAGAAGAATGATTAGGTATGAGAACAAAGTTAATGTGCAAAACTTGAAAACCAACTAATGGCACGTCTCTAATAGAAAATGGGGACTCGGGGGTGAGGATTCAACAACCTGTGTCGTGCGTAATGAGTTCGAAAAATTTGAAGGGCTGGGAGTCTGCTTCCTTACTTATTCAAAGAATTAATGGAATCGAAACAATTTTTCTATATGAAATTTATGATCAATGAGCTCTGCTACACTGCCAATGCAAGACTGTGAAAGATGTTCAATTCCCTCAGATGCTACTGGAGTCCCTTCCAAAAATAAAACGTCTTGTCCAGTCTGAAACAACCAACGCTCTTGTACGCCAGCTTACTTGCTTGCTGTTCAAACGATTAATTGAAGCTAAATAACTTTGCAGATAATAATGTCTTAATATTTAAAAGGTTTTTGTGAATATAAGAAATGCTAAAAAGAATACAGTACCTTGCATAGACAGAATACCATAGCCATTGACTGCTATGGCCAATTGAAACCCAATCTCCAGGAAGCTGGGCAGCTGTCTGCTCTCCTCCCAAAGGGGCGAATTGACCTAAATGCTTGTACCTTGGGGAACAATCAGCAATGTGTTAATGCCAAACAATAAAACATTAACCAATGGAAAACCTTCAAATCTGTATCAATGTAAGCATAATTTGAGAAAGGTACAATCTGTATTGTAATTGTACCTGAAGGGTTTGAACCGATGGCGACCTTCTCCCCTGAACCTGAGAGGACCCTCTGGATTGTTTTCACACTCTTCCACCCGGTTAAAACACTTGGCCAGGTAAGTGCCTTGCTGAGATGCAACCTGTCATCAATTTTCATAAATTCAATGTCATATCAAGGATAAGCTTGCATATTATAAACACCGTTGTGAATGCCACACGCAAAGTATAATTCACGAACCTGGGCTGTTGCAGGAAGAAATTTCATCTGAGAATCCACTTTGGAAAGTGCTGTTTTGAGTTCTTCGATATTCAGTTCAATTGATTCTTTTTTATTATCTCCCTTGGCTTCCTTCAATAAATCAGCTATGTCGCACATTTGTTTATTCTTCAGATATAGCTCAACCTGTGGGTATCTTTCACAGATATCTTTTATGACCTCTTGAAATTCTTTGACGGTAAGTGTTCCAGAATTGTCTTTGTCAGCCTTCTTAAATATCGCTGCAATATCTTCCTAAAGGGGCAAAAATCAATTCATAATCAACAGAAAGAAAGATAATTTTGAATAGAATTCTATAATTGTGAATTAATTCAGCTTTTTAAGATTGTCAACTAAGCAAGCGTTCATAAAACATGTCTTTTAAGAAGAACAGAACAAAGAAACTGATAAAAATCAAAGCCAGGAGAAAAAACTAAACTGCATTTATGATACTGATTAGCTTATAGATAAGAATGCCACGTGCTAGCGTATGGAGACGCTAGGAAGGAAGTTAATTAAGTATTGATGGAAATATTGTATTAGGTACCATGACTTTTCGCTGGTTTATCGTAGCACAATCACCGAGCGCATACACATTGTTGCACCCTTCAACTCTCAACCATTCATCTGTAGCTAGCGCACGCCTGCTAGTCTGTTCATTAGAGATAATGCTAAGCGAATGACAAATGATATTGAATTTTTTTGCTGGATGATAGATAAAAATTACAAGAAAAACATGATACGGAATTATGAAATAGCACAGATGCAAAGTCAAATTTCTCAATAACGCACCTGACCAATCTGTGTCATAAAATCTTTAATAAATGGACGAGTGCCAATACCAGTTGACCAGACAGCCATTCCATAAGGAATTGTCTTAACCTCTCCTCCATTTTTCAGCTCTTTGGTTGAAATTTCTTTCTCAGACACCTTGACAACCATGGATCCCGTTTTAACGTCAATCCCATCTCGTCGAAACTTGTCTTCAGCAAAAGCAGTGATTCTCTTGTCAAACCTATGAGAATAGAAATCATACATATCAAGTGTAATCAAATTAAATAAAAAAGATTGAAGCAAGGTATTATATGTCCACTGATGAATTTAGAAAACTATATGACAACACAAGGTATCATTGGAAGATGTTACTAATAATAATTAAAAAAAATTACGGTTAAATATCACATCCTTACATGCCCAAGATATGATCTCCGGCCTCCAGAATTGTAATTTTCACTAAATCTTTTATCCCAGGATATAAACGGACCAGATCCTCATTGACAAAATCATAAAGTGAGGCTGCAAACTCTACTCCAGTAGGACCACCTCCAACAATAGCGAAATGAAGAATTCTCTTCTTCTCGTCTTCACTTAAATCGGGCAAATTTGCTCTCTCGAAGCAATCGATAACTGTTCTTCTAATCCTTTGAGCATCTTCAACTTCCTGCGTACCCATCCATGAGATATCAAAATCCAATAGCGTGTCAAAAAGCATAGAATCCAGTTAACAACACAGTCATCATCCATAATAACAACAACGCGTTGATTTGACTCCTCCTGACTATTTTCTTAACTTAATAAAGCTTACTTAAATTCTGTGCAGTATATAAACATGATAAGAGTAAGGAAAAGAATACCTTCAAAAAATGGCAATTCTCCATTACTCCAGGAGTATTAAATGTGTTGACATTGGCGCCTACGGCGATTATTAGATAGTCATAATCCAGAACAAATTCTTCTTTCGAATCTTTCCCATTCAAATTATTGTTCACACTAGATCGGCAGTAAACTTTCCTATTTTCTGCATCAACCTTGAAACATTCTGCTTCACTGAACAGTACGTCCACCTTTTTCTGCTGAAAGAAAACAAGAAAAAGGGACTAGTTAATGTTCTCATCTTCAGAATCTTCTATAACGCTAGTGAAAAACATGTGATGAACAGCGATGAAAAACTAATTGTTAGCGTACAAGATTGCCATAGGGTTTCTTATGAGCTACAATATTGTTAGCGTACTCAACAGAAACCAATTATTGTACAAAGAGAAATATGGTATTCTCTGAACAGAATGCAAACTTCACAATCAAGTCACGCATGATGCATCCATACATGATTCATAGGCACTCAAGAACAGAACTCTGTTTATATCACGGAAAATACAATAAAATGATGTCAAGAAATTCAACGGAAATGCAGTTAACTAAGAAACGGAATACTCTGTTCTTTCTGAAGAAAGAAAAACATTATATTTAAGTAAAAGAACATTTGTTATGTTAGAAGTGTAAAATTGAGTAAATTCTTATAAGTTAAAATAATTAAAATATTCACTAATAACATTTCTATCTTTTTTTTTAATGAATAAATTAGTAACTTACACCTGAGATATATATAAATAAATTTGTAATTATAATTTACTAATTTATTTTTTATAATTGCTAGCTTACATCCACCTATACCCACCCTATATTTTTTAAATTTTGTAATTTTGATATGTCAACTTCATTTTACATAATAAAATTATGTTTAGTTTTGATGCTAGCATAAAAATATTTTTAGAATTTAGAGTATAACCCTATTAAGAAATTATGCTGGATATAGTTTTAAAAATAAATTTTAGAAAAATCAATAATTTTTCTTATATGACAATTTTTTATTTAATAATAATTTACATTGTAAAACACATTTACATTATGAATATATTTTGATTAAAATTTATACATTTTCATTGTTTATATTATTTAATATTTAATTGTAGTGGTATAGATATAAAAACAACACGGTAAAATACATATAATATAACCCCGGATAACATGCTGCAAAGAGTGCACAATTTTAGAAAAAATAAAATAAAATTATGGTGGCAAGTAAAACATAAAGTCGGCTTGAGACGGAAAAGGTACTTCAAAAATGACTCAGAAAGGGCAAGAAAGAATATGGGGTTTTAAAATAAAATGAAGACCTTCTTAAAAATGTTGCGAACTGGCTCCACAATGCTGCGCGCTTCGACGGTGCCGCACGTAACGCTAGGCAGCAAAGGAGTGAATGCGAAATAGTTACGAGGCGAAACCACTTGAATCTCATATTTCGGATTGTTCAGATTCTTCAAGAAACTTGTGGCCGCCCATCCAGTTCCAAGCACTACAACCTTTTTCTTCTCGGTAACTGCCTCTTCAGGTGCAACACTCTCAGCATAAGCCCAAAGACCACCACCACTGCATAAAATATACATACACATTCATGTATACATATAAATAGTATAACAAATTAATTATAGTAATATATTTACTAATTTAAATTAATTTTCTACGATAGGTAAAATAAATCAATATTATTTTTTAATAATATAATGTGTGCATATGAGATGTTAATTTAGATATTTAAATTGTATAAAAATATGAAATTAGATTTTAAAGTAAAAAATTGCCTAAAGTTGAAAATAGCTTTACTAGCCTTATCAGATTAGAGATCTAGAAGTTTTTATAATTCGAGAACTAGAAAGTTAACCGGAAATCTTACTTCTAGATTAGGAGCAAATCTAAACACTTATTAATCCAATCAATCAAGTCAAATTATTTTTTTCATTTGATATCTAATTAGAA
This sequence comes from Psophocarpus tetragonolobus, assembly GCA_037954015.1. Classification (NCBI taxonomy): domain Eukaryota; kingdom Viridiplantae; phylum Streptophyta; class Magnoliopsida; order Fabales; family Fabaceae; genus Psophocarpus; species Psophocarpus tetragonolobus. Next base: position 93,643,131 of record CM075688.1, read on the forward strand.
GTGTAAATAGACATATCGGTGATTCATAGTCATAGATACACATAAATGATAAATGAAAACAAAGAATGGTCTGAAACAAAGGATTCAAGAGAAGATCGTAAAAGATACTAGATATTTATTGAAATGCACGGATCTAACTTAGAAAAAGAAAAGTATGAAATAGGAATGATAATTATGGAATAAGAATAATGAAAAAAGAATTATATGACGGTATACCTTACGGCTGTGCAGAGCAGCAGAAGCTTAAGATGCGAGGGATTGTGAGCGGCGAGACGGTGGAAGAAAGTGACAGTGGACATTTTTATTTTTGTCACAGCCAAAATGTACGTGTCCCAAGTTCCTGGAAGAGAAAAGAGAGAGCCAAAAATAATGGGAATGTGTTTTTAGGGCTGTCATGAATCATTCCATAAGTTTATTTTATTCTATGCCCAGATTTGCCCTTCTTTTGACTTGGCGGCCAAGTTTGGACTTTAGTATTTGGTACGGCCACAAACACCACTCTCGTTTTTTTTTTTTTCTTTTTTTCTTTTCACACTCTATTTTAATCTTTTCTTAAATGAGAGAGAAAAGAATTTGTTTGGTCAGCAGCGTGCCGTGCTTCTATCCCCGCTGTCCAGTTCACTGCACCACTTATGAATAAACTCCTTCAGCTTGTTAAAGCTAAAGTGGAATAATTCTATCATATTTGTATTTTTTCTGTTTTCATTTTAATTGTAAAATTACTTTAATTTTAATTTAAAACCCTTTATTAATAAAAATTGAATTATTTTAAAATAAATATTTTGTACAGTTTATATAAAACAATTTTTTACTGTTATTTAATTATAATTTATTCTATCATTTATTTTAAATTTATACAAAATGTAATATTCATTGACATCAAATATCAAATTTATTCGACTTACATGTTTAATAATTTATATATAAAATACAAATTTGACTCATGTAACTATTAAATTTTATATTTTTATTAATTAAATCAAATATACAAAATTTCATTTAATTTCAAATTTATTTAATAATTTTACATTATTTAATTATAGGGTATAATATAATATTTAAAATATATAAATATTTATTATTAAATAACATATTAAAAAATCAAATTATGTAAAATTTGATAAACCTAATCAATTAGATAATATCGTCAAATTCAACGATTTGATTAATCAATTTTGCATTATACATGAAATTATTTAAAGTATAAGTTAACTAAATTTTTACAATGTTTACCTATTTTTGTGAATATTAGTATGATATATGAAATATTTGTCAATATTCATAATATGTCTTAATGATTAAAAAATAACTACTTAAAAAAGTTTAAATAAAACATATTTAATTTTTTAAGTAAAATTTATGTTTGAATGTACTAGTAATAGTATATTAAAAAAATTATGGAAAATCAATTTTATAATAATATAGATGTTACAATAGATTTTTTTTTTTTTGTGAACTTATGTTAAATAGATGTTCTTTATTCGAAAAGGAAATTAGGAATACTTCTCATAAAAATAGTCAAATTGTGTGTTTCCGTTCAAGAAAAAGAAAGAAAAAAAATTAAGGATTATGTGAAGGGTTTCTAATTAATATTAGTATTAATCTTGGATTGATTGATGATAGGAAATAAAATAGAATGGACCGAAATATAATATATCAGAATTGAATTGATTTAAAATATCATTTATTGTTTGGAAATACAAAGAAACCAAATACATTATAATTTTTATTTTTTATATTATTTTTATTTAGTTAATCAAATTCATTTATATAAAATTCTAAATAAAGTAAAAATAATTATTTTAAAATTCTTAAAGCTTAATTAAATAATTTTATTTGAATCACTCAGCATCTTTCATCCTTTTAAATCATAATTTAATAAACTAAACGTAAATACTTTATTTCAATTATTTTATTCACTCTCCTATTATTTACTATTAATTCAAACACAGCGAAGAAAATCTCAGTTTCTCAAAATACTTTAACTAAAATTATTGGTATTATATAGAAGTCTACTAATATATATTCCGCATTTCCTTCTTAAAAAATAATTCACTTATTTATTTATGAAATATGTATAAAATTATTAAGAATATACTAGAGAAATTTCCTTAATCTCATTTACAAAATCAAATATCAATCTGTAAGGCAATAAAAAAGGGGGGAAATAAAAAAATTTGCATTGGACGGAGAAACGTTAGGAACTGGAATATGGCATATTCGCATAAAGGAATTGAGAATTTAATATCACATGGTTATGGAGTGCAGTGTTTGACCTAAAATCTTTCTCTTAACTAATCTCCTGTAATATACATGGAGGCGGCAAAAATCATAAAATTGGAGAACAGCTATTTACCAGAATTAATTATTTCTAGAAGAAAAATTATATTTTTCTTTTTTAATATAAAGAGCAAAAGTTAGAATAAAGTAACTAGTATTACTTCCCTTTCAAAATTAAAATTATGGAATATAAATGTCTAAGTATTAAAAAATATTAATTAGTATATATATAAATTTAAATATTTTTATTTAATAGATTGGTGTTGTTAAAAATATTATTGATTATTAATATTTTTTATTAATGGTGAATTCATTAATGAGATATTAGAAAAATTTGTATAGTATAAGATTGAAGAGTTTTTATAACTTTTATTCAAATGGTATAATTTATTTTAATTTTTAATTTTTAATTTTTTTTAGTTATTTCATAATTAAGTGAAGAATTTATATATTTTTTAAAAACCTTATCCTCAAATCTTAAATCAAACCTAGGTAACAAGTGAATAACATTAGCAAGTGTTTCTCCTTTTTCTTTTTTCTTTTTGTTGGAACCAAAACTCTGTTAATTTATTGAACTGGTGATCTCTTGTCCCGGTAAAGAGTGTATCAAACTAGCAACAGAACCATAATTAGAAGTGAGAGCACCAAATAAAAAATAGATGTGTATAAAAAGTTTAGCAAAAATAAAAATTAATATTTATATTAAATAGTTTTTATAAAAAAATATAATAGGTTATTTATAAGATTAGTTGATTAATAAAAATTAACATGCATGAAATAGTTTTTATAATCAAATCAATATAAAATAAAGACTAAAAAATTATTTAATTAAAATATTTTATATACTTTAAAATATTAATAAAATATCATTTATTAAAAATAAAATTAATAATACATAAATATTTTATCTAAAAAAATATAATTACCTTCAAACTTAATATTAAAAAATATAATAATATAGCTATATAAATAGAGGAAAAACCTTACTATGTTTATACTAAATACTAGATGATTAAAATATTTTTTTCAAAAAATAAAAATAACAAATAAGTATTATTATTTTTACAATCAGATACTCAAATAAAAATAATTAACTAAATAAAAAAAATTGAATTTTTAAAATAAATGTTACAAATATTCTATATTACATTAAATTTTTTTTATTATAAATATTTGGGGAAAGAAGGTTAGGGGCCAAGACCCCTTGACCTAACACATTATTTTCTCCTTCAATGAGTTGGACTATTATCAATGAAACTATAGTTTTTTCCTATGCAATTCTGATTAATGGAGTTCAAAATTGAATCAAACTAAATTAAAAATTGAAAAGATAAAAAATAAAAAAAAATAAAATGGAGTGATTTAGTTTTGTAATTTGAAATTGTGTGTTTCGGTTTGATTTGTTGTTTGACATGTTAAAATTCAAAAAACCAAATCACTCATCTTATTTATTTTAAAAAAAAATTGTAAGGCATTTATATTACTTTTCTCATTTTTATGATTTGGACTTCATCTTTAATAAGGCTTTTTATTAATTATATATTAGTTAGTGAATAAATATTTTAATGTTTTGTTCTAAAAGGATAGGTAGTTAGAAGACCTTAAATTATGTGAAACCTACTTGTGGTTGTATAACTTAGTAAATAATTTGTTTGTATCAAGTGTTAGATATTAGAGGTAAGGTGGAAATGGCAATGGAGGCGTCAATTATTTGTGTGGGAGTAAGAACTGGTGCCAAAGCTAGAAAGTTGTCTTCATGGAGTTGAGGTAATTGAGGGGTTCCTAATATATGGGTGTGGGAAGAGCACACATGAAGTCAGTATTCAGTGTTGTCTGTGTATAGGGTGCTGATGAAAGCTAGAAATAACAAAACTCAACTTTTCTTGAAGTGGGTATGGGAGACAAGTGTCTACAAAAGTACAATTTCTAATCTGAGAGTCAGATTTGGACAAGATGCCAACTAGGAGCAATTTTTTGAGAAGACATGTCATCCATCAATGTGATGCGAGTTGTGGTATGTATGGTATAACAGAAGAATGAACAATCATCTTATGTTTGTGTGTAATATCTCTTCAACAATATGGCATGCGATCAACAAGTGTAAGGGATCTCTTCCACATTCTTAGTGCAGGTTCGGAATCACTATTATCAACTTAGGGGATTGGTTTATGGTTTGAAGGCACGTCAAAAAGTGTGGTCTTTTGTGTAGTTTGTAGGATCTGACAACTTTGAAAGGCAAGGAATGTTGTGATGTCGAAATCACACCTGGTGGATTCCTATGAAATTGTTCAGACTATCCAATTACATTCATGGGAGTAGTGTTGCAATAAAAACCTGGTATTAAATTCATATGGGAAATGGGTAATGAACTCTCCTAGTTGTGTTTGAACAAATGTAATTTTATATCTTTATTAATATTTTGTCCTGGATGTGGTGGTAAGTTCAAATCACATCTTGTGTCTTTGAGTAAATTTTTATATAATTTTGGAAATAAAACTTTTCAATGCATTTTTAAAATACTTAATGATAAACATTTTATACAATAAAACTTATTTAAGCCAAACTGCAAAAAATTAGTTTGATTTTATTTGAATTCTACAATTGATTTAAACCAAATACCATCGCACTTATTTCTTAATTTGGTTCAGACTAATTTTAGATATAAAATTGCAGTATATTTTTATGTATGTTTCTTCTCATTAATATAGTTTATGTTTTTCAAAAAACAAAAATTGAAGAGTTACGCCTTATGCCTATGTTAATATACAATAAGAATACATTGTAATCTACATTATTAATGCAAGAAATTCTCCTTTTAATATCTACTTTTCAAAATACTTATTTTACTTCTGTACCTATTTAAAAGTGAAAAAGTAAACTATAAAGAGATTCAAACCTAAAACCTCTTTCTCTCCAAATGTAAACTTTTCAACTATATCAACCTTATAACCTTAAGAAAAAAACCACTTTAAAACATGTATATCCAACATACATAATTGTCCTACTATCTATAATCTATAATATTATCCATATTTTTCCTTTTGATGTATACTTTTCAAAATATCTATTCTATCTTTATGCCTACTCGAAAATTAAAAAAATAAACTATTTTGTGAAATGAGAGATTCAAACTCACAACCTCTTCCTCCCCAAATGGAGACTTTGCCACTAAATCAACCTTAACAAATAAACTACTTTAAAACATTTATATCAAATACATGTAATTGTCCATAATATTAATTATACTATTAATAAAAAGAACTTTCCTTCTGATATCCACTTTTAAAAATACCAATTGTACCTTTTTTAAAAAAAATGTTAAAAGAGAAATTCGAACTTACGATCTCTCTATATATATGAAATTTTCCACTAGATCAACCTTACAATCTTCAAAAAAAGACTACTTAAAACATTTATGTCAAACATACATAATATTATATTTATATTATATATTATATCTATACTATTAATAAAGGATATTTCCCTTTTGATGTCTACTTTTCAAAATACTTAGGGCTTGATTGGTTTGATTTTATTTTTTAGTTTTTGAAAAAAGTTTTCAAGAATAGTTTTCAAAAAATGTTTTTGGGAAGAAAAAAAAAACTTATTTGTTAAGTGTTATTTGAAAACTGTTTTAAAGAAGTAAAAATGGAAAAAAACTTGTTCATATTTATTAAATTTTCATTAATAAAAATAAAAAAATAACATATTCTAATTATATTTTGAGTTTTCAAAATAAAAATATAAAATTGAAAAACAAAATTACTTTCAGCTGTTTTTGTTTTAGTTTTTAAAAACTAAAAAACCAAAACTGTTTTTAAAAATTGTTTCCAAAAAACACTACCCAAACAATTTTTTTAGTTTTTAAATACTAAATACTGAAAACAATTTTATAAAAATGTTGCCAAACAGTTTTATAAAATACTACTTTGTTTTAGATGTCTGTTTGATATTTGGAGAAGAGTATCTGAGGAAGCCTAACAATGAAGACACTAAACGACTACTACAAATGGGAGCGACATATGACTTTCCAGGTATATTAGGTTCCACTAATTGTATGCACTGAGAATGAAAAAATTGTCTAATTGCATGAAAAGGTCAATTTTTTTAGGTGATCATGACAATCCAACTATAATTTTCAAAGCTATAGCATCACAAGATTTGTGGATTTTACATGCAGTTTTTGGTAGTGCAAGTTCAAATAATGATATTACCGTGTTAAATGCGTCTAATGTCTTTTAACGAAGTTTTGTCAAGACAAGCTCATGCAGTACAATTCACAATAAATTAATAGAACCCAATATAATATGAGGTACTATCTAGCATATGAAATTTATGTAGACTTTGCTATATTTGTGAAGACCATCTCCATGTCACGAGGAGATAAGAGAAAATTATTTGCACAACCACAAGAATAAACAAGAAAGGATGACATGTTCCAACCTCGATTTACAATTATATGTGGGTCATCTCATTTTTTGGATGCTCATACCATGAATAATATAATTTATGTATGTATCATATTGCATAACATGATATTCAAAGATGAACAACATACATATTTAAATAATATTAACTATGATAATGTCAGTAATGACATGTCACCAGTTGAAATATTTTTAGGTGCTCACCTTGATTTCAAATCACATACTTACAAAGGAGAGAGGAACTTAACCAAAAGCAAAAACACTACTAACTTCAAGCATATATGAAAACCTTTCAAAAATATAAAATAATGATATTTAATTCTACGTAATATTATTTATTTCTTTTCAATGTTATTGTGTTTAATTATGTAAACTTTATTTTCTTCGTTCCATAATTGTTTTGAACGTGTGAATCTCATTATTTTTAATTAAATATTATTAGCATTGTGAGTTTTTCATTATTTTTATCTTATTATAAAAAAATGATAGAATAATTATTTATCATTATTTAATATTTCATAAATAATAATTGAAAAATCAACTTAACGAAATTATTTAAAGTATAATTAGGTGAAAAAAATATATAAATGTGGGTGTTTTTAAATTTCTTATTATTGAAACAAAATATTCAATAAATTGCTTATACATAACATGCTGCATAAAGTAGCTTTTTGAAAGTTAAGAAACTCTGACAGACAACTCTTAATGGAGTTGCCCTTGTACCTTTTGTGTGAGAAAAATTTAGATTATCTTGGAGCTAGGTTTGGTGACATATTTAATGCATAATAAATCTGTCTTTTTAGGAAGGTCTTGCAACAACTTTGAAGGTGAAGGTGCATTGAAGGTCTTAGTTGAAAGACGTTTTGACCTCTGTTCTCGTCCATGTTGTCTCGGGCATAAGCTGCTGCTGATCATGAATAGAGTAGTTGGTGGCAAGAGTAAGATTAATCTTTGGAGAGATAGATAGGTATTGCAAAGCGTATACATGACTATACAATCTAGGAGTGGATAAGGGCACAACAGTAGTTCTGTATCTGGTCATTTTCATTCTCAACTAATCATTATAATTAATACAATTTATAAAATAAATTAATTAAATACTTATATGGTGTGATTGATTGAAATACGAATGATGTGGTGGTACGAAACATTTAATAATTTTTCTTTTTGAATACCCAATGTTTATATAGAAATTGAAATAAAATAGGTTATAAGCAAGAAATAATATAATTTATTTTCTAGATATTTTTATTAATATTAATTAAAAAATTAAAAGGAAAAAATATTAAATCATTTAAATGATTTGTTAAAAAAATAACATTTAAAAACAATAAAAATATTTTAATATATTAAAAAAAACAATTAGAACTTTTTAAAATGCATTTATTTATTTGCAGGATTGACTTGTTTAACTCTTGAGCTATTTGGGTGTTGACAATTAAAAGCCATTAAATGGTTGTGGTGCTTGGCGTCAACAATCACTAACCACTCTTTTATGGAGTGGATAGTGTAGCCAGATATGTGCAGAGTGTGTTCTATTTTAGTGTTTGCACGACCGAGAATGTCAGATATGTTTTGGTTTCAATCACGTTTCATATTATTTGTCTTGTCAACAAATTTCACTTACAGAAACAATTTTCAAATATCTAAACATTTTAATGAATCTAACAGGCCTTATTTCGTTGTTTTTATTTCTCATTTATTCAAGACAGAGTTAATTTAATATTTTGGTCTTCTGAATCTTGTTCGTCGTAATTGCTATCTTGAGGTGTGCGACTTTGAGTCTATGTTTTTTTTTTTTTTGTGTGTGTGTGTTATGTTATTACTATTACTAATTGAATTGAGTAATAAGAGTATGGTTTGGAGTTTTACGGATTGCATTGTAGTTAAGATTGAGACTTGAGATTTTGAGTCTGTTCATTGTAGTTTGAAGTTGTATTAGTTTTGAACCTTTTTGTTAAAGTAAAAAAAAAAAAAACTTTATTATGTTATGAATTTAATATTAGTATGAAAAATTATTTATGAGTTTTCAGTATTTATTATTTTTAGCTAAAAATTTGTTAATTAAAGACATTTTAAGAAAAAAACTAATATCTAATATAGTTAGAAGGAGATCTTATAAAAATATGAATATTCTTTTAAAGTGTTATATATATATACACACAAGGAGTAATAACATTTTTTAATATAAATTTAAGTTGCATAGAAGCATAAAAACACAATGAAATACTCGTTTTAAATTTGTATATAAGTAAAAATACTTAAATTGTTATATTATTAAGAAAAATAGTTATTATCATTTAATTTCACTATAAAGGATAGTTCTAAAACATTCATTGGAACTTAATATTATGAATAAAAAAATAATGATTATAATTAAATAAATGATGTTTTAAAAATAATAGCATTAAATAAGGTAAAAGTAGTTGAATTTTCTTGTATTTGAGTCCAAAACAAAATCCAACTTTCTTGATTATGAGTCTATTTGCTTTGTCATTTTAGCTAACTGAAAAATTAATTGAAATGGTATCAACTCTGTTTAGTAAACACAAAGTTGGGATTTTTTAGTTGAAATGGTATATTCATTTTAGTAAACACAAAGTAATGTAATTATAATATATATATATATTTAATTATAAAAAATTATAGTTTAAATATATAACTATAGTAATTTATAATTTAAATATGTAATTATAGAAATTTATAATTTGAATAAATAATTATAATAATTTATAATTTAAATATTAAGCAATTTATATTATTAAAATATTTTATAATTATTTTAAACACTTCATTATTGATCTAATGATTAATTATATTCTTATTTATCATTTTATAACTTTCAGCTAATTAATTATTTAATTTTACCAAATAGTTACAATTAGTTCTTTAGTTTTTAGCTAATTTTTTAACTTTTAAATAACTTTTTAACTTTTTAAACTAATTTTTTAACTGGTTTTATCAAATACATCCTATGTCGAATGGGAGTATTACTTTAGCTGTATCCTATGTCGAATGGGAGTATTACTTTAGCTGTTGAAACTTTGTGGACATTAAAACTTAGATTTATGACCAAGAAAAAAACAATCACACAACTTAATATTCAATGATCCTTCCATTATGTAAATGGGTTACTAAAGTACTTTAAATAGTATTCTAAAATACTTAAAAAAGATATGTCGATAATGTTTGAGTATTCAACTATCAAAATAACAAAATTACCAATTTGAGGTCTCTCAAATAGGCACCATGTGCTGTTCTCATAAAATTCTCAAGCACATGGGTATAAATATATAAAATAAAATGAATATATAAGTTAATATGACTTTTTTCTATATATGAAAAGCTAAAAGCCTAACTGATTAATCTTGGTAGTGGTTTTTTACTAGCAGAGTGAAAATCCCTTTCACTTTGTTGCTAAGAGAGGATTTAGTCATTTAGGATATAATCTTCACATAGGTTTTGTATGTATTGACTTTTCTTCTTTGGTGTATAAAAATGACAATAATAAAGATCAAGTTTAAAATCTTATGAGGGTATTTATTTATCACTATAACAAGAATGTGAGCCTGAAAAAGGATTTAAGATTTAGGGTATCATGTTCTCATGTTTAATACTTTTTTTTGTTTCAAATATAGTGTCGTCCTACATTGTTTCAAATAGTCTTCTATATAATTTATATAGTAAAACAATAATTTGTTGATATTCCTCTTTAACCCTAATTAAAAATTTGACACATGTACAAAATTATGGGTAACTTGGTCATTATATAGTAAAACAATAATTTGTTGATATTCCTTTTTAACCCTAATTAGTTTTTTGTTTTTTTTATCGAATTCCTCTAGACCAATATATCTATATGGTTTGGTTTTATATGAAGGGTGTGGCTCTTAGCTGGTTTAAGTGAATGCACCAGAACTCCTTTTTTTCTGATTGAGAGTCTTTTACTAAGGATTTGACTATATGCTTTAGATCTTCATCTTTTGAAAATCACCAAGCCAAATTGTTCAAGTTGAGGCAATATGGATTTTCTTTCGATTATCAAGAAAATTTTGAAAAACTTTGTAATAAGTTTTTAGGTCTTTCTCTAGAGACTATTTTAAATTACTTTATTTTTGGGTTGAACCAGGACATCCGACGTAAGATAGCCATTCATAAACCTAAGACCATCTCAGAAGCTATCTGCTTTACTCCATGATGCTAAATCACGTCCACAATGCTCCATTTCTTATTCTCACCCCATGGCCCATATCCTTTCACCACTCCAAGACCACTTGTTAGCCCGAACCAATTACCTTCTCCCCCCCCCCCCCCCCACTACTAATCTCCCAGTTAAACACCTCACTGCCAGTTTTATTCAAGAGCACCGAGCTAAAGGCTTATGTTACTATTGTGACGAGAAATTTATTCTTGGTCACCATTGTAACAAATCTCGATTTCATCTACTCTTAGTGAAGGATGATGCTTTTGTGGAAACTGTGGACAACCATGTGAGCCCCTTTGAGGAATTTGCTAACACAAAGTTGGATAACCCCAATGTTCATTTCCAACTTTTACCAGAAGCCTTCACAAGCCAACCTTCTCCCCAAACCCTCAAGTTTATGACTCCATCATCAACCTTCCAATGACTATCTTAGTGGATGCTGGAAGCTCTCATAATATCATTCAACCCCGAATTGCCAAACACCTTAAATTGGCTTCTACCCCCATTTCGCCTTTCTTTGTGATGGTGGGAAACAATGAACTTATTCAATGCTAAGGATATTGCCCTGCAGTTGACATTTACCTTCAACAAGCATCTTTTACCATACCCTTTTATTTGCTTCCAATAGAAGGTGTTGATGTTGTTCTTGGAATTGAGTGGTTACGCTCATTAGGTCCTATAGTTACTAATTTCTTCGTCCCTAGCATTTCCTACACACACTTAAACTGCCCTTTTACCTTGCATGGAGACCCCCCATATAGCCCATCTCTAACATCTTATACCCAACTCTATCAGAGGCTACATATTGATCCTATTGCATCCTTTCATTTACTTACCTTCCAATCTTTTAACCCTAAACACCATAAACAAATTTTAGACACCTCAACCTTTCCCAAACATAAACCCTCTTGCACCTCACTTCAAAAATCATTCCGGCAATTACTCTTTTCCCATTCCTCTATTTTTCAGCTACCTTATGGCCTTCTCCCTCATAGACTTTTTGATCACCACATTCCATTACTACCAAATACACCCCTTGTCAATGTTAAATTATATAGATATCCCTATGCCCAAAAATCATCTACAAACCAACTTATTCAACAAATGCTTCATGAAGGTATTATATAACCTAGCATAAACCCCTTTCTTCACCAGTCCTACTTGTTAAAAAAACGGTAGTTGACACTTTTGTATGGATTATCACTCTCTTAACGCAGTTACCGTTAAAGATTGTTTTCCATATTCTACCATTGAAGAAGTCCCAGATGAATTAGGCAACGCTACTATTTTCACTAAGATTGATTTACGCTCGAGGTATCACCAAATACGTGTTGTTCCTATAGATACACATAAAACAACTTTCAACACTATAAATGATCATTATGAATTGCTAGTTATGCCTTTTGGGCTAACTAATGCCTTGCCTACTTTTCAGACTACAATGAACAATCTTTTAAGGCCCTATTTGTGTCAATTTTCACTTGTATTTTTTTATGATATTTTGATCTACAGTCTTGATTTTACTTTCCATTTAAGTTATTTAGCTATTATCCTTGAGTTACTACACGCTCACAGTTTTTTTGCCAATTTTGCTAAATGTTCTTTTGTCATTTCTATGGTTCACCATTTGGGACATATAATTTTAGCTTCAGGGGTGGCACACAACATAGATAAGGTGAAGGCTATTCTATAGTGGCCAGAGTCACAATCACACACAACTTTTCGAGGATTATTAGATCTTACTGGTTTCAATTGCAATTTGTTTATCATTATGCCACACTCGCCCCTCCTCTCACCGATATCTTAAGTTTCACTAAATTTCATGGGAGTAGAGAGGTCTCAAGGGCTTTTACAAAATTAAAAAGCATATGACTTCACTTCCAATTCTTGCCTTGTCGAATTTCTCACAACTCTTTATCTTGGAGATTGATGCCTGAGCTATGGAAATTGGTGTTGTTCTGGTCCTATGTGGTCATCCTATAGCCTTTTTCAACAAGAAGATGGGGTCGTGCTTTCATGCCTTGTTGATCTATGTTTTGGAGATGTACACCATCACAAAATTTGTCAAGAAGTGGCATTAATATATTTTAGGTCATTATTTTCACATTTACACAGATCAACAAAGTCTAAAAACCCTTATCTCATAAACCATTTAGAATTTTGAGCAACAGAAATGGACATCCAAATTACAAGTGTTTCAGTTTGAAATTTTCTATAAACCTAACAAATCAAATGTTTTTGCGGATGTACTATCCTTGTTACTCGGATGAGCCACCTATGTTTGTTTCCGTCTCTTCCCCCATTCCAACCTTGTTGTTGAAGCTCCAACAATTTTATAAGATGTATAACGAAGGAAAATAACTCATTAGCATATTTCATTCTGATCAAAACATGAAGCAACATTTCAGTTTTTTAGACGAGCTATTATATTTCAAAAACCGGTTGTACATACCAGATCATATTAATGGAGGTCAACCATTATGGAAGAATATCATGCAACTCCTGTTGAGGACACTCAGGGCTGAAACCTACATTAGCTCAGATTGCAGCCTCATTTTACTAGCCATGGTTGTATAAAGACACCAAAGCATTCATCCAACGAGGCACGATCTGCCAGCAAAATAAATACGTTCGATAAAAAAACAAGGCCTACTCCAACCCCTTCCAGCCCCACAACAAGTTTGGGAAGAGATAACCATGGATTTTATTACTCATCTCCCAAATTCTTTTGGTCATTCAGTAATATGGGTTTTTTGTGACCGTTTGACAAAGTACACCTATTTCTTAGCTTTGCTCGCCAAATACACAACTTAGAACCTAGCTTAGAGGTTTTCTATAAAGATATGCCGCCTTCATGGAGTCCCAAAATCCATTGTTTTTTTTACAGAGACCCAGTTTTTCTAAGCACGTTTTGGAAGGAATTGTTCAAGTCGCAAGGTACTCAGTTAAAATACAGTTTAGCGTATCACCCAGAAACATCTGGTCAATTGAAAGTGTTAAACAAGAGTTTGGAAAGATACCTGAGATGCTTTATCAACAAACACCCACAAAAATGGTTTCGGTTCCTGCATCTGGATGAGCTTTGATATAACTCTTCCTATCATTCTTCTATTAGCATGTACCTTTCCAAGCTTTTTACGGAAGGCTTCCGCTGTGCTTCTTAGATTTCACAAGTGGACCATTGAATGCCACTTCATTAGAGGAGGCCTTGTTAGATCGAAAGAAAGTGTTAGAAGAACTTAAGGAAAATCTGAAAAGAGTACGCCAACGCATGGTGAATCAAGTAAATAAACATAGAAAAGATTACATTTTTTAAAGTGATAGACTGGGTTTCATTAAAGCTTCAATCTTACAGTCAAATTTCAGTGCAGCTACAATTATCTCAAAAGCTCTCACGTTGTTTCATTGGGTCGTTCCAAGTGTTGGCTCGCATCGGCAAAGTGGTGTATTAGCTTCTTCTTCCCCAGAATCGCGCATTCACAACATTTTTCATGTGCCAGTATTGTGTGCATTCAAGGGAAACCCACCAGAACAAACCATGGTCGTCGTTCCGTAGTTGCTGCTACTAGCTACTCCACAATAGATCCTTGTGTTATGGCACACCATTACCATCGTTCTGTCACCACTTGCTACCCCATCGCAGACTCTCACGCTGTCCTCCCTACCCTTGGCTGACGCACTCCTTTACCCACTTGTTCCACGACCAAAAAGCCCAACTAACCACCGCTACTCAGTCACCTCTTCTTCCCCCTACCCTCACTCCAAATCAACTCCTTATTTTCCAAAGAACCTAAGTTAACCCTATTCCAAACTCTTTGACCAAACCATCCTTGTTACCACGTGCAACAACCCCATTACAGCTGGCACCCACTAACTTAACTTTCCATCTTAACTGTCCACCCTCAAATGGTCACATTTGCATATTTCCCACACGAATTTTTCTCTGCCCAACTTAACCACCACGTTTAAGACTCCTAAATAAACACAGCCAATTCAACCTCCTCTGTTAGATACTCCCCTCCTCTCCCCCAATCATTTGATTCCCTTGTCTAAGTCATTGATCCAACCACTTTCCCACTTTGAGAACAAAATATCTCACAAGACATGGGGTAGTGTTAGTGGACTGTAGAATGGTGTGCCCTAATAAAGGCTTAAGAAGGTCACAAGAAAATCAAATTGGGTTTTAGATTGTGTTTAAGAGTTGATTTATTTGTTCTATTGTTTTTAAATGTGTTTTGTTCTATTTGGGTTTGTTGTTTTGGGCCATTAAGCTTTGTCATGACAATTAACTTAATATATCTTCTGTGTTGAGAAAAAACTGAGTTTTTCATGAATAAATATTATCTTTACATTACTTTCGTATTTTGATTTTGTTCCATACTACAATCTCTCTTATTGTTTAGGGTAGCTATAGCCTAAGAGAGTTTCAATTAATATTTTGATTTTTTTCCATACTAAAAATGTTAGTAACAACATTATGGGATTTCCAAATGCTACGTGGTGGGAGTGCCTTCAAATTCCATTTTAGGGTGCAAAGCATAACCACCGATTATTGACTTAGACATATACAGGACCATATCATGTCGTGAAGCAATTCTAAGATCCTTGCACAATTATCAACCGTTCAATTTTTATTAAATACTATCAATCTCTAATTTTGCAACAGTAATTATATTCTTATATAACAAATTGAATTTCTTATTCTTAAAAACAAAATTATCTTTATATTTTTTGTTATTTTAAAGCATGAAATTTTGTGTATTTAATTAGCATACAGTAAAGTTTACCATTGAGTTCATATTAAATTATACTGACATATTTCCTTCAATTAACTATTTAATCAAAAGAAATTTTATTATTATAATCAATATTTTATTGCAATTCCATGCTAAAATTATTACTATACTCATAATTATACCGACATATTTCCTTCAATTAACTATTTAATCAAAAGAAATTTTATTATTATAATCAAGATTTTATTGCAATTCCATGCTAAAATTATTACTATACTCATAATTACATAATGACTGCAAATAGAGTCACTTACCCACAAATTTTAATCATGTTAAAATGTTAAACGCTTCCACAACCACAATTCAAAACCTTGACTATAATATAGGGAAATTTCACCATATGCATTAATATTAGACTAATGGAGATAGAGGGACGAATGGGGAGGGGTATATTAGTCATTATAGGAGAGTACAACGGTGAACACATCCAAAACAGGCTACTCTGCCCTGACACAAAGTAATTCTAAATCTCTAATTTTCTTTTCACTTTTCCCCAAAACAAATCACATAATAATCCACCATGCTAATCTTTACTAAACACCACACTAGTTGCAACAAATCTCACCGGAAAACGGGTCGTCCTCGCCGGAAAACTCCCTGTGCCTCGTCGGAGAAATATCAATCTCGATCAAATTCTCCTCATCAAAGTGAAACCCCGTTTCCCTCGTCTTGCAACCATCAAGAGCTATCTCAATTAACCCTTCTCTGTCTTCATCCCACCTGAAGCACATGTTCTCCGGTGACTCCCAGTTCTCCGCCGCCGGAAACTCATTTTCCGACGAGCTATCGGAGTCCGTTTCGGGGTAGTATCCTGACAACGACGAGTACCTCAAAATTCCCACTTCATGTTTCTCATTCTGATCCTGCTCTGTTTCTTCACCTTCGTATATGACATCCAACGGCGCTTTCACGTTCCACTCCACGAAAGACTCGTCAAAACGCGAAATTGATTGAAAATCCTTTTGGGATTTGAGCCCTTTCTGAGACTGCCTTGTTACCCACTTGTAAACATGGTCGAGAGAATCTGTTTCCACCGCTTCAATGGAGTTCCCCTGTTTCTCTTCTCTGTTTCCCCTATTTTCTTCCTTGACAATGGATTCCAGTTCAATCGGATTTTTCTCTTCTTCATTTTGAGACCTCTGAATTGCACCAAGACGGAGCAGGAGGAGCAAGAGAACGCTGGAGAGAATCAGCACTGGTGAGAAAACTATCTTCCAAAATAGGTGGGGCACGTAAAGGAGGATCAAGAAACAGAAAGTGACAATGCATGAAAACAGAGGTTGGGAAGAGTGAAAACAGAGAAAGGGAAGTGTTTCTGTGAATAACAAGTTGAAAATGAACTTGACTTCTAAAAGAAATTTACTCTCATCCTCCATTGGGTACAATGATTGTTGTTATTTACTTTGCACAAAATAACTATGATTGCAAGAGAATAGGTGATGATAAGAAAAGCAAAGCCATGAGTGGAGAAAGCAGAGAGGCGAAAGGGAACACTGTAGAGGAGGGCTTTGGACAGGGTGTAGTGTGGGGTTTATAAGGCCTTTTTTGCGTGAGAAGAAGGCATGGAATAATAGGGTGGGAAACAAAGGGGGTGTGGTCCTGTGTTATGCAATAACCAAGACGATCTTTTATGCATACACGAACAAACTACAAATCCAACCTAAAAAGTTGTTATGCTTTTACACTTCTCAAACTCATCATATTAATCAGTCTCTGTATTTAGGTTTTTATTCATGGAATCTATTCCATTTTTTATTTTAATTACCAAACCAAGACGTTGGTTTAAGCTCCAAATGGCGGTAAGTTTTTCATTGTTTTTGGCTATTACTTTACATAAATGTGCAACTTTACCCATAACCACATGCCATGCTGCGCGTACACAGTCATTTTTGGTAAACTGGTTTATAACTGGCCATAGAAAGAAAACAGGTTTAAAGTATAGTTTACTCTTGTTCATCTATTTGGAAGAGTTGAACACAGTGTTAAAAAATATATGATAACTTACATGTGATCGGACTTAACCAACTAAACTAGACACCAACTGAACTAAAAACCTCACAAGTATACTTTTTTTTCAATAATTTTTAATAGTATAAAAACAAAATTATCCATTATATTTTATTAAAATAATACAACTCCTACTTTCAAGCTTATAGGTATTCAATAAAATATTCAAACATATTAAGAATTATTAGCTAAAAAGAAAATTTTATAAGTATCTAAGTTGCTATAAATAATTTACCAATGTAATAGTTAATTTTATTATTTACTATTATTACTCCATATGCACCAATTTTCATTATAGTTATGATTTTTTTCGTTATTATTATCATTATTATTATTGATCATATTTAAAAATTTATCCTAACTATTATTACTTTTATTATCTATTATCTTTATTACTACTTTTTAACTATCTTGATTATAGTTATTGATATCACTACTATTATTGTCATCCTATTTGTACTATTCCATCTTTATCTGTATTATTATTAATTTTTCATAACAACTAAGATTATGTCATTTTCATTGTTTTATTGTAATCATTATTATCTCTACAATCATGTTTATCATTGTAGTTGTCTTTGCTGCCACCATCACTTACCATTATCTAATATGTGTCAAATAGGGACATAATAACACATTAATATTATTTAATTGCATAAACCATTATAAATTAAAATAATTCCAATTAGCATAATAGGTTTCGTAGATACATGATATCTTCTAACAAATGGTAATTATACTTTTCTTCCTTTTTTTTTCTTTGAGTGAAAGTGAAATACGTAGGGCCAATTATCGACATCTTGTCTTTCTAATTTCTTTATTACCAAACTATAGAATTTTTTTTTCTTATGCCCTGCACAAGCACTTTCCAATTCTAACTTTTCCTATTATAAACAAGAGTAAAAAGGGATGACAAGTTAAATTCTATATTAATCTTTAAAAAAAATTACTAAATCAAATTCTGGAAAGTTTAAATTTTACCTTACTAGTCTTTAAAATATTATTACATAGTATTTTGTCTTTTTTTTATGACTCTTTTTCTTAAGAGAAAAAATCATATCAAGCATATAAAATTATTCTTAAGAATATAAATAGATTTAATTTTAACGCAAAAGTTATAAAAAAAAAGACCTTGTATAAGGGTTAAATATTTTATTAGTTATGTAATTATGTGGATTTTTCGGTCTTTAAAAAAAAAGTCTTTTTTATCTATATAATTTGTAGATTCGTGAACCAATTCGTTCAATTTAATGTTTAATATTTATATTTTTTATATATATGCTCTCTCATGACCTTGTTTGTTTCTACCACCAATTGTCCATCTCCCTAGGCAAGAACTACATTCTCTCCTTAAACCTAGGCACCCAGGAAAATCCAAAGCATATAAACCTCTACATGGAGACAACAACAACTTAATCTAGTTCCTTGTGCCCCCTTCAAATGCATATATTTTGTGTACAACATCTCTTCCCCCACCAATATCACCTGAAGCATCATCATTTCATGAGACTTCCCCGCTTGCTCCGCAGTACACAACTTTGCTTCTTTTTTCTGATCTTTGCACTATGGCTCGTTGCCTACTCGAATCAATCAAAATCTCTAAATGCACCTCTTTTAAGTGTCCACCATTTTACTTTGCTTATGACGACAAAAGCTTAATCATTTGTCTTTACTGTGACACACTTTCTCTTTATTCCTTATTTCTTCCAAACTTCACAACAAACCAGCTACACCAATGTTGCCAGCTTGTTGTCACCGTTACCACTACTACTGTCAGTACCGCTACCATCGTCGTCAACGGTGGTAGTAGTGGCAGTACAAACAGTGTGGGTAGAGTGGGGTTGGTGGTGGCGGATGACAAGAGACCTAAGTGTTTGTGGGAGAGGTCTTTGCAAGAGAGAACCATGTGGACTTGTTTAATTAACAACTCAATCTGAACTATTTATTGAAATCCTATGGTTATTATTATGTTTTATTATTTCTCACCATAACTATTTTTTTCACCTTTGTTGTCATATATATATATATATATATGAGAGAAAGAGGGAGAGAAAGAGAAGGGATCCATTTATTGTAAGAGTAGGTTTAATAGACTTACTCTTTATCCTAACAATTTATTTTGTTAAAATCTAATGGTTAAGATTAGTTATTCATTACAACTATTGAATTTCAAGAGAATGGATAATGAGAATAAATAATAACTCTCTTAAATTTACTGTTGGAATAAATGAATCTCTCTTCATATAATATATATATATATATATATATATATATATATATAGGGAGAAGATCCATTTTCTTCAAGAGTAAGTATAAAAAAGTTGATCCTCATCTTATTCATTTATTTTCTTGAAATCTAATGGTTATAAGTTTTTTACACTTATTTTTGGAGTAAATGAATCTCTTACCCTTTCTCCACACGCACACATGTACCTTCGAAAATTGAGTATATGAGAAAATTCTAAAATGTGGAAAGAAATTTCTCAATGTCCAACGTCTTCCAGTGCGTTGTGTAATTTTGTCTAAAAATACAATAATAAATTTTAAAATTTTCCTACCAATAAGAATAATTAAATTTAAACTTTAAGAATAGTTAAAGAAAAAAAATCACAATTTACTTTATTGTTTAATCATCACAATGATTCATGTATAATCTCATGGCTAAATTAGATATAAGTGATCTTTATTAAAAAGAAAAAGTAAGCATAAGAAAATTTAAAATTTTTCTTGTTCTGGAACCTTATTATACTATCACTATGCCTATGCGTACGAGGTTATGTATTCAACTATCCATCGAAAATTAATTGATGACTGTTGACTTTTGCTACATTAACCAAATCAGTTAGTCCTTTGCAATGCCATGATTGTTGTGTTTATGCTTTATATTTTGTGCAATTAAGAAAGGGTAACACTTCACCCATTAGGAATGCAAGTTCAACAAGACATTAAATAGGGGACCCATTTGCTAAAAACTCCCTAAACACTAAATTCATTGTATGTTTTGATATGCGACATTTAATACCAATCACATTATATAGGTATGTTATACTGAGATATAAAAACGGGTTTAAGTTGATTAATGACTTATAAAATGAGTAAGAATGAACTTTAAAATATAGAAGAAGAAAGTATTTTTTTATCTATCTATCTAGTCCAATTATGGAAATAGATGTATGTGAGTTTAACTTGAATACAAATATAAATATATAAATTTTAAAAATATATATTAATAATATATATAATATATTGTTAAAAATATATTAAATAAAAAATATAAATATAAAAATATGTTTTATGTGAAGTTAATTTATACATATTGTTAATATATATATAAAAATACTTTTCATGTTATTTAATAATATATTTTTAACAAATGAAAGTTATGTTATTCTAAAATGTATATTGAATTAAAATATACATATAAATATATTTTGATATTATTTTAGACTTATTTTGAATGTGTTTTAAATTGATTTAGTGTGTTGTTTTGAATTGATTTGAACTTTTATTATAAAATAAATTTTATTTTTTAACAAAAGTTTAAATTTTTATTTTTTTTAAATAGAGCCGTTTTGATCCGGTGATTTAATATACGGTATGGATCGAGCTAACTAGTCTGTTTTGTTGTAAAAGCCTGACGAGTTGGAATGGACCAAATCAAATAGCTCAAATAAGTCTAAGTAACATCAATGCAAAGATGATAGGACAAACAAAGCAAACATTAGTTATTGTTTATCAAATCAATGTTTTAAAACTTGGTTCGGACTGGTCGACCATATAACCTATCTGAGCCACCCTTTAGATGGAATCAGAATCGAATTGACCCATAGCGACTCACTTAGACTCGGTTGAAAATTGGCAAATCGGTGACCCGATGACTCGGGAGGTCATGTGTTTTTTTTTCTTAATGGGTGAAACAACCGTGTTTTGAATGGGAAAAAAACTCCTAATAGTATTCTCTATATTCAGTCTTCACTATTTGCAGCTTAATGTGTTTATGTTTTGTTCCAATTTCTACTGCTTTACTCTTCTGCAATTACAACTTGCTTGAAAATTAGCATAAATAAGCCACAAATCTGATGTTTACACTATCTTTTTTAATTTGTGTTCTTGATTTTTTATATAATTTAATTGTTTTATGAATTTTTTATAGTATAAAATTATATAGGTTACAATATTTATATTTTTAATGTAATATGAGTCGTACATATCAATTATCGACCTCTCAAATTAACTCATTACTCCTTACCTTAATCAAGTTCAAAATGACTATCGTAAGTTATCACCAAATAACATAATTACTAAAAACTAGCATACTCGGTTCAAATACAGCTCCCGAGATTCAATAACCACGATATAATACGAATTCATCTCTGAGAATGACCAACTCTATCACAGACTTGAACACAAAATAAGTATTTTTTTAATACGGTTTGTTCTATATCCAAAACGTCAGTTCTCAAACCCTGAAATATTTGTTTGAGACACAATTTACTACAATTGTTAGTCATTATACCTAAATTTGGGCCAATTACAACCGCCTGCGTATTCCTTCCTCTTTGCTTAAGTTCATTTCCATCCAACCCAACACCTACATTTCTCACATTGCTCAGTTTCTACCTAACATGACTTGTCAGCTTCCATCATTAAGCATCAACACTGTTTTATTTGTCCTTCCCTCTGGCAACTCAATACGCACAAATAATACATGCAATAAATAAGTATCAAAATTGGTGGTAATATGAACATAAAAAGTGTAGTTTCCCTGCCTTTCCTTTTGGACTTTGTAGTTGCCCACTTATGGATATGCATGTGCAAACATGGACTTCAGTCCCTTCTGCCATTAAGCACTTTAGTAAATACATATTGTCTTATGACAACTCAACTTTTGTGACAACAATATGTGTACCTTTTTTATCTTTGGCATTTTTCTCCTTAGTCATCCTTCAAAGAATGTATTGAAAGTTTAAAACATGTTTCAAACCATTTCCCATATGTACAATTTACTACAAATAAAGTTTGTGAATTTTGTCATTTGGCTAAACTGCCTTTTTGAGTTCTTTTAAAAAGACTACTACTCCTTTTCACTTAGTTCATATGGATAGATGATTGAGGACTTTAATTATTCAATCTAATCATGGTCATAGATGTTTCACACTGTTGATTATTTTATAAGGCATACCTGAATGTTTTTAAGAGATCAAAGGCTACCAGAGTAAAACTAAAAAGATTACTCCTTTATAACTCTGTTACCTTCTTAAAGAGTAAATTTGATTGCGTAATTCAATATATTAGAAATTTAGAACTGATAAGCCTTACTCAACCTCATAAAATCTGTGAGGTTTGCACTTTACACTTTATTTATACACTATTATTTGAGCATATTTTCCTTACATCTAAGACTGACATTTCAAGCGTGATGTAAGGTGAAATTTGCACCTTATTTATATACTATTTTTTTATCATATCATTAGTTAATGTGAAATCTCCAACTAAGTTTCTCTTGCCACATATATATATTACTCGTCAAACTTCTTTTGTTAAAACACCTGAACAAAAAACTCTACGATAGAATAAAAACATTGACGTATAATTAATGTGACTAGATATCACGACTTGTAAGTTTCAGAAGATTACTTATAGATTCTTGGAAATTAGAAGGCCCTTCATCATTCCTGCTTTACTATATTGTGATGAGATAGACAATTCGTGCCCTATCACATTACTACTAATAGTAGTGATGAACACACTAAACTTGTTTAGATTAACAATCATCATTATTCAGAAAAAGCTAGTGGCCAAATTATTTCATTTGATTCTCTTCTCCATTTTCTCGTATCTTCTTAATTGTCAATTTTTTTTAATATTTTTTTTTGTAGTTTTAAGGTAATATTTTTAACGGTTAGTTTCAGAATTTATCGGTTTCTTTTAAGAATATATTTATCACTTTTAATTAATAGTAAGCATTTTTTTTCAATAAAAATGTTTTTATAATGATTTTAACAATTAAATTCTCTTAAAATAAGAAACTTAACGATTGAATTCTCTTAAAATAAGAAACTTTAAGGTAAACTGGTTAAATTGAAGAAACTAATTAAGTCTTTCAAATTTCTTATTTTAAAAGAATTTCACACTTAAAATCAGTACTAAAATATTACTCAGTAAAAAATATCTCAAAAAATCCAACAGTTGAAAAGGAATAGAGATAGTAATTTCCGTAGTTACTCTAATTCAACCTTAAACAACACTTAAATTAGAAAACAATTAATTAAATATTTTATTATTTTCTCTCCATGGGATGATTAATGTCCCCTCTCTCGTGCTTGTGTGAGAGAGATTAGGGATGTATTTTGGAAGAAAGCTCATCACAAACATGTAATTGAAAGTTACAGTTATAGTTAGTCGGTTTTGCTGTACATACTCATCTATATTCTATATTTATTAATAGAAGAAATTTTTCTCTTTATCCACACTTTTTAAAATATGTATTTACTCTTATATTCTATAAACATAAATTAAGTCAAACTATTATTCTTAATACAACCCTTAACTGTTTTTTTTTTTTACGTTATTAAATAAAACTATAACTGTCTTTTTTAAATAAAAATTGTCCATTTTTTATCATAATTTTCCATTGTATTTCTACTGCAAGTTTAATTTCTTTAGTTTTTAAATAAAAACTGTCCCTTATTTAACGAAATTTCCTTTGATCTTTCTATATATTTTTAAAAAAGTTAACCACCTATTGTTACGTGGGTTTAATGCATTTGTGATATGTGTGATAAACACTTTCTTTAATGGAGTACTTTTACATGGACAAAACAATCTCTGTTGGTCTGGATTTTTTATTCTATCATTTTTACGTACTATACCCTCCTTTCACTCTTTATTTTTCTTGCACAAACAATAGAAATCTTTAATAAAGTATTCAATATCATTATCTTTTTATTTAATTTAGATTTTATTATATAATTTTATGTGATTCAATTATTGAAATTGTGAAATTTTTATTTTATGATGTTGTTACTATTGAAGTTGAGAAATCCAATTCAATATTTATTTTAAGTAATTGTATTTCATAGTGTTTGATGTGGAAGTATCAGGACGGTGATTTTTATTATATATCTATCAAATAGCCGATTTATTATATATCTGATTTAAGTAAGTGTAATGTATAAAGTTTATAACCCCTAAAGTGTAGAATGCATAGATCAAAACGATTTTCCAGAATGGTGCAATCGCAGGATTTGTCATCAGTTTAATTTATCAGTTTTTTAATTTTTTGTTTCGTATTTAATTTATAATATTTATTATTTAATTTCTATTTTAACATTTACTTAATATGTTAATTTTGAATCTGAAAAGTTAAAAGATTTAATTAATATGTTAATTTTGAATTAAGAATAAGGTAAGATATAAAAAAGCAAAAAGACTTTTTATCTTAATATATTAGGAATATCAAAATTAATTTCAATGAAAATCGAGTTTGTAACATATTGGTCTAAAATATAATTTACAATTAAATCCCAGACATTATAACACAACCTTTAACCTTTAAGTGATTATAAAATTTATAACAAACAAAATTAACCCATGGTGAAAAATAATTTTTCTAAGGTTTCATTCTTCAGATTTATTAATACGTTAATTTTGGATTAAAATTCACGTAAAATGAAAAACCAAAAAAGGTTTTGTATGTTAATATACCAACATTAAATCTTTTTTAAATATGAAGAATGTGTGTACTTTAACAACTAAATTAGTCAACTAATATATTTTTTAAAATTTGAAAACAGAAAGATTTAATTAATACGTAAATTTTGAATTAAAAATAAGGTAAAATATAAAAAAAATTATCTTAATGTACCAATAAGAAATATTTATTTTAAAATATGACAAATGAGATTTTTTAACTAACAAATTGATTAATTAAAATATTCAAAGATTTTGTATCTTAGTGTTTGTATCTGAAAAATAAGATTCTTTAAATATTGAAGGGTATATTTTAAAATAAAAAAAAAAAGCTTCAAATCTTAATATAACAACTAAGAAGAATCTTTGAAAGATATTATCATCCGAACTTAAATTTTTTTTTTATCATTTAGTATTTCTTTTTTTTATCTTTAGATTAATAACTTTAAATAATTCTATAATACATTGTGTGATTTCCCAATTAAAAGAAGATTTTATGACTTTATAATTAACAATTATATTTTGTTTTATATATTATACAATTATGTAAAATTTAATATTTTTTAACTTATATTATTTATTTTTGTATATATAATGTAAGTTACTTTATATATTAATTATTACTATCTAAATTGAAATAGGGTACAAAATTATATAAATATTATATATTATATCAATTATGTAATTAAATGTCAAACTAAAATAAAAATGTCACGTATATTTTTGTTAGTGTATATAAATATACTTATTACCGGTTATATTTATTGAGTTGAGTATGAATAATAGAAAATAATTTTCCAGCCATTTTTTAGGTAGTTGAATACAATATGCACCAAACCCGAACAGCGACCTAGAAGAACCTTAACACATGGCCACGGAAAAACTTCCTTTTCTTTATTTATTTTTATGTTTAAGTTCTTTTGACAATAATCTGAAACCTTAATGGTACAATTTCTTACCATTCATATGGCTTCCATAAAGTTGTACAGTGCATTGAACCTTTTCAAATCAGTGTTCTAGTATTGAAAAGATTAAGAATGTGCTACATATTATAATCGGTTTTCAAGCAATTCCAAACAGAAAACTAATAAATATACATAACTTGTAGAAAATAATGACTTGATATATTCACCTCTCTAAATGAGAAGGCAATAATATATCCATAATAATTTATATTTATCTATTTTATGAACTTAGTCAACTTCAAGTAAAGAGTGGATATACTCTTAGCCTCTTACTACACACATTTTCTTACTTTAGAATAGTCAAATTATTTAATCAGTGAAAATAAAATCATGGAACATTTTCTTTATCATTCATTTTAAGATTAAGTGAATGAATAAATAGAAAGTGAAAAAATTATTATAGACTAATTTTTTCTCTTTTATCTTTTCCTTATAAATGAACCTCTCTTTATTACTTTTTTTATCACAACTATAAATGATAATAATAATTATAGTAATGATAATAATGATAAAATAATAATAAATAAAAAAATCCAAAACATGAACAAATATATATTACATAGAATTTTGACATCAATGAAGCCTTGATCCCTATCAAAATATTAATATCTAACTAGTCTAATGGACTTGTAGAATCCACACAGATAGAAACATCTCAGACATTGAGAGACATATCTTCTTAAATGTGGTATGTTATTAGGCAAACTTCCATATGAAGGTGTTGGAGTTTGTGCCCATACATGGAAAGTGAATCTAAGATATAATACCAACAAAAAATAATTGTAAAATTATGTCATAAATAAAGGAAGAATATATAGAGTAGTTACTAAATGTGGTTGGGGAGTGAATATGTAAGTTAGGTCATAAACCTATGCAAGAATGGCTAGAAAACTCTGTAAGATAAGGTTCATTATGAATACTATAATCAAAAGGTATTCCCCTTGTAATTGCTATTGGAAAGGGTTCGTTCATGCCACTCTTGTAGACTATAGGCATCAAGATAAGGTTCACCACAAGTGCTATGATGAAAATATATTGCTAATGCTCGGAAGTCATTAACTACTGTTTGGGAAATAGGTTAAGGAGTATTGCAGGGGAAAAGGCAAGCACTTAGTACTGGGGGATCAGACAATACCCGAAGCAGAATTCGCTTTT
This sequence comes from Psophocarpus tetragonolobus, assembly GCA_037954015.1. NCBI lineage: Eukaryota > Viridiplantae > Streptophyta > Magnoliopsida > Fabales > Fabaceae > Psophocarpus > Psophocarpus tetragonolobus. Next base: position 93,670,657 of record CM075688.1, read on the forward strand.
AGGAAGTTCCCATTTTAGGTCGTGTATGGCAGGTCAAGTAACAGTGTGTTAGATTTAGTGCTTTTACCTTTCGGGTCTCACTAATCCCACTTGGAAACAAAGAAATGGGAATCCGGATAAGTGCCCTCAGTACCGTTCATGCTTCTCTTGTCCCTACCCTAAACCAACTATAGTATAGGAATAGAGGCTTCTCACAAAGATTGATTGGAACAACTTGATAATTCCCCTTGTCGTTGTTTGAGCTTCAAACTAGTTATGCGCTAAAGAAGCCCTAACCTATAGCAAGATTAGTTCTACTAAGCTTTTTTAAAGGTACCTCTACATTCATTGACTGAAGCAGGGAAGAACTAAGTCATTGAAAGATGTACCCTTGGTGCTTCCATCAAGCTTATGAACTTATCATGGGCCTTTAGTTAGTGTTGACTTGACAATTGACTTAAGACTCGTGACTATCTTGTACATTGGGCTGAGAACAGTAGCCACCTATTATATCATCCTTGACATCATATTGTGATTCTCTTTCTCCACTTGTTGCCTAATCATAGCCACCTCTTAGTTGGTAATTCTTGCAGGTGCCACAACAGGAAGGAAGGGGGTTGGTTGGCAAAGCCACGACAGCGAGATTGGCCCCCGCGACAATATGCGAAGATCCTTCAGTAGGAGGGTGTTTGGTCCTTTCCATCGTAGTCTCATGTTTGCCATGAAGAGTACCATTCAAATGGACCTTCAAATGAGATCTTAAACTGCTCTTCCTGGACTAACTACCAGAAAACTATCTCAGAATAAACCTAGGTACTCACTTTAGAGTAGATTCCTTCCGACTCAGGATACTACTCATTCACTCACTGTGCCATTTTGACACACCCTTACGACTGGTTAACATAGTCATGTCCTTCCCTGCATTAGTTTAGAGCCTCAGAAGGTCTCCCTCAAGGCCGCTCTACTCCCTGTGTTCTTTCAACCGGTTAAACTGCCTTTCAGAACAGAAGTTGAAGCCTATTTTATTCTCTTTTAGGTACAGGAATTCTATATCATAAAGTAACCCGTTCTCTATCTAGTACATCTATAGAGTTACTTCTTTCACTTGGTGAACCAACAAATGAGTCTCTTGCTTGCTCATTTCTCCCACCACTTGCCCTTCAATTGGAGCGCTATTCGACCCATTATCATTTCCTGATTAGGCAAATCCTCTTCTGAGAATTTGAGTTATTCGTTGCTTCCTCACTCTAATTTTGACTCTAGTTAGCCAAAGGGTGAATATAATGTCAGAGCTTTCCAATCTATTTCTTTTTAAGAAAGACATCCATACGTAGGGTGTGGTCGAAAATCAGTGACTGCTTCCTTTGCTGATCAACGATCATGCCCTCTTATTCTAGTGGAGGAACAGTTTCACATCAGATTCATTTCCATAAGAGTGCTCTAATGGCAAAGATCAACATCCACTCAAAACTCAAACTTACTTACTTATCATAGAAACCTAGCCTGTTATGAAGAGTCCCTAACTTGGAGCTTAGGCCATTAAAACACTTCTTTTACTAGTTCAAGAAGGAAGTTTGGCACTCATCTCAGTCACAAAGACATGCCCAGAAGAAATTGCTGGTGTGAGGTTTTTGGGAATTGAATCAGGATTGTTTTCTGCTAGAACTAATTTCACTAGGAGAAGAAAGCCAGTTGTTTATTCCCATTCCCTTTAAGTTAGGGATTCGTTTAAAGTCTTTCACTAGAATTACAACAAAATAGAAAAAATGGCATCAAATTCATTAGCTGCAGATGCATAGGAATTCATTCTTACTATAGCCACACAGAGAAAGAATGCAATTGAGAATACAAAAGCGATGAATGAGAGAAGAGCTTCCTTACAATGATTTTTTTTCCTAAGTCCCCCCTAAACAAGAAATGGTAATGAACTGACAAGGCCCATGCACCTCCTTTCGCAGAGCACCTTTTTCAAGAGTGATTGCCCTAGGGGATATGCCCTCTTAAGCACGAAATGAGATTGTTGTTCTTTCGCTTTTTCATAAGGAAAGTGTTTGGAAGTTCATTCATGCCACTCCTATAAGCATCAGAATAAGGTTCATTATGAGTGCCATAATTGAAATTTGTTGCCTTGCTATTGGAGAAGGTTCATTCATGCCATTCTTGTAGGCATCATGAAAAACCTCATTGTTCCCTACAATGTTGGGCCTATATGGGCCACCTACAACAAAATTGTAGTAATTATAGATATCTTATGTTAGAATAACACCATAAGTTAGATTATAGTTAGCAACATCTCTAGGAGAAGGAGTTCTGCCTCTTGCAACATGTGGAATTTGACTTCATGGATATACTTTAGAAAATGAATTCTTACGCTGATAAAGTTCAGTCACAAGATTATTCATATCACATTTGTAGAAACGTACACACAAACTACGTATATGAAAAGAAAAACTTTACTAAATCTCACTTATACAAACGCTGTATATTGTTTTGTACACTTGCATAATCATGGTCACATACCATGCTTATAGAGAATACATTAAACATTAGCTAGACAGACACACAACTCCACTAAACAGGTCTAGCATAACCAACTGCAAATAGGTAACAAGACGTACCTAAATTATTAGACGCATCTGGATCCCAAAAGCATTGATTAACACTAAACTTAGAATTAAACTGAACATTCATCCTTAATTCAAAGTCTCATTTACATAGATGATACCAATAGAGTCTTTAAACACTTTAAACCTGTTTGGCTTTAAAGCTTTGGTTAACACATTTTCTAATTGTACTATTGATTTATAGTGTTCTACTTGCAACTTATCCTCGTCGAGTTATTCTTTGAGAAAGTGGAATTATGGCTCTATATACTTATTCCTCCAACAAAATGCATGATGCCTCACTAAGTCAATGGCTTACTTGTTGTCCACTAGAAGCATCACTTTGCCTATACTCTTCACATGTAACTCTTTCATTAAGCTTCTAACCATGTTCCTTTGACATGCAACATCTAAAACCATTATATACTCATCTTCACAAGATGAGAGAGTCACAACAGGTTCCTTTGTAGAGGATCATGAGATGGATGCTCTTCCATAAAAGAAGATGTATCTTGTAATGATTTTTTTGTCGCCTTTGTCCCCACACTAGTTTGAATCGAAGTAACCAACTAGTTTGGATTTTGCATCTGCATCTCCTTTAGGAAATAAAATCCCAAAATCCATAATTCCTTGAACATACCTCATAATCCTCTCTGCAACTACAAGGTGAGAGGTGAGACTGTTTTGGCTTTTGCACGAATCTACTTATTAACCTAACACTAAAACTTAAGTTTGGGTTGGTGTTGCTATGGTATTTAAGCACCCCACAATCTTCCTGTAGTAGGTTGGATGCATAACTTCTTCATCTACATCTTTCACTAAGACACTCTCTACTTCGGCTAGCATGCCAATTAGGTTGCTTTAAGCCAATCTTCTTCATTTGCATACAAAAATTCAAGGATTAAATGAATAAATCTATAATTCTTCAAAAACATAAATTAAAGTTGTCTTTTAAATATAATTTTCTTTAATTCCTAGCTATATAAATATCATATAGATAAATATTTTCAAGTAAAAGTGACACTTATTGACCTTCTGTTGTTAACATATTATCGTCTGCAAACCTAACTCTACTCTTGCTCGTGAAGGCGGAGGTGGTGATGACTTCCTATTTAAATTTTGGAAAGAGGATAAGAGGATTCCATTAGTTTAAAATCAATCTTTCTAGGTTGTTTTCTCTTTCAAACCAAAAGGAGACCCTGATTTCGAAGGTTAGGGAGTAGAGTAATGATAGATGGGAAAGCAGATTAAAATGGAGAAAACCCCTTTTAAATTGGGATTTTCTCCAGGTAAGAGCTTTGGAGAAGGTCTTAAAAGGAATTGATTTGTGTCTTGTTAAGAAAGATGGTTGGGCGTGGCATAACCAAGTTGGCAATAAGCTAGTTTTTCAATAAAGGATGCTTATGTAGAAGCATTTTGAATACCAAGTCCCTTCTCTTCAAAATAATTTGGAAGGTAAGGGTATCTTTGAAGGTGATTGCATTTGCTTATAAAGTAGTTCATAATCGCATCCTAACAAAGGGGAAGCTTATAAAAAGGAATAAAACATCTCTTGTAGAGGATATCTACTCTACTTGTCATGCTAAAGTTGAATATGTATCACTTACTATTCACTTGTAAGCATGCATATCAACGTATGAATGTGTTGTTATCTTAGTTTGACTGCATATCAATCATTTTAAGGGTAAGGTAAAGAAAAAAGCATTATGCTTATTATTTGGATGACTTCTATTTAATTGATCTAGATTGCAAGAAATGATATGATTTTTAAAGGTGTTGAATTTTGTCTCAAAAATCTGGCAAAAGACCCTAAAAAAGTCCTACTTATGGGTTAAAGACTATTGTAAAATAAGAATATGCTCTTTTATGAGCGGTTAGTGCAGTCAAAGCAATGTATTAACAAATTAGGTAACTGATAGACATTGAAAGGAATCTTATATATGTATTTGAGGGAATCTTTGTGTCTTTGTTTTGAGAAGTTCCATGGTGGGAATAATTATGATTATCTTATTGTATTAGTACTTTTCTATGCATACTTTTCTCATATCATATCATATTATTGAGTTTTGTTTCACAACTGCTAAATAAAAATGTCTTGTTTTTTAAAAAAATGAAATTATTAGGTAATAGATAGTAAACAATAACATAGACACAAAAAATAATAGAATTTGCATATGTCTAACAAGGGTTAAATTATCTCAATTTAATTTCAATGCTTCCATTGGGATTAGATAATTGAAAACAATTGACAAGATAGATAGTGAAGTGAGAGTAAATACCTAAGTTACAATCTCTTTAAGAAGGAGATACATTGGATTCCTTCGATATCCACTCAGTTTTGTCTTCTTCCACAAAATACCATTTTGTATATTTGTTGAATCCATTGTTATTGAAAGCCAAATATGCCCAAACAACAGACATCTACGTCTGCAAGGAATTTGCATATGTTGATGTTATGATGAAAAAGGTGGTGTAAGGGTTCTAGTTGAGCGCAGTGGTGCTCTGTCTAATTTCGTTTTTGGTTATGGTTGTAGACAAGACTCGTGATTGGAGTGATGACTCTTTCGATCGCTATAAGTAGGGATGACAACAAGGTAGGGCAAGAGTGGGTATAAAGAAAGCAGGTATGAAATTTTGATCCCATCCCTGTCAGGTATTTTCAGGTTCGGTATACCTACGAGTATCCCGTTATATTATTTTTTTATAATTTATATTTAAATATGTTTACAATTTATTAAATAAAGTATATGCTAAGTTATGAATTATATTTAATTTATTAATTAAATAAATTATATATTAAGTTATCAATTATATTTTAATTTTAACAGTTCATAAGTGTGGATTTGTACACAAACATGTGATATTAAAAATATATGTATAAAATTTTATTTAACATAGAAGTTGGGCGGGGGCGGGGACCAATAAACCACTCTCCTCCCCCTCCCCGTTTTTTTTAAGTAGGGAACAAGGTAAAGATTAACAGTACAGGTTTTCCCTATCAAAATCGGGGCGGAGACGGAACGGTACCCGTGAATGTGGCATGATTGTCATCCCTAACTACAAGTTATACACATTTAAGGTTTTATTTTGATTTTTGAATGGTGAACTTGTTATGAATTGTTTCAAAGCTATAGGTTATTGAAATGGGTTGCGATAATAATGGCAGATATTGTTTGTCTTTGAATGTTATTGCGTGTTTAGAGATATTATTTTTAATATTAATTTTAATTTTATTATTTTTAGTAACTAAAAACCTTTACAAATATTTTTCCTTCTTACATGCTTAATATAAATGATATGGATTGTCATGTAACATGAGAAAGACCTGTCAGGTAAGTCCTTAACAGTTGTCTCAGAAACTTCCAAAAATCTTTTAAGGACTCAAATATAAGCACCCCAATATTTCATGGACTCAATTGGTATTTCACTCTTCTTAAATATATACTGCATAATTAAAAAGAAGAGCCCCACACTTATCTAAACTAAAATTTACAAACTTCGTGAGAATGATCAGTAGTCAGATCTAACAAGCACGATTTTTCTTAAGGTTTTCACTCCTGATGGCTTTTTACTTCCCTCGTAATAACAACTAGTTGACAATGTTAGATTAAAGAAACAAGACAATATTAGTTTGTTCTTCCTCAATTTCCATATTAGGAGTAACCATCACCAATTTATACATAAAACGTATCTATTACAGCGAGGTATGTAAAGAAAAGGTACACAGAATATTCAGAAAAAAACTGAAAGTTTCCTCATTTTATTAAAATAAGACAGTGTAGACAGCATCAACTTTTATGCCATGGAATTTATCAGAGTAGAAGGACCAAAGGTTGCCTCCCAACAAAATCCTTAAAATTTTCTATCTGCCTATAGATGTACAGAAAGATTTCCACAAGCCAAAAGAATCTTCAATGAAAGATTTGAAGGAATGGCATGTGAAAATAAATTTCTTATCGTGTGAAATAGGCCGACAACATCTATTGCCTAGATCTGAAATCCCTCCCTAATTTATCAAGGTACAATCTATTCAGTATAATCTATTCACAATCCTCATTTTAAATCATTATCCTCTGTGGTCCTTCCTTCACTCACTCAGTCTCTTCTTCATCCATGAAAGAAAACAAGGCGAGTGAGATGTCAGCCAGCTTCTTCCCATTCAACCTTGACTTTGATTTCCTCAAGGGCGCATTTGGAGCTTGAATTTCCTTTAACCCATTTGCATTTTCCAAATCAAATCTATTAAGAAAAGTTAAACTTCTCTTCTTTGGTGTACTATACTCAAAATGCAATTCCTTCGCTATCAGAGTCTGCAATAGAGAAAACCCAACACTTCCCAATTAGAACAACCAATCATCAAAATTACAAACACATGCTAACCAAACTGAAAAATAATTCAACTACTACATACCGCTTCTCTAATCGTTCTCGAGACATGAAAAAGCTGCTTTAAATCTTCATGGTCCACTCCACACAACACCTTAACCTACAATTAAGAATATCCATAGCACGATTAGAAACGAAAAACTCATGCAGTCAAAACTCAAACTTGAAATTTCTATACTTACGAGAATATCCTGAGGAAGGGCTTCGAGGAGAGACCTTTCAGAGTTGGGAGAGATTTTTTTACTGCACATTCTCTTGAACGGAGTAGTTACTTGAGGAGAAGTTTCTACATCGTTGGAAACCACGACCCTCTTTCTTCCCAGGGTTAGAGTATAACAATAACTGTCAAGGGGAATTGCCATATTCCCAAATGCTAATTCAACAACAAAAACGCTCCTTTTTTGCTACAATCTGCAATACCGAACAACAGCAAGTACTAGTTCTCAATCATTATCACAAACTGATGAGGGAAATTATGAGACTATGAATTCCAATGTAGAAATAATCAATACTTTCCCTAAAAGAGTCACAAGGAAATCATTAAAAAGGGGAAAGAAAAATTTAAGAGGAAGAGAAGAAAGAAACCTATTCCGTGGCGGAGTATAAGTGGTAAATTTATGAGGGTTTCTATTTCTGGTTACAGAAGCAGGCTTGTTTATGCTATGAACCAGATATGAAATAGAAAAAATAAAAGTTGAAATTGGGAGTGACAAATTGACAAAACTGTAGAGTTGATTTAAGAATGAGTCAACTAGTTTATATAAAGACCCAGTTTAAAAAAAAAAAAAAAATAGTGTCATGAGTGATGAGAGGAAAATTAGAATTTATTTTGGATTTAAATTAAGTGAGGAAATTAAGGAAATTACCTGAGAAACTTCCAATTATCCATGTTGGCGGTTATATGCAGGTAAGAGGAAGCAGAAAAAGAAAAGAAGAAAAGTAACCGTTGAGAGTTGAGAGGGAACAAGCGGCAAGAAGCAAGAGTCGGTGATGTCCTATACACGTGGAATTGCCTCTGGTGGGCTGTTGCCGCAGAGGATGAAAAGCAATGGTAGAGAGACGCGTGTTAGAATCCAAGGTGAGGAAGGAATGGGTTGGTGAAAGTACGGCAGAGGCTTCAACCAATCCTAATGAGACGGGTGTTGGAATCTGAGGCATCACTTGTTGACGGTGAAGATACCAACAGATAAATATGAAAACTGACGCGTTTGCTGACTCTAAAATCTAAATAGGCGGCTGGCGGCTACCTCCAACTACACTAGTCCCACTACTATTTTTCTTTCTTCCTTTGCCATTTCAGTTTTCACTTTTCATTTTTCACTTTTCACTTTTCACTTTTCACTTTTCACTGCAAACCCTCACTATATCTCTCTCTACTTATTTTTAAGGACATTCTCATTTTTATTTTTATTAAATGTGATAAATTCATTACTGTGTAAGTATCTGATTATTTCTGGTGTTATAATTTTAATAATTATATAATAAATTTAAATTTATATATTTAATTAAAATTTTTAATTTATAATTTTTTTACTTAATAAATAAATTATAATTATAAAAAATTTATCGTCATATCTAAATCTAAAAATATCTGAAATGAAGATGAAAATTACATTTTGATATAATTTTTTATATTTAAGCTCGAACTAGTTGGGCACTTTCCAAAAAGAGGAATGAAAAGAGATAAAAGGTAAGAATTAGGTCAAAGGTATTGTGCGCAGCGACCAGCACTTGTGTATGTACATTGGCACTCCCCATTAATATTACTATCTATTACTTTTCAATTAATGTGTCATGTAGCCGCGACTGTCAATTCAACACGTCACTTAAACATTTTAAAATTGAAGATACAGTATAAAAATAATAGAATATGGATCACAATCTCAAAAAATTAAAAAAAAAAATTTGAGAGATAGAGATTGTAATTAAGCTAAAAAAAAATAAAATTCAAGAATCCTATCTTTCTCGCAAGATATTAGTGATACAAATTTTTTAACCATAATTACTCAGATTTAAAATTTAATTACATTTAATTTCTCATCTTTTCAAGAATGTATTTTGTGAGTAGTAAGCTTAGATTTTTTCATACAATCATGTAAACTTCAAAATACTAAGGTCATGTAAACCCTAAACTCAATTAAGTCTATTCGTATCAAAGTTTAAAATATTTATTTTTTATTTTAAAAATATTAAATAATTTTTTTGGTATTTATAATGTCATGTAAATTTCAAAATACTCATTCATAATATTGCTATAGTGGTTGAAAAAATTAACCCACATTTTTATATTTTTTAATTTTAATTAATTAAGTTTGAAATGAACTTGTTGGATAGATACCTATCTTTTATTAAAAATTTATCCACCTTATCACCTGACTTGTATTAATTCGTCTCTAATAACAAAAATGTGAAGATATAATATCTTAAACTTAAACAACCTGTAAGAAATTTTCATAAAAAATGACCTAAGAAACTATTTATCCATATGAAACTCCAATCGAAATGACCTATATATAAATAATAAGTAGGGAAAATAAATATATATTTTATAATAAAATGATAAAAAAATTACTGTTGTTCTATTGAAATAAAAAATTTAAAATAATAAAGAAATTAATTAGTTAAATCAAATTATTTTATTGATTATCATAAAACATGTTTAAATTATGCGTTTAATATTTATACAGTATTGATGTAAAAGAGTTTTATATTGGAATTTAATCATAACTCTTTATTTACATGAATTTTAAAGTATTAATTGGAAAAGTTAACAAAAACATTATATATAAAGGGTGGTAATTAACTATTAGTTATTACACTGACAATGTATAAGTATTTTTCTCTTAAATTATTATGTTATAAACAATAATATGAGAGTTTAATTGGTATACATTGTCAGTGTTCAATCATAACTTTTAAAATACTAATTAGTAAAGTCAACAAACTTATTATGAATGAAGAGTTATGATTGAATTTACACTGATAATATATCCTAATTAAACACATAATATTAACATGTATTAACTATTTAGATTTAGTAAAAAAATTGATAATATCTCTATCTAAAATAAATAATAACTAGAGAAATAAATATATACTTTATAATAAATGATAAAAAATTATTGTTCTCAATAAATAATTAATATATTAATATAAAAATACAGAAATAATGAAATAAAAATTTTTAAAAAACCAAGAAATTAATTGTTAAATCAAATTATTTTATTGATTATCTTAAAACATATTTAAATTATTATGTCATAAACAATAATATTAACATGTATTAACTATCTAGATTTGGTAAAAAAAAAATGATAATATCTTTATATGAAATCTTAGGAGACGTTCGGTTGAAGTCGATTTTCGGGAACATAAATTTGAGAATATTTAAATTTGGAACAAATTTTTTAAAAACATTTTCAAAGTAATTGATTCCTTTTTCATTGGAATATAATGTTTAAAAGAATTTTTTTACCTTTTTTATCACTTATGTGCACTTTATACTCTCATGATTTTTAATTAAATAAATTTTATTTTTTTTTATAATTATCATTTTCAAACAAATGTGTGCATTGGAAATAACCTTGAAATGTGATTTCTAGAAATAAAATTTCATAAGGTAAATCAAACACCCAGTAAAATAAAATAAATTTTACTCTTTTTTTAGTTTAATTAGTATACACTATCAGTATAAAATATTTTTAAAATAGTAAAAGTAAAATCAATAAATTTAGCATGAATAAAGAGTTGATTTAATGTCAGTATAAAAATCATTATACCCATAGTTATCAATTAAACTCTTTTTTTTTCTTCTTCAGAAAAGAAAAATATTAAAAATGGACATTAAAGAATTAATTTAAAATAAATATATTTGAGAAAAAGAGAGAATGCTAAAAAACTTACATATGATTTAATGAGAAAATAGATCTCAACCTCAAAAGAAAATTTAAAACAATTAATAATTCCAAATCTTTTGAAAGTATAAGAAATGTTAAATATATAGTGTTCGAAAACATGTTATAAAAAAGGGGAAAACAGTAAATTTTAATAAAAGCATCTATCTTAAAAAAGTTTAAACCATATATTTGATGAGAGAAAAAGGCTTCATTTTTTTCTCTCCTATAATATTTTAAGATATTAAATTTAATCTTATTATTATTTTTAGATCCAATTTCATCCCATAATTTTTAAGTTTCAATATATATTATTCTACTATTATTTTTAGATTCAATGTTATCTTTTTTTGTCAAATTTAAACTAAAATTATTAATATCTACTATTATCAATTATTTTATCGTTAAAAAGTCATTGTTAACTAGTGATAGCTTTAAAAATTAATTTTGAATTTAAATTAAAAATATTAAAAATTATATATTGATTAGAATTAATACGGCAGTGGTCTCAAAACTATAATATTTTTAATGTTTAAATAAATAATTATTAATAAAAATAGATATTATTATAATTAAAATGTTTTTAATAATATTTATTAATAATTTCATTAATCATATTAGCCTTAGGTTATAATCTTCATCTAGTGACAAAAAACTCATATGTTATCCTTTCTACTACACAAATGATGTGGAGAGATAGTGGTAAGCTTGACCTCAACACTTCAATTGATGGAAAGAGGGATAGGAACTTGAAACAAAAAAAAGAAGTTGTTATTGATATCTGGAGAAAATAAAATTATTAGGTACTCAATATAAAAATTAACATATATTTTGAGATATCAAACATATTTAAGTTCATTTATATTTAATTAATATTTAATTTATCGTATCCTATTGGAATGGGAGAATTAAACTACTATAAGGGTAAATAATTATTTTTTATATTTACTATTTTTAAATTAATTATTTTAATATATATTAATCTTAATTTTATTTTTTAAATTTAGTGGTTGAGATTGATTATCATTAAAAATAATATATTCCAGAAAATGAATTATTAAAGTGAAGAATGAATTTTTAAAATTATTTTTTGAAATAACCTAATATTATTATTTTAATTATGTCCTTACTCTATTTTCATATTCTATGATGTATATCCTAATTAACAATGACACTCTAAAGATTTTTTTTTTTTAAGCAAGACACTCTAAGGATTAATAAATTATTATATTATTATTTACTTTTTTCCATTTATTTAATTTAGAATATGTCAATTTCATCTTTTATTTTAATTAATTAAGTATCCTTATCTTTTAAAAGTTAAAAATCAACCCTTCATTATTTTTTATTTTATTTTACACGCATGCACACGCATTAAGCATAATTTATATCAAAATTTAAATGTTATAATATAATTAAAGTTGTTTATATATTGAAAATTTTGCATTAAGTCTCTATTAGGATTTTTCTTTATTTTTAAATTTTAATAAATTTTCTATTTCATTTTCCCCAAAATACTATCTAAATTATATTTTTAAATAATTAAAAGTGTCGTCTAAAGCGCTTAAAAAAATTAGTACCATCTATACAAAGCAAAAAATTTAATAAAGATCTCATACAAATTTCACTAATATATATATATATATATAAAAGGGATTCTAAGCTAGATAAGCTATTTTAAATAATATAAAAATTCGCACGTGTAATCTAGCATTATTTTATAGATTGTAACCTAATTTGTCAAACTCAGTGGTCAATTTATAAGTAAACAAGCTAATAACCAAACAACTCGTACATTAGTTATGTAGTCAAATCATCTATTAACATCTATATTTTTTTATCATATTTCAAATTGTATTCTCCCTTTTATATATCTAGTATAAAATGAAATAATTATATTTAAAAAAAAAAAACCTAATGCTTGATTGCTCGTAAATCTTCTAAATAAGAAAGTTCAATTTAACAATTTTATAAATTGTAAAATAAATTTAACATTATAATGATAATAATCTTATACTGTAATCACCAGTGATATAACATTGAGCGTATGGATTAAGTAATATATGATTATTGTAACTTAACTAGAGTTCTCAAGTTTGAATCATGAGTATGGAGTTGTATTAAATACTTGAAGAGAAAATTTGCTACCCATTTTAGTCTCACAAAGCTCCAACAGAATTGGCTCCAACTAAACTACACTTATAATTAAAAATATTTTTCTTATATATAATTCTCTAAATTGAGTATATAATTATCATAATATTATGTTGGTTAGAGGTTATTGTAGACTCTTTTTCTTTCCATCAGGCTCTATGCAACTATAATACTATCTTACTAGTCTTAAATATGCGGGAGTTAAAAGGAGGATTTATCTAATATTGTATTCACGTTAATCCTAGTGTAAGTTCATTTTATTTGCTTATGTGTTATGTTTCCTATATATCTATGCAGAATTTTTTCAATTATGCCTTGTGATGAGATAGAGTTCTGCAATTATTAAATAAAATTACTCTGCCTTTTTTAAAAAATTGAGATTTGAACTGGTAATATAATGAAAAAAAATTTACGTATATTTCCCATAGTGTATTGTAAAATAAAATAAAATAAAAATAAGTAAATGAAATAAAATATGTAGTATAAAAATCATATAAAACATTGCAAGAAGATTTCATATGTTTTGTGAGAAATTCAAATTTAATGGTTAAATTAATAAAATATAAGTTTAAAACAAAACTAAAAAGGTTTGTTTTTGTGTAATGATGGCCTTAAATTAGAATCTAGAACTGCATGCATATTATCTAAATCCTCTCACCACATATCAATTTATCACATTTTACACAAATAGATAGTTAGAAAATATTGAGGATTTACATTAGGATGAAAATTGACATTATTTTATTACTTCATAAGTTCGTATCAAATGTAATGTCATTTTTATTATTTGTGTTACCTGTTGAACTATTAAATATAATAAATTATTCTTATTTTGATATATAATATGGTAAGTTTTAATTATATTATATAAAAGGTTATTCATTGGTGTAAGAAAGAATGAGGGTAAAAATAAAGATGATAAATTAAAGTTATTTAAAGTTAAACTATTCACTTTAAAAAGTCCTGTCTTCTGAAAAAAGGTTGTATAATTTTTATATTTTAATATGAATTTAATTAGAATATATATCGTCATGGTAAGGTGTAAAATTTGTTTTTATATTTTTTATCCAATTATAGTTGTCATAAGTTAGATTTATCACTTACTCTTAATTAAAAAAATATTCATGTAACTTTTGGAGACTTTCAAAGTTGATTTTCAAATATGAGCTCACGGTACTAACAGAAGGAAACCTCCAAAGTCGGCCAGTCTCTTAGGTCAGACCTTAATGTCTTGTCTCTCAAACAATCATAGAGTATTAAAAGGTACAATCAAGGAGATTAAGACCTTCATTAATTACCAATAACGGTCATTTCCAATGTATATTACACTTAGATCTCTCTCGCTTCCTCGTCAAATAATCCTGACAACACTTCTTTTACAGTTCTAGACTGTGGACTTCCCAGTGAAATCTTATTACCTTTTTACAGTAAGTATAGTTTATGAAAGAGGAAAAAAAGAGAGAAAGAGCACTCGTCAATAAATTAAAAGGGGTAAAGTTATGACTAGAGTGGCATAAGTTAGATGTATGACTTTCTCTTAATAAAAAAAATTGTTTATAGCTATTAGCTAGCAACAAATATCAGTGCGAATGAAAGCAACACCAGCAGATTAAAGTTTAAACCAACCAACACCTCACGGGTTTGTTAAATGCAATCAAAACAACAATATACGCAGAGATGATTGTAAAGCTCATACCAATCGAGATCACCCTCTGCTGCGGCTAGCTGGTTGGTTCAAGGATACATTGCGCCCTTTATACAATAAATAAATATATATATTCTCATCCACCATCATCACCATTCACCATGCATATGACTCTCCAAAAAGAAAAGATTTATGGGAAGGTCAGAAAAAACTCAAATCGTAAATCAAACAACCCTACTCATAAGTCATAACAATTTGTATTCGTTCTTGCAATTGACCCAAACCAAACTCATATTGGTTTATCTTTTCGATATTCTCGTTTACTTAAGCCATCTTTTTATATTAATTTAATATAAATTCATTAATTTTTTATTTAATAGTTTTTTAATATTCTTTATATTTCCAAAACAAAAAAAAAACAAAGTGTTGTATTTTAACATATATTATAGAGTCAAAGTCTCACATTACCTAGATAAGCTACATGAGAATTGCATATATTAAAACAATTAAACAAAACTTGGTAAAGAGATTAGTAAGATTGAAAAGTGTCATGTCCATGACCTTAGACTTCATTAGTCAACTGTAGTGCAAATTTGTTAATTTGCATGTTCTCGTCCCTTTTATGCATGTGATTAATGGGCCTATGAAAATTATATTTAAATTTTATTTAATAATATGTGGTTGTTTTTTGTTGAAGACAGAAGGATAAGACATAAAAAAATAATTATTATTCTTTTGTTTCGGAGAGTTTTAGTTGAGTTTCGGAAAGTTCTAAAATAATCTGTTATTGGAAGTGAGGTTACATTTAGCAAATTGTTTTTACTAAACACACGCTCAGTGTTATATAATTTTTTTTCTTTATTTTTCTTCTTCATCTTTCTCTGACGTTTCTTCTCGCTGTGCGTCTCCATGCTTCGTCCCTTTGCATGGTGGTCAAAACGTTGAGAGAATCTAACGCGGTCTCTTCCTTTACTCCTGATTATGAAAAGTGATCAATATTGGTATGTTTGATCGTAGTTTTCTAAACCCTTTACCAATAATTTTTTATCCTTTCGTTTTTTTTCAAGAGGAAAGTTTTTTGAAAATCTTGATTTCTAAGGTTCCTGTTTTGTTGAAGATAGAAGGATAAGACGTAAAAAAATAATTATTATTCTTTTGTTTCAGAGGGTTTTAGTTGAGTTTCGGGAAGTTCTAAAATAATCTGTTATTGGAAGTGAGGTTACATTTAGCAAATTGTTTTTACTAAACACACGCTCAGTGTTATATAATGTTTTTTCTTTATTTTTCTTCTTCATCTTTCTCTGACGTTTCTTCTCGCTGTGCGTCTCCATGCTTCGTCCCTTTGCATGGTGGTCAAAACATTGAGAGAATCTAACGCGGTCTCTTCCATTACTCCTGATTATGAAAAGTGATCAATATTGGTATGTTTGATTGTAATTTTCTAAACCCTTTACCAATCATTTTTTATCCTTTCGTTTTTTTTCAAGAGGAAAGTTTTTTGAAAATCTTGATTTCTAAGGTTCCTGTTTAATTTGGGATTCTTGTCAAGTTCCTGTATAATTTCTTCAGTTGATTCTTCCCCTTCTGTTTTAATAAGCTTTTGGATGGAGAAATAGGTGGGGGGAGTTGTTTTGTTGATTTTTATTAATAGATAAGTAATTTGGTAGTTGAGAGATTTGAGCTATTTGAAACAACGAGTATTTTGACTATATTTTGAGTTATTTAAGATAACATTTATCTTAATTGTGTTTTGAGCTATTTAATATAGTGTGTATTTGATTTTGATTTGAACTAATTGAGTTAGCGTATTTGTTAATTATGATGTGAGTTAATTTAGTTAGCGTATTTGTTAATAATTATGTGAGTTGATTGAGTTAATGTATATTGATTGTAATTTGAGCTATTTGAGATAACGTATATTAGGATTTCATAATTGAGATATATGATATGTTGTGTAGTTGATGATTATTATGGGAGCGATGTTTGATCTTTGATTTATTGGATAGTTTGGATGTGGCGGTTACAGTAGGGTAACTTAGTTTTGGTTGAATTGATTTTCTGTTACTAAAATTGAATTATTGGAATGACAATGTATTATTTGGAATTGTGATTTAATGCATATGATTGGAATGCATGAGTAGGGTATATTTATTGATGTTGTGGGTTGTGGGTAGTTATAGTTGGATAACTTAGCCTTGGATGATATGCTTAGTGAGGTACATTGATGTTAGAGATACAACTGGGATCAATGTAATTCACAGTACCAGATATGCAAGGGGGATATTTATGTTATTTGCATTATGGTCCTGGTACCAGATATACAAGTGGGTGCCTAAAGGTCATACTCATACAACAATTGTGTGTCACATGGTGTCAGGTAGACACTAGACATCAGTTTGTGGTTGTCAAATGAGTATTGCTTAGACTTAAATTGGTGGTAACACAAGAAGCTTAGACGTTTGTCGCCAATTGGAAGGGTCTTAAGTTTCCTCGGTGTCTGAACTCAATGTAGATATTCTGAAATATGTCACGTCTGAACATGTTGTTGTGTGAAAAGCTTGTATTCAAGGGAATATTAGTGTGTTTGATTTGATTGATTATGATATTTAATTAATGTTTTATTTATTGGTTATGAGTGTTTATGTTCATGTGGAACATAAGAGTGATTGTTTGGTTGTTTAATATGAGTGAATGTGTATTAGTGGTACTAAATATAAACATTGTGCAACTTTCATACTTTATGATTGATCTAATGGTATGATGCGTATTATGTAAGCTTACCCTAGCAATGTTTGTGTTTTCTATATAACTGTGATGATCGTGCTCTGCACGGGAGCAGATAATAGTGATGATGCAGAAAGGCAGGATGCTCTGAATTGAAGTATGTTGGATTGTGGTTGGAAGTCTCA
This sequence comes from Psophocarpus tetragonolobus, assembly GCA_037954015.1. NCBI lineage: Eukaryota > Viridiplantae > Streptophyta > Magnoliopsida > Fabales > Fabaceae > Psophocarpus > Psophocarpus tetragonolobus. Next base: position 93,688,226 of record CM075688.1, read on the forward strand.
AAGAATGTTATTTTATTGTTGAATATGTATATAAGAGAGTTGTGTAGAAATAATGTTATTTGAATTTACGGCCATTGTTGTTAGGTTACGTGATTATTATGTTTATTATGAAGTTGTGTGAACATGATGTAAAGAGATAGATGAATTGTTATATACATGCCATAAGAATGTAGAATTATATGTCAGTATGTTGGTTGATTTTGGCAGCAAAGGTTTTGCTATCTACAGGGTTTAGCTGGGCAATAGCTTTTGCTGGGTGAGCTACCTTGGGTCTCACTAGGCGACAAAGTTTGTTGGCAAGCTGAAATTGTCTATACTATGTTATATTTTATTTTGAACTTTGAAAGTGTTGTAATGTATGCTTTAATATTAAATATAATGTAATGGAAATTTTATATCTCAGTATTTAGGAATATAGATAATAGTAATTTAAATAATTGTTAAGAAAATTTAAGGTGTAAATAGTATATAAAAATTTAGGGTGTTACACCCCCCCCCTTAAGCACACAATTTTTAAATTTTATTTAAAGAAGCTTGGGATTCATGAACCAATTGTAGTTCAAATTTGTTGCTTTGCCCCCCCCCCCCCCCTCCTTTCTACGCCTGTGATTAATGGGTCTTGTGAAAATTATTTTTAAATTTTATTTAAAGAAGTTTGGCCTCATAGGTCAGTTGTAGTGCAAATATGTTTATTTGCTCCCCCCCCCCTCCCCCTCCCCCTCCCCCTCCCCCTTAAGCACACAATTTTTAAATTTTATTTAAAGAAGCTTGGGCTTTATGGGCCCATTGTAGTGCAAATTTGTTGATTTTCCACATCCCTTCTACGCATGTGATTAATGGGTCTTGTGAAAATTATTTTTAAATTTTATTTAAAGAAGTTTGGGTCTCATGGGCCAGTTGCAATGCAAATATGTTGATTTACCTCCCCCCACCCCCCACCCCCCACCCCCTCCCTTGAGCACATAATTAATGAGTCTTGCGAAAATTATTTTTAAATTATTTAAAAAACTTATTTCTCAGTAGTGCCTTTGCAATTCCAATGACTACCTAAAGTGTCTGGACGTGCAACCTAAACATTATAGATAATGCTTCTGTTCCCACTACCAGATGCAACCTGAAAATTATTTTTAAATTTTACTTAAAAACATTAGCAAGTTTGGGTCTCATGGGCCAGTTGTAGTGCAAATCCGTTGATTTGCCTCCCCTCCCTTTAAGCACAAAATTAATGGGCCTTATGAAAAATATTTTTAAATTTTATTTAAAAAACTTATTTCTCAGTAGTGCCTCTGTGATTCCAATGACTACATAAATAGTTTGGACGTGCAACCTGAACATTATAGATAGGCCTTTGTTCCCACTACTAGATACACCTCAAAAGGAAGATTATTTCTGCACATTTGCATCGGAGTTGCCAACAATCTAAAAGACTTATATGTCTGGCCAATCTGACTATGTTGCTGCCTACCACACCGCCAATCCTGCACCTGAAGTCAAACGCCATGAGCTTAGGCCTCATGGGAAAGTGTACAATAAGATGGTTGACCAACAATCTAAAAGACTTATGGCTAACCAATTTGACTCTATTGTTGCCCACCACATCGTTAATCTTGCACCTCAAGTCCAACACGCCTTTGTTGGATGTCTCCAAGATTGAGGTTTTTTATGGCAGAATTTTCGACGTTGGTAGGAACATGTCCATACTAGGGATGGAAATGGGGCGGGGTAAGGGTGGTATAAAGAAGACGAGTATGAAATTTTAATCTTTGTCCTCATCCTCGTCGGATATTTTCGGGTTCAAGTATACACATGGGTACCCGTTATATTATTTTTTTTATAATTTAAATTTAAATTTGCTTTTAATTTATTAAATAAATTATATGTTAATTTATTAATTATATTTAAGTTATTATTAAATAAATAAATTATATGTTAAGTTATTAATTATATTTTAGTTTTAATTGTCCATAGGGTGTGAATTTGTATATAGACATGTGAGATTAAAAATATATGCGAGATGAGGATGGGGTGAGGTCCAACAAACCCACCCTCATCCCCGTCCCTGATTGATCAACAATGCGACTTTTTCCAGTCAAATTGGGAGGGGGAGGGGAACAGACATGATTATCATCCCTAATCCACACTTTGTTGGGCATGCATGTGGTCGCTCATGCACTAACTAGCCCAAAACCAATTGATCCTGCGTTCTAAAAGGACATTGAAGATTGAACTTATGCTAATAAGGTTTATCGTCACATTCGTCTTAGTCTATTGTCTAACGATCTCTTCAATGTCTACTACTCTTATAAGGAATCAAAAGACGTTTTGGATTCCTTCATTCTAAAATACACAATTGAGGACGTAGTCAGACAAATGTTCATAATTGGGAACTACTATCGCTAGACCATGAAAGAACAAAAAGACGTCAAGGTACAAATAAATGAATATCACAAGCTGCTTTAAGACCTTAAGACAGAAAACTTATCTTCCCCTAATGAGTTTGTGTTCGGGCTATTGATTGAAAAACTGCCTGAGCTTGAACCAATTACAAATAACAATTAAAAGATAGGCATAAACAGATGTCCCTTTTTCTAACCTCATCACTCACATTATAATTTAAGATACCAACAAGAAGGAAATTGATGTTGTCAAAGCCAAAGCCTTATCTTCTAATGCCAATGTGATACAAGACTAACCTACTAAAAAAAAGGTATGCAAAACCTTATCACAAGAACAAGAAATGATGATCTTTCTGAGCCTAAGGCTAACTTGGCTAAAAAAGATGATATAATTGATGTGGTCATTTCTCAAGTAAACGTTGTAACTAATGTGAGAAAATGGGTGGTAGACTCTGGGGCTACTAGGCACATATGTGCTGATAGAAATGTGTTTACCTCATATACTATTGTATGGGATAAAGAAGAACAAGTGTTGCTTGGTAATTCTAGTACTACTCTAGTTGTAGGAAAAGAAAGAATGCTTTTGAAGCTCACATTTGGAAAGACACTGAATTTAAGTGATGTATTTCATGTGCTAAAAATTAAAGTGAACTTGGTCTTTATAGCACTACTGGGAAAGGTTGGGATAAAAATGACTTTTGAGTTTGACAAGATTGTCATGACCAAAAACAATGTGTTTGTGGGAAAGGGTTATTGTGATCAGGTCTCTTTATACTTAATATCTCTAAAGTGATTAGAGAGAATAAGACATCTTCTTCTTCTACTTATATGATTGATTCGTATGATATGTCACATGCTAGATTAGGACATGTTAATTTTCATATGTTATTAATTTACAACGACTATGCCAAGTCAACATGCATGATAAACAAATCAGGAAATGTGAAGTATGTGTAGAATCTAAGTTAACTAAAACCTCATATTTTTCTATACAATGTGAAATTGAACCTATTAGTCTTATCATTTTAATCTTGCTAATTTAAAACAATGTATATCTAGGAGAAGTAAAATTTATTATGTAACCTTTATTGATGATTTCTCTAGATATACAAATGTTTATTTTATTAGACATAAAGACGAAGTATTCAATATGTTTTTATCTTATAAAGTTGAAGTTGAAAATAAATTAAGGAGAAAATAAAAAGGATAAGATCAGATAGGGATGGTGTATACACTTTGTTTAACGAATTTTGTGAGAAAGCCTTTTTAACTGCTTGTTTCTTACAAAATAAGATCTCTCATAAGAAAACAAGAAAAACACCCTACGAATTAGGAAAAGGATATACACCTAACCTAAAATATCTTAGAGTGTAAGGTTGCCTAGCTAAGATAGTGTTACTTGATCCTAAGAAAAGAAAATAGAACCTAAGACCTTTGATTACATGTTTATTGGTTATGTTGAGCATAGCACAACTTATAGGTTTCCTGTCATTAAGAGTTATATACTTGATTGCAATACAATGATAGAGACTAAGAATGTTGAATTCTTTGAACACATATTCCTTTTGAAATCTAGTATATATGTTACCTCCAATGATAGTACTATTGGTGAACAATCAGTTGAAACCTATAATAAACCTATGATTAAGGACATAAGGGGTAGTAAAAGACAAATGATAGAAAATATTTTGGTGATGATTTTTACACATATCTATACTTTGAGTTTTTCTAAAGCTATTAGTTCATTAAATGGAACCTTTCTAAAGTTATTAATTCGCCATATTCGAACCTTTGGAAATAACCTTTGCATGATTAGGTGCCTAATTTGCATTATTAGAGCATCTATGATGGAGAATTCTTAAATGAGTTCTCAATATTAAAACTATTATTTTAATATGAATTTTCTAGGTTGAAGTGCTTAAAAATTTGAGAGAGTTTCTTATATAAGCAACTCTCTCCAACTTTTAAGCATCCCAATCTATGGTTCATGTTAAAAATAATTATTTTTAATGTTAAATGTTACACACAATAGCTTAAGCAACCCCAAAAGAGCATCTCTAATGGAAGCAACCTATTTGGGTTGCTCAATTCATTGAAAATCGTATTAGGTGGTTCCTATATTATCACATCAGCATTAAGCAACTTAAATACAAATTCACTCAAACGATAAGAAACTCTAAGAAATTCACATTTTATACTTTTTCTATTTCACTCATTAATTGTATTAGGTGGTTCCCATATTAAATATATTATTTTGATCAAAAATTATTTTAATACTCATTAATTGTGTTACGTAGATGTGTTTCAATGGTAACTAACCATTGGGTTGCTCAATGGTTAGTTACCATTGGGTTACACACAATAGCTTAAGCAACCCCAAAAGAGCATCTCTAATGGAAGCACCTATTTGGGTTGCTCAATTCATTAAAAATCGTATTAGGTGGTTCCTATATTAGCACATCAGCATTAAGCAACTTAAATACAAATTCACTCAAACGATAAGAAACTCTAAGAAATTCACATTTTATATTTTTTCTATTTCACTCATTAATTGTATTAAGTGGTTCCCATATTAAATATATTATTTTGATGAAAAATTATTTTAATACTCATTAATTGTGTTACGGAGATGTGTTTCAATGGTAACTAACCATTGTTTAGGTTAAAGAAACCACAAAAGACCTTATTAAAAATGTTTTTCAGATATGCTCTTACCTAAGAGACTAAAACTGGTTATTGTGAGAGAATAAAAGTGTAATTAAACCCATATCTTTATAAATTTAAAATCTCATTCTTCATTTTGAATTCAAATTGAGTTTTTCTTGAATATCTCTTCAAAATAATTCAAATAATCTCCAAACTCCAAATATACGGCATTCAACAAATCAAATTTTTACAAACGCAAAGTGATGCTTTTCACACTTAGATAAAATTTAAATTGGATTCGACATGACTTAACTAGCTTAAGTTCGAAGAGTATTGACTATGATGTATGTGAATATATAATTTTTTAAAATGATAAAGAATTTAATCACATCAAATTTAATTATGCCTCTTAAAAATTGAATAAAATTTATTGTACCAAATCTGTGTTTTTTTTTCTATATATTTTGTACATTTGGAATGACTTTCAATGTTATATTAAACATAGATTGAGTAATAGCATCTACGACATTTAATTCTAATCTAATATTGGTATAAACAATTTTAAAACTGACTCCGCGAGAGTTTTTGGCCATATACTTTTAATACAGTTCACAATCAAGTATTGAAATAGGGGAATGTGATAAAATAATATTGTTTTTAAGACAAAATTCTATTGCAAAACACCATCCAATTACAAAACATGATTAGAATAGACCTATATAAATACATAAGATATTACATAACACTTAACCAAAATTCCAAGATTACTTTAATACAAGATCACAAAATCTCACAACTTCCACAAACTACCTCTTTTTAGATAAGTAATACAATATTTTAATTGTATATACCATTCTAGAAAGAGAATATGAGTTAAATTTTGTTGTTCTTTTAGTATTAATTTTTTTAAATATGTTTTGAATTTCTAATGTATCAGTAAATATTACATATATCCCTATGAAATTTTATCTTTAGTTGAATTCTCAATAAAATTTTTATTTTATTTTAAATTTTTAAAGTGTTATATTTTAAATAACGGTTTAGGAACCCAAAATAAAATATTTAAAAATTCAAAATTCAAAGCAAAAGCAAAAGATTTATAATAACTCACCACAAAATTCGTTAATGTAGTAAGATCCAAAATATATTTAAGCAGATATTTTTTATGTATACGTAGAGGTTCTTTCCTTTAGAAATAGTCATCCAATGATATTTTGTACAAGATTTGAACCAGGAAATCAGGAACTCGCCCTAGAGATGATTCATGTACACATTGTTATCTTAGGAATTTAGCTTGGTGACCACTAGGCAAGGCAATCCCCTTAAATTTTTTAGCGCTTTTTTAACTATCACAGTTAGAAATAGAACAATTGCATGAATTAGCACTTTACCATTACAATATCTTTAATGGCAACAACAGAAAATGTTAGAAGACATGAAAACACGGAAGAGAATAAACTTTATGTTCTACATCATAGGCCATAACTCTTCAAGCATGAACAACTTCTGCTAATAACTATGTATGATATCTCTTTCTCCTAAGAAGCTTTGAAAATCTAATTGAATAAGGTAAGTTTAGTATTGACTTGAAGTTAGGTCAAAACTATCTATCAAACTTGCCCAAACACTGTATGTATCCTTGTGACCGATTGCTAAACTCATGATTTTTTTTAATCTATCAAGTTCTTCTTCTTCTTTTTTTTATTCAACAAATATATTATTAGTAGTCGTCCAAACTCTAATTGGTCAATAATAACAAATCTTTAGAATGAGATGGAAGCACGCCACTACGATCAGATGTATGCCGAAGTAAAACTATTCTCGCTGCAGGTGATGCTTTCCAATAGGAAAAAAGTTGCTCATATTTGGAACTATTTACTCTCCAAAACTTGGTATATCCATTCTTTGCACCAACAAAAATTAGGGCCTCCAAATGGGTTGCTTTCTTTAGAATGATCTTTACCAATTCAAGTTCAGACTGGAGAAACTTAAAACCCTTAAGCTTAACAAATTTAAGTCTATCAAAATAGTGATCAAATTTGTCGAGCTTAGGCTTCTGATGCAATTCCCAATACGGCCCACAGTCAAAATTGTAATCATCCATCTGCAATATAGTTTAAAGCAATAAGGCTAGCTTTAAGACAAAAAAAAAAATTGAAGAAAAACTCTACTTGAGCAACTTTTGGTATAACTTTTATATAACAAGTTAATAAGATCAAAAGAAAAATAAATAAGAAATATGAAATACAATTATTAATGCATCAGAAGTGCTATATAAAGAGGTAATAGAGAAATATTATTATAAAAAGGTATTAGAGAAGTGGTATATAAATAATAAAATTAAAAATCAATAATATAACATAAAATATTCAAAGGAATTTTAAAAATAGGCCTATTGTGCGAAGAAACAAATTCTTGAGCAACATTGCTGATGTTATTACTACGTTGTAAGATGATTTATCACTAAAAAAAATCATGGCAAAGGTTAATAATTACTTATTGGATAAAAGTAAAAAAATAAAAATAATATTGTATTGAAAATATAAAGGTCATTCAATACTTAAAGTAATTTCAATCATTTAACGTGGTACTCTTAAATAAGAACCTTAATTATTTATGTCAATCTATTGCTCCTAATTTGATTTAGTGCTATACTCACATCGATGAGCAGTTTGTGGAGGAGTGGGCAATGCTTCATAAACGTTAGAACATCATATGGATTGCAAAAAAGTCCCCCTTCCATGATCAAGTGAAGCTCCTGGAGATTGAAGAAGCTGTAGCATGGTTCTCCAAAAACTCCACGACGAAACTTGGCAGTCAAGGCCTGAATTAATTCCAATTGTTTTGGAAACATAAATGTGATAATCAATGTATAAAAAAAAAAATTATATGCAGATCCTTAATAGTGTTATTAAACATGAGAAAATAAGAGTGTGGAACAAGCAAGAGCATGAGCATGAGCATGAGCATGATTAATTAATAAGAAATAGATAATACCTCAGGAATAAGGGCAGAAGCTGTGAGAAGTGTGACATTGGGGATATGAGAAAGCAGTTTTTCCAACAGAGAAGCCTGCATATACCTTCTGTTTCCAGCAGGGGCAAAGTCCAAAAAGGCTTCATCAATGTGAGTGGCACCAGCAAAAGTGATAACTCTGGGCACGTGACCACTGTAATGCAGGGACCTAAGAGTTGGGCAATGAACAGCAACCACTTCCAACTTGATACAGTGAACTAATTTCAAAACCTTGAGACATGTGGAATGGATGTGGAGGGAGGAAAGTCCAGGGCAGTTATTGAGATGAATAGTCCCAAGTTTGGTACATCGGTGTAGCAAAGTGTGAAAGGGTGCATCTGTGAGGGAGACATGGCACAGAAGGAGAGTAGTGAGATTAGCCATACTATGTAGCTCAAGTGGTAAGTGGAGATTGCAATGGATCAATCTCAAGGTGGTTAATTGATTAAGGTGGTTGAGAAAATCAGCAGTGAGAGTATAATGGGGGTGGTTAAAATGCAAATCGAGATGCTTAATGTTCTTGCGGAGGCAGATTTGGAGCCACTTGTCCAAGAAATGTTGGAGACCAAGTGGGTCTATACGAAGCTGAAAGGAATCAATCTGGGGACCCTTGTGAGTGTCCAAGAGGTCATCTATCAATTGGGTCACGAAATCTCGGCTCCGTCCCTTAAACTCTCCGCCGAACAAGAACTTACGATTGAAGTGTTTGGACATGCGGAATCTTGAGGCCAGAACGCATTGCCTCGCTGCCTCTTTAATGGGTAAAAGAGAGAATATATGGTCCAACATTTCAGGTGGAAGGTTCTGGAAAACAGAGGGTGACTGCCTTCGCCTTCGACTTCTCTTGGATCCACATATTTGGGCCATTCGGGTTGGTTCTCAGGTTTCAAATTCTCATCAACCCAGAACCTCACAAATATCTTTAGGGACATTGGCTTTTTTTATAGATTAACAACACACATAACAATTAATGAGGTTACCTTAAACGTTTTTGCTCGAGCTTCTGCTACAAACTCAGGAAGAAACAAGATTCACAATCTGCTGGGGTGGCTCAAGTCAAGCGTGCCCTTTGCATGTTTTTCTCACCTCTAACGCTTCCCACTTCTCACTACACACTATTCCTCCCCTTTTCCCATAAATGGTAAGCCACTTGCGTTTCTTCCCTTGTTACTCTCCTCATTTTATTTTTTCTTTCACCCATTAATGTATTACCAACTTCTACCATATCTCTCTTAAATATATCTCACACTTCAAGAATATTTTTATGCAACAATTAATGTATTTATATAAAGTTGAATACGTTTTTCTTTTCTTAACATATTTGTATTCAATATTCATTTTTTTTTTTTGGTAAGGATATTTATATTAATTTATTGTATCAGATAAACTATATGATTTTTTAAGGAATGTCCTATCACATGAGATAAAGTAACTCATAACTCATTATATCACCACATATTTGACTTTCTGATACACCCTTTCTTGTTTTTTTTTTTTATAACCAAATTCATTAATAAGGGTATAAGGGATACCTAATAATTACATACAAGAAAGATTATTAATTAATGCTTGGAACATTTTTTAAGAATTAAGTGGTCATTCTTAACAAAAGAACCAAATACAAATTTCTTCAGCATCTACTTAGAGATATAATCATCAGCAATATACAACTAGTCGTAAAAATCCAAATTGTACTACCTATAATAACATATCCAATAATCAAGTCCCACTAAACCAAATTCTTACTGATACAATTATCTTAATTAAGGCACCACATACAGAAGGAGTAAGAAAATGAAAGATCGAAAGTGGACAACCAAGACTAGGCATAATAATTAATTTGGTACATAATGTTCTCCATGTCAAATGCTTTCCCTATGAATGTGCACAAATTTCTTTGATTCCATACACACCAAACAATCGCAATTCAGACTATTGTTCATCTGATTTTGGTGGTTCCTAATAATCCCTAACTAATATGTTGAAGGAAATTTGTCCTAGCATCTTGATGCATTACATTAGCAACACCCAACCAAGAGTAGCACACCTGCCATATTTGAGAGACAAGTTTGTAATGAAAAAACAAGTGAGGTATGTTCTCTACATGAATCTAACAAAATGGACATAGTGTATTATTTTCTCCCAGCCTGACATTCCTCTTTAGTAAATTGTCCTTGGTTGGTAGTCTTTGTAACAACAATCTCCATGTAAATATTAGAACTCTTTGCGGGGTCTTACTAGATCATAATATCTTCATCTCCTTTCTCAGTGTTCTCTTACCTAGATGCGTCTGAGCTAGAGCATAATATGTTGAATTGGTATTATAAACCCTGTTGGAATCATCTATCCATAGCCATGTATCGTCTTCATGTAGGTTCTGCACAATGTTGAAAAGTGTCCTGCAGCCTTCTAACAATGGGTATTTCCTATTTTAAACCACTATCTTCTCCACCTAAACTTCTGCAACCACACTCTTCTCACCCACTCACCCATCTCAATTATTAAGGCTTCTTGTTGGTCAAAGTTAATATACTCTTAAAAATCTACTTTGTAGCGATCTTACCCTTCCCAATCATGATCCCACGGTCTAGTTTTATTCCCACAACTCAGCTTCCATTCTCTCATCCCCTGAAACCAACCTTCTTATTGTTCATTCCCACAATCTTTTCTCAAGTGTTTCCACCATATAGATGCATTACTATTCCTACTCCCCCACTCCAACCCTTCTCATCCCCCATACTTAGATTTGAGACTTTGTACTCATATCTCATTGCCTTCCTGAAATAGATTTCATCTCCACTTTCTCAATAGTGCCTTGTTGAATCATTCTAAATGTTTAATGCCTAACCCACCCAGATCCTTTCTTAAACATGCCTTATTCTACCTAACCCATTGTATTTTCCTCATAGCCTCTTCCAGTCCTCTACCCCACAAAAATTTAGCCTTTAGTTAATTTATTAATCACGCATGCTAGAGCAAGGAAAAAGAGAAGAAAAATAAAGACAAGGAGGATAGAATAGAGTCTATAAGGGTTACCCTATTACCAAGGGACAAGTTCTTATTTTTCCAGGCTACTAGCTTCTTTTCAAACTTTAGGATAATTGGTTTCCATGTAAAGCTCTTTCTAGGATTGTTTGCTATTGGTATGCCTAACTAAGTGAAGGGTAATTTTAGCACCTTACAGTTTAATAGGTCAGCGAATCTACATGTTTCCATTTGCCACAGTCCGATAGCCCCAAAGGAACTTTTGTTAAAGTTAACTCTTAGGCCATACACCATCTCAAAGTTCCTCATTATAGCTTTTACGACCAACACATTCTTCAGAGTAATCTCCCTCAGAAAGATTGTGTCATCAGCAAATTGAAGTATGTTTACATGTACTTTATCCTTTCCACATATGTAACTTTGGTACAAACCTTTATTCTCTGCTTCTTAAACAAACCCTTTATTCCACCTTTGTTTACATACATGAGATGATTAGAAGAAGAAACTTATTCTCAATTTAAAATTTAAACTCAATTTAAATATATATATATATATATATATATATATATATATATAAACCCAATGTCACTTCTAATGTCAATGACAAATTCCATTAAAAAATTGTCATTTGATAAATTTTTTGGGGAAGAAAATGCAAGCACTGTGGTACACATATTATATAACTTTAATTTTACATTGCTTGTATAAAAAATCATCATGTCGTAAATAATAACTCCCTGAAACGAATACAAGTCAAAACTTAAGCCCCATTTGGGGTGGATTTTGGTTTTTAGTTTTAAAATTTATAAAAACAAAAACTAGTTTTGGTCTTAAGTTTTCAAATTTTTAAAAGTAACATAGTTTTTATTTTCAAATTTAAAACATTGCTTTCAAATCTTAACCAATACACTAGTTGGAGGTAGTGGTTGAGACAGTCGTTAAAGATGGAGGTCGATGATTGGCGATCGAAGGTAGTGGTTGAAGACCAGCTATCAGAGATGGTGGTTGGTGACTGGTAATCGGAGGTAGCAGTCGGTGACCGATGGTCAAAGGTGGTGGTCAATGATCGCCGATTGAAGGTGGCGGCCAATGATTGCTAATTGGAGGTGGTAGCTAGTGATCGTCGGACAGAGGTGACAACTGGTGATCGCTAGTCGGAGGTGGTGGTTGGTAGCCGCCAATCAGATGTGACAATCAGTGACTGCGAGTCAGGTCAGAGGTGGCGACTGATAATCATCGGTCAAAGGCGGCGATCGGTGACCACTAGTCGGAGGTGGCGACCAATAATCGCCAGTCGGAAGTGGCGACCAGTAACCGTTGATCAAATGTGACTACTGGTCAAAAGTAGGGGCTAGTGATTGCCAGTCGGAAGTGGCAGTCGATGACATCAGACCGAGGTGGTTGCCGATGATCGCTAGTTGGAGGTAGCAGCCAATGATCACCGATTGGAGGTGCTGACGGGCAGTCGCCAATCAGAAGTGGTGGCCAGTAGTGGCCAGTCAGAAGTATATTAAAAGACAAAATTGTCCAAAAATTATTTACAAGAAAAAAAGTATTATATATATATATATATATATTTAATAATACTAATAATAATAAATCTTATGATTAAGATGTTTCAATATATATGTTAAAGTATAAAATGTTCAAATATTTAAAATACAAAATGTTTGAAACTATAAAATTGATTTACGAGTGAGAGGGAGAGATTGTTATTTTTTTTTCTAACAAAAACTAACACACAAATAACTAAAATTTATTTATAAAATTAATTTTTTTATTACTAATATAGATATATAATGAAATAAAACTTATAAAAAATTGTAATAATTTTTTTCGAGTTGAGGAAAAAATTGTAATAATTAATTGTGCAACAACATGTTTTTTATACATTATGCATACAAGATAATGAAACTGTTAAAAAAATCGTGATTGTTAAAAAGCTTTTAATGAGATGAGATTTTCTTCTTTTTCAAAATAAAAATGTAAATAATAAAGTATGTCTGTCAATAACCAATTGAGTTTTGTTTGCAGATAAAATCTCCTTAAAAATTAAAGAGCATTGAAAAGTCAATTAAAAATAAAAATAACCAATGAAATTCAATTTTTTCTCTCATGTTTATCTATAATTAAATATCAACACTTCAATAAAAAAGTAGAAGATATGAATTAGCAAAAAGAAAAATAAATACTTTTATTAAGAAAATTTGAATTGCTAAAAAATGAATATTTTTGTAAATTACCAATATTTAATTAAGAGTTGAAATTGAAATCAATATAAATGATAAAATAATTAATTATTTTCTTTTCATCTTAAAAGTTTTATTAAGAAAACATTTAATGCATATTAAAATTATATAATTTAATCAACGGCGCTTGGTTGGTTGAATTATCATCACACCATGGATTTGCTAACTTATACTCAAAATTTATTTCTGGTTGATTGAATTATCATCATATAATGGATTTGCTAACTCATATGAAAATTTTATTTATAGAAAGAATAAGTTAGTAAATTATAATTTTTTTAAAAAATATATCTGAGGTATAATTTGTTGCTTATCTTTTTATAAGAAATAGGTTAGGAAGTTATTTACATAATTTTTTTAAAATACACTTGAGGTATAACTTGCTAGCTTAAGGTATATGTGTCAGAAACCTGTTTTAAGAATGGTAGGATTACGTTACAATAAGTCATATATTTAATAAATATACACATTCATATTTATTAAATTTATATATTATATTATGCATAATCATATTAGTTAATTAAATAATATATTATATTTAATACAGATTATAATTAATATTTATAGGAAAAAATAAAATTAAATAACACAATAATATTTTAATTCAATATTATTTGAATACTTAAATTATATTTCATATATATATATATATATATATATATATATATATATATATATATATATATATATATATATATATATATAATTATATTCTTTTTAAAATATAGGAACAAAATATTTTAATAATTAATTTTATTAATAATATATTTAACATACATTGATGATATAATTTAATAAAAAAATAAATTTATTTTTCTTATTTAATACTTGTTTTATAAATTGATTCATATGAAAATAATAGAAGCATATTATATTATATTTATATATATATATATATATATATATATATAATATTTACCAATAGGAAGCATAGAAAAAACGTCAAAAGTTAATTCTACACGAGAGCCGGAGAACAATTCTCAATCATTAAGAGAGAGGAAAAATAATAACAAATAATAAGTGCTAAAAGAGAGACTATGTAGTTGATCTTAACCATTAATTCTTATTTTAACGAAAAGTAGCAAATCTCAGTAATTGAAAGAAGATTAATGATTGGGATTAAATCTTACTCGTTCACTCATTCTCTTTCTTCTTAACATTTATTATCTATCACTCTTCTCACTAATATAAATATATATATATATATATATATATATATTAATTAGTATAATTTACATATGGATGTAATCTGCATTTTATAAAAAAAATATATTTATATTTAGTTGAAAATTATTTTTAATTAAAAATAAATTAATTTTAATTTGACATTAATTATTATATGAAATTTATTTTTACAAAATATTATCATACATTGATGAGAGAGAAGAGAAAAAAGAACTTGAAAAATTAATGTTATGAGATAGAAGAGAGAAAAAAAGTAATGAATAAGAGAGATATTATAAATATTGATGTTAATATAATTTATGTTAAAATAATTGTAAAAGTAATTATATATAATAATACTTTATAAATTATAATGTATGTTGATATAATTTACATATTAATGTAATTTATAGTTTATAAAGGAGATATCCATTTATTCTAAGAGTAAGTTTAAGAATTTTCATCTTAATAATTTATTCTACTAAAATCTAATGAATATAATGAAAACTAATATTTCCTATTAGATTTTAAGAAAATGAATATAGTGTCATTATTTCTTTACATAAGGGGTAATAGTTAATCAACTTACAAATAAATTCCTATGGAATACAACTTTTATCAATCCTAAATATAATTTTATTATATTAATAATCATAGTCATGTATAACAGTTTTTATATAATTTAGATTTTTCTAATTTATGCTATCTAATAATAGATATTTAGACATTTTTAACTATCATTTTATACATTAATGTTAAGTGATATAATAAAGTATTAAATTTTTTTAATTTATGTTGAATTTTGTATAATTGATTTATAAGAATATAAAATTTAACAATTAGATATGATTATTCAAATTTATATTTACGTGTCATAAAAAGTTATTAAAAAGTATACTTGATTAACTCTTACACCTACTACAAATGAATAGATCCTAATAAATATAAATATATATATATATATAATTAAATTTAAAGAATTAAATTATATTTTTGTGCCTTTATTTTATAAATTTTAATATTTTATTTCTTTATTTTTAAAGTGACATTTTTCCTTCAATTAAACCTACTTAACTAAATCTATTTTTGTGGTAACTATATTCAATTAAATTAATTAAGTTCTTTGTTAATTCATTAATTTGTTGAAGGGTTAAATTCCTAAATTCTTTCCTTACTACAAAAACCATATTGTATTGATAAAAGAGATAGAGAAAAAATCATAAGAAATCCAATAAGAACCATAAAAATACTTAATTTATCATCAAAGAGTCAAAGGTTACACCCTATCTTAGAATGAAAAGGTTCTACTTAGTCGTGAGTACCAAGTCTTCCTCGTGTGCTATCACCGTAACCCTCTGGTATAGAATAAAAGTTTTCTATTTAAACTAGCGTAGTGAGCTCCCTAATGTCTCTGTCCAAAAATAAAATAAAGTAAAATAAAATAAATTAATTACACAAATGAATGCATATTTTGCACGAGAATACAATCTTCTAAATTTTATTTATTAACTCATTTTTATTATGAATTGCCTCAAAAGCTCCAAACTTCACTCTAATGCTTCAAACCAGTCTAAGGGTATCTCAAATGCTAGTAAATCATATCCTAAAATACCAAAAATGTCAAAATCATAAAAAATTCCAAAATACAATTAAAAGACTTCTAAAATGCAAATATAGAACCTAAATAACATGAAAATAAATAAAATCTTATTTAAAATAAAGCCTAAAAATACATAAAAAGGCAACCATCATAATTCGTCTAGTGCCTTGACAAAATGAATATGAGAGACTTAGAATCACTCACACATTTTAATTTTTGTCCTAAGCTAAAACTTATTGATAGTTGAAAGTTATTAAGATATAATTTATTGAATTGTAAATATTTTGTACAATTATATGTTGAAACAATTGATAAACATAAACTAAAATAGACTTCATTAAGGTTTTAGTCCCTAAAATTTCACTAAATTTCATTTTTGGTTCCTGAAAATGAAAAATATTTTTTTGTCCTTGAATTTAGTCAAAGTTAGCCAATTGTAAACCTAAACATAATGCAAACTTGAAATTTTAGGGACAAAAAAGTTATTTTTAACTTTCATGGCCAAAAGTGTAATTGAATCAAATTTCAATCCTTTGTTGCAAGCAAATCTCGTGATCATTGTTGCCTCAAAATATTTTCCCTATTGTACTTTAAGATCCTTAACTTTTATGTCAAATGTGACCTCATCAACATCAATGTTATCAATATTATCCAAATGGTGATTGAACCTATGATAATTTTAAAAAATAATTTTTTTGTCCCTGAAGTTAGTCAATTGAAGACCGTAAACATAATGCAAACTTGAAATTTTAGGACAAAATAGTTATTTTTAACTTTCAGGGCCAAAAGTGTAATTGAGACAAATTCCAATCCCTTGCTACAAGCAAAGCTCGTGATTGTTGTTGGCCTCAAAATATTTTCCCTATTGCACTTTAAGATTCTTAGCTTTTATATCAAATGTGACCTCATCAACATTAATGCTATCAATGAATATTAATATTATCTAAATGGTGAGTGAACTATGACAATACAATTTTAAAAAAACAATCTAATGATCGATCTGGTGACAACTTAGTCAAGACATTAGGTCACTGATTAAATCACTAGGTCACTAATTGACCCACATAACTCAATTTATATTAAAAAAATATAGAAAAAATTTATACTTATATAATATTGAAATAAACAAAAAAAATCACTATATTTAAAAAAATGTCAACTATCTAAAGTAATTAAGCATATATACTCCTTATACATAACAAATTAAAAAAGTAATATTGAAACCAAATATACAATCACATAATAACAACAAAAGAAAATTTTGCAACTGAAAAGATAACATAAAATAATGAAGAAAAGATAGTTGAAAACATAATGATTTAAAAAAACATAAAAAATAAAATATTTTCTATTAATTTGGGAAAAAAATTTAAGTGACTTAGGTTGGATTATCAATTAAACCGCACTAGGTAACCGATTTAGGCCAAGTCTTGCTAGATCACGTTGCATTGATGACATAACTGGTTTGATCATTAATTCGACCATATTAAACCACTAGTTTACGGGTCAACAGGTCAGATCAATCGGGTTGGTCTAGGTTTTTAAATTATAGGTGAAAGTACTAGGTTCATAGTTCATTGTGGTTAAACCAATCATCGAATTTATATAATAAAATATTTTTTTTTCTTTTTAATTTACTATAGTAACTATATTAAACAAAAAAAAACTATACACATAATATTAAAATATAAAAGTGTCATAAATCATACATTCTTCATACTATAAGTCATAGCATACAACAAAAAAATAATATGGATTGTGAAACAAAAAAAGGACTATTAATAAATACAGTTTCAAATTTTAAGTTAACTCTCTTTTCTTTTCATTAAATTTTGAATTTAAAGGAATTGATTTAGAAAAACGAAGGTGTATTTAGCAAGATCCGAAAATGTTAAAAAGAAATGGGCTATTTTTAGAAGAAAAAAATGTGAACTAGTTAAATAAGTTCAAGATAAATTTAACTAGTTTATACCAATTCAATCCATGGTCGGTTTCGTGATTGATTCGGATTGGACAACGGATTGGTTCCTTGTTAAATCGGTCGGTCCTATTTTTAAAACACTGATGAATATGACTTCAATGAGGAATATGACATTTTGGTCTGGTACACTCATGCCTTTTCGATAATAAAGAATTGGTTCTTAAAATGACATTTTCGATGAGGAATATGACATTTAAGTAAGTTTTTTGTTCCTAAAGGTTCACAAAAAAATCACTTTTGGTCCTTAAAATTCAAAAATATTGTTTTTAGTCCTTGAAATTATTTTCTTTTGTATTAATATTATCTGTTTATAAGTTTCAGTGTATTTGATTGTCTCAGATATGAAATTGAAGATTGATGGGATTAAGATTGAGGAGGAAAGTGATTCACAAGTACAAAAACATGCTCCCTGTCAGCATTTTTTTAACCGTGTTAATTGGAAAAGAATAAAAGTGAATCACGAACAATTTTTTTTTTTCAATTTTAAGGACTAAAAGTGATTTTTTATAAAACTTTAGGGAGAAAAAACTTATGTAAGCGTAAAGAATTAATTATACTTCATGTCCTCTTTTTTTCATTTTTGACATTTTATCGCTATATTTTTAAATCATGACATTGTGTACCCTAACTTTTAAGATTGTTGAATGTGTGTTCAATTATTAGTAGATTAATGTTAATTGTTAAGTGATAAACATTGTTGATACATGAAAGTAATTTAATGATGTGACAAGTCTCAAATTTATGATTTAAAAGTGATTTGATCAATTACAATTATTTCTTCCTTCTTCAAATTGTCTTTATAAATCAAGAGTTAGGATCAGTAAATTATTATTAAATTACACATACATGTCTTTGTTACTTAACAATCAACATCAATTCACCAAAGACTATGTACAAATTCATCAATTTTAAAATTTATGAGTACAATGTCATTATTTAAAGATAGAAGGAGAACATGTAAAAAATAAAAAAAAAAAGATACAAAATGTAATTTAGATCTATAGTAAAATAATTTTGGTTGCTAATACAAAGACGAAAGAAGGGATAAATGGGAAAAAGTAGCTTATTTTAGATTTTACTACATTAAAATATTTTTTTAGAGAAATTAGGCTTCTAATGATTAAGTTGTTGTACAAGTTGGTTGTTAAGCAAATTTTTTACTATACTTTCGTCAAGTGCACCATTCATATGTAGTATCTGGTAAATATATTGAGTCTATCTCACATTGACTAAACTGATACTCTAAGAATTTCAATACTAATTGCTTTTAAATAATAAAAAAATTGATTTTTAATTATTCTAGATTTGCGGAAGGTAAAGTGCATGAAACATAAACTAAGATTAATGTTATGAGAAGCTTGGTAGGATTTTGATTTCACTTTGTCATTCATCTAATGCATAAATACACTATCAATCATTGTTCATCAATCACGTTCTTATCACTCTTAAAAATACCCTTACTCTGACTCCTCAAGAGTAAAGAAGTTATTTGGGCTTCAGACTATGGACCTCTCACACGATCTAAAGTGAAATAACTCGCATTAAGAAAAGGAGTTCAAGATAGCCAATGGATTTTACTCTCTCCTAAGAAATAAACCTCATTGGTAGCTCTTCCCGTAAGCAAAATCCCTCTCCCGAGTTCATTCAACAAGCAAAATCCAACAAAACATATATTAATAAAGTTCTAGGTAAAGAGGAACTTTAACAATGAGTAATAAACTTATATTAATAAAGAAAAATATAAAAGAGTTCAGGACAAAGTTACATCAAAATCCTAATCAAAAGAACCTAGTCTTCCATAGAGGTGAAGAGCATGATTGATGGATTAAGGTTACAGAATATGGTGTAAATAAGGTGGTAGGAAGGTAGAAGATGTGCGTGAATCGAGCCTTAGGTTAGTTGGGTATAATTCCTTATAACCTCTCACAAAAGACACAACTTTCTTTTAAAATAGGGTTTTGTTCGAGCATGGTCATTGGATGGCCATGTCGTGAGCATTGGGCAGCCATATAGTGGAAAAACACCTTCTCAAGTTGTCAGGCATTGGGCGCCCATTTGGTGACCGCTGGGCGCTGGCCTGGTGTTGGCACCCACTTCCTAGATGTTGGGCACTGGCTAGAGATCCACAATAACATCCTAATTCAGCATCTGAACATTGCGACAATACCAAATAAGCTTTAATTCATCTAACACTTCTTCTAACATTCTTCAAAACCTGACTCAAGCAATGGAAAATAGGTTGTTATATTGGTCCTTAAAGTGTGTTAGCTTGCATCTTGAAACACGGTAAAAGATGTTATCTAAATGTTTTAAGAATCAACTTGTACATCAATACAATTATTAGAAAATTAATTTGTCTACGTTTCTTTCAAATATTTAAGTATTAACATCTATAACTTTCAAGAACTAAAATTATAAATTACTCTATGAAAATCACTTATTTTAAATATGTGCATTAGTTAAAAACCGAAACAGAAATACATCATTTAGGATTTATGAAAATACAAGACAAAATAAACAAGAATAATTTTTTGAAAATAAAAATTACAAAAAAATAATTTATTAATAGATAAAATTTTAAATTATATAAAATATCATATATTTATATCTATTTTATCATTAATTACTTAATAGCTATTTCATCCTATAAATATCACAAGACTTAGGTTAAATGCAAAATACTTATCCATTAAAATATGCACAAAGTGAATTTTTCTCCCTACACCTCCCAATTTTCTTCCTACGCATGCCTCCATATATTTTGGAAAAGATAAAAAATACTTAGATAAAAGTTCCCCATAAATCATAATCTTACATTCTTGCAACCTCTCTCTTGCACCCTTCTTCCCTATGATGACAATTGTCTCCTATTTTATTCTTCCCACCTCCTTGCTTCTCATTGAGTCTTTTCTTCTTCTCCATTACTTAATCAGGACTCTTGTAGGTCTCTTTCCCTCTCCATGCAACACATAGTTTCTCATTTAATAAGTGTTCTCCTCATTTTGTTTTGATTTTTTAAGATAATTCGAAGGTAGAGTTTGAAAAAATTTGTGAATCTAGGTAATCCAGGTTGTTAAAAAAAAACTCTACATTATTTATTTCTGATTCACAAAAAAAAGTTGATGAATTCGGATTAACTAATTCTGAAAGTTTCAAGCCAGTAAAGTCCGTTAGTGGGAGAGTTAACCCGGAGATTCGTCAATCAATTCTTTCTTCTGGAAACGACTAAAAAGAGCAGGAGCAGGGCTTGCTTGTAATGATGGGCAGGAAAAACTTCATATTAACTAATACAAATGTTGAAAAATTGTGACTTTAGATTAGAAAAAAAAAGCTTTCAATTGCTTAATTAGAAATGACTTCAAATTGTCTGTTTCGGATTGTCTGTCCGAACTCAGTGTAGACTGGTTCAATAGGGAGTCTAGATTACCTAATTCGGACTTGTTTCCCATACCCGATTTTCATTCATATGGATTCCTCTATTTTGACTACTAAATCGCATAAATTAGAAACGTATAATCTGGAGCAAGTACCACCATGAAATATTGAATCCAAATTCACACCTTCACAACCCGAATTGCAATTTCTAGTAAACACAATGGATAGGGATAAACATGCGTGATCTTTTCAAGTCCAGATTTAAAGACGTGAGATAAAATTAGAAACACGCGGGATAGAGATGGAGACTTGTGTCTCTTAATATTATGCAAATTTTAACCTAAAAACATTTTTGTCTTTTAAAAATATATGAAAGTGAAGAAAGAAAATTGGAAATTGCCATAAGAAAAACTCTCACAAACCCCGGTAACTAATAATAGCAGTTTCAACTTCAGCAATTCGGTGGTTCCTTCCCAAAATTCAGCAATTCGGTATATATTATAATTATTGTACCCCTAGGAAACTACACACAAAGCCTACCAGTTAGAACCAATGCGTCTAGCTAACAAAATTCAGTACATCCTGCTGAATGCAAAGAAACGACCCCGTTCAAGTCACTGCAGAGACTTAGGTTAAACCTGGTGGTAAACTGCTAGGTCTTCACAATTTGCAGGCAAGAATATAGACTAGAAAAAACATCACAAGTAAAACAGATACAAGAGTTGTTGCAGGGTGACATCCTGTACAGGCAGAGGTTGCTGCACAACTGTTTATGAAGCCACAGTAGGAGCTTTTAAGTTAGGGCTGCACCAAATAATTCAATCCAGGTTTCATGTCTACTCTTGCAGTCATGCTATAAAACCTCAAAATGATAGGTATTCTGAGTACCAGTAAGTTGTATTTGATGTGCTAAATGCAAAAGCAAAAGTTATAGCTCACATCATAACAGGTGAGATGGTTCTGATTTCATATTCTATGGGTCATCTAACTCAACAAGTTGTGCCCGTCTCTTAGCAGCCCTCTTCCGAATAAAAATGCCCCATCTCAAAGCTGCCTTAAGCTTGAGCCAGCCCACAACAGCCTTTCCGGAGGAACGGTTTTGTTCATCATCTAAGTTGTAGCTAGTGGAGGCCACGGGCATGTAAGCAGATGAATAAGGGTATGGATCTTCAGGAGTATTAAAGGAAGCATGAGATTGCCTTCCTCCCATATTAAATATACGGAGCAGATGCTGCATATCTTCATTTTCAAGCATCTCGTGACTTCTAGTTCGAATATCCTCCTCTGGGAAGTAGTCCTCAAATCCTCTATAAGTAGCATTTGAAATGCTGACATTCTGAAAGCCGGGAGTGGCTGATTGTCGTGTACCAAGAGTCAGCCCATTTTCATTTCTTGGAAGTTGAGATTGGTGTAAAGCACTCATTAGTTTGTTTTGCTGTGAGAATGCAGTGTTATCAAATTGAATAGAAGAATGAATATTGTCATTCTGTGGTTGCATTGAGCATCTGGTAGTCGTACCATTATGATAAGCTGCAAACATTATTCGTATGTAATCAGCAATCATAGTGCCAATCAACTCACTTAATTGATCATGTAATGCTATCCTTCTCTTTTGTTAACATTAACCTTAAGGAGTTATGGTTTCACAATATGAAACATGAGAAAGTTGTTTCATTAATATCTTGCCAAGCACTCCAAAGTAGAAATACTATTTACTAATTAAATCTAAAAAAAGTAATTTGCTACCCGAGGTGTGTGTGTCTGTAAAGAATATCTGCCCACTCAGTCAATTTCAGAAGAGAAACGCTGAGAGTGCTAGGTGTATGGACAAAGGGCCAGTACATTTTAGAGATGAGTAGATTTTAACAGAATTAATTTTCGCTCGTTGAAGGTGATTGAGATGTGTGCCCAAATTAATCTCAACCACAGATTTTACACTATTATGTTTCACTTTGGGAGGTATTAATTCTTGTAGTTTGCTAAATGGACAAGTGAAAAAAAGGAAAAGGAGCAAGAGAGAAAGAAAAACAACAGGAAAAACAAAGAGGAGGGAATTTCAAAAGAAATTAGGTAAACTTAAATTGCTAAAGCCTTTTATTTCTGTTGCAAATATAATAATCTTAGAGTTGGAAATACATACCATCAACTGTTACTCCTGGATTGATTTTCCCTGTAGGTACAGGAACTGGTACACTTGGGATGGAGGTTTGCTGATCTAGTGCATTTGAAATTGAATAATCATGGGAAACCATTGGAGCCAGAGGTTGGGAGGTGCCCAAAGTTTTATTCTGATTGTAATTTAGCAGAGACTTGCCGTCATACTCAATAACATGCATCCAATTCTCATATGCCTTCTTCACCAATGTGTCCACATAAACCTACAAGAATGAGAGGCTCACATTTTTCAGAAATTTCACCTTTTTCTTTCCTTTTTTTAAACTTTGACTTCTCCTTTCCTATAAGTGAAGCATTTTTCCCCTTATGCACCTAGAAAAGTGGTATATTTATATTAAGCTAACTGCCTATATAATCTGTTCACGCAAGTTCTGCAAAAGCATATGGATTTTAAAACTAGCAAAAAGTTTCATGCTGTAATGATAGAACTCCAAGAACAAAAGCAAAATTCCTTCCTTAGTGTTAGACACCTTCAAGATAAAGAATTCCTTATACAAACCACAAAGCCAAAAGAGTGGGGGCACTTTTCAATAAGTTGCATGAGAAATCAGATTAACCATACAATGGCAGAAATCCCACAGTTCAGTCCAAATCCAAACATAGATGCAAAATATACTCTACCGGTTGACTTACCTTTTGACTGTTACAGAGAGAATCGGCAGAGTAATATTGGTCATTGGTAATTAAACCACTCAACTCATAGATGTTGTTGAAAACAACACCAACTTTCCTTGCATCGTCAGGATAGTATACATAGAGTTTTCCACTTAGAACGCAAGTCTTTGCATGCTCAAGAAGAACATCCCACATTTTGTTTGACATGCCACTTCCAAGAATCTACATAAGGATAGTTTATGAAAATTTTGGGTAAGTAAAAGTTTTAAATCACCAAATCAATTCAAACTTAAAATTCCTTCCCCTAAGAAAAAGTGTCTGTAGATTCTTACATTCCGCAATCTCTGTGGATCTCTGACCACAAGTCCAACGACATCTTCAACTGTATAAATTCCTGCTTTATTTAGTCTTTTGTGAAAGGAACCATCCTTGCCAATCTTCTCCAGTCTCCAGACCTCATCATTCAAGGCAGGTGGATAGTGCTTCTTGTATACTGAAACCAAGTATTAGTTTCATTACAGAAGAAGGATAGATAGAACAAAGATGATGAAATTATGTACTTACATTCTCCACGGTGATCCTTAACAGTGAAAGCCTCTGTTTTGGCTTCACGAATACGCATTCCCTCATAACTACCTGGGGAAACTTTCAGCCCCAGCCTGAACTTCCTACTCCTTATCCAGCTAGAGTTGTCTGTGAATATTAGCTGACCCAGTGTTCCTACACCCTCCTTCAGTGTCACTTGCAGATCACCAGTCAGAAGAGGTCTTTTTCCTTCTCGCTCCTTAACTACATGACTATCAAAATCTTCTTCACTCCAATTATCATCATCCTCATTACTGAAATCTCCTTCAAGTACAATAACATCAAGTTTGACACATGAAGCTGGACCAGATGTAACAAAATGGCCTGTGTTTGTATCAATCAAAACAATGTGTATGGCGCTGCCATGCTCTCCCTCCACTTTCCCACCAGTAAAGAGGGGAAGGGATAACCTAGACCTGAATTGTAATTGTAGACTACTGTCAATAGGCCCTTCTATGCTCTTGGGAGAAGATCTGTATTTTAGTTTGAGTATTAGAAAAATAAAATATAGAAACAAAATATTAGGATAAGATAAATTATCAAACAAATATGGGTCACGTAATTGACTTTGAGGTGACAAAACAATACCTCCCACTAATCTTGCCAGGGACTAACTTTGCTAAAGCACACTCAACTTCTTCACTAACCTGTTGAGCACCAAGGAAGAATAGGATAAGAGATAGTATTATCAATGGCGGATTACACAATGCTAAAATTCCGTGGTAAAAACATGTCATTGCACTTTATTGTGCCATCATAATTGACATTTATTCAAAAATTGTGTATAATGATTGGTGAAAAATTTGTCATGCCATTGCCATGACGCTATTTCGTCACCGTGGTGGTTATTTAACAACACTGATATGAGATGATCAATACCATTCATGCAAAGTGGCATACATACATGTAGATTCATTTCATCAAATGAGTTGTTCCATTGAATTCTATTTTACAACGCAAGGCATATAACAAATACATGAAGGGATGGTAAGATGGACCAGACTCTATGGGTACTTACAAAAATACTCTTACACAGGACGGGTAATTACTCGCAAAAAAAAGTACAAACATGAGGGATCTGAACCCTCACAAAAATATACGAGTTTGGCTACTATAATACTCAACCTGTCTCATATATGTATAAATTTTAATATAACTATATTATATAATATTACATAATTATAATTTTAAGTGAAAAATATTGTTAAAAATATTATTTGTATTATAATATATGATAAATAATATAATTATAGGATAAAAAGAGACATACAATATATTTTATGTAAATTTAATAAAATAAAAATACAATTTACAAGAAAATTGAGTTATTTATAAAATAACTCTTAATAAACTTACAACATTATTTAATATCATGGTAAAAAACATAAGTTTATGAATAATCATATAAAACGTTAGGAAATATTTTATAATTTATTTTATATTTGATATTATGTTGGTTTGTTTTTTATATTATATTTATTTATGTGTAAAAGATATTAATTTATTGTCTCCATAATAAGTAAAATACAGGTAGTGGGTGTGAGTATGAGTATATATGTAACTAGTAGGTACGTGAATGATGATTAAAGTAGTTGTTACCTGCGCATGTATGGTATAGAGTCGAGTACAGGTATACGTACATTTTTTAAACGTAGGTATGGGGACAAGTACTATAGTACCTTACTCATTGTCATCACTAACCACCATAGGACAAAAAGATGAAAAGATGGACTTTATCACAATTGAGTTACAAGGTTCATTGCTGACAAAATTCATATGTGAGGGGATAGAAAAGGAGATGACCTGGATTTAAATCTCTCCACTAATAAAATTAATACACTAATCACTACCATTTCCCTATAAAAAAAATACAAAATAGAGTTTGAGGTAATTAAATATGTTATTTCTGGAACTGTTTCTCACAAGGACTATTTAAATAAAAAAGATACTTCACCTTTTTCAGCTTGTTAAGGTTTGAATGAGATCTCTAGTCCTCTACCCAATTTTATCTAAGCCTCATGGTAGTGACATCCGATATAGCCAAGGCCTACCATCCTAAAGGACAAAAGGTTTTTTAAAATGCGCCTGTAATCCGGAGTTACTGTTTCAAGGGATGATCAAGTGATTGATCGGTACAAGTGATAACTTCATATAATATAGTCCACCCGGCAGTTAATCAATACCACAATGAAATTAAATTTTTCTTACAACTCTACGAAGAATAGGCTCTAGTGATGAACAAAGTTTCTGCAAACTGTCCATCTTCAGGGCTTCAACAATTACACTGCAAATTGATATGAATAAATGAAGGGAAAAGATAGAAGCATTCATCAGTAAATTTATGATTTAAGATTTAACAGAGGAACATACAAATGCTAGTACCAAGATAACAAGGTCACAGTTTCATAGATGTTATTAGTGTCGTTTGCCAATCAAAAATTGAAACTCCAATTTTAATTGAAAAATAACAAGAAAAACACCAAAGGAACCGTACATAAGTTTTATCCTGAAAATTACTCATACTTAATGAAGTCAATCACGATTTCTTAATTATATTCAACTTCTTTTGTTAGTCATAAATCTCTTACTAGTTACTCCCTCTCATCTCTTCTAAGCCAAGATTTTATCCAACCATAGATCTTATTTATCTATTTTAATTGTTTGGGTACGAAAAATTAATCAGAACTTGTCATTTTGTTTTATTCAGTTAATCTGGTTGAGAAGCCACTCCCCCAAACAGTAGCTTATGATCCAAACTAGATATTATTCCAGTCACGCATATGTTGTTGCTTAATGAAGCTACCAAGGCTTTCTTATTTGGACCAGGCACGTAGAACGAATGAATATATATATATGCGCGCGAGCGCGTGTAAAAGTGTGGATAATGCATAACAGTGACTGAACAACGAACATAATGCATAACAGTCATTTTGACTTCACTGCAAAATCAAGAACTAAATAATTCACCTAGCGAGAGCAGGTCGCTTTCTTTCAGGTTGATTTTGTTCCGCGGAACCTGAATCTAAGGCACGCTTCTCCCTCGCCGTGCTGCTCGATCTCTCCATGAACCTCGTCTGCATTATTCTCACCGTTTTGCCTACAGAGAAAGTGAAAGAAAAGAACCTCACAGTCACAGTAGCGCACTACTCTTTCTTCGTTTTCTCAGCAACCAAACGGACTGTGCTGCTTGATTTTCTCGCCACT
The DNA here is from genome assembly GCA_037954015.1 of Psophocarpus tetragonolobus. Taxonomy (NCBI): domain Eukaryota; kingdom Viridiplantae; phylum Streptophyta; class Magnoliopsida; order Fabales; family Fabaceae; genus Psophocarpus; species Psophocarpus tetragonolobus. The sequence goes on from CM075688.1 coordinate 93,716,216, forward strand.
CGTCAAATCCTTTTAAAAAGGAGAAAGAAAGCAAAACAAATTGTAACTGTGACGGATTCGATGCAACGCAAGCGGATAGAAAAGCAGAAAGTTGAAAATCTTCTGGAAAAAAAAAAGGCAAAGAATCAGAGAAATTTCGTCGAATTTTCTCTGCGTTTCGATGCTAATGTTAACAACCGGACACACTTCTTTCGCGTTTTGAGATTTGCTTGGGCTAAAGCCTAACGGTGTGAGTAATAACGGTTTGCGAATCTGAGAGTAGTTGTTTGTTTGGGTTTCAATCTTGCCCGCAGAAGATCTCGGGATTTGGGCCGTTGGATTGAGAATCTTTGTCAATATTTTTGTGAGATTTGCCACGTGGGGTGATTCAGCCGGTTCCTTTGTCAGAGTCACTGCCCCGAGGTCACCATTACAGTGTCAAAAATATTAAATAATCACTAATGATGATATTTTTGGCCACTTGAAAAAATACTAATGTACTCGTAAGAATGTAAGATACTTTTTTTGAAAGAACAGAATAGACAGACCAAAAGCTGCAACAAAATAGGCAGGGTGATTTTTATTTTTATTTTTTTTACAATTGAATACTTTCTTTCTTTTATGTAGATTTATCCTACCTTTAACCTTGGTTTTCAGAACTCATATTTTAAATAGATTGAATAAATTAAAATAAATAGATTTTTTCTGTAAATCCATATCTAATCTGCAAAATATACGAAATTAATGGAACAGTTCGTGAACCTGCATTATATACATTTTTTTTAAAAATAATTTTAAAAAATACTTAATATTTTTTAAACTAACTAAATTAGAATATATCATACTAAAATTATATTGTTATTTATGTTAATCTAAAATATTAAATATTTTTAATATTAAAAACGTAAAATATCACAATTTACAACAAAAAGTCACAATATTAATATAAACTAATAGTCTAAATGACAATTTTTTCCTTTAAACGGACTATGAGGTGAGCCCTTAGATTGTTTCATGGATCATGCTCAAATTTCTTCTATAGTTATGATTATTTTAAAAAAAAAATTCAAACGAGTTTGGAGGTCCGTGGGCTTGAGTCCATATACCACCCTTTCCTTTATGTCCTTCTCTTTATCCTTTTTATGATATCTTTTTATTTATTTATTGACTTCTGTGTTTTTTTATTGATATATAGAAATAAAAAATAGTATAAGTAGTTTTATTTATTGACTTTTGTATTTGTTTTTTCCTTGAAGACTAACTTGTTTCATTTTTAAGTACATAATATTTAAAATATTCATTAGTTGAGGGACATATTTTTTTATAAAAATAAGATAATAACTAATTATTGATCTAGAATAAATTGAAATAAACATTTACAAAACTAAAAATAACAAATTATAAACACATTATATCATAACACTCTCTTATAATCCGTGTCATATGTAATGCTATAAATGGTTTACGCTAAATCTTTACTTTGAGTCTTTAGATTAATCGTCTTTCAAAGATTCTATCCTACAATCATTTACATTGAATAATTCTTACATTGGTAACTTTTTGAGGAATTTTCAACAACAACCAATGAAGATTCACTTTTTTAACAAGTTGTATGGCATTCAATAGAGACCATTGGGTAATGAAGATTCAAGATCAAGAAAGAAGGGTTCATTTGTGGAGAGAGGTTTGGATTGTCGATGTCATAGGCACATGTGGTACTATGGGGGTACAAGGTAAGGTTAGGGCAAGAGCTATTAAAGAGTATGACAAAATTGAGGTGGAAGCTAATATGAAGGCAACAAAATTTAAGGAATGTTGTAAGCATAGGAAGAGCAAGGGAGATTACAATTTCAAAGGGAAAGATGGTGATCAAAATCTTGCATAAGGTGGTGGAACTGTAAAAGTTGAAACCCCTCATCCCCTAGTCACTTTGTCTCTATGCTTCGCCAAATTTCCTCTAAAACCTTCTCGAGCATCCATAATGGTTTTCTTTCTTCTTTGATGATAACAACAAGAAATTTTGGTACATCTGGAAGATTGATATAAGAATAAAACTTATTACTTATTGATGTTCGTGCAAACAACTCTCTTTGGAGTTCCTCCCATTTCACAAAGAAATGAAAGGAAATGGTTCTACTATGGATCTCTCTAGGTTTGCATTATTGAGAAGTAGTAAGTGGGAACATAGATGTTGCAAGTAAAGTCATCAAAATAGGTTAGAACCTACAAGCCAACCTGACCCACCATTGGTATGTCTCGGGTTGCTAAAAATAATTATAAGAAAAATTTAGTACTTACAACTCGACCCATCCTAGTTGGATCCATGGTGGCTAGATTGGGCCATAGGTTGAAGTTATGTAATACAAATTAAAAAAATAGTATATTTTTTTTTTCAAATTCTTTTGGTAAAGCAAAAAAAATTCACGACTTCAAAGAGTTTGATTTTTCCGCCATTGTCATAAGAGCTCTATTATATATATGATGCAATCCACCCAAAAAAGACTTCAACAAGATAGGTGAAGACCTTTTCTTCGAAGAATAAAAACTCATTCCATGGGCCAACTAGGCCCACTTCATGGGCCATATTTGGAAGAGTCAAAGAAAGATGGGCTGGAGCTAAAGCTAGAAGGCTCAAGCTAATGTGAGCTTGGAAATATTAGATAGTTTTTCCTTTATTTGTAAGTATTTGAATTCTTCTTCTAAATATTAAGACAGTTGACTTTTTAGGTTGACTGGTAGGGTCACCTTTTTTTAGGGTAACAAGCCTTAAGTTGAAGGGTAAATAGATAATTTGTTCTAATTGGTTCCAACTTGGTTTGTAAAGCCCAAGGAGGGTGAGAGAGACTTATTTTTAAGTTCTCACTCCTTCCTTGTTATTCACACTCCCTTGTCACATATAGAACACAATTTCTATTTACACCGTCTTTTTTTTTATAGTACCATTTCATATGGAATGCACACACACCATGTATCTTGCATTGTTTAGCATGTCCAATTGATATTAAACCAAGGTTAGGCTGCCCAACCTTGATTAGGTCAACCTAACCTTAGTTGGAGAATCTTACATCCCAAGTTTCTTAAGCGTATATATAGTTCTTACCTCACAATATGTAACATTTTTTTTATCATTAATGAAATTTGAGTTGAGTTGAATCTTCTCTTGCAAAAGCTCATCCTTAGAGACAAGTTTCTCCTTCAAGCTTTTATTAAGAAACCCTTCCTTTTGGAAACATAACATCATGGATAATCTTCAAATATCTTGAAGTGGCTTTATCATCTTCTAGTTTTCTCCATCTCCATTTTATATAAAATATGAGTTTCTTTATATTATTTTCCTTTATTATTTTATTTTTCTTTAATGTTTTGCATATACCAAAATTTGACTTCAATCTAATCTTTGTTAGTAATATTTCTTTTTCTTTAAATTTTAAACTTACTTTTCCTCTACTAATTGTGTTATCTAGGATTTCCATTCTCATAATATGATTAGAGTCCTTTAACTTCACAATGGATTGTAAATTTTTCCTTATCAATATGTCTCTAAACCCTTTAACATTTATTTTGTCACAAATGTTAATATTAATAATGTATTTGGTAATTTTGATATTTGACATCATAGGATATATCATCCTTCCTATATTATTAATAACCAACTTTGTAAAAAATTCCCTTACATCAAATTCAACAAGAATTTTATTTGTGATTCATGTCATTTCAGCAAACAAGATTAACACCCCTTCAATAACAACACTACTAAAACAAATAAGCATTTTGAATTAATTCACATGGATATTTGAGGCCCTCTTAATGTTATCTTTTTTCAAGGTTTTCAATATTTTCTTACTATTGTTTATGATTTTACTCAAGATACTTGCCTATATCTCTTAAAATATAAAGCTAAAACTACGAGTTGTATTTTGATATTTATTCAATATGTTGTAGATCATCATAATTTTACTATAAAATAATTCTTTCTAATAATAGCCAAGGGCTTAACATGCCTTCCTTTTATGTTGATCATGGCATTTTGCATCAAACTTTTTGTGTGAAAACTCTGTAACAAAATCTAAAGATTGAAAGAAAACATATACATAACTTAGATATTGCTCGTGCTATTCTTTTCCATTTCAATTACCTAAGATTTTCTAGTCTTATGTTGTTTGTCATGTTGTTCACATAATAAATAGATTACCCACTTCTGTTCTTAATTATAAATTCCTTTGAAGTGTTGTATGATAAGGCTCTTACTTTTCTTGATTTAAAAGTTTGTGGTTGTCTCGCTTATGCTTCTATTGTAAGAGAAAATAGAGTTAAGCTTGATAGTCATGTTAGAAAATGTATTTTTCTTGGGTACAGGCTTCATACTAAAGGATACATCTTGTTTTAATTAATATCTTAATCTATTTTTGTTAGTAGATATACTATTTTTACGAAAATATTTTCCCTTATCATGTCTCTAACTCTACTTCTCCTCACCCTATGCCTAATACTTATGATCAGGATGATTTTTTAATTTTTTATATCCATGCCCTTCCTATTACTAATAACTCTAAAACCAATTCCTTTACCCAATAATATTTTTAAAAGTGACAACTCTTCTAATAAAATTTCTAAACCTGAAACCCAACTTTGGAGATTTATTAGAATAAAAAGTAAACCTAATTACTTATGTGACTTCCATTGTAATATTGCCAATTTTACTCATGTTGTTTCATCTACTACCCCATACCTTTTATCACAATTTTTTAAGTATGACAAACTTACTCTTCGCATAAACATTATGCTTTAACTTTATCAATTTTAGATGAACCAAAAATATGTAAACAAGTATCAAATTTGTTGCCTAGATCGAAGCAATGGAAACTAAAATTGATGTTCTTAATCAAATGATACTTGGGATTTCGTTCTCTTACCCAAAGGTGTGACATTCATTGGATATAAATAGGTCTACAAGGTTAAACTCAAAGTCTATGGTTTTCTTGAACGATATAAAGCTAGACTTATGGCTTGTGATTTTACTCAAATAGAAGGTGTTGACTACGTTGACATTTTTCCTTGGTTGCAAAGGTTACCACTATTCACCTTTTTTGTATTATTGTTGCAGCGAACCAATGGTTTCTTCGTCAACTTGATGTCCATAATTCCTTTCTTCATGGACACCTTGATGAAGAGGTCTATATGGAACTTCCTCCTACTATCACTCCTATTCAACTAAACCAAGTCTACAAACTCAAGAAAACTTTTTATGGCTTAAAATAATCCAATAGCAATGGTTTGCTAAATTTTTGCCTCTCTATTAACTCAGAGATTTGCTCAATATTCCTCTTAATATTCTTCATTTTTCAAAATTATGATCAATCCTTTACTATTTTACTGGTTTATGTTGATGATTTGATTCTTGCAGGCAACAACCTTCAAGAAATCCAAGTTATCAAGGAATTTCTAAGTTAAGAATTTAAGATCAAAGACCTTCGAAATCTCAAATACTTTCTCATATTAGAAATTGTACGATGCCAACAAGGAATACACATTTGCCAAAGAAAATATGACCTTGACATAGTTTTTTATGTAGGTGTCTTGGGTTCTAAACCTACTATCACTCCTATGACTAAAGGCATCAAGTTGCACAAGAATGATGACCAACCTCTTGACAACTCACTTGGTTATAGACACCTTATAGGAAAATTGGTATATGTCACAAATACTAGACTAACAATTAAGTTAATTTCATGAGTTGTCCAACTACCTCTCATTAACAAGCTGCCCTCAGGATCTTCACTACATTAAAGCTACTCATATCCATGGCCTTTTTCTCTCTGTTCATTCTAGACCTTAATTGAAAGTCTTTTCAAATTCAGATTAGGATCGCTGTCTTGACACTAAAAGATTCACTATAGGTTTTTCCACTTTCCATAGTGAATCTTTGATATTTTCACCCTTAAAGAAGCAATTCATTGTCTCTCGATAATCTTTTGAAGCTAAATATCTAGTTTTTGCATCCACAACCTGCGAAATTTAATGGCTTACACACATCCTACAAAAACTTCTACTTGTCCTAATTTCACAACCCTTTTATATTGTGACAATGAGTTTGTCCAACATATTATTGCAAATCCCAAATTTTATGAAAGGACCAAACACATCAATATTGATTGTCATACTGTGTTTGAGAAACTTTAGTCCAACTTGTTTCATCTTCCCTCTTATATCAACCAATGATCAACTTGTAAATATTTTAAACAAAACTTTTGATCTATTCGTTTCATAATTTGTTATTCAAGCTAAAAGTGTCAAGTATCTCCAACTTGTAGGAGGTGTTGGAGAAACAAAAAAGTTAGATTTAATTGAGTTCGTTAACTAATTTTTTTCTATTTTATGTTAGGATCCTTGTTTTTCTCTTTAGCTTCTTTTCTTATATATAGAAAGAGTCTCCCTTTATTTTCACCATGCACCTTTTTCCTTTTTACTCTTCAATATAGAAGTTTCCTTTTATTTTGTACTCTAAAAATGACCTTGATTACAAAGATATCAAGACGCAAATGAATCTGTTTGTTTAATTTTTTTTCTTTAAAAAAATTCCTTTATAATCAAACAGTAGTTTTCTATTTTTTTGTATTTATCTAAATTTATTATTTTAAGAAATTAAATAATTTTCTATTTTTTAATAAACAAATCCTATATAATTTTTGAAAAATATTTTTTAAAAAACACATTTTTAACAATTTATTTTAAGTCTCAATATTTTTATTAAGAAAAGAACAACATCAATATCTTATATGAAGTGCATATGATAAAGTAATCAATTTTAGTTGAAAATAAAAACATCTTTTGGACGCCAAATATAATGAATTTTAGTTGAAAATGAAAACATCTTTTGGACGCCAAATATAAAAGAATACCACTTTTAAATAAATTAATTGCTAATGTTTTAAATATATTGATTTTTTATGAAAAGTATATTAATTTATGAGTTTAATTAGTTTATATTGATATTCAATTGTAATCTTTATTTATGATAAATTTATTTATTTTATTAATTACTCTTTTATACTTGTAAATATATATTAATTAAATTTTTTAATTAAGTTAATTTATTGAGTTATTGACAACATAAGTAATATTTATTAATTAAAAAATTGTCTTTTGAACTGAGTAATGTTACTAAATTATTTAATTTCATGAATATGGTTAACATAAATTTAAATTTTTTATTAATAAAAATTAAGTAGCTTAATTATTTTATTGATTTGATAAATTATATATATTTTTCTTTTTTAAATAATATATATATATAATGGAAGGTAGTAAATAATAATGAATTATATTGATAAATATGAAATGGAAGTCTTTAAAAATCCAAATATATAAATATTTCCGTCCAAGTGTAATAATTACATAGGTTTATCTTATAAAAAAAAAAAAACTACATAGATATATTCATTAAAATAATATTTTTTAATAAAATATAAATATGTGGTGATGTGGTGGACTGGTTGTCGTCTTTTGTCAAAGAAGGCGTCTAGTTATGAGTTAGTGAGTTATGATTTTCTAAGTTTAGTAGTTAAAGAAGGCATTGGAATGGTTGGCTTATATGTAATTAGCATTTCTCTGTAACACCCAAACCCGGTTTTAATTATCATAATTTATTTGGCGGTTTGTTATCGAACCGGGCGAGGGGGTGGGCCATCCGAGAGAGAAGGCGGATATGGATCACCAGCAACGTCCCCTAATGTCGGACCGGGTCACCGTGAACGGCACCGTCACGCCGCTTGCGCTGCTGGCGGACGGCCGTCTATGGTGGTCGGAGGGAATCGCACGGTGTTTGTCGGTGGAAAAGGACATCCTGGGGTTCGTGGCCAGTGGGCCCTACATTAAGATCAAAAGCCTCGTGGAGACCCGAGATAGGTGCTGCATCAGTGGCCCCCCTGCAAGACTCGTTAGAAACGACGTCGTTTTTATGCCCTCCTCCGAGGAATCCCACAGGCTCTGGTGCCAAAAGCTTCGTGAATTCATCGATTCTCTTGGTAAATTTAATTTAATTTCACCTTTCAAGTCTTCAATGCACAATGAAGAAGGAAGAATATTCGGTGCCTTGAGAGTTGAAGTAACTCAATTGTGTGACAATGCAGGCCGTCCTAAGAGGTTGTTTGTTTTTGTTAATCCCTTTGGTGGGAAGAAATCCGCTACACAGATTTTCGCTGAACAAGTGCAACCTCTTCTTGAAGATGCTCAAATTGAAATCACCGTCCAAGGTGCTCTGCCTCTGGCTCTAATTCACATCATTTTCCTCAGAAACCCCTTACATTTCTATCACATCATTTTCCTCAGAAACCCAGCGTCAGCTACATGCACAGCAACTTGCTCGTTCGCTAGATATTACCAAATACGATGGGATTGTTTGTGTTAGTGGAGATGGAATTTTGGTTGAGGTCAGTTTCATTGCCATTCCCCTTTTGCACTGCCAGTAATTTCTTCCGATCATCATCATGTCCCTCATCACTATTTATGCAAAATTATCATCATTTTTTTTTCTTTTAAAGTGTTGGTTTTTTTTAGCAAGAGGAATTGTATCCGCTACCTTCCAACCCACCTTATTAACTCTTGCAAAACAATCATCATAACAGTATTCACATCACTTTTTTATGCCCTTCATGCTTGTAATGCAAAATACAGAGTACTTAATTATGTGTTCCGCCCTATACTTGATAGATTGATGGCAGAGATGGTCTTTCCTACGCTTGTTAGAAAGGAAAGAAATAAGAGAGCAAGATAGAACAGGTTGAGAGATTTTCTTAATCTATGAATTAACAAGATTATTCTACTACTTGTACACCTCTGACTTTGAGATTCCTTTCAAGTATGCTAATGCTGGTTTATTGGATCTTGCTCATGGACTGATGAAAAACATATAGATATAGTCAATACCTCGATTCTGTTCTTTTCTGAAAAAATTAATGGTCTTTGGGGATTTGGTTGTGGGTATTAGCAATGATGCTCGAAAGTCTGAATGCAACTTATGACATTTGTGGGAAATCGAGTAGCAATTTACTTACTCTTCTATCTTTTGCCATGTAACCTGTGCATTCTAAAATTCTTCTGCACTGGTTCACTTTTGATGTCTCTGTTTATTAATTGTTTTCCCTAATATGACAAACATTGCACATTTTAGTAGGTTGTAAATGGACTTCTTCAAAGAGAGGATTGGGATACAGCAATAAAGATGCCCCTTGGGGTAGTTCCTGCAGGTTTATCATCATTATTTTGTTGATTAGGGTTTATCACTTTAAAGTGCTTATTAAGGGTGGCAAAATGAAGCTATTGTCTAATAATTGTTTATCAGGAATGGAGAGGTGGGACTAGTAATATTCACTGGGTTTTGGTTACAAGGGCATTCTTTTGTTATTTGTACACAATGAGAGCATGGGTAACTAGACAAATTTTGTTGTGCAAAGCTAATAAGTTCTTCCGTGCTTTGAAGGTACGGGAAATGGCATGGCAAAATCTCTTCTTGATTCAATTGGTGATCCTTGTGAAGTAGCTAATGCTGTTCTTGCCATTATACGAGGTTTCAATCCATTAATGTCATTAAAATGTCATGTTCATTTTTTTTCTGTAAGGTGTTATAACTTACAAGTTTAAACTGTTTATTATACTGATAGGCAATAAACGACCACTTGATGTGGCTACCATCTTACAAGGGAAAACCAGATTTTTCAGTATATTGATGCTTGCTTGGGGTAATTATTCTCACTATGCACTGGGTTATTCCAAGGAGGTGGTGGTAGATGTGCTAAAACATTTGGGCTAACTGTTTGCAATTTTTTTCTTTCTTTTCTTCATTTATCCATAAGACTTGAGTCTGCATTTGATTTTGACCATGCAATTTCACTTGTCATATTATATGATATCCATCTGATATTATTCTATTTCAGGTCTGGTGGCAGATATCGACATTGAGTCTGAAAAGTACCGGTGGATGGGAAGTGCTCGTTTAGATTTTTATGTTAGTAATCCATTGATTCCATTCCATTTTATAATTTTTACGTGTTTATTTAGGATGCTTTTATATGTTTGTCTCTTATATGGATTATCATTACAATTATCTTCTACTCAGAAAAATAAACATCAAATTGCTGGTCATCTGCTTAAGTTTTGGGTATTTTACAATCAAAATCAGAAATTGATTATGACTTTATGCAGAATGCCTTCTAATACTCAGTTCAGGAAATACACTTTTGATTTCTGGCACTAGAATCAGATATGGGCCAGTTTGCTACAGATTTTTTTTTTATATATATATGAAAAATTATTTTAATGTAAAATAATTTAGTGATTATTTTTTTAACATTTTAAAAAAAAAGTAGAAACTAATTTATGTTAGTTTACAGTCATAAAAATCACCTTTTTTTAACTAACGGATTTTACAAGAAGCTAGAAGCTATTTAAAATATTACTATAAAAAAAACTATTTAAAATAACTTTTGATTAAGATTTTATATTCTTTTCAGCTTTTGATTATTTTGAAAAGCTGAAACAAATGCATGAAAACTAAGAGAGGTGATTTATTTTTTAAAAAAATTATATATATAAGGGGGAAAAAATGTAACAAACAGGTCCACAACTAGTAGCTGCACACACTTGACAAAAGTGCCAATCTAGTCCAATACATATTGTTTACCTCTCTAATTTTGGTGTCGTTGCTTTTTGGTTTCTAGCAGTTTCTGTCTATTTTTTTTTCTTAGGCTAAATATACACGTCTGTATATGTCTCTGAGAAACAGATCCAAAATATAAAGGAAAAAAGAACTACACAATGGCTTTGTTGAAAGGACACTTGCCTCTTTTTTAGGGGATGATTTCTTGTAGTTAAATCCTTCATTTTGTTCATTTCTGCTTCGAAGGGTAACTCTAACCTCTTTGTTATTGTAACACAAATTACCCTTTAGTGGAGAACTCAAATATAGAATGTCACATACATAACCATGCTTTTCTGACTTTGGTTGTGATGCAGTTTTGAATTTCATTATAAAACTTGCACTGCAACTAGTATGACAGATAAGTGATTGAATTTATTCATAATTGTTTTCTTCATTCACCATACTCCTGCTTTAGGGTCTCTGTCGACTTCTCAATCTGAGGCAATACAATGGATGTGTTTCTTTTGTGCCTGCACCTGGGTATGAAGCTTTTGGGGAGCCGACAAGTTACCCTGGCAAATCTACTACTAGCAATGGAAGCAACAGTGCTCCAAGTAATGCAGAACTTGATAATTTGCAAAGACATGGCTATCTAGGACCTGAAATAAACTTGGAAAATCTGAACTGGAGAGTTATAAATGGACCATTTATTTCTGTATGGCTTCACAATGTACCTTGGGGTGCTGAAGACACAATGGCAGCGCCTGATGCAAAGGTCAGTTTTGAGTGACTAAGAACATACAGTTTTGATTTCTCACAATTACACTGGGAAATGTTTCCAATTGCTACCATGGCAATGTTTAGTAGGATCAATCCTGCATTAATCTGATTCCAAATGCACCCAATGGTAGCTATTACACAATAGTGAGAACTGTTAATTAAAGATTAAAATGAGCAGAACAGAGTATAAATTTTTTAACTCTTTAATTGCTGCCTGGATTTATCAAATCTTAGAAAATGATTTCTATAAGTTTCTGCCTAGTGTGGGACTTTATGTTCACACAAACACATGTATGATAAGCATCATTACTTATGGGCTTGAGCTTGAGATTTCCTTTGTTACTGTGATTTGGTAAATGCAGTTCTCTGATGGTTATCTGGACTTGATCATTATCAAGAATTGCCCAACGTTACCATTAGTATCAATGATGTCAGAATTGAATAAAGGAGGCCATGTAAAATCTCCATATGTCACGTACCTAAAGGTGTGATCATCAATATGTCAGTGCAATGCTTTCTGCAGCAGTTACTTTGAGCTTTTTAAATGTCCATACATTGGTTTATTTCCAGAACAAATTTGCTTAGTTTTGTATCTTGCAACAAATTACAGGTGAAAGCTTTCAGCTTGCAACCTGGTCCACGCACCATGGACAAAGAGAAAGAAGGGATCATAGATTCAGATGGCGAGGTTCTGGCAAGAGGGAAAGGAACTTACAAGTGTAATCAGAAGACATTGATGGCCTATGATAAATTACAGATAACAGTGGATCAAGGTTTAGCAACACTTTTCACGCCCATATAATACTCTTTTGGTAATAATTATTTTCGTCTGCCGATTCCATACCGTGCATATTGTTTACAGTTACACACACGGTGGTATAAAAGAACCTTCCCTGGTTTTCTTTTCCTGTACATCTCCTCATAATTTGGAGTGAGTATGTATAAATGATAAAAGTAGCCTGTAGCCCATGATTGAAATCCGGGTTTAATTGCTTCAGTTTAGATTTGATCTAAAGTGTGTTTGCATGAAGAATTTGAAGAGAGAAATTCATTTCATTGAGCAATTTCAAATGTTTTGTGATGAAATAATTCTAATCATTTTTTTAAAGCATTTTAATTAGTTAAAATTGTAAAATTTTAAATTTCTTTAAAAAGTAAGAATTTGAAATTCATTAAACTTATTTTCTTTTACTGAAATAAGTCGAGGTTATTTTTTGTTTGGCATCTACTAAAATTTTTTTCGATTAACATTGACTAGGATTATTTTTTGGCTAATGTTGGCCATGGTTATTTTTTTACTCATTTTTTTAGGACATATTGATCAATTTTTTTTGTTAGTGTTGGTTGAGGTTATTTCTCAACATGAAGAACTTTAGAGCATTAGCTACAACATTTTGTCTTACTCTATAGTATTATGGTAGGTGCATTGATGATAAAATTTAGATTCATGCTCTTGTGGCTGAATCCATCATGTTATGGGAGTTGCGTGTTAGGTACACTAAATTCTAGTGCATCGGCCACAATACCAAGGCCTACTCTACTTAGTTGTGGGATGCTCTAGAACCCTAGTATGACGTGCAAAAGCTCCAAATCATCATACACAACTCTAGCCTATACCAATAGTATTGTGGGAGGTACAATAATTATCACATTTGGCTCCACACTTTGTGCCTTATTCCATTTGTTAGGTAAGTTATACTAAGCTTTCGGGAGTCATCCATTGTGGAATTGAAACTAGTATGTGTGGCATGTGAAGTTTTAAAGTGTTAGCTACAACAATGTGGCCTATTCTATAATATTGTGAGAGATGCAATGAATTATTCCACGTTGTTATAATATATAATTAGGAAAAATTTTTATTGACATTGGTAGAAAAATATTCAAGGTCAATATCAATTGAAAAATAATCTTAATTTTTGTTAAATAAAATAACTTTGATTGACATTGATGAAAAAAAAAACTTTGGCTAATGTTGGCTAAAAAAACTTTGACGAATATCAACAAAAAAAAAAAACTTTGGCTGAAAAGCATCATTGATTGATATTTTTAAATTATTAAATATTGTATAATATTAAAATAAATTTTTATTTTTAGTAAGAATTGAAATACTCTGGTTAAATGAAAAAATTAAAATTCAATAAATTTAAATTATCTTTATTCAAATAAAACATTTAAAAAAAAAACATATATAAAATTTCTTGCATGCATAAAATTCTCTACTCAAACATAGGGAAAGAGTTTAAATGAGGTTTTATACATCATTTGATGTGTTGTATTATTGTGCAAACTTGAACTTCTTATATACTAATTGTAGGTTTTTTATCCATTAAAGTGAATTATACACTTGAGATATAGTATATTATCAACAATCATGATAAAAAGATAGAAAATTAATAAACAACAATTTTATGAAATACAAACACGAGATCTTAAGATGAGATGTATCATTTAAATTGTCTGAGACTGAAATATGAATACAAAGTTTATAAATGAGGACCTGATGGATTATACAAATATATGTTATATATCTATTTCCTAGAAATATTTGTTTTCATTTAGTATTTGATATAGATTTTTTTTTTTTACTAAAAGGTGAAATAATCTTTTTATATATTTTAAATGGAAATTATTAACTAATAATGCTACAATCAGGGTCAAAGCCATGGGAGACTGGCAAGGACGATAGTCCCTCCCAAATTTATAAATTCGTTTAAATTTCAATGAAAAAAACTATATTATTTTTCTAATATTTAAAATAAAATAAATTATGCATAAAAATTAATGTTAATTAACATAAAAAAAAGAAAAAAAGTAAAATGAAAATATGATAAGTTCATAATTTGATAATAAAAATGATAAAAAAATTATAAATTAAAAGAATATGTATAATATTAGGATATTTATATATAATATAATTATCTAAATTTTTTGTTAAACTTTTATTTTGGTCACCATCATACAATATTTCTGGTTCCGCCCTTGGCTACAATAATAAAAATATAAAAAATTAACATTCATATAAAAATTAATCATGAGGATTAATTATAACTAATTGTATTATTCAACTTGATATTTTATTTGAAAATTTTTAATTATGAAAAAAATTAAATTATTAAATAAAATTACTGTAAATGTTCAAGTTTGATTTACTATTTGTAACCCTTGCTCCTCATCGAAGTGTAGTTGTAACTTTTGTTCTCAAAGAATTGACCACAAACGCAATTAGGTTGAATTTGGTTCTATTGGACAAAGTACGTGGCTGTAAAACAACTAAAACATAATCCTTCCTAGCTGAAAACTAAAGAATGTGTTTTATATAATAAATGTAGGTTCTATTACTTTAAATGATGCAGTTAAAGAAATTTAAAAATTGTTGTTATTATTGTTATTGAATATGATATTTGTTAAATTGAATTAGAGAAATTAAAGAATTAGAATTAGAAAAGAGAAATATAATTGAAAGAATAGAAAAAACTCAAAACTAAACTAACGAGAAGAGAGATAAGAAATTTGAATAAATTAATAAATAATGAGAGGGTGGAAAACAACATGAGATTCGAAAAGTTTTTGAAGATGGACAAAAAAAAATAGCAGTGAGAAATCAAAATAGATGATGATAACTAATTTTTTTTACTTTTTCATAAATGATAATCTATGTTTTTGAAAGGGAGAAGAGACGGTGACACTCTATTTATGGGAAAAGTCTTCGTTGATACATGCTTTTTTACAACTGAAATATAGAGAAATAATCTTTTTAAACATGAGCTGGTCACATTCAGTAGATGTAATTGCTTTCTTTTCAATGGTCGAGTTTGGTTCTGCAAGTGAATTTGTTCTTGAGGAGATTTAGAAAGTGCAAGTTAGGCATTATTGAAGGTGAATAATTTAACTTTTTTTTTATTAGCTAATGTTAGTTTTAATAATTTATTAACTTTTTGTTAATAGAGAGGCATGAGTTGAGCTCACAACTTCTCCTATCTTTCAACTCTCTAATTTTTTTTTAAGACAGATTGTTTAGTAAGCTCAAGTTTTAACTATCTAGTAAAAATTAGCAATGCTTCAGAAGTTTCTAACTTTTAACAGTGAATCATGAATAATCGTCGAGCATATCAGGAAATATAAGTTTCCATGAAAGGCTCACGGACATATTCACAGTGAAGTAAATCAAAAGGAACGTTAGCAGTATGTTATGAGATACAATTTTTTTTAATAGGCAACTGTTATGAGATACAATTGGCAAACATTTTAATCGTTCTCATTCACTGATTTAGATATTATGTCCCACGCACATATGAATTAAAATAAGAGAATTTTTCTTTCCAACAGCATAAGTTTTCTCTATTTCTTTATAAATTTTTTAAATAGTAAAAAAGTTCTTAATAAAATCAGTAAAAATTTAATTATTTCTCTTCCTCTTTTGCCTACATCTCTCTCATTTGCTTTTCTCACACGATTTTGCTTTTTTTCTCAATCAGTGACTTTTTTTCTTTTTCTTCGTGCGTTTGTGTTTCCTTACTTTATTCTTCTCGGTTCAAGTTTGTATTTATCTTTTTTTGGGTACATTATGGAATTAGGACTTTTGCAAATTTTTTTACAAGTACAGATACCTTTGTCCAAACCTGTAAAAAAAATTACAATTTTTTTTTAAAAAGTGAGAACAAACAAAACAAAGAGGAACAGAGCTTCAGAAGACGAGAAGAGAAGATAAAGGAGACGACGAAGAAGATAGCAAGCGGAGGTGCAAGGAGACCGCGACTGCGAAGAATGAAGGAGGAAGAAGAAGGAGGTGCAAGATTTCACAAAAAGAAGAATGAGAAAAAAAGAGATGAAGGACTCGGAAAAAAAGAAGGTTTCGAACAAAGAAGAACGAGTAAAAAGAAGTTAAATTATTTTTTAACTTAAGAGTATTTTAAATTTTTTCTACATTTATGAAGGTACAGGGAGAAGTTATGGAGGTGCAAAAAAAAAATCTCTTAAAATAATAACATTGGATACAACTAATGTGATTGTTTTTAATTGGATCTTGAGTTTTTAATTTAACACCTACTATTTTTTTATTTCACACTTACTTTTTTTAAAAACATTTTAAAATACCTATTCTACCCTTCGAAGATTTACCCTACCATTCTTTCCCCTTTTTCCTCCGCTGGCTTCTCTCACCTTCTCTCTTTCTTCTTTATATTTTACACATTCTGGTCTAAGCCTTCCCCCTCCCAACTCGCCACTAACCCAGTCAGCACAGCCACCACGCCGCGCCACCCAACTCTGCATAAACGCGCCACCCACAACCTGGTGTTCAGAGAGTCTTCCTCACAGTTTAAGGTGATATTCTTCTTCGGCGAGATACTGCCGGAGAAGTAAAAAAAATTACAATTTTTTATGCTTTTCCGGCTCGCGAGAGAAGTGAATTTTTTTTACTTCTCCAGCAGTATCTTGCCGAAGAAGCATAAAAAAATGTAATTTTTTTACTTCTCCAGCGGTATCTTGCCAGAGAAGCATAAAAAGTTGAAATTTTTTTATTTCTCCGACGGTATCTCGTCAGAAAAGTAAAAAAATTTCAACTTTTTTTATTTTTTTTACTTTTTCGGCGAGATACGGCCAGAGAAGATTCTGTTGGTTGTGGTCTGTATATTTTTAGCTTTTATGATTTTAACTTTTATTTTTTTTATTTTATATGTTTTTTATTAGATTTAAGTCTTTTTATTTTATATTTATTTTATATCTTTACGCTTTATTTCATGTGTTTACGTTTTTTTATTTTATTAACGTTTTATTATTAGTTTAGGGTTTTTTATATCATTAGTATATATGTTTACATTTTTTTTTTATTTTTAGGTTTTATTTTACAATTACTCTTATATTATGTTATTCACGTTTTATCGGTTTAGGTTTTATTTTATATGTTTACGTTTTATTATTAGTTGAAGTAATGTTTATGTTTTTTTATTTTATAAAATTTTATTCTATATTTTTTGAAATTGTTTATTGACGTATATATTTTTTATTTTATTGCTTTTTTTAAATTTAAATTCTTAGAAAATAATAAAAATTATGTTATAATAAATAATTAAAGTTGAAATTTTAAATTTGAACTATTAAAAATTAGAAATTTATGGAAACATGTGGTAAAAAATATTTAAAATTGAAACATGAAATTTTAAATTTTAACTCTTAAAAATTAATGTAAATTTTGTTATAATAAATATTTAAAATTAAAATTTTAAATTTTAAATTTGAATGGTTAGAATTTAGCAATGCATAGTTATATGTTGTGACAAACATCAAAAATTGAAACATATAAAATTTAAATTTCAACTCTTAGAAATTAATAAAAATTATGTTATAATTAATATTTAAAATTGAAATTTTAAATTTAATATTTGAATGCTTTGAAATTCGTAATTCATAGTTATATATTGCAACAGTTATTGAAAATTGAAATATAAAATTTTGAATTTCAACACTTAGAAATTAATGGAATTATGTTATAATAAATATTTAGAATGCTTAAAAATTAGAAATTTATATAAATATGTTATAATAAATACTGAAAATTGAAACATGACAATATGTTTACGTTTGAACGTTGAAACTTCATATTTAAATTAATATGTTTACATTTACGTTTTATCGTTAGTTTAAGTTTAACTCTTTTGTTATGTTTAATTTTAAATATTTTATGAAATTTTATTTTATGTTTTTTAAAATTGTTTATTGGCATATATATTTTTTATTTTATTGTTTTTTTTTAAATTTCAACTCTTAGAAAATAATAAAAATTATGTTATAATAAGAAATTAAAATTGAAATTTTAAAGTTAAACTATTAAAAATTAGAAATTTATAGAAATATGTGGTAAAAAATATTTAACATTGAAACATAAAATTTTAAATTTTAACTCTTAAAAATTAATGAAAATTATGTTATAATAAATATTTAAATTTAAAATTTGAATTCATAGTTATATTTAAATTTAATATTTAAAGTTAAAATTTTAAATGCAAAATTTGAATGCTTAGAAATTGGCACTTCATAATTATATGTTGTAACAGTTATTGAAAATTGAAATATCAAATTTTAAATTTCAACACTTAGAAATTAATGAGAATTATGTTATAATCAATATTTAAAGTTAAAATTTTAAATGTAAAATTTGAACTTTTAGAAATTAACAATTCATAGAAACGTTATAATAAATATTGAAAATTGAAACATGAAATTAAAAATTTGAACGTTGAAGCTTCTTATTTAAATCAATATTTATTTTAGGGTTTAAATTTAAAATTAAGAAAATATTTTCAAATTTTAAGTTTTAAAATTTAAATTTGAACTAAATATTCTTTTAAGTATGTATTCAAAAATTACATTTTTGAATATATTATTTTTAATGATTTTATAGTTAAAGTTATTTTAAATTTTAAGTAAAGTTATTATTTAAAATGTTTAAAATTTAAAATATGTGTGTTGCTATTTTGATTGGTTTTTCAATTGAAAATATATTTAATGTGGATTTTTCTTTAGTTAATTGTTTAATGTTTTTTAAAACCAAAAAAATATTTTATTAAATTTTTTATATTGTTTATAATGTTTTCACAGATATGCCTAGGACATGGGGAACTGTTTATAATTTTCATGTCAATAATGAACGTGTACGACCAACTGTGTCTACACGTAGAAGGCGCATACCGACACAAAATAAAAATGAAAATGACGTGATTGAAGACCAACCTATTATGCACCAAGATCCCTTTAGAATGGGTTATCCAGGAGGACCACAAGATACTACTCTTTTAGTATCGTATGTTGATCATGTAGTAAATCACATATGGAATAACAAAGTAAGTATATGATATTTTAATTTATTAAATTTTTATTATATTAATTTATTTAATTACGTGTTTAGTATACTTAGTTAGTTAAATATTTGGTTTGTGTAGTTTATGGTATATATAGGATATTCATGTATTTAACTTATTAAATCTTTATTATAGTAATTTAATTTATTAAAGTTTTTTTAGTACGGTAGTTTAATTATTATTTTTATTTACGTGTAGTATATTCAGATAATAATTTAATTAAATTTGTGGTTTGTGCAGTTCATTACATGTAATATATTCATATAGTAATTTAATTTATTAAAGTTTTTTTAGTAGGGTAGTTTAATTATTTTTGAGTGTACTTAATATAATATTTTGAACATAGTTATTTAATTACTTAATTATGTGTTTAGTATAATAAATAATTGAATATGTTTTTGTAGGTTCGTGCTGATCTTAAATGCATAGCACACGGACGGAAATTACGCATGATTGGAGAGCCTCATGTTGGAATCGTAGAATATGTTAGTCACTCTGGGCTATTATCGTTAGTTAGGTGCACTTATGAGACAGTGAATTCAACTCTTATTTGTGCATTTATTGAAAGATGG
This sequence comes from Psophocarpus tetragonolobus, assembly GCA_037954015.1. NCBI lineage: Eukaryota > Viridiplantae > Streptophyta > Magnoliopsida > Fabales > Fabaceae > Psophocarpus > Psophocarpus tetragonolobus. Next base: position 93,736,039 of record CM075688.1, read on the forward strand.
CATAAGGAAACATCTAGTTACCATCTACCTATCGGGGAGATGATCATCACACTAGATGATGTGTCATGCTTGTTGCATCTACCAATGATGGGTGTGTTTTCCAACTACGGTTACCTGAACATGGAAATGGAAATTCCCGTTTTGATGGACTAGTTGGGCATATCACTGGACGAAGCGTTTGACGAGGTTACTGCTTGTAGATGTGGGTCTGTAAGTCTCTCTTGGCTAAGAGAGGTCTATCAACAAAGATGTTTAATACGCAATTGGGAGCAGGCTGCTTGAGCATATATGTTGCACTTTGTTAGGTGCACCATATTTGTAGACAAGAACAACACATCTGTTTGTGTAACGTATCTGACGTTGTTTAGTAACCTTCAAGACACATCTACAATTTCTTGGGGTGCAGCTGCATTAACACATTTGTATCATCATCTTGATGAGGCAAGTTTTAATGACACCAAACAATGTGCATGTTACGCGACTTTGATTCAGGTTAGTACTTTGTATAACATGCTGTATTTTTATACAATTTGTCATGCATTACATATAACTGATACAAGTATGTTAATGTCTTATGCAGGCTTGGGTCTACGAACATTTTCCAATGATTGGGGCAAGATCAGTAGCCACTGCATTCAATCAGGCAAATCCCCGTACGTTGCGTTGAAATGTTGCTAAACGTAGACCATCGACACTTGAATATAGGCAGCAGATGGACCAGCTAACATTTGAGTCTGTTATATGGTCACCGTATGATGAACAGAGAAACACATTTGAATTCCAACTTATTAGCATGTTCTCTAGCTGGATTCGAGCTGATGAATATACACAGTTATATCTCTCTGAACGAGTTTTTCGATAATTTAAGATGGTCCAAAAAATTCCCATAGATCCTACATTTATTAGGATGCACACCATCACAAGTCAAGAAATGAACAAGCGGTGACTTAACTTTAAGCAACATTTAGTGTATGGGGAGCCTATTGGGGTTGACCCGTCCGACTGTTCTGATGACTATATGTCATGGTACTTTCAAGTGTCACATCCATATGTTTGTCCACCATCTGAAAGTAACCCTCGGGTGGTTCCAGAATCGTCTCGTGCCCAACAAATGAGTCATCATACAACTTGGCAAGTGATGGTAACAGGTCTGCAACGTATGATTGATCTTCGCATGGTACCACAAGGAATACCAGCTTGGGAAACAATTCAACAACTTCTAGCAGTAGCACGTCGTCAGCTATAAATGTTTATTTTTTTTAACATAATGTGATGTTATTGGTCAACAAGACATTATATGTTATTTACAAATAAATTATATTTACTCAATTTTCATAGCACTTTATGTTATGTATACAAAGTTAATCATCATCTAAAGTAACATATTGTCGCTTAAGATACAACAACTTTGAAAACTCTTGAATGCGACTACCGTAATGCGTCAACCACTCGTGTGCAATCGGATAAGAATATGTTTTCCACAAAATATCTGCATCTGGTATTGGACAATGATTCTTTAAGAATACCTACAGACAAATATAATGAAATAATTATATTAATTACATATAGTATGTTGTATGTTTACGGTTGGGTATTGTAAAAACGCATGTTTTTACCTGAACAAAGTAATTCCCATTCACATGAGCTATGCAAATGAGTTGATGGGTTGACGTATCAGCAGGAGGACCACTCCTTAACGGAAAAAATGTCATGCATTGCTTTAGAGATAAAGAAATCAAGACAACATTATAACGAGTGACAATGGCATATCCCATGTCAGGTAAAGTCATCCATTTGTCAACACTGGCTTGCAAAAAAAATATAATTATATACTATTAACAAATTCTTACGTGAAAAAGAACATAACGTTAACTAGTGATAATGTATATTCATACCGTGCGTCGATCATCAACAAGTAATGAATTCCGTAAATGTTGAAATCGGTCGTCACTGCCAAATATAGTTATGTAGTCAGAGTGTCATGTTCTCATTTCTCTGTACAACTGTTGACGAATAATAGACCAAGAATCCTCACCCAAACCCATCAGACTAGCAATTGCACGATAACCGCAATGACCGTCAGCCATAACATCTATTATGCTTTGGACATAACGATGCATAAAAACGGGTAATTGATCTATGAACATAATCTTCATGCTAAGTTCATTTCAACAGACGTTGCCGATTTTTAAGATGGACAAGTGTCATGACCTGAAATATATGCATCAACATGCTCAAAATAGGATGAATCACGCTTTGTTGATCTCTCAGCTTGACGTGCCCAACCTTTGGTCTTAACCTTTTCTTTCGGCGGACACATTGAAGTCCGGTCAGGATATGCTATCTCGTTCAATTTATCTCTTATTCTAATTTTTCCAGACATGTCAACTTCATTAAAACGCTGACAGATGACATCAATTTGCAGTTGGATTGTCAACTCTTCTTCAGTTTTCAAATCATCATTAGGAAAACTAAGTTGCATCCACACTGGATGAAGTGCAGCAATAGGAATACCGCCAACCACATATGTGGTTAGTTGACATGCACATGGAATACCATGTGTAGTTCTCACTACACATCTATACTTTGTACTGTTTGTACCAACAAGTTTGACCCGTTGATATTCTAATAAAATAACGTTCATTGCATACCTTGAGACAACGCCACGATGATTTTTATACATTGTTAGATTAAATGCATGTCCAAAAAAATTAATGCTTTTCTCAAAAGATGCTTTAATTTCAATATGTTGCAATTGTAACATATTATTCATCGCATCCCAACAATTACAAAGGTCACTCATGCTGGTTTGTATCAATCTTTTGAAAGTTGAATGTGATGACTCAACCCTGTTAACAATAAATACATGTCAATTATAAATAATTAAACAATGACTTTGAAAGTTAAATGTGATGACTCATATCTGTTAGTAGTTGTGTTCCCTAAGTGAATGAACTTATTGGTCCAAGTTTTAACAAATTTTTCCTTGTGAGGGGTTAACCAAGTGTCTTTCACATAATCAACGAATAGAAGTCAAGGTTGACAAATACATTCAAAGTTATACAAATATCCTTCAAATACATCTTTAGTGTCACACTTTTTAACTTCATGGAATAACTGCATAACTTGATCTCATGCTTCTTGTAGATGGACATACATTTTCATTTAGCCCTCACATTTTTTTCAATATGATATTCACACAACAAATTAAATGCTTGTGGAAAAACAAATTCAATTCCCTTCATAAGAGCTAAATCTTTATCTGTAACAAACACTTTAGGTACTGCATCAGTTTTCAGGAAAAGACTTCTAAGATGTTGAAGTGCCCAAACAAAGTTACTTTGTCATTCAGACTCTAAGTAGGTAAAGGCCACTGAAAATGTCATGTCAGTTGATGTCATACCAACAATTTCAAGCAACAGTAGTCTATATTTGTTAGTTTTATATGTACTATCCAACAGCAGAACAATGTTAAATGTGTTAATCAGTTTCATTGAATCCGGGTGTGTCCAGAAGATATTAGATAAAACTTTTGTGACTTCGTCCTTTCTATGCTAGTGAAGATACATGTCACGCTCTAGTAAATTCATTAAGTGTTGGATTTGTGTTCTAGGACCTCTTTGAGACTTACGAAAAGCGTGTCTTGCAGTATACACTTAATTAATGGTTGTAACATTATTTTGATTGTGGTCCTTCAAAGTAAGAAGAATGTTATTCGGTTTGACCATATTTTTTGTCAAATCATGAAGTAATGTTTTTTCCTCATCTACCAAACGACCGGTATATGGATGACCAACTAATGTTTCGATTAACAGATGATTGTGAAACCCACATACTACCTTCAACTTCCACCCATGTTGATTCTTTAGAAGTCATCCTCGTAATCTGAATGGACAATCACATTTTCTGGTCCCCATTGTTTTACAAATATAGCGTCATAATTTTTGTATGATTTATACCTGCCACTTCGCTCATACCCTAAATCCACAAATATTTTTTCGCTGGTTGTACTTGACTTTAATATTACGATGACAAAGCCATTTTCAAACGCTACCCCTCTGACCCACTTTAATAAATCATTTCGCATTAAAAAAACCTAGTTCAATGAATACTAATTTTTAAATATTTCACTTAATGATTAAATAAAATCAAAGTAACACAAATATTGATTTGATTTTTACCTCCGTGTTGTTGAATGCATTCGTAAAATCAATTGCATTTTGAAGAATTTGTTGTCCTTGATCAATGTATAGTTATTGACCATCATGAAAATTTAAATTGTTGTCTTCGATATTTACTTCATTGAAATTATTTCTAAAAAAATTCATAGAAACCTACAAAAATAATTTAAAATTGAATTGAACTTAAAAAATTTAAAATTTATGTACAAAATTTAATGAAAATCTAATTTCAATTTATGTACAAAATAACATTTAATGACACAAAATTTAATGAGAATAAAATTTAATTTAAAATAAATTTTAACAACAAATAATTCCATTTTTTTTATAAATACGAATTAATTTTATATAATTTATATTCTACTGCAATATTAAAATACAATTTATATTTAGTAATTTGATATAACTTATATCGTTAATGTAAGTTATAATACAATTTTACAATACATATATTCTATTATTAACGCCACATTAACAAATAATGAAAATTACCATACAATATTTTTATCAAGTAAATTTTTATAAATATGAATTAATTTTATATAATTAATATTATTACTGTAATATTGAAATATAATTTATATGAATTAATTTGATATAACTTATATTAATATTGTTACTGTAATATTAAAATACAATTTATATGAATTAATTTGATATAACTTATGATAAAATTTTAAAATATATATAATGTATTATTAATGTCACCTATACAGATACGATAAGTTATGAATGTATATATATTATGTAATTTTATGTAACTTATACATATATTTTAAAATTCATATATTTGTAACTTATAATACAATGTTAAAATCTGATATTTATACAATTTATATTATCAACTAAATTTTTACAAAGGTATATATATAATTATTTTTTACAACAAAATCCATATATAAATCGTTAACACAACATAAATGTTAGTGGTCTAAAATTAAATTTTTACTATAGTTAACATTATTATAAGAAAATAAACTTACTTACTTAAGCAAGAGATGCTGAATAAATTCCCGAGAAATACTTACGATTATATAGAGAAGAATAAAACAAGAAGGAGACAAAGAACAACTAACTATCAACAAATATAACATACAAATGTTAGTTTTTATAGGCATAAACTAAGGGTATATTTGTAATTTCCAAATTTAATAATAAATTATATTTGAAATTTAGGACATAAAATATTTTCAAAAATTCAATAAATTTAATATACTTTAAAACATAATATTTAATTTTAATAATTGTATATATTCAATAATACAATATACTGTTACAGATAATAATTAGTTTTAATAATTTTAATTACTATATAATTCAATAATAAATTTATTATAAAAATTTATTAAATAACTTAAATTATTTAATAAATTTTTTAAAATATTTATAAAATATCTTCAACTATTTAATAAAATATTTATAAAATTTAGATAAAAATTTATATTTTCAAAATAACTTCAATTATATAATTTAATATTGAATAATTATTTAACAAATAAGTTTAAAATTTAAAATTATAAAGCAATTAAAACATCCAACTAGTTAAAAAATTATAAAACCTAAGTTGAAAATTTTAACATGCATGCAACTTTTAACCCTAATATTACATTAAATAAGAAACCCAATTTTTTTACTAAACCTTTACATGCTACATAAAACATCACCACCTCCCATGCAACCAATACTATTGAAGTTAAAGCCTCTTATGCATCCAATAAAATTGTTCACTACCTCCTATGCATCCAGTAAAATTACTCAAACCACTTCTCATGCATCCAGTAAAATTACTTAGATCACCTCCCATGCATGACCACCTCCCATGCATCTGGTACAATTACTCAAACCACCTCCCATGCATGACCGCCTCCCATGCATCCAGTACAATTACTCAGACCACCTCATATGACCACCTCTCATGCATCCAATAAAATTACTCACACCACCTCCCATGGCCACCTCTCACGCATCCAGTAGTAGTAGTAGTAATAATAATAATAATAATAATAATAATAATAATAATAATAATAATATTATTATTATTATTATTATAATAATAATAATATTATTATTATTATTATTATAATAATAATAATAAGAGGCAACTGCATGTATTTTATATATATATATATATATACTACATACAAATTCTTCTCTGGCATCGAAGAAGTAAAATTTACAAATTTTTTTACTTCTCCGACAGTACACCGCCGAAGAGTTAAAACATAAATGATATAATGGTATTTTTTCCAGCTGTAGGTGAAAAATAAAAAATAAATAGATGTTAAATAAAAAACTCTTAGATCTTTCATGGGCAATTTTTTAGAAAGAGCCCAAATGGCCCATAAACAGAAAAAAAAAAAAAGCTAAATCTGGCGATACTAAGTCTTGTAGCATCTTGGATCAATAATGAAATAATCGCATGTGGGATTTTGGTTTCTACACCAATCAAATTTGCAATTGCAATGTATTTGAATGGTGCAAATGCCAATTTGATAGATACAAAAGCAAAACCCTCACATACGTTTATTGTAGTGGATAGATATTCATTATTTATTGAGCGTCTCCAAAAATTTGAGAGGTTTGACCCCTCGAACCATGATTTAGGGAAGTCAAATTACAACAATATAATTATCTTAACATTTGCATACTATTTTTAATTTTTGGTATTGTACAGTATACGGTCCGGTGGCAAGAGCCAATGTGCCAAGAAGGTATTCGATATTCGGCAGACAACCATACTAAATACCTGATACTTCATTTTTTTCCAAAATACAAAGCAAAGAAGAACTAAGAGCAAAGTCACAAAATAAGTGCTTATGCAAAGAGCTACGGAAAGGTGTTTGGTTGAAGACTACAAAACCCCAACATTATAGAATAAGCACTTACCTACAAAGCTATGGAAAAGGAAAAGTGTTTAATTTTTGGCTTAGCTGAAGAAGAATGATTAGTGATATAATATCATACCTAAAAATGATTAAGCAATTGTCAAGTAATTAATATTCTTATCGTCATTCCTAAGATATTGTTAGGATGAGTTACAAAACTTTAAGTATACTAAAATAATTAGTATTTTTTAAATAAAATTATCAAATAAAAAGCCGAATTACCATTGTATTACCTAACTATTATATATTTGGTTAAAACCTAACAAATAAAGATCATCAATCAAGAAAAGATAGATACTCAGGTATTATAGTAGTTAGGGTTTATTATTATACTCATTTATTATTTTCTATGTAATTTCTAACCGACTTATATCATAACATTATTGATAAATACTTTCATTAATATTATCCGAAGACAAGAAAACTTACGAATAAGACTAAATTATCTTTATACATGCTCAGATATGTTGTCATTTATTGAAATTTTAAGGTGTAAGATGTTATGGATTTTGCTAACAAATATTTTAAGAAATTGTGTCAAAAACATTAACACGGTTTTTTCAATATTCTCAATACTTTAAAAGCACTCAATCATTCGTTAACATCTTTCAAAAGTTATAACATTACAAGCTCCGGACATATGTCATGAGTCACAATCATGGGTTATTGAGTATTTATATGTCAAAATTGAACTAATTAGCGTTTTTTGTCCTATTTGATGTTACTAGTTGAGTATATGATGATGAAGAAGATAACATTAATATCAAATCTGTGATATTAAACATGTCGTGATCGAGGTCATATAGTATCCAAATATATGGTAACAAAAAATTGCCTACGTAGAGTTGTAAACGAATTAAAAATAAAAAAAAGCTAATAATATTAAATAGTATAAAGAATTTATAAAATTATGTTATTTTATAAATTAATAGTAAAGTAGTAAAAATAATGTTTGAATATAAATAAATATTATGTAAATTTAAAAACAAGTTATATAATTTTAAGTATTAAAAAACTTGATATTATACAAAAGAGTATTAATCATACAAAAATTTAAATTTAATATATTAGTAATAAAAACTCTAAATAGTACATAAGAGACAATGGAATTCAAAAATCCAATTTAATTGTATTCATATAATATATTAAATTTATTCTTTAATTTAATAATAGTATTCTACACTTATTTAATATATGTATAAATTAATGCACATTTAATTGAATTATTCCTATTTTGAAATATGTTTGAACTACATGTATTATAAAATTAAATATTTTCATTAAGATGAAATTCATGAATTTTTTATTAGCTATAAAATTTTAAAAATTATTTTATTTTTTTAAAATTTATATTGTAATTTTAAAATATAAAATTATATATTTATTTGATTATTTTATAGGTATTTTATATAAAATAATAATTTTATAATATTATAGTTTATAGAAAATTTTGAATGATTTAAAATTAATATAAAAATAATTTAATTAGATAAAAATATTGAAATTAACATTAATTAAAATAAATGATTGTTTTAATCTCAAAAGTAAAATTTATATTTTGTTCAATCACACCTACATATAAATTCAAAATACACCTATAGTAGTTTTTTAATAATATTTCATTTTTAAATTAGCATAATAATATTATATAATTCATCTTAATTATTAATTTAACTTATTTATATTTAGAAAGTTACAATTTTTATATTTGAATTGTAATCTATGTAACACAAACATAAAAACATTTCTCCATGTTATTTTAAAAAGATGTAATTAGTATGTACTATCAATTAATATCTTAAAAGTCATCAAAACAGTGACCTTCAATCATGACTCTTTATTTATTTTCATAGATCATGAACCTCATGCCCCTCAACCTATTAAGTCAAAGAGTAATCATACTCATAATACATAAAGGTTATTGATCCAATAAAATTTTACATTTAAAGAAAATTGAACACTATTTTTTTTGCCACTAATAATGTTAGATAAACATTAATAAAAAATATTGATTGAACTTTACCAAACATAACTTAATCTATGATATTTTATTGAGTAAGTAATTAAAACTATTTTATAATTTTAGTATAATTATTACATGTATGTATAATAAATATAATAAAAAATTATTAATAAAAAAATTAATCTTACTTGTGGTGAGTAAGTGCTAATAGTAAAAAAAAATTAAAGACAATTGAACACTAATTTTTTTGCTAATAGTGTTAAAAAAACAATAATAAACAAATATTGATTGAATATGATTGCTTTGAAGGATATAACTTAATTCATGATATTTTATTGAGTAAGTAATTTAAAATTATTTAATAAAATTTTATGTACAATAAATATATAATAATATATATTCGGTCAAACACTAATCTTATTAGGGTATAAGTGGTACCGATTTGACTTCTCTCATGTGTAAAATGTTTTTGCATGTCTTTTGTGGGACGAGTAGTAACACTTTGCATAAGATGCCCAATCAAAGTGCTACTATCCAATTTTTCTTAATAAAAAATAAAAAAAAATTGAAATTATGTTGTAAAATATTAAACTGTATTTAACAAACTAATTTTTCACATATGAAATATATAAAATTTAAAATTATCTTATAAATATTAAATTATCTTATAAATATTAAATACTTGTAACAAATTAAATTTTAACATTAAATACAAAATATAAGAATATATAAAACATAATAAAGAATAAAAGGGTAAATGGAAAAATAAGAAATATTGAAAATAAAAAACACAAAAAGAAAGAGAAAAATAAAAATCAAAGATCAAAGAAAAATTGAAACATTAAAAAGAAAAAAAAAAGAGTAAAAGAGAAAGAATAAGAATAAAGAAAATAATCGAAAATAAGTAGAAGACTAAAATTACTAAAGACTCCTATTTTTAATACTTATCAATTAATGACTATGAACTAATATTAATTTTATCAGCTCAAAACTTTCAAATTATATTAGACTAGGAACATAGAAGATTATTTTGGAAGAAATAAGACAGTGGATAATAGTTTATAGCTGAAAATTGTCTTGTTTTATCGTTGGTTATGTTATGTAGCACGTGTATTGCGGTCATGACAGAATAAGGCTTATGTTGAGTTGATGATAGCATGTTAGATCACAGATTTGTTCCTGCTAGATGTGATGGGGCGGCAAGACAAAACCAACCTCTCATACTGCATATTATTCGTTTTCAGGAGTTAAAGTCAAAGGATATGTATTACATATATAGGTAGCATGTGCTGTAACAAGCATGTGTCTTAATAATTAAAAATTAGCGAATTGAACGTCACGGTAATGCTTGATTAGTGGAATCAAAAAACCCAAAAGAAATTGAAAGACAGGCGTGAAAAGGATATATATACAAAGAAAATAAACTAATTAATCTTCACATCTGTAAGTCTAAGATGGAAGTTAAACATATTTTATAATCAGCCAGATAATGTATGGAAAGCATTTCTCTTTTATATCAGTATTAACCTTTAAATATGTTTTTAGTCCTCGTAAAGTTAACGAATTTAATTTATCTTTTATTTATGTAATTTTTTTAATTAAAACATCTTATAATTTTATTTTATTTTTTGTAAATGGTCCTTCCCTTAAATTTGGCATAATCTGTGTCTTAGTAATTGTTCATACGTAGACTAAACTAAAATATTTTATAAAAGGTGTAATTATATTTAAATGTAAATTAATTGTAAAACAAAATTTAAAACTTATTAATTGTAAATCATACTTTTCATTATTGAATTGCATTTTCATCTTATCCTAAGTATTTTTACCATTCAAATTGTTGAAGTAGAGGCTTAACCCTAAGGTTGCACGAGGTAGCAACTCACGAAGAGGAACAAAGTGTTTATGTTGCAAATTTGTCACCTTGGACCTTGGACTTTTCATTAGTTAGTTTTCTTTGCAAATTTGTCACTTTCCTTTTCCATCTCCTGAATCTCATAAAATTGTCAATCTTTAAGTCTGGGTTATTGCAGGTTAAACATTTTCCTATCAGTCTACCTAAAGAAGTTGTAAGTCATTTGTTTCTGAAAACTTAGAAAAAAAAATCTCCATCAATAGGGCGACCTCTTCACCACATGAACAAAGCATCCTTCATGCAATGGAGATGAAGAAGAAGAGAAAGCAATGCTTTACTTGTCTCGAACATAATTGAGCTTTTTTTCCTTTCATAGCTACTCAATGAAACAATGATTTTAGCATTTACTCAACTTTATCAAATATGAATTTTAAAGTAGTAGAGAAAATTATGATGATAATGATATATGGGAAATTTTAAATATTTTAATTTTTGAAAATATTTTTTTTGTTTTTATTTACTTTTTGGAAATATTTTTAGAAATTATATTTTCTAAATTGTAATCAAATATATTTTCAGTATTACTTTCTGTTTTCTTGAAAATAAAAATAGAAAACACCACCTAATATTTTAATTTTTTTCATTTTTGCCTTTGTCGATATTGTTATATTTATATTATAAAAATATTAAAGAAAGAGAAATTAAAAATGAATTTAAGAAGACAAATGTAAAAAAAGAAATGGGACAAAAAAATTTTAAAAGAACTAAAAAAAACTTACAAAGACTAAAAATAAAAATAAAAACTTACAAAACTAAAATTAAACAAAAACACACGTGGGATAAATGATAAACGATAAAATGACATATTTTTACACAAGATAAATTATTTAAGACTTAAATATGGTATACAAATTTAATTTAAAATAAATAAGTTAAGTTACAAGGTCAAAATGATATTTAAGCCTAATTTTTTTTATTTTCACACATTTTCAATTAAACTTTAGATAGTATGCATATCTCAATTCATGTTACTTCTTGACCATGTGTCCCTGAAGGACATTTGAATGAAGGACTCATCAATGCTGTTGGGTTGGACGACCCAATAACTCGAACGAGTTCAGTTTATTTTTTGAGCAAGAATCACAACCGTACCTTACCTCACTATGATATGGACTCAAAGTTCCTATGATAGAGCAAGAGAAGATTTATCATCAATATGATCGAGAATGAAAGGCATGACCAATTTGGGGTCCAAGATAATCAAATCATAAGTAGCAATACTAACATAAGCATGAGATTTTTTGGTTAATAAAACACCTAATGTGAACTTTATCTTTAGAAAAGACACATGTTAAAAATATGTACATTTAACGAAGGATGATGCCTTTACATTCCTTTAATTTTTATGAGTATTTCTTATCCTAAATTCATCTTTATTTAATTTATCCATTTCCCTTTTTTTTTTTTTAAACTTTCTAGCTTGTATCCACTGGTTTAACATTTAACACTCCTTTATTAAGTGGCTAATTCACATAATTTATTAGTTTAAATTAAATTCATGGTGTAGTAATAATTGAATGTCTTTTATAATAAAATATATTGATATAAAGGTTTAATAGAATATATCATGCTATAAGTAATAATTTTTTGGATTTTTCTTCGTACACCTCCATACTTTTTAAAATACCCAAACTACCCTTAACTTAATATATGAGTCAAAAGACATGTTCATGCTTTCTATGGTCATCAGTTTCATTTGCTCTTTACTCTTATGCTTCTCCTCCACTATTAGTGCAACTACATTAATTGGGTTCTTCAATGAGAGCTATGACCACCATAAGTATGTCTGTTTTTTTGTTGATACCTGTCACATAAAGTTGTAATAAAGGGTGTGGATGTCTAGAATTGACATTTAGGACACTAATAAAACCAATATAGAGATAAGGCTAAAAAAGTCCAATTTATATTGGTCATTCTATATGATCCGAAAAACATAATATGGGTGTAGTATTTTAAGAAATCCAAATTACTAACTCTGGAACACCCCATGCAAAATTGAAACCATATGAAACATGTAATCTAAATGTTGTTTTTTAAAGAGTCCTGATTATGTATTTTGGATCACTCATGCCTAAATTTAATGCATTTGAAATGGGTAATCTAAATATTTTTTAACAAATAATAATATGAATTGCCTTTTATGAAACACTTCTAGACATGGCAATCGGTCGAGCTGGGTACGAATAGTGGTTACTTGTCACTTAACCTATTACAAAACCTACTACCTGTTACCCACTAAAAAAATGTCAAAACCCTATTATAAAATATGCATAGTTTTTTAATAACCATGGGTACTTTAAAAAAAATATTTTTTACATGAAGCTTTATTAAACAAATATTTTATTTGTAGGAAAATATATAAATAAAATTATAGATTAATATACATATATATACACAAAATATTTAATACAAATAGAATCTTTACTTTATATTTCCTATATTTTTATAATAAATAATTCTGTCAATTATGAATTTTTTATAAAAAAATAACATTAATAAAAATGAAAATTGACAACTAACATTTTAAATTTTTTATTTTACAAAAATATTATCTTTTGCAAATCAAATATGTGTATATTTTATTTTAGCAAGTATTAGATACTTACAAGTACAAATAATATGATGCCCGTTAAAGACCAAGTAAAAATATTGTACATGCGGGTGGTGGTACCCATTTAAATTATATGTAAAGATATTTTTACATGTTTTATCCATGAATGTAGTTTTTTTGCATCCCTAAGTACTTCGATGCTAATTTTAATAAAGATTGTAGTCATGTTTTCATATTCAATGAGTCAAGAATAAATGTTCTGAAGTGAGTCCAAAAGAGGTGTTCAAGAGTAAAGTTGATATTTGGGAATTCAGAGTAAGCTATTCGGACTTCTCTAATACTTATGTTATTCTGGTAAAATGACATATCTGAACTTATTAAAAGTTAACAAGACAACCACCTTTAGAATCAATAATCAGAATCAATAGTCCAAAACAAGCTATTCAGATGGTTGTTTAGAGAAATCGTTTTAAAATTATTAGAATTTAAAAACATGAGAAACATGTGTGGAACTTAGAATTATGGGGTGTATGATACTTAAGGTTATTTTTTTCATACTTTTATTGTATGAAGATACAAGGAGAACATTCCTAGGCCTTTAGGCTTATATAAATTTACAGGTTTTTCGTCTATGTATAGGTATTTCATAAAACAACCTTTCTAAACATACTTTCAGACCTAATAAACACTTAAATGAATCTTATTTAAACCTCACAAAAATTTTCATAACAAGTAATAGGACAAACCTAAACTCAATAATTAGAGAATTGCTTACATCCCCATGTTTACTAATACTTTTTGTCTTTATTTTTTTCTAGTGTCCACTGTTAAATCATGTTTCATTTGTCTATTCAATTTTCAACTCAAACTTGAATGTGACAAAATAGGTGTTCATCGTGAAACATGTATGGGGTAGAAGAAAAGACATGAGGTTAAGCTCGAAGCTCTGTTTCTCCCTAATTAATACCTACATGACTTTGATGTGGGGCGTCCACATGATGTAATGGTAACAAAAGGCTTGGACAATGTATATTGATGTTATAATAAAAAAGAATTAGGATGAAGATGAGTGATGAAAGTGTGTCGTGATGACTCATTGTGTAAGGTGAAATGTTTGTGACATTGAGATAAAGATACGACGATGGATATTGTCGAGATCAACACCGTAGTAACTATGAAATTGGAATCCCAAAAGAAAATCTTGCAAAGCTTCTTCTGGGGAATAAAAAAAGAAAAATTGTGATTAATCACTTGCTTTTTGTTGAATATATATAATGTTGTAATTGAGTTGTTGGGATTTATTGTCATAGGGTCATTACAATTGCATTGTCATATATAGTGAACTTTTGTACATGTTTTGAAATCTTTTATTCTTTGAAGGTATGTTTTTTAAGAATAAGGTATAATTGAAAAGAAAAGGAAAATAAAATTTATTAGTAAACATGAGTGTAAATCACATTTGTCCAATAATAATTATAAGATATAAATATGTTTCAAGTCCCAATATATGAATGAATTTCATTCTATGTACATGATTATTTTTTTCTTTGTTATGGGTACCCAATAGAAAAGTTAATCCAAGTTCCTAATGTTATTTTCATCAACCTCTCTGCACATATGTTTGTTAAGTGTACACCTTATTACTCCATTTGTACATAATGACATATCACATTTTTTAATTGAAAAATCAATAAAACAAACATGTTTATATTTGCTACAACTATGTTTTACGGAACATTTAGTTGCTTAATATTCATCTTCTTTGTCTTATTGTCCATAGTAGCCATTGATAACATAAATTTTTCATCTCTAAAACTGTGTGTGAGTGTAGTGTATAAGAATGAGGGTGAGAATCATGTTAATGACTTGGAGATTGGAAATTTGTAAAGGTGCATGAATTTATTAATTAGAAAAATGCACAAGGTTCTTCATCATTGTTGTACTATCGTGACATTATTTGTAAGTTTGGAACTCCGACTACTATCCTAATATCTTAGAATGAGAAGAAGCCTAAAAAAACCTACTTGTGGTGTGTCAACTTCAACATAAGCATTATTTCATTATTTTGTTTGGTTTTCTATTCTAATGATTGAGTTTAGCGTTTTGGAGTGCTTATTATGATATTAATTTGCAGCATAACACCAAATGCATTTTTTTCATCTACAACAAGGATCTAAAGAAATTTGCACATTAAGAGAATGGTCGAGATCATAATGTTACTTTATGTTTTAGAAATTGGTGTTTTGAGAATGAAGGTTAAGGCAAAATGGGATATAATTGTTGTAGACACTTGTAGGAATTTATGATGAACAAGTAAAGGATTTAAAAAAACTCATTTCTAAAAAAGAAATCTAATGTAGGATGTATTTGAAAACTATTGATGATTTTCAAAAGAACTTGTAAAGTAACAACTGAAAGTGAATATTGAAAGAAAAATTGTGAAAATGTTACTTCTAATTATATTTTTTCTCTTGGTTTATTAACTAATGTATCTATTGCATTTGAAATTAAGTGAGATTTGCTCCCTTTAAAAAAGGTGAAGATGTTATAAACCTACGTCTCTAATGACATGTCTTATGAGTTGAGTATAAGGGTCTAATAGGATAGTGATTGATATGTAATGTGCAAATTACACAAAAACTTTTAAAGTGAAATAATTTTGAAATCATGTACTATTCTATGACAAGTTTGAAATTAGATAAATTTTTTAGTTTTTTTTTGTATGCCTTATTTTGGAGAAATGAAGTTACTTGAATTTTGAAGTTACTTTATAAAAGTAGTCTTTTAATAAAGTTTAAACTAACACAACTTCCATTATAATCAATTTTCTATCTTGGTTATGTTATAAAACATATTATGATATCAATGACACTTCTCATTTGATTTTCAAATGAATGAAATTGGATTGAATTCCTATTATTATTCAATTAGAATAAATGACACTCCTTATATATACAATTTCATAAAATTGTCAATAACTTCCAATTTTTTTCAATTAAAATTAATGATACTTCTTAATAGTGCAATTTTACAACATTGCCAACCACTTCTAATTTAGTCAAATATGCATTAAATATGCTATGTCATAATTGGTTTACATACAAAATGAACAAAATATATCAAAAGGAGTACTACACATGTACTTTGACAATGGGTAAAACCAATCACATAAAGTATGAAACTTTGACAAATGGTAAAAAAATTAAAGTACATGGTAAAAATATTAAATAAAAAGGTAAATGACAATGACACAAAGTACTATTCCTTGACATGTTCAATATTCAACTAATCTTTTTTAGTCGCTTACATATTGGTGATTTCATATGACAAAGTAACCCAATCAACAAGATGCAAACATATTCAATTGATTATATCATCTGCTTCCTAACTAGTAGCACCTGATCGACTCCTTACATCATCAACAATTTTGTTAATGTATGACAATCCATTGCATAAGTTGATTAACAAATTAATTACATTTTTACCTCAACACTAGATTTGGCCATTGTTTCTTGGTGGTGCATTTCCTTCAAGTTCCTCGGTAATTGGTGGTAGGAAAGGGCATTTCCTAACATTATGCCCTTATTGCCCACATCTTCCTTTAATATACCAACTAATTCAAAATAAGACCATTTGTGTATGTCTATTTCACCCAAAATAACCTCTTCCACAACATATTTAATAGTATGGTCATGTGTTAGATAACCCCAATTGTAAACTTTAAGGCTTAAAGTCGTGTTTATAAAATCCTAAAGAAACATTGAATCCTTATCTTATTTAATAGTGTCTTTGCTTTATGACCACTGTAAATGAATATGCTTTTTCTCAAATGTGTAAACCACACACAACAAATTTTGCTCACCACAACCCTCTATTAAAGACACACACATAACCTTCTCACATCATTCACAAGACCAACAACACATGAATCACTTGACCCTGATGAGGCATCAATAAAGCATATGGGAGACAATGAAATGACAAACGCATATAAAAGACACTTGATATGTTTATCTATGAAGCCTCAAAACAACTATGTTTCTCTCCTAATGTTGGACTTCTCACAGAGGACATAACAATGCACCATTTTATTAATGAAACCCAAAGTTTAAACATTTTCATAAGCTCACCTTGATCTGCTCAAGATTTAAACATTACATTTTGGTGTGTACAAACTAACAACACATCTTAGTAAGTACATTGACATGTCACATATGATAAAGTGATGAAGTGTACACTTAATAAACATATCTACATAGAGATTAACGAAAATAACAAGTAGAGATCTAAATAATTTTTTTTGGTACCCAAAATAAAGAAAAAAATTATCACATACTTAAAACAAAATTCAAACATATATATTTTTTAAAGAAATTCAAACATATATAATTATAATGTAGATGAGATCATGCTTGTAAAAAGAAAAGTGCATGGTGTAAGAAGGTGTGTCTTCTAAACACCATTAAGGTAGGTATTGAGGAGTTAAAATTCTCCCCATTTCCTTTTATTATTAACCTTTTTTATGCATAAATCTATCTTACTTGGATAACATTTATATAATTTTTATTAATTAACTTTTTAAAAATATAAAAAATTGTAGAGAATGAAAGGACGTGATGGCGTAGGGTGAGGTCGCAGGACATGCAAGATAATTGGATAATCCAACTTAAGAATCCCCAGTTTCAGCGCGTGATATCCCTACTAGCACTCACCCCCTCCATTCCTTTCACGTGCTCCCATTATCCTCATTCCTTAACTTCGATTCCAACGCGTCCGGCACCAGTCAAAACCCCCCTCAAATTACCAATCTGCCCTTATCGTGTTTGTCTCGTCTCACTTCCAACCCATATTTCACTCTTTAACTATAACAACAAGAACGGGATCACCAAAGTTTACACCCCTTTTACTGATTATAGTTTGTGGGATATATACTCTCTTCCAGTTTCTATATTATAAATATTAAACAATTACCACCTGCCTTTCTACTTTTAAATTCTTACATTATGGAAGCAAATGGATTTTATTACTCAAGTAATCCAAATGAGCTAACTTAGTTTTATATAAATGATAAATACTTAGTTTAAATGACGTTCAATTTGTTATTATTTTATTAAATCAATCCATGGTGTTTGTCTTCTTTAATATGAAAACGGACAAAGGCTATAAACCACGTAAGGAAGAGAGTGGTGGTGTAGTGTGTTTTAAAAGTCTGGTTATTTGTTTTTTTATGAGATGATAATAATAAGAAGAAAAAAATTAATAACACCTTTTTTGTAACATAATTGAATAAAATTTACTATTAATTAGAAAGAGGGAGTTGTAGTAATGATGAGGTGAAAATTTCCCATTTTGTCCGTGGCGTGGAGGAGAGAAAGAAAAGTCATGAAAGGGAGGGAGAGAGAAACGACGACGCCGAATGAACAGTAGTGGTACAACAACTACTACTTTTTAAAAACCCCGTTTTTTCTCTTTCTCTCACTTAAAAAACACTCACTAGTTACGCACGCCCTTACTTTCTCTCTCTAAAACCCTCTTAGTTTTCTCTGTCACAAATTTGTAGATCAGGCCGCACCAACCGTTGCGGTTGTGGATTCCTTGGGGTTCAGGGCCGCTATGGCTTCGGCTTCCTCTTCGTCCTCCAAACTATGCTTCAATTCCGACTGCAAAGAATTGAAGCCCGAAAGACCTAAGAAAGGTTGGAGACTTCGTAGCGGAGAACTAGCCGAGCTTTGTGATCGATGCGGGTTAGTAATTTTACGACTTTCACTATTTTGTTGACTCATACACTCTTCTATTTTTATTTTTTCACAACACAATTTTTCTTTTTGTTTCCATCTCTCTTTTTCTTTTTCTTTTCTTTTTTTTGAATTTGGATTTTGGAGCAACTTACACGTGGCAGATAGTTTAAGAGTTTGTGATTATTAGTTAGCTGATGTTTCTAGTTTGGGCATTCCTCCTGCTAATTTGGATGAAGTTTAATGCTTTAGTATGTTGTTTAAGAAAAATAATTCTGTTTTAGAGAGTATTAGGTAAGGTATTTAAGTTTGCGCTGTAAATTTGTTTTTTTTTTTTTTAAGCGAGAGATAAACTTGTAATGATTTTTGAATTAAATGGCCAGGGTCTCTCTTTTATCTTTGGGGTCCGGTGATATGGGTTCCACAAACATCTTTGATTTCCGTTATTCCAGTTTGAAATGTAATTGGAGCTTTTCTAGTTCTGTATAGCGTTTTAAATATGGAACTAAGTTAAGCATAGAGACGGGATTGGTGCTTCTAAATTATGTGGTTGTGGATCCATAGCTGTTTCTTGTCGATATTTCAACTAGAATAGAAATTTTGTATGTACTCCCGTGCTTAGCTTTTTTGTTTGAGCACTGGCATTGGTGGCATAGTTATTAATACTGAGACAGGGCCCATGCAATGCAACTGGTCTTCATGCTACCCTATAAGCGTACTACCGAACTGTGCAAAGTGCTGCTATTTTGCTTGCTATGCTTCCCATATGCATTATTTTAAGTATTTGTAGTAGTTTAAGAGTCCCTGGCCTCTTTAAATTTCTGTCTATGGTTTACCTTAAATCCCAGTCCTTCCCCTAGTTCCTGCACCACTTATTATTGTTCCAAAAGATTGACCTTCCTCGAGTTTGTGGCCTGATTTCTTTGGTCACCTCTGTCTCTGATCTAATTATGCCTATCAATTTCAAATGAAAATTCTAGTGGATGGTTATAAGACCAGCAATGATTTATATTATTAAATGTAGTGACAAGAGTGGTATTCAACGGCAAAACAAAAGTAAAATGGAGATTGGAGACAAGGATGCTGAAGTAAATGGAGATGCCTGGGGAGAGAGTTTGGACTGTTGGAGTGAACATATTGAGAAGATGATAATGGAAACTTGGCTTAGGTGATTTAGTCATGCAATAAGGATACCACTAGAGGCACCAATGAGAAACTGCATAAAATGAAATGCTGTCTGATTATAACAGGTAGAGGAAGGCCTAAGAAATTGAGAGGAGAAACTTTTGAAACGTACCTTCCTCAAAATTGTTTTATATAAAAGGGCTATTTTCTATAGCCTTATTGCTGTAATTGTGCTATTAATAACTACATTTTGACTTGGAGAAATTGTCTCTTCTGAAGAAGGAGAGGGAAGCTAAAAAAAACTATTACCTAATTGTGTTAATGGGCAACATTTTATTAAGAAAAAAGTCCTCACCATAGGAATTAGGAAGGAATTGCATTGACTGATATTAGGATTGGCCTCGACCCTCATCAAGAATCAGAAAAGATTATGCTGTAAATGGTTGATTTCTTTTTGCTTTAGTAGTTTTAGTTCTTCTTACTAATGAGTCGTGACTGCTGTCTTTTCTGTTGCTTCAATAGATGTTAAGTTTTTTTTGTATCGGTAAATGTTAGTTGTTAATTTGTTAATAGAGAGATTCAAACCCACGATCTCTCTCTTCTCTTTCTCCCAACTCCCAGCTTTTAACCACTACTAAGCCACCTTATCGCTCCTTTCAGCAGATGTTAAGTAATGTAGGTTATTCATTGTTTTTCTGGTGATGGTTTTTGAAGTCATTTTTCTTTACATATATCTATGTTCAATTGCTGTATACTTTTCAAACACTTAGTTTGAATTCACCATTTTCTCTTTCTCGTTATGGTGACTTTGATATATTTTCTGTATTCAATATTCATCTAAAAGCAGTTGTGTATCTTTAGTTAATATGAGTAACTTATTGTTTGAATGGTCACCTCATCAAATTCTGTTTTGTTCATTGCAAATTATCTTTTGTCAATGTGCTTCTCTAAATTATTTATATTTTTATGCCTGCGGTTGGTTATGTACTAACTGAATGGACAACGTAAAGAATCTAAATCCATATATTTGTTTCGGTGTATGTTTATGATAGAAAGTGCGAATAAATAAATACACTTTAGTCATTTGTACTTGATTGCAAATGTCTTGATGAAGAATTTAATTGGTCCTATATAAGTATCGTACTTGTGGCTTATCATGTGTGTTTTGATATTGTTTTCTTGCATGAGGCATATCTACTATTCCTTTTGTAAAATTTGGTTGTTCTGTGATACTTAGCTCTGCTTTTGAAGACGGGAGGTTTTGTGAGATTTTTCACTCAAATGCTTCTGGTTGGAGGAGTTGTGAGACTTGTAGAAAGGTGAGCCAAATATTTTTTTTGTTTGAAATACTTTATTAATGCTACTATGCTTAATGCTAAGGATTTTACATAGGTTCCCAAAGCTGAGTTGACTTATGTAGTTTTAACTGATGATTAAATGTTGCTTGAATGCTTTGTTAATGTTACTGTTACTATGTTTGATGCAAAGGGTTTAACGTAGGTTCCTGAAGCTGAGTTTGAATTATGTAGTTTTAATTGATGATTAATCTTCCTTTGCAGCGGATTCATTGTGGGTGTATTGTTTCAAGTCACGCCTTTATGTTGTTGGATCCTGGAGGGATTGAATGTTATGCATGTGCCCGCAAAAATATTATTTTGGTAAGTTTCTCTATCAATAGGACATTTATTCCTTTCCCTCCCCTGTTTGGGCTTAACTTTTAGTGCTTTGTATAGCATGCATGAGTGTCCTGTGGGTTATATGCTTGCCTTCTTTGTTCCATTTCCAGTGAAATGAACTCTTGAAGTTGCCATTTCATTTTCGATGGACAATAAGGTAAAGATTCTTGTTTAAAACTAAATGTTTCCAATGTTGTTAAATAACCGCCATGGCGGTGCAATAGCGCCATGACATGGCGGTACAATAGCGCCATGACATGGCGGATTTTTTGCCAACCGCTATACAAAATTTGTGAAAGAATGTCCGCCATGGCGGCGCCATAAGGCGCAATGTCATGTTTTTATGGCAGAATTTTGGCCTTCCGCTATGTTCTGCCATCCGTCATTGATAACACTGAATGTTTCCTTCAAAGTAAATATGAAAAGGAACAGTTCATTGCCAAAAAATGTGACAGAATTGAAAAATATTGAAGCTGAAATTCTTATTTCTTTTTGGCAATAGTAATTACATAAAAAAACAACTATAGAATCAATTAAAATGAATGTTGCATTTGATACTGTTTTAGATAATTACTTTAATTTTCCTTTATTGCTCTTCTGAGTGAATTATGGATGGACATGTCTACTAAATGTTCAGACATTTTTAAACACTGTCTGATATTAAATGGTCCTTTTTTTTTCCTTTTCGTCTCCCTTGCTTTCCACATGTTTTATGGTTGCCACTCATTTTGTTTTGGGATGTCTAACTTTATACATGTCAAACCAGTCTGGGCTTGCTTTTGTTTTACTACCCAGGATTTATTAATATCCTTTCCCTCTTGGTTACGGATGCTCTTCTGTCACTTTTGGCTTATACCTTTAAATTTAAATTCCATGGCTAGTAATTAAGCTGCTGGAATTGATTGTTGTGACATGGTGCTTGGACAAGATCTCATTATCAAGTCCTGTTTGGATCATTGGATGAAACAATTTTGGCATATTAACTCTATCCTGTTATCTGTATCTCAGCCATCTAACCTGCCATGGCCACAATCTTTTTCCCTTCAAAATCGTTTATCGGATAGAATTAGAGACTTATCTGCCAAAGGTTGGAGTCAGTTAGCTGGATCAGGTCCTGTACCATGGAAGCAAGCACCCAGTCTGTTCAATTCTGCTTCTTCATCTGACCTGATGCCAGAGGTGCCTTCTTTAGTTGAATTATCTAATAGCTTTGACAAAATGTATTGCAATGAAAGGTTACCTGCCTCAGCCTTGGAAAAGAAAAATGAGGATTTGTCTGGAATATCAGTTAATTGGAATGTCAAGCTTGGCTCAAGGGAGATGATGCTTATGAATGGTAATGCAGGCTTTGACATACTTTGAATATTCTACCTTTTCAGTTATCTGGGTTAGGAGGCGGAGTCGTCTCTTACTAACACGAAGATGACTTTATAACCTGATTCTTCATTATATTGCAGGGATGAGGAATGAGGACAAATCAAGTTCATGTTTAAATATGTGTCAACAGCCTCCTTCTCTGAAGGAAGAGTCTCAACCATTTGGTTTGCCCGTACCTAATTCATGTCAAAATGAAAGGAATGGTCAACTTGGGGTGGCTGGAAGTCATCCACAACAAACTCCACCACCTCCAGGAAAGCAATTTAATGGTGCTATGCATTTAGCATCTGACACATCAGGTGAGGCTCAGGTTCGCAATGGGCGGCCTCGAGCAGATGCCCGAGGAAGAAACCAGTTACTGCCACGGTACTGGCCCAGGTGTACTGATCTGGAGCTACAGCAAATATCTATAGAGTATCCTTCAAATCACATATTATCGTGGTGTTGGTTTATATTTATAATTATTATTTTATTATGTCTAATGCCATACTGGAAGCTACAGTATCTTAACTTTATCCTAGTTCAAATTCTGTAATTACTCCCTTGTTTCAAAAAACCTTGAGTGCTAGTGATGCTGGGCGAATTGGGCGTTTAGTGCTACCCAAAAAATGTGCTGAGGTTGGTCTTGAGATTCTTCAAGCTACTAGTGGGAGTGTATTTTTGGTTGATTTCACAGAAACTGAATATATAATTTATAGTAATTAACAATTGATTGTCTGTCTTTTGTAATTCCTGTATACCATAGTTCTCTTGGTTTGCCCTGTAATTGTGATTGATACACTCCTTATTTATAATGTAAATTACTAAATTAATTAATATATACTGTCCAATGGCGAGCTAATTTTTTAGTAATTAGTAAGTTCATATGACTGAATGATAATATTCACCTCACTTGTTTTCTCTGGAATGGATGTAGTAAACCGGAAGGACTGAGCTGCATAACTGTGATCAGGAATAGTGTCTTTTCAGTCTGAGTGAGAAAATATCAATATGGGAAGACATGTCCTTGGCTGTAGAAACTGACCAAAGAATGGCACTACACCTGTTTCAAATGAAATTTTGGTGTTAAGCAAAATTATTGAGGTCCTATTTGTGGGGGGTATCATTGTTCATCACATCTTTTATAACAAGTTTTTTTTTTTTTTTTTGTTAGGCATCTTTTATAACAAGTTGATTGGAGGGAAGATTGTAGTGTTGACTTTATTGAGAATTTAGGAATGATAGTAAATTACTAATTCGTGAATAAGTTATGACCTATCTGCAAAGATTTGGTGAAGCAGTGGAACAAAAAGATTTTGGACTGTTAGGTATAAGAAACTGGCAAATTTTCCTTTGTAATGTTTGATATATGAGATTAGTTGTCCTTTGTAATGATTTGGAGGAGGCAATACTGAAAAGGGGATTGGTTAGTGGTAGATAGATATAAAGCTTAAATAGGCTAAAGGATTGTTTTGACCAAGTCTAGTTTCTTCCATGAAGTAGCTACTAGAAAGCATGAAGAATTTGTTTTAAGTTGCTGGAAGTGGAAGAAAGAAAGGTTTGTTGTTATGGACTCCAATTGCAGTTAAGACCACTAATAGGCATTTCAACGGTGAAGGATTTTGTAGTTCTTTAATAGAGTGCTTGGACTGGTATTTATTATGGACAAAAAAGGTTACGAGAGTTGCCTGACATTTTGAGGACAAATCTAGAAAGACAATTTGGGATTTGAATGACAAAAAGGCTTTGGGTCTAACTGGTTTTTTCTCAGCTTCTGAGCTGCCGTTGTTAATATTTTGGATATCAAGACTAGTCTTTTCAGAAACATCTAACTGTATATTGTTAAATGTACTGGCTAATAGCCTGCTGATTCAACTGTTTCCATGATATATACTATAATGTAATGCAATCTTTAAGTATTTGATGGTGCTCAAGTATAGTTTAAATTAACTGGAGAGTAGAGTTAGGGCTTTTATGGGTAAACTTCTCTAGAAGCACTTCTAGAAGAAAAAAATACAAAGAAAAAAGTAAAAAATGTGAGACTTTTTCAAGATAATTTTAGATAACGTAGAGACTATCTCACATAGCTTTTTTAAAAATGTGAGACTTTTTAACAATTAGTTTGTAAAAAGTCTCACATTTAAAAAAACTTATGGAAAAACTATTTTGATTTTTTTCTTGGTATTTTATTCTTCTATAGTGCTTTTATCCAAACAGGCTCTTAGTCATCTGTATTACTTTGTGTTGCTGTGAGTTTGTGAAATTGCTTCTTGGCATTAGTCGTACAGTAGTAATTTATTTTTTATTTGACATGGTCATCTTTTTTTCTTGAATATTCAATCAAGGGTGATATAATATTATATTTTGTTCCATGAGACAGACCTACTTTCCACCAATTTCTCAGCCTGAAGGTTTGCCACTTAAAATCCTCGATGCAAAAGGCAAGGAATGGATATTCCAATTTCGCTTCTGGCCTAACAATAACAGCAGAATGTATGTTTTAGAGGGTGTCACTCCATGCATACAGTCCATGCAGTTGCAGGCTGGTGACACTGGTAAGACATTGTCATGAAGGTGATTAATGTATTGGAATCAAAACTAGTTTTGTTTTTATAAATTTAAAAACTTAAAACCAAAACTAACTTTTGTTTTTATAAATTTGAAAACTTAAAACCAAAAACTACCCTAACAGGGCCTAAAATTTATTCTGTGATAAATTTTCCTGTTAAAGCAGATAGGATTTGCTTCTTAAAATAAGTGGAAACTTTATTTTTTAATAACAATAAGCAATTTAGACAAACATTATCTGCTTCTTAAAAAGCAAAAAACTATTTATTTCATCAAGAAAAAAGCGTTTTTCTTTTTTAAAAAAAGAAGTTTAAACAAACAGATCCATTATCTGTGCTTGTATTCATGAATCAAGACTTTTAGATTATTATGCTCCAAGATATTGCCTCAGATAATATCTGTTGAATCCTTTTGTCTTATGTGCTCATTTCATTTTCCCCCTCGCGTTTCTGAGTGTATTGTACTATCATCTTGCTGTGGTTGATTGATTTTTAATTGAGTTCTAGTTTTGTTGCTGACCTGAATTGTTTCTCTCAGTAACCTTTAGCAGATTGGAGCCAGAGGGAAGGTTGGTTATGGGATTTAGAAAGGCTTCTAGTGCTGTGCCATCTGATCAGGTAGTTGTTTGAACAGCTGCAATGTATAATTTTCTGAGGTGTACCTATATGTTTTAGCGTAAATTGTGTAATTGATTGAAGTTTTGTCTGCTTAGATCTATCAATAATTGGATGCTTGTATGGATAATTATACATGTTAATTCTATCATGCCCTATTGTATAATTAAACTTCAATTTTGTATAGTTGGGTTTACTGGACTGGTGTCTGCATAGGTTACTATGACTGATCTTATATGGATATTTTCTAATAAAGGACAATTTAATAAATAATTTGTTATTTTTGTTTGCATAGTTGAAGTTTTTAATAGATCCTTTATATATAATTGTGAAATTTTGAAACTGATACTGAAAATTTACATCTGTTCTGTGCATATTTTCTTTTTGCAGGACAATGAAACCAATAAGACTGGAAATGGATTTTCTGCACATGGTGAAGTTAGTACCGAATAATTAACTGCATTGTAATTCCTAATTTTGGTCATTTAAGTTATTCTCATCATAGCATTTTTCGTCTGATGTTTAGGTTGAATTAGCTGATCCTAATTCATGGTCTAAAGTTGATAAGTCAGGATACATAGCAAAAGAAGCACTGGGGAGCAAATCGTTAATCTCTAGAAAACGAAAGAGCGGCATGTTGGGCTCAAAGAGTAAACGTCTAAGAATTGAAAATGAGGATTTAATAGAGCTAAAGATTACATGGCAAGAAGCCCAAGGTCTGCTTAGGCCGCCTCCCAGTCATGTTCCAAGCATAGTAGTGATTGAAGGTTTTGAATTTGAGGAATATGAGGTACCTTAATTCTTGCTTCATATCAGAAAATGTTCTGAATTACTGATGTTATTAACTTATTATACTTTTAGTGATGTAATGACCTAGACCTTTCAAACTTCCTCTGTTAAGATGATTTACCATTTAAAAAACAATGGCATGTCCTCATCTTTGAAGAGTTATTCTTCATATCTTGTAGCCAAACAAAACTAACCAAATGTTAGTTCTGATGTGTCCATGTGGCATGCAATATAATTAATCCATTATGTGATCTTGGTTGATTTATAGTGAATTCAATATCAATATAATTATATCATTTCTGAGTAGAAATACTGTAGTTCAATACTCTCTAGCTGAGCAGACAGGAAAGGAAAGGAAATGGAGGAGACTAATGATTCTCAACCAATCTTAGTTGAGGATTGTGTATGCTAAATCTTCAAATTCTGACATCTTTTTTTTTCCTTGTTGACTGGCCCTTGAACTAAAACATATCTCTGGCTTAAAAAGCCAAAGTCGTAGTATTGAGAGTTGTACATCCAATGTTGGATTGGAATTTTAGCTTGCCTTTGTTGTCATCTTTCTTGGAATTTTATTTGATCAAAAGAGTTCTAGGAATCATTATGCATTGTCGAAACCTTAATGCTGAGAATGCTTTTACAGGAAGCTCCAGTGCTTGGGAAGCCAACAATTTTTATCAGTGATAATGTGGGGTAAATCACTTATCCTTAATTAGATTTTGATCACTTTCTTTATATGTCTTGATTGTTTTTTTATTATTTAGGCACATAGTCTGTTTCAGCAAATGTGGATTGATGTTCTGTACTTCTGTTGTATGCATAGAACTGCTTATCAAAACCTAGGATGTATTTTTCAATTATTATGATGATATATTGGATTTGTTTTCATGAGGTTGCTCTCACCTGGATACAAACATTGGCTTTTTGTTGTTTCTGTACCTTCCAAGGGCTGTTATGTATATATTTTTGTTGTTGTGCATGTGTATCACCAAGTTCCCAAGAAACACATTATTTCTCATTTAGACTGGATGATATTTTTTTCTTAATTTTACCATGTACATTAATTTCCAGCAATGATCTTTGTGTTAGTGAAAAGATCCAGTGGGCTCAATGTGAAGATTGTTTCAAGTGGCGCAAATTGCCAGCAAGTGCGCTTCTTCCATCAAAATGGACGTGCTCTGATAATTCGTGGGATCCAGAAAGGTAACAAGACAATAGTGATCCATTCTCGTAATTCTCATTGGCATTTTTAGTCTCTCTCTCCTATGTTATCAGTTGCTTTTTTTTCTCTCTGAGCTGCAAATACACGTTAAATTAAATAAGCTTTCTCTAGGGAATAAAAAATTATTTCATATTTTAGACCATTAGTATGTCCCAAAAGTTATCTATGATGTTGAAGAGGGTGTCTTTCTGAACCTTTGAGTCATCTATCTGAAGATGTACATATGGTTATCCTCTCATAATAGTGGCAGTATATGAATGTACTTCTTGCTTTAGTTTGGATTCAACATTCAAGTAAAAATGCCATGACAAGCATTGCATACACGGGGTATCATGCACTGATATTTAGACTTGAGTAGGAAGGTTTGTTTTCCATCTATGATTCTTTCGGTGATATTTTTTGTTAAATGAACTATTTATCTATTTTGATTTGTCGTAGAGCACTCTAGGTAGCATATCCTTCCCCATCTAGAACTTTGTTGGAAGGAGAGAAAGAAAATATAAGTGGGAGAGGGGTATGAAAAATTGACAATTTAGCTCTTCCGTCAACTTAGCTCATGTCAGTATACATTGTCAATTTTCACCCTCTTCCGTCAACTTAGCTCATGTTTACTTGACACATTACATGATTAATTTATCAATCTAACAAGGCTGTCCCACAGAATCATTTGCTCAAACTTTTATAAACCTATATTAGTGTGTAACTAATATATTAGTGCTTTATTTTTTTATTTATTAAATTCTTTATGCTGCTAGGTCTTCTTGTTCAGCTGCCCAAGAGCTGACAGCCGAGCAACTTGAGAATTTGCTACCTCCTTGTAATTCAGGTTTGAATTGTTTGATTGCTTCACTTGAGCAAATGTCTCGGATTCCTTGTCATGTATAATGTAATGTTTAATATTACAAATCGACAAACTAGGGTATGAAAACTATGTTAAATGCATTTATTTGGCAGCTGTTCCCAAGAAAATGAAGGCTACCAAACAGGATCCTGATAATGCTGAAGCTTTGGAGGGACTTGACACCCTTGCAAATCTAGCTATCCTAGGAGAGGGTGAGGCACTCCCAGCATCCGCCCAGGCCACAACTAAACACCCACGTCATAGACCTGGCTGCTCTTGCATTGTTTGCATTCAGCCTCCCAGTGGAAAGGGCCCTAAGCATAAGCAGACATGCACATGTAATGTATGCTTAACAGTGAAGCGACGTTTTCGTACCCTTATGTTACGGCGTGAGAAGAAACAATCTGAAAAAGAAGCAGAGACAACTCGTAAAAAGCAACAGCAGCAACATCCTCAACCATTACCTTCATCTGAAATTTTGCTTGATGAAGATTCCTTGCCCTGTAGTAACACAGGTGATAGTAGCCCGAACCAGAACAAAGAGGGTAATGATGGTTCTGATGATGATCCTAACCGAATAAAATCATCTGCTTCGCCATTCAAAGGCCAAATTGACCTAAATATCCAGCCAGAGAGGGAAGAAGAATTATCACCTGGTTCAGATTCTGGTGGCATGATGAAGTTGCTACATGATGCTACTGAGAGGTATCTCAAGCAGCAGACTGTAAACTCTGGTACTGGAGATTCATCAGGCAGTCAGTCACAGCTGGTAGGAGATGCAATGAGAGAAGATAAACTTAGCAATGGCATTACCCATGGCAGTAGTAGCCATAATACGGACAAGGAACATGCCCAATCTTTGTCTATGAATGTGTGAAAATCATATTGGCGCTGGCCATAATTGATATGTTCTTGCAAAGCTATATTGAAGTGGGGAAAGATTTTGCTGTACATTTTATCCACTTCGGCTTCTTGCTTTTTCATGTTTGTACATAAAGAGGGGTAGGAAAAAAATTGTGAGAAACCAATGTATTCTGGTAATATATGTGGGCATCATAGTGGTTTGTGTAGGAAAACTATGAAATGCAGCTGAATGGGGTAATAGGTCGAAGCTGTTTAGTTTCTTTTGAGAGCTCACCGTGCCACCTGATTTCAACAACGTTGAAAATGTAACTAAGCCTAATTTGTTCTCCCAATTTATTCTTAGCCTGTAAGATGTTCATACTTTTTAGTAACTGCAAGTTCTACTCGCTGTTCCCCTTGATTGGTGAAATTTGGAGGCACGATTTTACCAGTTTTCAGCAAGCAACCTTTGCTGTATAAAACCAATCATGGCCGAGAAATATTGGCTGTTTTAGTGCTATGTCAACTGCGTATTAGCCCATTAAACTACAGAAGTTAGCCTCAGTACTAACCTACCCTTGTGTAATAATTGATAGCCTCTTGCTCAAATTGTAGCTTTCGTGACCTGCCTTTAGACTTGAGTAAGAATATATTTTCTATCGACTGACCAAACACAATTGATGGTCTTCCTCTAATGGACTCTTGATGGCGGCTACTCATGAGTAGACAATGTCTAATGAGTGATGAGATGAAAGATAGGGGTGGAACGCGAAGCTTGTTTTTCTCCCCTTTAAAATTCCACTCATGAATAAGGGTAGTTAAATACAAAATTAGGTGTTTAGGTTTAAATTACCTCTTTTGGATATGATCAATCTGTAGTTTAAAATATTCTACGGACGGTCTTTACTGCTAAAAGAAATGTTTTATTAAAAAAGAATACAATTTAAAAATTTGCAATTACGGAATTACATCTGGACCTCGTGGGGTTATATTTAATTTTAGATAATCCACATTCGCCTGTTGATATCCGTTTAGTGACTTTTACATTTGCGTTACCATGATATTGGTAGAAGGAAATAGTGAAATACGCCGCGAAATGGCTTATTGGACAAATAGCAGAAGTTTCAGCCAAGTGAGAGTCTGAAATAGTAGAACCTTCTTTTTCAAAAATAACATAATTATTTGGCTTTTAATAACATTTTTCAATATTTAATAATTTTTAAAAAATATTTTCAAATTATGGATAAATATTATTAATACTTTTTTACTACATTTTATCTAATATTATATGTAGTTATCGCTAAATTTTATTAGTATTAATTGATAAAAATATAAAAATATATCAGTAACATTTATTGATAATTTGACCATAATTTTCAAATGTTACCAAATATTTTTAGAAATATTTTTAGCCAGCCATGCTACCCCAACTTGTAACCATGTGTTAACCTAAAATTTTGTCTATTATTTTTATAAAAACTAAATCAAATATACAAAGTCAGATTAAGTTTGAACATTTTTTAACCGTATCAACTTGCCAGCTTTTCAAATAATTTAATTATCCATACATAAGTGCAACATTATAATGAACTTGTGGCATGGAAGATATGAAAGATGACTAAAAAAGTCGATATGTTTTATAATTTATTTTCATTAAACTTAAATTTTCTTTAGTTTTACATGAAATTATTAATAAAGTTTAAAAAATAAATAGAAAATATGTATTCGAAAATTGAGGTAAAGAATACCAAAATGGGTGAGGGGACAGAAAAAAAGAAGAGCAGAAAAAAACGCATTGCCATTTGTTAATATACGAGTAACGTTTGGTGAATCCAAGTTAGAAACGCTCTCCTATGATTAGTATGAAGGTAATTTGGCCGGTCTCCAATTCACATTAACCTTCCACCTCAAGTAGAAAAAAGGAGTTTGGCCTCAAAGGCTTTTGTAGGTGACAATCGGTTCCTTTTACCTTTTGTCACCTTCGCTTTCCTCCTCCTTTGTAAAATTGATCATAATCCATATAGGAGGACATCCAACATACTAGGGAGGAGCACAAACCATTGTATTAGATCAAATCATCTGTGCCCTTTACCAATCACATACAACCATTAAAAAAACAAAACAAAACAAAACATAATAAAATAAAATAAACAAGTGCTAGTCATTGTTCATCAAAATGAACGACCTATTCTCTAGCTCCTTCAAAAAATATAGTGACCTGAAGGATCAGTCCCACATCGATGATTTGGAGACCGGGAAGGAAAGTGTTAACCTGGATAAATTCTTCGACGAGGTGGAGAATGTGAAAGAAGATATGAGACTAGTTGAGAAGTTGTACAGAAAACTGCAAGAGGCGAATGAAGAAAGCAAGATTGTTCACAACGCTAAAACCATGAAGGATCTCCGAGCGAGGATGGACCAAGATGTTCAACAGGTCCTGAAACGCGTTAAAATCATAAAGGGCAAGCTTGAAGCTCTAGAACGTTCCAATGCAGCCAACAGAAACCTTCCAGGGTGCGGTCCAGGTTCCTCAGCAGATCGAACGAGAACCTCAGTGGTAAGTGGGTTAGGGAAGAAACTGAAGGACATGATGGATGATTTCCAAACTTTGAGAGCTAGAATGCAGAACGAGTACAAGGAAACCGTAGAACGCAGGTACTTCACTATAACAGGAGAGAAGGCCGATGAAGAGACCATAGAGAACTTGATATCAAGTGGAGAAAGTGAGAGTTTTCTTCAGAGGGCTATTCAAGAACAAGGGAGGGGTCAGATAATGGACACCATATCTGAGATTCAAGAAAGACACGATGCTGTTAAGGAGATTGAGAAGAACTTGATCGAGCTCCATCAGGTGTTTTTGGACATGGCAGCTCTTGTAGAGTCTCAGGGTCAACAACTAAACAACATAGAGAGTCATGTGGCACATGCAAGTTCTTTTGTCAGAAGAGGCACTGAGCAACTTCAAGAGGCCCGTGAGTGTCAAAAGAGCTCCAGGAAGTGGACTTGTTATGCCATACTTCTCGGCATTGTACTCGTTATTCTTCTCCTCTTTCCTCTCTTAACATCACTTTTGCCTCACTTGTTGTATTAATCAATTCAACTATATTAAACACTTTTTACCCACCCCTTCGTTAGATTTAGCATTAATATTCTCACAACACCTACCATGTTGGCCACCACCTTCAGGTGTACCCAAATGCCACTCAACCAACCTATTCATTCTCATTACACCCCTTTATCATAATAGTATTTACAACAGCTTGATATTCCCCAGTAGAATATAAACTACTTTTGCTTATACACCATACATCAAACAATTATACTGAGATTCCTCTTTCAGTACTGTAACAAAACCCCTCATCTTACTTGTTAATATAAATCCTACCTCCACCAAAAACTAAAAATTAACATCTATCACTTTTTGTCTTCATCTCATTTCCATCTTTTTTTTTTTTTTTCATATTATCATTTGTTATATCTATCTTGCGCCTCTTTCCATCGCATCACCATCTTCCAAAAAGTACCCTTTTTATCTGCATTTAAGCATTTACATACCAAATTAACATTAAAGAACAATATTGGGTATCATGTTATAGAAAATAAAATTCGGACAAGTTGAACTGTTCTTTAGTAATTTTTTGGGTATCAATTGGGAAAAAACTATAACCAACTGTAACAAAAATGATAAATGTTAATTTTGATTGTTTTAATATATTTTATTTTTAAAGTTTTATTTTGATTCTTTATATATTTTTTTAAAATTTCAGTTTTGTTATTTATAAAGAAGAAACCGCAGGTTCATATTTGTTTATGTGATGTGTGAGAGTTCACCTCTAAATATGTTCGTGTCATTGAGAGATTATTGTATATGACTATAGTAGTAGTTATTTGAAGATAGAGAATTTGTGTCATGAGAAGTGATGATGATTATTGTAAATATGATTTAAAAAGACTATTAAAATTTTAAATAAAGATAGTAATGCTTTTAGTTGCTACTATTTTAATTTAAGTGTTTCAAAACTTTAAAGTTATTGAAATCTAACAAAATATTAAAGAAGAGATTAAAATAAAATGGTTGAAAATATAAAGCATAGTAATTTTTGCAACAAAATTCTCATTTGGAAAACACCAAAATAATAAAATGTAACTCTTAAGCAAAAAAGAAAAATAATAATGTTATTATTTGTTTTGCATGATTTACACCTCATGTGTACATCTATCACAAGTTTTTATAACTTTGGGAACCCTCCAAATTCTCCCTGCCTTTTTTTTTAATGGAGATTACATTTGATACCTATATCCATGACAATAACAATTAAAAATTCTGCAAACTCTTATAGTCTTTTTTTACGTTATAACCCCTTTTCTCACTGAGGGTGATACTCTCTTTTGTAGAAAAATAATTCTTTTTATTTAAAAAATTTGACATAACATTCTAATTTTAAATAAGTAATCAAATTTCTAATTTATAAGCAACACATTTAAAGTTTAAATAGAATCTTAAAGAAAAAAACTATTTTTTTCTAAATATTATATTACATAATTAAAATTAAAATAATGTGAATTGTTTCTCTAGCTTTAGTATATGTTTCATCTTCAATCACAATATGTTAGTGGCCATTAATTAAATTTTTAAATTTCATCTTCAATCACCATATATGTTCATCATAGTATGCATGCTCCACAAGCTTTGCTATATATTTTTTCATAGGTGCGTGATACCTTAATTGGAATACATTGCTTGACTTTAACAATCATTAGCTTTGTCAAACATTTTCTATACTTTTTCTCTCTTCTTAGTCAGACTATAAGATCAATAAGCTTTGATACCATTTTTTGGGACAAAAAACATACAACAAAAGAACTTAATTTCACTCCTACATCCACCACAAATTTTTGAGATCACTGAAAACCTACAAACCTTTCCTCCACACTATAACTTTGTCTCTCACTTAGGCTTTGTTTGGTTGCAAAGAAAACGATAAAAAGCATTAGGAAAGAAAAAGAATAAAAAGATATGAAACATAATGGAAATTGAAGATGTTTAATTACAAAGAAAGTGGTGTGACTTATTTTTTTATAAACAATGATAATTTTGAAAAGGTCAATTTTCTTTACATTTTTCTTTGTTTTCATGTATGTTTTGAATAGAAAGTAAAATATGTGAGACCAACAAAAATTGGTGATACTTTCCTTACTACTTTCTTTGCTACTAAACTAGATAAATATTCACTTTCCTATCATTTCGCTCCACATATAACTTTTTCACTCTACTTTCTTTGTAACTAAATAAGGACTTAGGGTGATGAATCCCTCTTTAGGTTAAATGATTATTCTTATCTCAAAAAAATTATTTATAGAACTAACATCTTGATCTTATTAACTTCTAGGTTTACATAAGTTTTTGTCCCTTAAGTTTCATAAAAAATCATTTTTGGTCCTTGAAATTCAAAGATATTTTTTTACTCCCTGAAATTAATTTATTTTTTTAATTAACGTTGTTTATTTATAAGTTCTGGTATATTCGATTATGTTATATGTGTAATTGAAGATTAAAGGTGTTAGGGTTGAGGAAGAGAGTGCTTTACAAGTATAAAATTGTGCTAACTATCAACAATTTTTTAACATTGTTAACTGGAAAATAAAAACTAAAAGTGAATAAAAGATTAAAAAAATATTTGTAAATTTTAAAGACTAAAAGTGTTTTTTAGTAAAATTTTAGGAGCAAAAAACTTATTTAAGCCTAAATTCTATTTATAATATCTTTAAAATTTAAAGACAATCCTAAAAATAAAAAGCAATATATTTTCTTGAAATGATTACTTTAAAAATTAAAATAATTTAAATTATTTCTTAATTTATATATACACACACATAGATAGAGAGACAGAATTTATCATTGTAAATATAAAATGTTTTATACTGACATTGAATAACAATTCTTTATTTATGATAAGTTTGTTAACTTTACCAATTTAATACTTTAAAAGTCATATAAATAAAAAATTATGATGGAATGTTAATGTAAAACTTTTTTACACTGTAAGTGTATACGCCAACTCAAATAACTATAGGATTTTAATAAACAATTCAAATTGAGTTGTAGTTCTCTCACACAGACATTTTCCACAAACGCTTAACGCCACCATTCATGATGACAATGATTGTGTCAGTGGTGGTGGTGGTGATGACGGGGAGAGGGTGATAATGGTGATGGTGATAGCATATGTAAGAGAGGTCTTTATATGAGAAAGAACAACGTAAACTTGTTTAATTAACAATTTAATCTGAACTATTTATTGGATTCTTATAGTTATTAGGTTTAAATTAATTTTAGTCCCTAAAATTTTACCAAAAATCAATTTTAGTCCTTAAAATTCAAAAATATTTTTTTAGTCTCTGATTCACTTTTAGTCATTCTTTTCCAGTTAACATCATTAAAAAATTGCTAACCGTGAGCATGTTTCTGTACTCATAAATAACTGTTCTCCTCAACTTTAACCCTCTCAATCTTTAATTTTACATCCCACATAGCCAAATACACAAGAACTTATAAACAATGTTAATACAAAAAACAAATTAATTTCAGGAACTAAAAAACATTTTTAAATTTTAAGGATCAGAAGTGACTTTTTAGTGAAACTTTAGGGACAAAAAAATTATGTAAACTTAGTTATTATTATTTTTCTCATTACTTCCTGTAACTCTTTTTCTCATCTGATTTGTCATATATATATATATATATATATATATATATATAAAAGTTTAATTAGTATATACTTTCAATGTAAAAACTTTTTATACCGACATTCAATCATAACTTATCATTTATGTGACTTTTAAAATACTAATTACTACTTTAAAAATCACATAAATGAAAAGTCATAATTGACTGTCGGTGTAAAAATCTTTTACACTGACAGTGTATACCAATTAAACTCATATATGTATATATATATATATATATATATATATATACATGTATCTAGTAAGAAAATTAGATTTATACAAGAGTAAGAGGAGTAAATCTCAGAAAAAAATTACAAATAATAAACCTTAAAAGAGAGAATGAATGATTAGTTTCAACTATTAATTTTTATTTGAATGATTGAAATTTGTTTTTCTCACTTTTTTATAAAAAAAACTAAATTTATATAGACGTGAGACGAATAAATCTCAGTAGGAGATAGAATAATAAAACAATAAAGTTACTTTACTTTCACAATAAAATTACACCAATAAATATAAAACAGCTTACGTATAAAAAAATGATTCTATGTAATAATTAAGCCTATAAAATTAAAATTATTATAAAAGTAGCACAAAAAGTATTTTATCATTCTATATCCTAAGAATATTAATAACCACTGTCGATCTAAATTCTTTCCAATAAAATTACTTTTATTCAATATCATATTCATCCAACAGTCCACGGATATATTAGTTAAATAGTCCTGTCTGTACCAAAAAAAAAATTAAATTGTTTTGAAATTGATTAAGTAAGATTTGATTATTAGTTCAATCAATGAAGACTTGATAATACGTAATAACTAAACTTTTTTTTAAGATTGACCTATCTTATTAGTGAGGGATTATTTAACATAAATATTTGACAAACACCAAAACCAATATTGCAACTACTTAATCGACCAATAAAAAAAATAGACTAATCACTACGAAGGTGACTTGTGAAAAATAAAAAGTACAATATATGTTAATTTGCTGTACATAACTTTGTACACTATCACCTGATTTTCTTAGTAATTTTTATTCTAAAATAATGTAAATTAAGAATAAGTGAGAACACTTATTAATAATAAATTGAGTAGTATTGTTTTATTTTATATAATAATTTTTTAAATAAGTTTAATTATAAATATATAATATTTTATTTTAATAGTTATAAAATTCCATAAAAAATGGACAGTCTCTAAAATGTTGTTTTGTTCATGCATTAGATGATAACAACACTTTCGTTTTGTTTAATTTTAACTTGGAAGAAACAAATTATACCACTTTAAAATCATCTTCTGTTTTAATATAGCTGATCAAACTCTACCATTGTTAAAGGTATGAGTGCATGACAATAATGTTACTATAAAAATTCAAGAGGATTGATAACTGAGAAGCTGTGGGGACTCTTAATTTTCCCTTGCGATGCTAGTTCAGGATAATCATGCTGGTTATCTTGTTCAGCTAGTTGCATATATAGAATATTTACACTTGGGGAAAAAATTATGGAGCTTACGTTGAAGAATTTTCATTTA
Source organism: Psophocarpus tetragonolobus (assembly GCA_037954015.1). Classification (NCBI taxonomy): domain Eukaryota; kingdom Viridiplantae; phylum Streptophyta; class Magnoliopsida; order Fabales; family Fabaceae; genus Psophocarpus; species Psophocarpus tetragonolobus. Next base: position 93,774,567 of record CM075688.1, read on the forward strand.
CCCTGCACAGCTTTGTAGCTTATTTTCCCATAAGGACTTACAGCTAGCTTGGTCACAGGTAACTTGTTTCCAAATCATAGTTAGCACTTAAAAATGTTATTAGCGGCACCTGTAATTTGCATTTTGCACCCTAAAAGCTATTGTCAATTATTAGAATAGAATATACCCTAAATCTTCCCATGTCACATGTTGAAAATGTAGTCTAGAAAAAGAAATCCATCTAGTTAATGATAGGGAAAGAAAAAAGACAAACAACTACAAGTGGAAGAAAGAAACCCAAACAATAGTAAACTATAAAGTAAAAACTATAATCATGAGCACCAAAAATCCACTATAATAATTTGTAATTAATTATACAGGCCATGAAAATATATATGTTCTGTAAGGTATCACGAAATAGATAATGGTCTCTACCAACAAGACATTATTAGTAAAAGTAAAAATAAAAGCAGATGTATTTACAAACATACCCCCAGTGATGAACACAGTGGCAGGCTCATGCGATAAAGTAGTCTTTCACGATTGGAGAAGAGGACGGGACACGCGCAAAGAGAAGGGAGAAGGGAGAATGGAATGAGAACACTGCTCAATGCTTATGTATAGCAGAAGAAGAAGAGAAATGGATGTCACATGATTTTTGCAGCAGCCAGGAGAAGAAGAAAATGCAAAATTTGTGTCAGAGTGGAGATTGACATTGTGGGTTTTAACGTGAAAAATAAAGACGTTGCTTGCGTGGTGAGGTTCTGTTCAATTATTACGATAGACCAGAGGGAAGGGGGGTTGCGTGTGCCCCAACATATATTATTATTACTGCTTACGGCATCGACGTGTAGCAGTTGATCAAAAACTTTTCTTTTCCCCTCATTACTCACTTTACTGTCCACATTTAATTACATCAAACAATTCAAATACCATTGCCCTTAAGAATTTTTTAAGCAACTTTTCCAATTCCATCTAAATTGAACAAATACATAATTAACAAAAGAGATCTAAAATATACTCAGTTGTTTCTTTTATAAAGATTCATTATCAATTCAATAAATATTTTACACTTATATAATATGATACTTAAAAGAATACACCAAATAATTAACTATATTTATAGGTTTACCAACCCTATTTTTCATTAGTTATATTTTATTTTTGGTGGCCAAATGATGGGGCTGTGCAAGCCGGACCCGTAACCTTTTAAAATTTCTTTTCATACCCATCATTTGTTATCTGTACTCCCACGAATTGTAATTTTCTATAAATTCACAACTTGTCTTTATTTGATTTTTAAACTTTTCCATTTATGTTTTATTAGCGCCTGATTGACCCAAGTGAGTTTATTTTTTAAAAAAATTATCAAAATGAGTCTCTTTTATAAAATATTACCAGCATGAGTCTCTTTTGGTAGTTAACTTGGTCAAACCGCAACTCCGAATTGCGGTTTCGGTGCCACATCAACAACGTGATTACGTGGAAACCAGCGTGACAAAACTGACTATAAAACCGCAAGTGGGAATTGCGGTTTAACATGTGAACAAGGGTAAAATCCGCACCCTTTTCTTTTCGCGGGTTAAAACCGATGGACAATAAAAAAAAATTAATTCAAACCGCAGATGGCACTTGCGGTTTTATGGGAGTACAAATTTGTATTTTTTTGCAACTATTGGGCAAAGGGGAGCGGTTAAACACCAGTCAAACCGCAAGTCTGACTTGCTATTTTACAGGCGTCGTTTTCTGTGTTTTTTTACCCATTGGACAAGAAGGAGGTGCTGGTCAAAGACCAGTCAAACAACAATTCCTACTTGCGGTTTCATAGTCAATTTTGACACGCTGGTTTCCACGTAATCACGTTGTTGACGTGACACGAAAACCGCAATTCAGAGTTGCGGTTTGACCAAGTCAACTACCAAACAGACACATACTGGTAATATTTTATAAAAGAGACCCATTTTAGTAATTTTTTTAAAAAATAAACCCACTTGGGTCAATCAGTCGCACCTTGCTGTGCATTATTCCTCTCCCGCCACCACAATTTACATTTTATGGTTGAGGCCCAGACAGATCCACACTTGTTGCAAAAAAATGTGGAAGATACTTTAAAAAAATTGAATTGTTCTTCCATTACAATTCATCAAGAAATTATTGGAATTGAAAACCATATTGCACGAATCCAATCACTGTTACATCGTTATTCCGATCATAGGAGTCTGGGGTATGGGAGGAATAGGAAAAACAACAATCAGTAGTCAAATATATAAGAAATTGGCAGTGCTATTTGATTCCAGCAACCTCGTTTTGAATGCTAAAATGAAAATGAAAAGACATGAAGTAATGTATGTAAGAAGCCAATATTTATCGGAGCTACTAGAAGAAAACATCTCTTATAAGAATGAAAGGCTCACACAAAAACTTATGCATTCGTACCATGTCTTTTGGGAATATGAATTTGTTACATTTAGGATTAATTGATCTGGAATATACATAATATGTTTCGAATCAATTGATCCAAAATATATTATGTACATTGCATATCATACAATTCGGAAACATTTGTCAAGTCTCGTTTATTTGAATCACTTGATCCGAAATGTAATTATCATAAAATGTTTTATGTGAATTTAAACTTTTTTTTTATCTTATAGGTAAGACATGACAAGAAAGTTCCTACAAAAGAAGATAAAAAAATATATATATTTAAAAGTTTTACGGTAAAAATCTTTGAAGAAAGACATTTTAATACAGAATTTTTACACCATTTGGAAGACTTTCACGAGATGATTCAAAAAACACGTTTGATTCTCGCCTACAACCATCTTACAAGTGTTACAAAATTAGAGCATCCTTAGATTGTCCATGTTTTTGAAAGTTTGAGAATGTAGTTTGACTTTTTTTTTTTTTTGTGTGGGGCAATATATATTGTATTGCATTTGTCTCTTAAAAGTAAATACAAGCAATTAGACAACACTAAACATGACCAAATAATTGTGTCGGATGTTTCATAAAAGCTCTATGCCTTGCATCAAGAGGCATTTGAATGTCAGAATAATATATCTTGTTCTTTCTTAAAACATGATAAATTTCCTCAACCTTCCACAATAGACTGCATTTGCCAGGATTATTAACACATTCTTGACAAAAAAATTTCGTCTCCCATTTCTTTTATAAAATCATGCATTATAATTCTACCTTTCAAAAGAGATTAGGCATTTATCTTTCGGAACATCCATTGCAATGTTGGAATAGAAACCATAGCTACACAGTTTGTGCAACGACGTTCTCCTCTTGATATGTGTAAAAGCAAGCTATGTCAAGAAATATATCCTTTTGCTCAGGGTCAAGTCCATCATAACTTACTTTTAATATGTTGAAAATTTCAAGATCAAGAAGTTTTTCCAACTTTTGCAACTCAATTTCAAGTCCATCATAACCTTAGCACTTGCAAGTCTCTACTAGTCACAATGATTCTACTGCCTTGGCCAGAATCACCATGCTTTCCAATTAAATCATTTAGATGACTCGAATTGTTCATATCATCAACAATTGGAAATACCTTTTCCCATCTGAGCCTTTCATTCTTATATGAGATGTTTTCCTTTAGAAGCTCTAATAAATATTGGCTTCTTACATTCATCACTTCATGTTTTTAATTTCTATTTTAGCATTCAAAACGATGCTGCTAGAATCAAATAACACTGCCAATTTCTAATATATTTGTCTACTGATTGTTATTTTTCCTATTCCTCTCATGCCCCAGATTCATATGATCCAAATAGCAGATGACTCAAGTTGTAACAATAATTGAATCCATGCAATATGATTTTCAATTCCAATCATTCCTTGATGAATTGTAATGGAAGAACGATTCAACTTTTTTTTAAAATATCTTCCATAAAGTTTTCAACAAGTGTGGATTAAGTCTGAAATATAATAAAGAAAACAAAGTGTTAGGTCTCAACCATTTCATAAAGGTATATATAAGGCTCATATGGTGTAACAAACCCACATGTTCATATACACAAGACATATGCTCAAAGCTAGAAGCTATTAAGGTTACATAAGAAGTTCTAGTAAGAGCACATAACTAATGGTCTACACACGTGAACACTAGACAATCTAATCCAAATGTTTCCATCAACTGATCTCCACTAGATGTTTCGACAATATGCTTGTAGTAATCGATAAATATATCGGATCATATCTTTATGGACTTATAAGATATTATATAATTTCAACTGTCATAAAAAAACTTGCAAAATAATAATTTTCAACTATTTGTAGATTTTGTAATTTCAATATTGCAAAGTAAATAACAAAGATTTAAAATATAACAATACTCGACTAAAATTTAAATAGAAATTAGTGAGAATGAATGTTGGGGTTGATTTTCATCTATCTTGTTACTCTACTATCCTTTATTTCTCAATATATGATTTCAATTACTCAACCTTAATGAATTCATTAAATCATTCTAAATTAATACCTTGACATGAAAATTCTAAGATCCTAATTCAATAATAATTTCGTTAATTATCTAATTAAAAAACCTTGTTAAGATCATGAGTTTAACCAACTAACTGTTCTAAATCTATTCCCAACATTAATAATTATTAGGCGAGTTAATTCAAACTAGATTCAGATAGTTTTTACCAACCAAATTCTAAATCTAAAATCACAAGATGAGTGATAAGTTTGTCTCAAGTACTAAGAATAGAATCAAATCATTAGGATGACATAATAAAAAATATATCTATATATAAATCAAAAGGAATACAAAAGAGTTTGATACATTACATTCAATCCCAACAATACAAAGATTACCTACTCATGATGATGAGAGAATTCTCTTTTATAAATCAAAGAAGCAAGAAAATGGATTTCATTCACTCTTTTTTAAGAGCTTGAGCTTCCTCCTTGTTCTCCTTCGCTTTTTCCTTTATCTTTGATCTTTCCTGCTTATTTATCTTTGTTTCCTTTTATACCTTTTGAATTTTAAAATGGTTTGGAGTAAGTGATCAATCCATTTAGCAAATTATAGTTCTTCATGGTGAGGAAAGTCCCAATTGCTTAGCCTATTGGAATTCACTTAGTGAATTTCTCTTTCTCAATGCACCTTCTTTGGTCCAATTTTGCTGAGCAAAATTATGGCAGAGAGCAATTCTTCAATTTTATGTAATTTTTCCAACCAACATTAAGGTACTCGACAATTTTGCTTCAGATTACAAATCATATTTTTCTTCATTTGCATAAAAACCTTGAAATATTAAGGGTTTGATTGATTTGATTTTGTTTTTAAGTATTTAAAAAGAGTTTTCAAGAATAGTTTTAAAAAACTTTTTTTGAGAAGAAAAGAAAAAAAATGTTTAGTAAGCATTATTTGAAAATTGTTTTGAAGATGTAAAAATAGAAAAACTTGTTCATATTTATTAGAATTTCATTAATGAAAAGCAAAAAACAACATATTCTGATTGTATTTTGAGTTTTTAAAACAAAAATAGAAAACTAAAAAGCAAAACTATTTTTGAAAATTGTTTTCAGAAACACTACCCAAACAAGTTTTTTAGTTTTTAAATACTAAAGACAGTTTTATAAAACTGTTGTCAAATGAGCAATGAGTGTAATAATCTATAAATGTTAAAAAATAAAGATATGTAAAAAACTTTTGTTTTCCTAAATTAAAGTTGGGTTTTAAACATAATTTTCTTTAATTCCTAGATAGATAATTAAGTATCAGAAAAACAAAGATTTTCAAGTAAAAATAACACTTATCGATGCTATCCCACTAGACTAGCTTTCATCTCAACAAAAGTTTTTGCCTAACTTACTCACAAATCATTAAAAACTTTAATCTTCTTAAGATTCCTTCTACATCAACCGCAACCATCCTTAAAAGCTCTCCAAGTTGGAAACATGAAACTTTATTTCAATTAGTGGTAAGACATCTTGGATGATAGATGAGAGAGACTCTATACAAGTGATCCATTTATTAGTCCAAAAACAAGTACACAAGTCATAATTGATAGCCCATGCTAAGGTTATCAATAACATGGTGCCAATTATGCACAATAACTCTCCATATTCGAGAAGAACTAGAAGCAGATTAAAATGTTAAAAAACTAGCTGAAATGGTTTCAATTTTATTTGAATAACAAAATTTAGAAGTTTTTTTAAGAGTTACTAGCTTTTTTAGACAAGCTACTACAAAAGATTTTTTATTTTCAGCTACTAGCTGATTTTGTTTTTTACACATTTACTCTTGAGTAATTAATACATTATCCCCCATTAATTTCCTCTTATTATATTATACATAATCTTTTTCCTTTATTTCTTTCTCAATCATTAATGTAATTATAATAATTTATAATATAAATATATAATTATAGAAAATTATAATTTAAACATAAAATTTTACATAAATTTATAATTTAGATATATTATTATAAATTTTAGATATCTCATTATTAATTTAATAATATTTTTACAATTTTAACTAATTTTATGATGTATTTATAATTAATTTTTTCAATTTTCAAGTAACTTAGTTCGAGCTAGTTTTGTCAGATATATAAAAATTTGTTGTAATGAAAAGTAGTAAGCTAAGGCCCCGTTTTGTTGAGACCCGGCCCATGGGTGTTGCGGAAAGTTGAAGCAGGGAAATCCCAAAGCCTCTGCGACACATCGGAAGCATGTGTTAGTATCGGTATGCAAGTTAAACTTAATTGAAAGGGGTTAGGGTTTTACGCAGAAAGAGTGTGAATGGCGATTGCGCAAGATTTGTATCCGTCAGAAGACGACCTTGTATACGAAGAGGAGTTGCTTCGAAACCCATTCAGCCTGAAGCTATGGTGGCGGTATCTGATTGCACGTGCGGAAGCTCCGTTCAAGAAGCGGTTCGTGATTTACGAGAGGGCACTGAAGGCGCTCCCCGGAAGCTACAAACTGTGGCACGCATACCTCCGGGAGCGCCTGGACCTCGTCCGCAACCTCCCCGTCACTCACTCACAGTACGACACCCTGAACAACACCTTCGAGCGTGCTTTAGTCACTATGCACAAGATGCCCCGAATTTGGATCATGTATCTCCAAGCCCTAACCAACCAAAAATTGGTCACTCGCACCCGCAGGACCTTCGATAGGGCTCTCTGTGCCCTCCCTGTTACCCAGCACGACCGTATTTGGGAGCCCTATCTTGTTTTCGTTAGCCAGAAAGGTGTTCCTATTGAGACTTCTCTTCGGGTTTATCGCCGGTATTTGAAGTATGACCCCTCTCACATTGAAGATTTTATTGACTTTTTGCTTAATTCGAGTCTCTGGCAAGAGGCCTCTGAGCGACTCGCTTCGGTGCTCAATGATGATCAGTTTTACTCCATTAAGGGTAAGACCAGACACCGCCTTTGGTTGGAGTTATGTGATTTGCTCACTCGCCATGCCAACGAGGTCTCTGGGTTGAATGTGGATGCTATCATTAGGGGTGGTATTAGGAAGTTCACTGATGAGGTTGGTAGGCTTTGGACTTCGTTAGCTGAGTATTACATTAGGAGGGGTTTGCATGAGAAAGCTAGGGATGTCTTTGAGGAGGGTATGTCTACTGTCATCACGGTCAGGGATTTCAGTGTTATATTTGATTCTTACTCTCAGTTTGAGGAGAGCATGCTCGCTTACAAAATGGAGGAGATGGGGTTGAGTGATGAAGAGGATCACGATGAGGACGAACACACCCATGTTGAGGAAGGGGATGAAGAAGATTTTCGCTTCCAAGGAAGGTTGGTGGAGGATGATTTTGAGAGGAAGATTTTACATGGGTTTTGGTTAAATGATAATAATGACGTAGACTTGAGGTTGGCTCGTTTTGATTACCTTATGGAGAGGAGGCCGGAATTGGCTAACAGTGTACTTTTGCGTCAAAATCCTCATAATGTAGAGCAGTGGCATCGGAGGGTGAAGCTATTTGAAGGGAATCCTACCAAGCAGATACTTACCTACACCGAAGCTGTGAGGACGATTGATCCCATGAAGGCAGTGGGAAAGCCTCATACTTTGTGGGTTGCGTTTGCCAAACTGTATGAGCAGCACAAAGATCTTGCCAATGCTCGTGTCATATTTGACAAGGCAGTGCAGGTGAACTACAAAACGGTGGATAATCTTGCTAGTGTCTGGTGTGAGTGGGCTGAAATGGAGCTGAAGCATAAAAATTTCAAAGGAGCACTTGAGCTGATGAGGCGGGCTACGGCAGAGCCATCGGTTGAGGTAAAACGGAGAGGTATCCTCGATTCGCCTTGTTCACATTTTCTTCTTCCTAATATGATCTGCTTTTAGCATACTTTGATTTTATTTATCATGTTTGTGACAGAGACTGAACTAACTTTTAAATTTGCCTTATGCTTTGCTTTTAGTGGCTGCTGATGGGAATGAACCAGTCCAGATGAAGCTCCATAAATCTTTGAGGTTGTGGACATTTTATGTTGACTTGGAGGAAAGCCTTGGTACTTTGGAGTCAACACGGGCCGTTTATGAGCGGATATTGGATTTACGAATAGCCACTCCTCAAATAATCATCAACTATGCATACTTCCTGGAGGTATGGTGTACTGTTTTGGTGCAGTAAATCTTTTGAAATTTTCTTCAACTGTTTTTGTATGATTGACAGTTCCTTACATTGATTTGTGCAGGAGCATAAATACTTTGAAGATGCTTTTAAAGTTTATGAAAGAGGTGTAAAGATATTTAAGTACCCTCATGTTAAAGACATATGGGTTACTTATCTCTCTAAATTTGTGAAGAGATATGGAAAGACTAAATTGGAGAGAGCACGAGAACTATTTGAAAATGCAGTTGAATTGGTATGCACTGTTTATACATTTATTGATTACTGAAATATAAGTGCTATTTATGTATCATTTCTTCAAGGGAGGGCTGCATGGTTTAGCTTTTTAAATTAAAATATGAAAAGACTATTGTTGCTATTCTTTGAATCCATCCCGTAGATTTAAATTTTTAATTCCAACTCATAACATAATGGGAAGCTGTGTTATCAAGATCAGTAGTTGGTTCATCAAGTAATTGAAGTCTTGGGTGTTCAAGAATCTCAACGCAAATGCTAGGTCTCCTCTTTTGTCCCCCACTGAGGCCTTTAGAATTCCATCCTCCAACCCTTGTGATGATGGCATCTTGCAGGGATTAAAATCCTCTGTCCCTGTGTTCCTCTCCTCTTCTCTGTCCTTCCAATCAAAAGTTGCCACATCAGTTGAATTATGCACAACTACTGTCTATTGGATTTAACAGAGAAATAACATTTCTTGCTTAGGTTAGGTTTTAACATTTGTAATTGTCATCATCTTATTCCCACTACAGAATGTCTACTTGCAGTCTCTGATATGGGAATCTCTTTCACCTTCCAACTCTTGTTCAGTCATAGTTTCCTTCCCCAAATCTGATTTGCATGTTTGTCGCTAATAAGGTTCTGTTATTGTAAGTCCGATGGTCCATTAAGTGTAGCATTTGTGCCTGTGTAGCATGTGAAGTGACTGTTTGCCCCACTTATGAGACATGACTGACAGCTAGGATGCCTAATCAATGAGGACTAGAATGGAAGTTGAATTTTTTTGAGGACCTGTCTTGCACTCTTTCTTCTTCACTTGACTTCAACCATTCTTTACTCATACAGACTGAGTGCGAGCCTTTGTTGCTGTCTATAAGGTTCTGTTATTTTAAGTCCAATGGTCCATTAAGTGTATGTTTGTGCCTGTGTAGCATGTGAAGTGACTATTTGCCCCACTTATGAGACATGACTGACAGCTAGGATGCTTAATCAACGAGGACTAGAACGGAAGTTGAACTTTTTTGAGGACCTGTCTTGCACTCTTTCTTCTTCACTTGACCTCAACCCTTCTTTATTCACACACTGACTGCGTGCCTTTGTTGCTGTCCTTTCACCATCGCCGAACACTTGACCCCATTAATTTGAAGCCGTTTTCAACAGTAGCCAATGAAATTTATTTTTATAATGCAATGGCTAGAAATGTGCATGTATGATTCAACAGTAGTAGTGTAACCATAGTGCAGCATTGTTGCTTTTGCAGTGCTTCAAAATCACGGAGCCAGAGAGGGAGAGAGAAATCTTTTTTAAATGCTCTAGAGTAGCCTGTATCATATTTATTTGTGGAAAAATGTTTCTTGTTTGCAAAGATATTCTATGTTTTTTATTGTCTTTTAAAGTGTTTGTGTGTCAAATATTATTTGGAATTCTGATAATGCATGTGGTAAACTAATCATTTTTCTGAATCATACTTGCCAAGTAGGCCCCGGCTGATCAAGTGAAACCTCTTTACCTGCAATATGCCAAGCTAGAGGAGGACTATGGACTAGCAAAGCGAGCTATGAAGGTTTATGATCAAGCAACCAAGGCAGTCCCTAACAATGAGAAATTAAGCATGTATGAAATATATATTGCTCGTGCAGCTGAGATATTTGGTGTACCCAAAACAAGGGAGATCTATGAGCAGGCAATCGAATCTGGTCTTCCAGATAAGGATGTCAAAACCATGTGTTTGAAGTATGCTGAGCTGGAAAAAAGTTTGGGAGAAATTGACCGGGCCCGTGGAATATATGTATTTGCTTCTCAGTTTGCAGATCCACGATCTGATCCAGAGTTTTGGAACAAGTGGCATGAGTTTGAGGTTCAGCATGGGAATGAAGATACTTTCAGAGAAATGCTTCGTATTAAGCGAAGTGTTTCTGCAAGTTACAGCCAGGTTATTCTAACTTTTCATTATAACTTTCCCTATAACCCTGTGTCCCTTTTATTTGGCATTTATTCCAATCTCACCTCTGCTGTTTTTCCCAGACACATTTTATTCTGCCGGAGTATCTGATGCAGAAGGATCAAACTGTGAATCTTGATGACGCCAAAGACAAATTGAAACAGGCTGGAATCCCTGAGGATGAAATGGCTGCTTTAGAAAGGCAATTAGCCCCAACAGCTGACAATACAGTGACAAAAGATAGAAAAGTTGGGTTTGTGAGTGCTGGAGTGGAATCTCAGTCTGATGGAGGGTTAAAAACTAGTGCAAATCATGAGGATATCGAGTTACCAGAAGAAAGTGATTCTGAAGATGATGATGATAAGATTGAAATTGCACAGAAAGATGTTCCTTCTGCTGTGTTTGGTGGCTTGATTAGAAAGAGAGATGATGAGAATGAAAAGAATGGAGAAGTAGATACTACAAAAGATAAGGATAGTGAAAATCGGCTTGGTGCTCTTGAGAGAATAAAGAGGCTAAAACGAAATTAAGAATAACGAGGATAAAATAAAATTAATTATTCAGTCTGAGTATTTCAGATGAAATTTTGATAGCAGTGCAGTTAATTTTGGTTTGTATTATGTATGACGAATCTATCCAGAGATAATGCTGAAGACTGTTTCTGACTATGCTAAATAGGTAAATCCCAGTGTAGTCTTCGTTGTGTTTATTTTATGATATTATAAAATGCTTGCTTGGGCCTAAATATTTCTTTGAACTTGATTTCCAACTTGTGTTTCTCTGCTATTTATGACTTTATTTTGTATTAATCCTTATATTTTCTTCAATACAGGGGAAAAAAAGGCCACTATTTTTCCTGCAATGTGCAACAAGTTATCAGATCACGGTGAAGTAGACAGGGTACATGGTTGGTGATGTAGATTTATCAAAAATAGTAAAAAACAAATTGTTGCATTTTAATTCTGCAGTCTGGATTTGAACCCATAAATTCAACATTAGAATTAACAAGTGTGCTGGCAGCATTTAACATCCAAGAGGCTCTAATCTGGACCAAAAAAATGAGTATGTCATTGCTCAGGTCTGTTTCATCAAATTGTACAATCCTATGTTCTTTAAATTTGGATCAATATTTTTATTCCCAAACAATTTGGTTAGACTTTCCCCCTGATGTATATTGGCTTGTAACCTTGAGACATGAAAAACATTTTCTTGTTACATGGAGAAAATGATGTACTACTATCTCATTCTGTAAATCATTTTAGTAGGACATGTTTTCTTGTTCCGTGAGTTGACACTATTGAAATTAGATGCATGCAGTATCAGGGAGTAACTCACTAGAAGGAGAATTTTACATGATGCATTATTTTTACACAAAAACTCTGTTGTTGGGTTTAGTTCTCCGGTTTTGAAATTTCTCAGTCATTATTTTTATATTTTATCTATTTTTAAATTCCTGTGCTATTTGTGGTTTTCTGAAATGTTTGGGCGTACGCTTTTCTTTACATCTTTAATTAATGACCTAAAACTGCGTGTGGGATCAGATGGAAAAATGGATCCAGACAGGCAGACACAGGATAATGACTTGAAAATTTTGTTCTTATGTTTATATGTCTGGCATTACGGGGTTTCTTTATTCCGTTCAAGGAAATTCAGCTTGCGGATGTTGTGTTAGTGGTTGATTTGATTAGGTTCTGTTGTGTCGCGTTCAAATTTTACGAAAATGGAACAATAGTTGGTTCAGAAATTGTACATTGTTTTATAAGGTAGGACTTCTATTCCTCTCTCTTTCTCTTGTAAACTTCATTTTGATGCTATCTTATACTAGCTAAAATAAAATGTTCAATTTTATTTTTAATATGGATGGTTTTAGAAACAGTTGGCAATAGCAGTCAATCAAAGAAAGTAACTCATTACTGATTTGTTCTGTCGGCCATCCTGATGTTTTCTTTGTCGAAGGACCTAGCAAACTTCATTAGTGATTTGTACTTAGCTTTTGCGAAGTTTTTAGACCAGTGATATACACACAATTAAATCTTTTTAGGAAATTTATACTGAAATATGCATATTCATGATATGACTCTACCTATAAGTTATATATCAGAGAGGAGAATTCTGACACGATAGGATAGTTGACGGATGATAAACTTTTATGTAGGAAATAGGATGGTTCAATGGAAACATGGTCACAATGACCTTGATACACTAATGCAAAATGATGGCAGCTTAATTTGGGTACAAGTTGTTTGTTTCTTGCGCTCTCATTTCGAAACCTTGGACCACGGGAAGCAGTACTGATGATATTTTTCGCTGTTGAATTTTTCCTACCATGATTATATCTTAAATAATATATGGACACGCATGTGTATCATTATTCGTGTTATACTTTCAAATATCGCAGTATCTAAACCCATAACTACGAATCATTTTTCGCTTCCATTCACAAACCCATTAAGGCCATTATATACGTAATAAAAATGCTTCAAGCAATATCATTGTAGATAGGGCCGAATATAGGGGAAAAAAACCTTAACAAATATGTCTTGTAAAATATAAAGTTTTTTATTTTAATCCTTTACATTTAATTTTTTTTTATTTTAGTTTTTAAAAATAATATTTTGATTTTATTTCTTATTAAATAACAATGTTAACTCATTATGTAATAACAATGTTGTTGATTATCTAGTGAGGCGTTTGATTGATAATATAATATGTGTTTTTAAACCCTAAACCCGTTTGATGTTCATAAGAAAATGTTGGTATGTAATCAACTAATATTTTCTTTCTTTTTGATAAGCCATCAACTAATGTTGTTATTTGATAATAGGGATTAAACTGAAAATAATCTTTAAAGAAATAAAATGAAAAACAGAAAACTTTAAAGTATGAAAAAAATAACTATTTTATAAGAAGTTATTAACCAATTTGTTATTTTAGAAAAAAAATATAGTTAGACAAGAGGAAGGGCGGCCTTTTTAACCCTACACTTGTTTTCTCATTAATGACATCTATCATAATTTTTGTTTCTGTCAATGAAATTTTCCTTTGTAAAACTATATGCAGACATCCATCTCTAATATTCTAGAAATTTGAAGGAATTATGTTGTGCTTTGGGTGTAAATTCTGTAGAATGTATTAAGGTTCTCAAATAAGGTCGGACATGATACCAAAGCATATTCCTCACGCATGAGATAGCAAACTCTCACCTTCCACTTAAGCAAAATAAAACTGTTTTTTATTCACACTCTATAGTCTAATATTGCAAATATGACGCAAGAAATGTTGGTTCAAACAGTATTAAACTTAGTCTCTTTAAGTAAGATTTTAAATTCGAATATGAATAAAAAAACTAAAAGAGAAAAATGTTATCTATTAAAGGTGACTAATAAGATTCTATGACAAGATTATTTGTTAATTATAACAATAACTGATATAGAATATGTGAAAAAATATTGTCTGAAAGGAAAGTATTGAGGCATGTATGAGTGTCAAGCCAACTATTAATTTTCACGAAGAGCTTGCCTATCACGAACTAGATTTACAAAATTAATTCATATGTACGGCTACTAAATGCATGCATATCCTTATTACTCTTTTTTTTTTTTTTTGAAGAGCAATATCGTTATTACTCTAAGCAGTATGATGTAAATGTAGTGCAATAAATGGAGTCAAGAAGTGTTTTTTTTTAAACTAGATATTGATGTTGATTACTTAAAGTTGGAAGCAACATCTAAATTCTGTAGAAGGCCTTGAACGCACATACTATAAATATTTTTCTTCTAACATAAACACAAATTATTACAACTTATGTCAACCCATGTTGGTTTATAGAAGATAATTTTAAAACTTTTCTAATATATATATTAGGATCCATTTACTCCAAGAGTAAGTTTAAGAGACTTAATTTTCATCATAATTTTTTATTTTCTTGAAATCTAATGGTAAAGATTAATTATTCATTACAACTATTAGATTTTAGTAAAATAAATGGTGATTATGGAGAGTAAGTCTCTTAAATTTACTCTTGGAGTAAATGGAACCCATATATATATATATATATATATATATATATATATATCCTAAGTAAAAAAGAGTGTAAACCGATATTATGCTAAAAAATGGGATTTGAGAGGCGTTCAATATTGGAGAGATCTTCATTAATGGATCTAGACCACACATTATTTAAGTAAGAGTCACACTACATTCAATCAAAAGCCTTAAAACAATGTGTTTTTGTGGGTATCCTAAAAAAAGTCTTTAAGAATTAATCTATCTTTATCACAAAAAATAAAATACAACCATTTACTTTTGTGGCCCAAATAAGAAAAATAAACATTGATTATATAACCTTTTATTACAAAATGAATCCATTTTTCAACCAGATGCCAAAATACAATATTCAAAATTCTAGATGTTTCCAGAATATTGTCATTTTGTTTCAATTGTCCATTTTTTATATTGTAAGTGTTGTTATGTGTATAGTGTTATTGTGTGTGTTGTATTGCTATGGTGTTGTATTGAGAACATCCACAACCTATTGTCCTTTTGTTGTCCCTTTTCATTTTATTATTACTATGTGTGTTGTACTGCTAGGCGCTACATTGAGAACATTCACAACCTATTGTCTTTCTGTCATGTCCATAATCTATTGTCTTTCTGTCGTCCCTTTTCCTCTCATTCGAAAAACTTTTGTTTTTTTATTTGTGTGCATGTGTGAGTGTGTGTGTATCTGTGTTAAAAAAAGTATCCACTTATTCCAAGAGTAAGTTTAAAAGAGTTATTTTTCATCTAACTATTTATTTTATTGAAATCTATTGGTTAAAATTAGTTATTTATTACAAACATTAGATTTTGATAAAATAAAAGGTAAGGATGGAGATTTAACTTCCTTGAGCTTACTCTTGGAGTAAGTAGATCCTTTCTCTCTCTCTCTCTTTATATATATATATATATATATATATATATATATATATATATATATATATATATATATATATATATATATATATATATATATATATATATATATATATATAGAAGGATATTCACTTGCTCCAATAGTAAGTATAAAGGACTTACTCTTTATCTCCACCATTATTTTTTTTAAATCTAAGGGTTACTAACTAATATCAACCATTAGATTTCAAGAAAATGAATAATCAAGATAAATAATAAATTTCTTATATTTACTCTTGGAGCAAGTGATCATTTTCCCCTCTTTCTATCTTTATCTATATATAGATATAACTATATATACTTTGTAAACACTAAATCAAATGAATGAATGAAACCTTTTATTCCTTTTGTTTTATTTTCCTTCTTTGGTCCCTTTTATCCATACTATTTTATGGTATTAGAGCTCCTTAGCCTTCAACGTAAATAATTATGATTCTTGGTCTCAATTTGTCAGAATGACTCTTATCTCAAAGAACAAAATGAGCTTTCTTACCAGATCCATCACCATGTCAACTTTCACTATGCTTTCGGGGAACATTGCAACACTCTCATCATGTCGTGACTTCTAAATCCCATACCTTAGTTTTTTTTTTTTGGAGTGTTCTCTATTTTGACTATGTCATTGCATCTTGCATGATCTTAGAGAATGTTTCTCTCAGATAGACTTGTTATGCATCGTTGACCTTCAAGAAGAAATATAGTCATTCATATGAGTTTTAATTCAATGGCAAATTACTATACCAAACTCAAAGCAATATGGGAAGAACTTGGTAACTATTGTCATATGGCCCTATGTACATGCCTAATGCAAACCTACCATCAACAAGATTTTGTTATAAAAAATTTCAAAGATCTTAATGACATTCGTGGTTTCTTTTCAATTCTTTCTCATGGAAATCTTGCCAAATACAATAGGATTTTATCATTAATGTCATTGAGAAACATCCTTCTTTCTTCAAGATGAATCAAGGAACATATCAGGATGGCAGAAAAGAGGATCCACTCAAATTTGAATTTTTATGGTCGAAATGGTCCTACAATTAATATTTACTATGAAAAGGATGGATACCCTTATCATCCCTACTTCTTAGTAGATTGTGTTACCACAATCGTGCATTTAGAACAACCTTAGCCAATAATGCCTCGACACACGTTAGCCCAATTTTGGAGAAGAAACCATGAAGGAAGTTGATGTACATAGACTTGACCTAAACATCACTAAGGCCCATCAAAGCCTAGTTCCCTTCTAAAGGCACCATGTAATTTTGATGGTTCTGGCTCAGACGGTAAAACCTAAATAAGACATGCTAATGCTTCCCATTTCTCTCATAATGGCCCAGCTTCACACCATAAATTTCTTAAGCATCACCCATGAGATAATTGATTAAGGAGAAATAGACCACATTGTTCTTCCTTAAATTATTTTGAAGTATATTTTAAAATAAATTTTATTCATATTAAATTACCTAATGCAACTTTTGTCACTTCAAAGTTTCTGGAACAATTCTAAATTAATGTTATTTTCATTTCTAAATTACTTTCCTCTCTTTCACATACACCCACTTTTCATGATAATTTTTGCAAAATATAGGAGAAGAAATCATTGAAATGATTGGTTTAGGTAAACTGCAAGAAAGTCTCTACCACCTAGATGTCAACCAAGAAACCCCCCAAAGATTTTTATTTGTGAACAATGCCACCATTACTCATATCAACACCTCTAATATTTGGTATTTTAGATTAGGGCACTTGTTTGGAAGTATATTAGATACTTTACATCAATGATTTCCTTTTGTCTCTAAATCTATCAATGAAAGATGTGATATTTGTTATTTGGCTAAAACAAAGAAAGTTGTCTTATATTCCAAAAATTGGTAGAGCATAATGTTTTTTGAGTTAATTCACATAGATATTTGGAAACCTTTTTCTAAGATTCCAATACATGATAATAAATATTTTTTTACTATTCTTGAATATTTTAGTCGTTACACTTGAGTCGTTTTGTTAAAATGAAAAGAGGAAGTATGAGCATGTGTGAAAAGTTTCATCCATTTAGTTAAGACTCAATTTGATGCAAAAGTTAAAAGTATTATTGAATCAGATAATGGACTAGAATTTTTCCTAAAATGATGCTTTTCTTCAAAAGGCATTTTACACCAAAAAAATTGTGTTGCATATCCCAGCAAAATGGAAGAATTGAGAAGGAAACATAACATATTTTAAACGTTGCTAGGGCTATCATATTTCAATATATATTCCTAGCAATGTTTGGTCTTACTCCATCAAATATTTTCTTTATTTAATTAATCAGGTTCAATCCTAGATTAATTGGAATAAAACGCCATTTGAACTTTTACACAAAGAAGAGCTTGATCTTCATATTTTTAAAATCTTTGGTTGCTTAACATATGTATCTTTTACAAAAATTTGTATCATGCCCTTCCTCAATATGACAACACTTCATAACAAATCTCATAATAATCTAAACGGGCCAAAAAATGTCATGTTTTAATGACATAAACACTCTTATTGAGACCTCTAGGTCAAACTCCTTGAAGCCCAACTCTCACTCTCCCTCTCAACCCCGAGAACAATGATACAAAGAGTATCTCAACTCCTTCGTATTCATCCTCCATTTTGTTCTCTACGTCCCAAAGTCTTTCCACCATCGCTTTGACCTCCATTGAATACTAGTCACTAACCTTGTAGACTAGCAATGCAGTTTTATCACTCATTCATGTTCAAAGTGTTTGTAGCCTATATGTTCTTTCTTATTTTTAAGTTTCTCCTTCTTATCACCATTATCTCATAAAATTGCCTTCTAAGATTGAACCATCAAAGTATTAGGGAGTTCTCTCCAACACCATTGTGGGCATGATACAATGAAGGTTGAAATTGACATCGTAGTAATGAATGAGACATAAGACGTTTTAGAAACCTCTTTTTTTGTTCACCTAATTGGATGCAAGTAGCTTTCCAAGATTAAATACAATCTAGATGATAGCATAACTTGATATAAAGCACTTCTTGTTGCAAAGGGTTTTTGCTCAAGTTTAAAGATCGATTATTTTGAGAATTTCTTCCTTATTGTGAGGATTGTCACAATTCAACTCACCAATTGGATGTTAGTAATGCTTTTCTACATTGAGATTTCTTCAAATATGTTTCTATAAAAATTTTCCTAGCATTAATGGTCCCAAACCAACTCAATGTTACAAACTTCTAAAATCCCTTTATAGGCTGAAATTAGGAAGTCAAAGTTGGTATATATGAGAAAATTTGAATTCTTCTTATCTCTTGTGGATATTAATAAGCTCATGCTGATCCCAATCTATTTGTTAAAGCTAAGGGTCACTATTTTACTGCTGTAATAATTTATGTGGATGATATCATTTTGATTGAAAATGGCATCATTGGAATATCTCACGTTAAACAAATTCTCCATTCTTAATTTTGTATTTAAGGATTTGGATTTGTTAAAATATTTCTTATGTTTGAAGGTTGCCCATTCTTTTATTGGAATTTCATTCTACCAAAGGAAATGTTGCTTAGATCTTCTTATTGATTTGACTTATTGGGATTAAGACCAACATTTACACTTATGGATAGCTCACTTCGATTGAGCCAAATTTCTAGAGAGTTTTTATTTGACCCTTTTTGGTATACAAGAATAGTTCAATGACTAATTTATCTCCTTGAACATTGCCTTTGTTGCCCAACAACTAAGCTAATATATGTCCACTTTCAAGCTGCCACTATAGTTCTTTGTTATCTTAAAGGTGCCTTAGGAAGGAAAAACTTAGTTTTTAGTAGAATTCTCCTACTTAAATCCTTGGCTTCAATGATCCAGATTGGGCTACTTGTGTTGATTTTTGAATACATCTGTTATTGTTTCTTCCTTGGTACCTCTTTAGTTTCATGGAAGGCTAAGTGACAAAATAAAGTGTCTTGGTCATCATTAGAAGTGGAGCATCACACATTAGCTTTCACCACATGTGAGTTGTAATGACTCATTTATTTGCTTCAAAACCTTAAGATTACTTGCTCCAATTAGCTATGTTGTATTGTGATAGACAAAATGCTTTTCATGTTTCTGTCATCCTCGTCTTCATGAACTAGACTAAACTTTTGGACATCGACTGATCATTTGGGAAAAGACTCACAAGGTTTAATGCGCTTGCTCCCTGTTTCCTTTTCTAATCAAGTGGCTGACATCTTCACAAAGACTCTCTCTCCTCATTTATTCAACACAAATTGTAGATGTCTATAGAATATTTTTGTTTTGTTGAGTTATCTTTTTTATTGTTGTATAGTGTTACTGTGTCAAGGACATCCACAATCTGATGTCTTTTTTTTTGTCTCTCATTGTTTTATTTACATTTTGCATTATTTTCCCCATTTTTGCACAAAGATGGTACAATTTTTCTTTCTTTATTTTTGTGTTGCAAAAACTTGTGTCTATAAATCCTTGGTGGGCATTAAATCAATTAAACTAATCCTTTAGTTGTGTTTTTCTCCTTTTTGTCCCTTTTATCCATACTATTTTAGCTTCTTCAAAACTTAACATTGTATTTAGTGTATTTAAATTTCAAACACCTACATATTTATAAGCTTATAAATTAAAAAACTATAGATAGTTTGTGATACTATCAGCAAAAACCTTAAGGTATTATGTTTGTGAATTTTTCTTATTTATATATTATTCAACTTTTTAATTTTTACACAATGTGAGACTTCAATTCACTTGTATTCCAATAATATTAAAGAAATGTAAAGAAATTTAGTTATTTGTAAGACTAATTTAGTAAAAGTTTAAAAATTAAGTTGCTAAATTGGATATAAGAAGTCTTTTAAGTTGTTGAGAGTTCCCGCATATTAGATCACATAATTTACATAATTTTCAATTTCGTTTTGGTTGTGAGAGATGTGGTCCGGGAGTTTTTGGATGACGGGTTTGAATCCTTAATTAGATCTTTTGTAGCGTGTCTCTCCACTGAACTATTGTTAGACATTTTTGTAAATAAAAGTATTTATTTTATATTAACGGAACCTTTTATATATACACTAACTTTCATATTTGTTAGCTTTATCCTTATTTTTATTTGACTGAGTCTGAGTTTTCTTATGAGTTTTAAAACAGTAATATATTCGATTTGCTTGCAAGGGCTGAGTGGTTACGTTTCTGAAGATTGCAAAAACTTTTGCTTCATATATACTTTGGGGAATTTTGTTTCATGTATTAAAATATTATTTTTAAGAATGCAAATATGAGAATATATATAACATTTTTGTTTATTAAAAGTTTTAAAATTTTATTCTTTAGAAATGTTTTAACATCTTATGTTTCTATCTTTCATTCTTGTGGTATACAGTGGGAAAGTTATATTTTTATGAGACTCTTGAAAATTATATATATATATATATATATATATATATATATATATATATCTTTTAATTTTTTCTTTTGATATTATTTTAAACTTAAAAAATATTTTGAGGAATATAAAAAATAATAAAAAATAATTTTAAATTTATTTAAATATAATATTTTTATTTTTATTATTCTAACAAATAAAATTTCGATAATATAATTCCATAACTTGAAACAAACTTCTGCTGTTAAATTATCTTGAAAGGTAGTTGTTCGATAGGCTATCTTAGTCTTTCTTTGACCGACAAAAATTTACCAAATTCTCAAAGATTTTTGTGTCCCACAATTAAATTTTTGAAGAACATTATGTCTAACCCTCGTATCAGAATGAATTATTTCTTACTTACATCGTTCCTCAAACAGCACTGTTAAAAGGGTATATGAACATATTCATCAGTTTCGTTTTTGTTTTCCATTTCCGTTTCAAGGTTGACTTGACTGCATTTTCAAGATTATCTTATGTTCAATGTTTTGGACTTTTTTTTCTTTTTTTCACATTGGTACAGTCTTTTAGTTCGGGTGGTTAATTAATTAAGAGCCACGTGTTACTCCTTATTTTGCTTAATGGATGTGGAAGTGTCATAAAAATTAAATAGTTTTTCTCCTTTGAACTTTATCTGTTCGAGTGTAGATTACATTCAAGTTTCTTACAGGTACATGGTCACGGCATAAACGTAGAGGGTTAGTTTAACAAATAAAAATGTATAACAACCTTTATCTCTTGCAACTTGAGAATACTAAAAGCTTTCTGGGTAGTGTAAAGTTAAAAAAAAAAGAAGAAAAGTTTGTAAGAACATACTTTCAAACACATCTAAGACAATTTTTTCTCCTTTTCTATTGATCGAAAATTATAAAATATGGAGATATTTATTAAGTATAATTTGAGACTTCCAAAATTTAATGTGTAATTACATAATTTTTAACTTAAAGATAAAAGTGTTTAAGTGTGTTTTTAGTATTTCTTAAAAAAAAAAAAAAGGCTATCCAGTAAGTAAATTAGTTATAGTACGTATATATATAACCATTAAAATATTTATCAAACATATTTAAGTGATATAATATACGACAAATAAACTTAAAAGAAATTAGTCATAGGTTGGTTAGTAGGAAAGATGAATAATAATAACAGTTAGGTAACGAAGAAAGTATTATTGTAATGTAGTAGTAAGTTTTTAATGAGATAAGTTGCTTTATTTTAATAATAATATGAGATGAAGAAGCAGTTGTAAATGATATGGTAGTGAGGAAGTACGTACAAATAAAAAGAATGTGAAAACTAAATAATATTACTGGCTTATATTCATTGATGCTGTTACTTACAGAGAATAAGAGGTTTCACCAAAAAAAGTAGAGAGAAAGAGGAACAGCTTAATTGCGTCATCCCAAGTTCCCGATGTGTGTTTCTTTGCTAGCTAATTGATGTATAAGTTGAAGCGTACGACATATATTTTTGGTATATAGACACAAAAGAAATAATGATGATGAGGCTAAGCGAAGCATAAAGTAAACATAGACGGAAATTAAAAGGCTAGGGTGTGTTTTTGGTATTTGTATAGAATGTAAAGATTCCTAGTGGTAGCTAGAGGGTAGGGGATAAACTAGGCAGCACCGCGGTTAATCATCTGCATGTAATGTTCTAGGGATTGTTGTCTCTGCAATCTCATGTCCTCGTTGAAGTTTCGTATGAACGCTTCCACGCGGCGGTTCAGCTCGTCTTGACTCAGCGAGGGTTCTTTGCGAGAGAAATGGTTGAAGGTGGTGTTTTCAGGAAGTGGGGCGACACGGTTGTGCCAAGTGTCACAGTTGTTGCTCAACGGCATTGGGCGAGCGTCCGTTATGGCCTTCCAGGTGCTGTCCAACGTGTGGTGGCGTTTGGCCTTAGGCGAGACTCTCCGAGGTGGAGAAAGGAGAGGCTTGTTCTCCGGAGAGTGTGTTGTCTTTGGTTGTTGGATTAGTTTGATGTCCCCTTTGTCTTGTACTTCCGAAAGAGGAACGGTGAGGGGTTGAAGGTGATGGTGATGGTGATGGTGATGGTGATGGTGATGGTGATGGAAGACGATGGAGAGGATGATGGCGTTGAGGATGAAGAAGATATAAGGAGGTTTGAAACACAAGATAAAGACATGAGGGAGCTTCGTTTGAAGACAGGCTTTCACTCCCAACGCCGCCAGCATCACCACGCCAGACACCACCACAAGTTTCCAATAAACCATTTTTCTGTAATTCTTGATCAGCTTTTCACTCCTGCTAATTCTATTTATCACTCATCTCACCCTCTTAATATTCGTTATAATCTATACCGTGTGGGACCCTCCCACCTGCTTCTCCTCTTCTCACTCCTCACTCCCCTTTACTTCCTTGCCACCTCTTCTTTTTCTTTTCTATGCCCGATATTCTTAATTATTAAATATAGATAATTACTAACATTCTTTTTATTATGGTTCAAATTTATTCAATATCATACAAAATGTTACTGGCCTTTCTTTATTAAATAACTATTAACTACTGTAATTACTAATTTATAGATGTGGACAATAACATTTAATGATTGCATCGGTGAGAGAAAAATACATTAAATTTTATTATCATTCATCACTAATAAAATTAATATTATTATCAAGAGGAACATTTTGATCTATAAAAAAGAATCATGGTAAATGGTAATTATGGACCTGTAGGTTAACCACTCAACCAATTCAACTTAGTATCCTTTTTCTTAATTTAATTATTGGAAACAATTCATTTCAAAAGTGAACTAGTATTTAATTATTTTCTGTTCTCATCCCTCTTTTTCTTGATCGAGGGTTTGTTATAAATTGTAAGCATCCAATGTAATAAAAAACGATGAATAAGATGACCTTGCTCAAATATTTACTAAGTACAGTATACAAAAATTTACAATTTACAATAACCGGTATACCTTACTCAATCAAATAAGATAGACCCTTCACTCATGAAATAGAGTTTAGACCATTTAAAAGAATTTCTTAAATTTTAGGAGGATAAATACGTAAGTAATATGTTTCACAAGAAAGAAACGTACGTTACAGATTGATTGGTCGGTTCCCGATCGACAACCGCATGGGGATTTGGCTATTAGAAACTTTATTGACCATAATCCTATCGGCTTATAGTTCAAAATATAAAAAAATAAATAAATAAAAAGTACATATTCTTCAATTTATTAAATGTTTATAGTTTTTCAGAAATATTTACCAAATAGTTTTTGTTTGCATAATAAATACTTTAAATATACTTTTAAAGAAAATAATAAAAATACATTCTTTATTTCTAATCTATTTTACATAGACCGATTAGCGACTCTGGGATATTTTTTTCTACCGGAAGTAAATATAATAATAAAAAACTCTTAAAAAACATAAAAGATGTTATATTAAGTCTTGAGCTTAATTTTGATTTTTGGCCACACCAAATAAGGATGTTGAAGATCAAAACAACTCAAATTAAAAAATAAAATATACAATCAAAATTAATAGATTAAATGTGTTTGATTTATTGAATTCACAAATTTTATGGTTCACTTTGGTATGTAATTTAAAATTTGAAAAAGAACTTAAACCAAATTAAATTATAATATACACAACTTTTTTTTTTCTCTTAAATGACATATAGTTTAGAAGACACAATATCACTCATCTTATAAACATAAAGTCATACATGAAATAAATAATGACAATAATAATACTGTAATTTCCACTAATTAAGTATCTTATGAAATTTTTATTTTCTACGTAATTTTAGATTGAGGTTGTTTTTCAGTAAATTATAAATAAATATTTAAATAATTTTAAAAATAAAACAAATTATTTAAATATTTTTAAAAAATATTAGAAATCATATTAAATAATACATAGTAGCATATCTTAAAATTGCAAAAACCGAACCCGACTAAATTACTAATGATTGATTTAATTAAGTTTCTACAATATTTTTAAATCAAACAAAACTAGATTGTAATTAGTTTTCTTTTGTTCTAATAATTTTTACTATTAAAATGGAATCAAACAGCTCTGCAAACACTCTAACCATAAATGGAAATGCATTTTACTTTTAATTTGTAGGACTTCCCCGATGAAATTTAACTCGAAAACTTATAATTTCTAGATAATTAATAATAATATTTTTTGAAAAACTATGATTTCTTTTAGTCAATTTCAACTTATTTTCCACGAAAATGTAGTGGACAAAAATTTAATTTTTTGAATTAAGAAAAAAATTTAATTACATGAATTGTATTATTTTTATAATTATAAGTTATTGTCTTAGAATATATATATATATATATATATATATATATTTATTTGAATATCTAATGTAATCTTTTATCAATTGCACTTCATCCTTTATATAGCTAATTTTTGTATTCTTTTATATTTTAATTTAATTTTATATACACATAAAAGTTATAATGTAATCAAACTTAAACTTAAGAATCTTTAATTCTCACAAACACATTAAGAAAATCAAAATTACTTTACTTTTACCATCTTAACATATTTTCAACAATTGAATTTTTCAAAAATTTTGACTGCAGGATATGATTTTTCTAATGAAACATTACACTATGATTTTGCTTATTAGTGAGAATTGAGAGAAAAGTGTTTCATTTAACTAGTCGTGTATTACCTAGATTTAACCCCAACTAACTTCACTATAGTCGCTTCTGGAAAGAGGTTGGTGTCCTCTTCCAGAGACCTCTTCCATACAATCTCAACTAGACAACCCCTTCAAGTCAACTAAGACACCCAACCCAAACTAGCAGGGAGAATGATTGCATGGTTTGTTGAACTGTCAGAATATGGCTTGTGCTACGAATGTCGAGGACCCATGAACTCTCAATACCTCTCCAACTTTATTGTATAAATCACTCCAAACCCAGAAGCAATTGGGGTTGACGAGTGGATCTTGTTCGTCGACGAATTGTCCAACAAAAGAGGGGGATGTGCTGAAATTTTGCTAGAAGGACCATACAACCTCACCATTGAACAATTTGTATAATTTGAGTTGTCAATCTCAAATAATCAAGTTGAATATGAGACCCTCATCGCTGGGTTACAGTTAATCCTAGACAGGTTAAAGGAGAGTACCAAGCCAGAGATGAATAACTATTCAAGTATTATCATGTAGTCAAGAGCTTAATTGATGAATTCAAAGAGTTTGAGATCAACCACGTGGCCAGGGAAGACAACTCAAGGGTTAACTTATAGTCCAAACTTGTCAGCACCAAAAAGTCATGACAATACTGCTTGATTCTTCAGGGAACCCTTAGCCTACCTTGTTTAGAGGTACTGTCTGTTCAACAACGAGAGCTCGCATGGGTGACCCTTATCCTTGCTTACTTGTAGCAAGACATCCTTCTCAAAGACCCTATAAAAGCCAGAAAATTAGGAAAAAGGCAAGTCATTTTGTCTTGATAGCAAATGAACTCTTTAGACGGAACACCACCTACTAAAATGCCTGAATTCGGTAGAATCCGACTATGTTATTAGCGAGCTACATGAGGGGATATGCAGGTTACATAGTGGAGCTTGAACCATGGCAGCCAAGACCCTCAAGGTCAGATTCTACTGGCCCACCATGCTCAACGACTACAAAGACTTCATTTGTAAGTGCAGTAAATGTCAAGAATTCAATAACTTACCATGACAACCTCCTGAGGCCCTTCGAACCTTGACTTCTAGTTGGCCTTTTGCAATATGAGGAATTGACATCTTAGGCCTTTTCCCTAAGCTCATGGGCAAGCCAAGTTAAAAATTTTATTTAGTAACATTTAATTTGCAAGTACGAGATATATGGATGTGCAGGGAAAAGAAAAGGCCAATAAGTATTAGACTAAGTACATATTCTTATAAGTATTTAGTTAGGTATGTTTTTAGTACTCCTATAGTATTCAACTTGTAGCTTAATCGAATACCTTCGCCTAATCAACCAAGAATTTTAATACCATTAAGAACCCAAATCAAGGATTAAGATGATAATTAAAATGTAACTCGAATTACCTACAACTTACCTAATTGGTAATCACTAGATAAAGTCCAAAACTCAGTCAAACATGTATAAATACATAGGTTTGGTATATACATAACATTCTATATTTGTTCTGGTAAATAAAAGATGCCCCTTTAGGTTGTTATTTGTCCTATATATATAATTGGTTGTTATCTAGGTGGTTGCGTTTAGAGTAGGTCTCAACTGTTGCTAGGAGGTCCTTTACGATCTACCCATGTGCAAGTTAGTTTGATAACTATTCCTGTTCGCACCTCTTAGTCCAATAACTGTTTGGAGGTATAGATAAGGTTGAGTTCTACCAGACACAGGTCAAGTCGGGTAGCCTCAATCCAATATCATATTCTTCTTTTCCCTTTATTTTTTTGCCTATTTGACATTATATTCTCTAGTGATTACTCTCTTTAGACTCATATATAAGCAAAAAAAAAAAAAAAAGATTATGGAGTGAACTCAAATATAAGCAAATCCAACAACTTTTGTCTTATTTAATGCTATTATTCCTAAAATATCTTTCATTAAATTACAATTATATATGACTCTTTTTTATTGATGATATCAAGTTCCGATGATGTTTTAGAAATAATCTTATTTTATACTTAATATTAGTGAAACTAAATGATGATAGCTAATTTTCTTAATCTATATAAATTTAAGTATTTTATTTATACATGAGTCAGGGAAAGAGTATATGATATATTCATGAGTGAATCTACCTCAAAGTCACATGTATGATGTATGTCATATTACACCTTTAAGAAAAAGGAGATGAACAAGAGGAAGAAATTAAGGTTTGTATTGAGCTCATTGAAATGATTCCTAGTAAAAAGGATAAAAAAATATGTTGTTTTAAGTTTATCTGACTATAATATCTCTAAGAAAAGGACAGTTTAACTGTCTGATAATTATAATTTGAGTTAGATATTTAGACTTTTGAAACTGTAAGTTAAGGACTTTGTGGATGAGGTATACATGCACACCACAATACAAGTGAATCCTAAACCTCAACTTGTTCTATTGCTACAATCCAAATATGTGAAATCACCCACTCACAAAGGCACAAATCTCAACTCTACCATTTGATCTCTCGTGTTAAGATATAAAATGGTCTGTTCAATAAAAAAACAACAAGACATAAACTTCACAACTTTCTTAAATTCATCCATAAATTTGAATGCTACTCTTGTAGGTTAATTTTGAGGACGAAATTGCCTTGCAATTCCATAAAAGGTAGAGACAAAAACTTATTATGTATGATGCCGGGAAGCTAGGTAAAGGAAGTTTTCTAGAAGATACTGTACGATATCATAAAATAAAAAATGTGATTTTTTATTTTCGTGGTTTGTATGATAAAATACTTTTATTTAATATTAAAATTATGATTTTCTACACACACAGGGAGCGAGCTGATATTGACTATACTATAGGATAGAAAATCACAAAGTAAGAACCATTCTTTTTTGGGTAGTGTTTAATAAGATTAGAGCTAGTTTAATTGGGGTCTTCTTTTGATTAAATACGCAAACAACCGTTGCTTGTGAATTACCCAAGAATAGAATAGTTTTAACGTATTTTGAAATGTGAAATTATATTTTGGTTAAGCGATATTTAAGGCTAAAGCAGTTATATGAAAATTGATAAGGGGTTTTAGGGTAGTCTGAAAATTAATTAGAAAGTAAATGATGATAATGCAAAATATTTAGAAGCAACAGATCATGATTTACGAAAGCAAAAAGTATTTGGTGGGAAATTGGTGAAGTTTAAGAGTAAATAAATTGTGTCGGCAAACAAGTGAACATTATCCAGAAAATGGTAGATAATAGTGATTCTGTTTTTGTGCGACGAGTGGTGTAGGCATCTTGGGTAGGTCAAGACTCAAGGTGTGGGATATTGGATAATGTGTAGGCCCCCCAGTATCATTATTTATTATTTCAGTTTTTTCAATCTGTCTACATTACGCAGGTTACCGATTATTAAAATTCATTATTTTTTAATTTATTTATAATATGAAAAAATAAAAATAGTTAAAAAGTATTAAATATATTTTTTAATATTAATTTACTTTAATTTTAACTTATCTTCTTATTTTAATTTTTATTTTTATATTTTTTCACATTATTTTAAAAAAAACAATGCAAGTATATTTATTTAAAATATAATAGTTCTTATTACTATTATATTTTTAATTAGGTACTGTGTTAAATTTAAACTATAATATTAGTTTAAATTAAAATTATTTTATTCTTTTAATAATATTTTATTTTTTTTACAATTATATATTTTACTTTTTATTCATCGTAAAATTAATAATAATATTATAAAAAAATAAATAATAATATAAAAAATAAAATAAAAAAGATATTATTACATTGAGTTTATTTTTTTTAGAATAATATAAAAAATACAGAAGTAATAATATAAAATATATAGAAATAAAAATTAAAGAAAAATTAAAATGAAAAAAAAAATTAAAATTAAAAATAAATTAATATTAAAAATATATTTAATATTTTTTAACTATATTTAATTTTTCATATATATATTAGAAATTTAATTTTAATGATTATTAACATGATACACGTTAAAAAATGTTTGCAATATAAAAAATTATTAGAATGTTTGCACTGGAGGGAGGATGAGAACATTAAAGTGAGTACGTGGACTGATAGTATATGTGTATGGTATTGGTCAAAAAGGATGGGAGTAACGGTAACAGTTAGCAAACACGTGTCAACTGTCAACTCAGATCCGTGGCTTCTATGCACCGCCCATCGCCCGTGAAAGCCAACAAATGTTAGCCTTAGACTTTGTTTGCCTTTGCCATTGGCTAAAAGCTCATAACTATTGGTAAAATTAATTACTTCAGAGTGATAAAATAATAAATAAAAAATTAATTATTACATATAATAAAATATTTAAAATAATTTCATATATTTAAATAATATAAAATTATAAATATATTATAATTATATATTTAAATTTTAAATTATATATTTAAATTATATTTTTTATATTACATAAATATATTTAAATTATAATAAAAAAATTTGACATATAAAAAGAGAAAATTAGTAAAAACAATTTATTAATTAAGAAAAAATAATTTTGTAAAAGAAAATGAATTAGTGACAGAAAATAGGAAAAACTATCTAGAATAGGCTTTTAGAAAAAGTCTGCAGCTACATGAAAAGGCTATAAAATTTTTCTGTCTACCAAACAAATAGAAATAACTAGTCAAACACACTCGTATATTTATTATGTTTTCATTTAAAATATATATAATGTATTTAATATTTTTTAAAAAAAATCTATGCATATGATATAAATTTCAATATCCAAATTTATATCTAATCACAAACTTTTATTCTTTTCGATAACAATTATTATTATAATTTAAATGTGATTTAATTTTAAACTTTGACTTTGAAATAGTTTCCATATTTTTGTTATTAAAATAAATATCTTTCTTCTCACTTTATAAAGGTTAATTTTACTATTAAATAAAAATAAATTTAAAAAGAGGTTAAAAGAAATTGTAAAAATATGTAAAAAATAAATATCCTTCTATCTCTAACAACTTCTCCTTGTATAGGAAAAACAAAAAAAAAAAAAAAACCTCTTAAAAGAGTTCTACATCTTTATAGAAGTCATCCAAGAGAGAAACATATGTAGAAATTTCTTCATTGCATCATGAACTAGGTAAGTTTTCTAAACTTTCTTATATAAAATATAGAGTATAGCATTTGTAAAATTACATTGTTGTACAAATGTTGTCCGAGAAAATTATATATTGTTGTAAACTCTCTTCATTGCATCATGAATTGGGTAAGTTTTCTTCAAAGATTTCTATAGTGTAATTTCTTGTGTGTTGAACCCTAGAAAATTACATATTGTTGTACAAATGTTGCCCTCCAAATTGTTGTGTGACTAGTTTCATGAGACGTGAAGGTCGCTGTCCTTAAAAACTTACCTGAGGTGTTCTCACAAGTCTCTAATTCAACAGAAGCTTTTCATATAACTGCAACTACAACATGGAGTGTAATGCTCATGTTATTACAGTTTTTTTTAATGAACTACATATGAATTTTTCTACAATTATAAGTTGGTCTGATGGTAACTTGGCGAGGTGGAGGAGAAAAAGGTTGTGAATTTTAATCTCTTCACTAACAACTGACGTTTGCCTATTTAAAACAAAAAAAAGAAGACAATCTAGATAGAAGAGGGAAACAAATGAATATATAATATGTTTGAGTGTATGCTTGTGAAAACCAAAGACTATATATGCAATACTAATAAATATAATTGTTATAAATATAAATTGTTATAAACAAGATTAAATAATTAATTGCATGATTACAAATTAATTATATTTAATACATAATAAAAAATAAATATTATATTTTAATATAGAATAAAACTTATCACCCACTATCAAATTTTAATACGCTTTTAAACCTATACATCACAACTTAATTTATCCATGGTAATTCTCAAATCTTTCAACATGCATACAATTGGTATCACAGTAGGTTTATGGATATCTTTTTCTCTTTTGACTTAACTAATCGGATTTTTCTGGTTCTGAAAATGCTCATGTTATTACATTATTACAATTTTATTTTTTTTATGAAGTACGTGTGAAATTTTTCTATAAAAGTCATATTATTATCATAAAAAAAAAAAAACTCTAACGACCATATATACGTTATTCAACTACCATGTGATAGAAAATTGGAATGCCTTTTTATATCTATCAATTGGTTTCAATATTTGGGTGGCTAAGAATAGTTATGGCTTTTATATATATATATATATATATATATATATATATATATATATATGTTATTGGCTTTTGGTTATGAATTGCACATGATAATGTATATATTTATTTATATAATGAAAGGCGATTGTTGGTTCCATGATTTCTACGCTTGCAATTTTATATGCTTCTATTGACTTCAATAATGTTTTAAAGTTCCATTTCAAGTTATTTGAAAAATTATTTTGCAAAAGGAAATTAATTTGAAAATGCGTAATAAAGAGAAATTATTTAATCATTGAAGTGGTTGACACTAGAGTTTTGTATTTCCAAATTATAATTATTGATTTTTGTTGTATGTTGATTCAAATTTTGTTTTTTGTGTTTGGTTATGTGTCTCAGCTAACTAACTCAATTAAATTCAAGTTCATTTAGTTAGTTAGGACATCTTTTAAATAGCTACCCGTGTGATGATTCTGAGTTAGTTTTTGTGCAAGAATGTCATTATCTAATTCAATTGATCTTTCTAATCAATTGGGTTCAGATTGAGAATCTCTGCCTATTTTCATTCTCTTCTTGTTCTTGTTGTTTTCCTGGATTGAGTTGCAGCAGGTTGCAACTCTGTTCTGTTGCATTTTCTTACTTCAAACCTCTAACAATTGGTGCGGTGAGCGTGGAGGTTCTTGATCCACTTAAGAATGGGATCAACCAAGTATGAAGTTGAAAAATTTACGGGAAAGAATGATTTTGGCCTTTGGAGAATCAAGATGCAAGCTCTCCTAGTCCAACAAGGTATGATTGATGCTCTTGCAAGTGATACAAAGGCTCAAGCAAGTATGGTTGCGGAAGAGAGGAGAATCTTGGCACAAAAGGCACATAGTGCTATCATCTTGAGTCTAGGGGATAAAGTCTTAAGGCAAGTTTCCAGGGGGGAAACTGCTGCAGTCGTATGGTCAAAGCTTGAGAGCTTGTACATGACCAAGTCCTTGGTGAAAATGCTCTATCTCAAACAATCCATATATTCTTTCAAGATGAGTGAAGATAAACCTGTGGGAGATCAGCTAGATCAATTTAACAAGTTAATTGTGGATCTTGAAAATGTGGATGTGACTATAGATGATGAAGACCAAACACTACTTCTGCTGAGTGCTTTGCCCAAGAGTTACTCACACTTCAAAGAAACCATGTTATACGGGAGAGATTCGGTTTCTATAGAAGAGGTGCAAGCAGCCTTGCATGCCAAGGAACTCAATGAAAAGAAAGATAGAAGACAACCCGAGAATGGAGATGGGTTATCGGTGAAGGGAAGCTGTCCTAGCAAGAATACCAAGAAAGACAAGAAGTTTGCTAAGAAAAAAGGGATACCCGATAGAAAGAAGGAGGCTGCAGGATCAAAACCATTCAAATGTTATTATTGTGACAAGGAAGGACACACAAGGAAGTACTGTCCTGAGAGAAAGTCTAATTCAAGCAATAAGGAAGTTGAAAGGCAACCCAGAAATGTTGCTCTTGTTCAAAATAAAGGCTATGAGACTATTGAAGCCTTAACTGTATCAAATGCTCAGTCAGACAGTGACTGAATAATGGATTCTAGTTGTTCTTGGCATATGACACCTCAGGTCTTGGTTTGAGACTTTCACTGAAACTGCTGGCTTTGTACTCTTGGGAGACAACAAGCCTTGTAAAATAAAAGGTGTTGGTTCAATGAGATTAAAACTTCATGATGGAGTAGAAAGGGTGATCATTGAAGTGAGGTACGTTCCTGAGCTGAAAAGGAACCTTATATCCCTTGGTGAATTTGATAAAAAGGGCTATGTTTTCAAAGGACAAGAAAAAGTACTCAATATTGTCAAAGGCACGAAAGTTGTGATGAGAGGGATCATGAAGAATGGGCTATACTTTGTGGATGGTGGAATATGTGTAGGCTCAGCTGCTGCAGCCACTGAAAACACAAATGCCAGGTCTGAATTGTGGCATAAGAGGCTTGCTCATGTGAGTGAAAAAGGGCTGCAAGAACTTAGCAAACAAGGCTTGTTAAGAGGGGACAAGGTGGAAAAGCTGCAGTTTTGTGAACATTGTGTTTTTTGGGAAATCTAGCTGAGAAAAATTCAGCACAGGACAACTCAAGACTAATGAGAAACTAGAATATGTACATGTTGACTTATGGGGGCCTACAAAGGCTGCATCTCACTCAGGTGCAAGGTACTTCCTAAGCATAGTTGATGATTATTCTAGGAAGCTTTGGATCTTCATCCAAAAGTCTAAAGATGAAGCTTTGGAAAACTTTAAAGAATGGAAGGCATCTATGGAGAATCTAACAGGGAAGAAAATAAAGAAGCTGAGGACAGATAATGGCCTAGAATTTTGCGCTGAAAGCTTTAACCAATTCTGCTCTTTTCATGGCATAACTAGGCACAAAACTGTGGCTGGTACACCTCAGCAAAATAGTCTTGCTGAAAGGTTCAATCGAACTATACTTGAAAGGGTGAGGTGTATGCTAATCAGTGTTGGTATTCTTAAATCCTTCTGGGCTGAAGCTGCTATGATAGTAGCATACCTTATAAATAGGTCCCCCCCAATAACACTGGATTTTAAAACACCTGAGCAAGCTTGGTCAGGTCACCCTCCCAATTTGAAACACCTGAGGGTATTTGGGTGTGTTGCTTATGCACATGTTAAGCAGGACAAGTTGGAACCAAGAGTACTCAAGTGCATTTTTTTGGGCTATCTTGCTAGAGTGAAGGGCTACAAACTATGGTGCTTAGAGAATGGTTTCAGAAAGTGCAAAGTGAACAAAGATGTCACTTTTAATGAAGCAAAGATGGGTTATGGAGCTTCCACTAGCTCAGTTGTAGCAGAAGAAGTAACTCATCCAAGGCTTGAATTTGAAATTGAACGTAACAGTAAAGATGTTGCTCTACAAGAGGAAGAATCAACAAATGAAGAAGAGGAACCAACTGACTCTAAAAAAGCTGAGTATTTGATGGCAAGGGACAGGACTAGGAGACATATTAGACCTCCTTGCAAGTATGACTATGTTGAATTAAGTGCTTTTGCATTGATTTCAGTTATAGAAGTCTTGGGGCAAGACCCTACAGATTTTAAATCAACTCTGACCAGCAAAGAAAAAATGAAATAGTTAGCAGCCATGGAAGAGGAAATGAAATCCTTGCATAAAAACAAGACATGGATGTTGGTCAAGAATCCCCCATACCACAGGATAGTAAGTTGAAAATGGCTATTCAAAAGGAAGGATGGAATTGATGGAGTTGAACCAGTTAGGTTCAAAGTTAGACTGGTGGCCTGAGGCTTTACACAGAAGGAAGGATTGGACTTCAATGAGGTTTTCTCACCAATTGTTAAGCATAGGTCTATTAGAATATTAATGTCCATAGTTGCTGATCAGGATTTGGAACTTGAGCAAATGGATGTTAAAACAACCTTCCTTTATGGAAAATTAGATGAAACAATCTTGATGCAACAACCTGAAGGATTTATTGAAAAAGGAAAGGAGGACTATGTGTGCAAGCTCAACAAGTCCTTGTATAGGTTGAAGCAATCCCCTAGACAATGGAATAAATGGTTTGATGAATTGATGGCAAAATTAGAATTCAGTAGAAACAACTATGATAGCTGTGTTTATTTCAGGTTTAGTAATTCTGAGTTTGTCATCCTCATGTTATATGTTGATGATATATTGATAGCTAGTAACAACATGGAGGAAGTTACTCGGGTAAAGGCTGAGTTGAACAAGGAATTTGAAATGAAGGACCTTGGACCTGCCAAAAGGATAATGGGAATTGACATTAAAAGGCAAAGAGGAAAGAATTTGCTACACCTATCTCAAGAGGCCTATCTCAAGAAGATGCTTAACAAATTTGGAATGACAAATTCAAAACCTGTGGTTACTCTTTATCACAACAATTCAAGTTAAGCTTGAATCAAGCTCCTAAGTATCAAGATGAGGCTGATTACATGGATAAAATCCTCTATCCTAGTGTGGTTGGGTCTCTCATGTATGCCATGGTCTGTATAAGGCCTAACATAGCTTATTCTGTCACCCTTGTAAGCAGACTTATGTCTGACCTAGGTAGAGCTCATTGGCAGGCTGTGAAGTGGATACTAAGGTATCTAAGAGGGTCAATTGGAAGGGGTTTATCCTATGGTGGAGCTAGAAGGGCAACAAATTCAGAAGTGCTAGAAGGCTATGTTGATTCAGATTATATAGGGTGTCTTGACACAAGGAAGTCCCTAACTGGCTTTGTCTTCACGCTCATGGCACTGCAGTATGTTGGAAAAAGCCAGCCTCCAAAAGGTAGTGGCCTTCTTAACCACTGAGGCAGAATACATGGCATTGACTGAAGTTGTTAAAGAAGCTATGTGGCTGGAAGGAATAGCTAGAGAATTAAAAGTGCAAGATAGTGTAATCGCAATTTTCAGTGACAGCCAAAGTGCCATTCAGCTGGCCCAAAATTCAGTCCATCATGAAAGGACAAAACACATTGACATCATGTTGCATTTCGTTAGGGAAGTGATCAACAAAGTTCAGTAAAAGTGAGGAAGGTTCACATAGATCATAATCTTGTTGATATGATCACAAAACCAATCCAAAGCACAAAGTTTTACAACTGTTTGAGTTTGCTAAGAATAAGGGAGATTAAGAGTTGTAATTGTTGTTTCTCTTTGTTTTTTTGTGGTGTGTGTTGAAATTTGAACCATGGTAGAGATTGTTGTATGTTGGTTCAAATTTTGTTTTTTGTGTTTGGTTATGTGTCTTAGCTAACTAACTTAATTAACTTCAAGTTAGTTAAGTTAGTTAGGACATCTTTTAAATAACTGTCCGTTTGATGACCTTGAGTTAGTTTTTGTACAAAAGTGTCATTATCTAATTCAATTGATCTTTCTAATCAATTGGGTTTAGATTGAGATTTATTCAATTTTCTTTCTCTCTTCCTGTTGTCATTCTTTTCTTGTTCTTGCTGTTTTTCTAGATTGAGTTGTAGCAGGTTGCAACTCTG
The DNA here is from genome assembly GCA_037954015.1 of Psophocarpus tetragonolobus. Lineage (NCBI taxonomy): Eukaryota > Viridiplantae > Streptophyta > Magnoliopsida > Fabales > Fabaceae > Psophocarpus > Psophocarpus tetragonolobus. The sequence continues at coordinate 93,811,503 of CM075688.1, forward strand.
TTTTGTTGCATTTTCATACTTCAAACCTCTAACAATTTTTATAATGACGCTATATGAAAGTTTAAGTTTGGGTTGATTGAAGTTGCTATGATCACCCAAAGGTTAACCATTGCTTATAATTAATGATATTAATTTGTTTGCATAGAGTGTGTATGTCTCCAAAGATAACATGCATGTCAAGAATGATATGATTATTGCATTGAATTATTATTTTTCACATAATTATTTATGAAAATATATTTATTTATAAATCAAAGACGAACTTAGATGCATGATTAAAGTTATATAATTTGAATCCATTAGAATTTACTCAAAGCATTAATGTATTATGTTTGAGTGTTTGTAACTATGTATAACTTGTTTGATTTGAATAACTATACAAGTATGTTCAACGACTTGAATTATGATGATTGGTCTGAAATGATCTATGTCCAACTAGATGTCAGACTCGAACCTAACATTAATAATGGATGAAATTCCTCCTATTATTATAGAGACTAGTGCAGATGATGACAAGTTTCTCTTTATGGCTTGGGAGCGGTCTAATAACTAATATTGAAGTTGATGTATTTGACTATGACGGTAAATGTTAAGTCATCCATGCCCAAAAGAAATAATGTTGGGGAGTTCATAAAATTGGTTAAAGATTATTCACCAATCATTATTGACAAGTCGATTGTGGGAATCTATCAAGTGAGCTAACAAACAAGAAGTTTGATTGGTCTCAATCAATTCATGATCTTGTGATAAAAATGTCCAATTTGGTAGCAAAGTTGAATTCTATGCAAAATGAAAGTGAGTGAGTCATTTCTAGTACAATTCATTTTAAACTCACTTCTTGCAAAACTTGGTTATTTCCAAGTGAACTATCATACTCTCAAGGAAATGGAATTTTCAAGAAAATAAGATAATGTTAATTCAAGAGGAAAAAAGATTAAAAAAAATGAAGAATCACTCGATTCATCTCATGAGTTATAATGGAACCAATAATAGTAAGAGCAAGTCAGGTAAGAAAGACAAAGGAAAGAGCCCTTTGAAGGTTAGTGAAGGGGGAGTCTATAAAGACAAGAAGTGTTACTTCTGCAAATAAAGTGATCATTTCAAGAAAGATTGTTAGAAAAAAAAGAAATGGTTTAAAAAAAAGGTATATATATATATATATATATATATATATATATATTATATGTATGTTATTTTAAATCAAATCTTTATTGAGGTACCTAACATTACCAATGGTTTGATTTTAGAGCAACTACTCATGTGTCACATATTATAAAAGGATTTTTTTTAATCTAAACCATAAGAGAAACTAAAAAGTTTCTCTACACAGGGAACATAATGAAGGTAAGGATAGAGGCCATAAGGACATACATATTAATCTTGGACACTAGGTTTCATGTAAATTTTGAAGGATGTCTCTATGTACTTGGATGTGCTAAAAATTTAGTTTTTATAGCAAAGTTGGAGCCATTAGGTTTTAGTTTCAAGATAGGAAACAATGTATTTTCTTTATTTAAAAATGTCTACTGTTATGGATTTGATACTATAATAGATGGTTTGTATTTCAATCTTGATGTAAAATTTATGGAATCCTTGTTTAATGTTGAATATGTTGTTAGTATTAAGCATAATGTGCATGCTGATAGTTATACTTATTCGTGGAATAAAAAATTGTGTCACATTTCTAAAGGAAGGATAATGAGGTTAACGATTTTTTTTCCGCCTCAATTAGATTTTAGCGATTAAGATATATGTTTGAATATTATTCAAGGAAAACAAACCAAACAAATATAAAAAAAAATCTATTGCAAGCAGTAATGGACTTCTAGGATTGATACATATTGATATTTATGAACTATTTGACGTTCCATCTTGTGGCAATGAAAAGTATTTTTTTACCTTTATTTATGACTTTTCATGTTATTGTTATTTATATCTTTTGCATGAAAAAGCTCAATCAATGAGTATCTTAAAGATGTTCGTTGATGAGGTAGATATGTAATTGACAATAAAGTGAAGATTATAAAGTCTGATATGGATGGTAAGTTTTATTGTAAATATAAGGAGAATGAACCATGTCCATGTTCATTTGCAAAATTCCTTAAAAGTAGAGACATATATGCACCATAATGAAATAGTATAGCAAAAAAACAAAATCATACTATCATGGATATGGTTAGATCTATGTTGAGTTATAGTACTACACTTTTATCTTTATGGATGCATGCATTAAGGACCACTGCATATTTTTCTTACTAGGGTTCCGAGTAAGGTAGCTCTTAAGACCCTTTATGAATTATGGATGAGAAGGAAACTCGGTTTAAGACATCTCTATGTTTGAAGTTGTCTAATAGAAATAAAGATATATAATGCTTTAATCCGATCCTATAAAAATAGGTAATTTTTTTTATTGTTCAAAGATTTTTTTTTGTTTGATTTTAGTATTTCAAGTAACAATTTAATTTTATTTTTATCTTTAAATAACAATATTAATTAAACAAATTTGACAACCAACTTCCACATGATATAGTTTTATATAAAATTTTAAGGCAAACTATTTATAATCTCTTATATTTTTCAAATAGTTTGACATTAAAAAAGTTCATAAATGATTAAAAACAAATTTCATAAAAAGCATACTAGAATATCTATTATATTAAAAAATTCCACATGATATTATATTATCAAGATTTTTAATCACATGATAAATCACTAAAAGTTTGTTTTTAAGTGTCACTTGACTTTGTTTTTTGAAAACAGCATCTAAAACCAAACCAAACAATTTATTTTTAAAGAACCGAAACAATTTTTTTCAAAAAAAATAAAATAAAAAGAACATGTTTTTTTAGAACCAAACGTTTATTTAAACATGTATTTTATTATAGGTGCTTAGAAGCAACTATTGGTGCAAATTGACATTAATTAATGTGCTTAAAAGAGAGTGCAGTTGCCCGAATTACTGGATTGATTAATTAATATATCTGGAGGAATGAGGCATTTAAAATGGAGTTAAGATGAGAGGGCCTTCATCAAAATGACCTCCGCGTATATGCATCAATAAATGCAGAGACTCTGGTCATATAAAAGAGTTTTCCCGGTAAGATTTATCAATAAATTTACTGGATTGTGATAAATAAAAGATCGTGATTTATGCATAGTATAAAATACATTATCACTTCATATTAATTAAATTCTTCTCCTAATTCTGTTTATAGCTTAGTGGGGTGGTTCTGGATGAGTAAAAAACAGAATTCGATCCCGCTATCTGCAACGCAAATACCACACCCCGTATTTCCCTAATCCCCCGCCAAAGGAAAAAATAGTACATAATTTGGTTGAAAAGCAGCTGCCGTATTTATCCAGGAAGATGGAAAACTGAAACTTGTGCAACGTTGATGAGGACTATTTCTAAATTTATATCAAGAATAGGGTAAGGCAGAATTAGCATGAAACACGGAGCAATCCAAATGAATGTTGCAAGGACAAAAGAATTCAAGTGAGTAACGAGTTCATGTATTCATCAGTTATTCCCATTCAGACCATAACCTAGTAATCACTGATACGAAACCACTAATCAATTATCATCCTAAGCAAATGGCCATACTCTAGATAGCTAATAATAATCATAAGAAAAACTAATCTTTTTAGTAAGTAGGGCAGGAAAATTACAGTAACGAAGAAGGAAATTACAGGGGTGGTGGATGGCCGGCCTAGTACAATACAATAACATCACAAAAAGAACACATTCACTAGACATCAATGTTTCATGTTTCTAGTGCCATCATACAGAGCTCGTACATACACATCGACAGCCTGATTTTTTTTTGGATCTTTTCATATTATTCATTTTTCTTGTTTTGTTTAAGCATTTTCTCAACTTCTCCACTATATGGTGCAGCATGATAAGCATACTGTTGAAGAACAGAAAATATAACCATCTCTAGACACACCAAAATATTCTGCATTGCTTCCTCAATGTGCTCCACATCTAATCGAAAATGACGAGATTGAATGACACCAATTGCAGCTAAAATGTCCAGCACCATTCCCTGCATATAGCCAAAGAGGGTTCATTATTATCATAGAAACAGCTCTAGATAATGATGCAATTATATAAAGGATAAGATAAAAATATGATTTTAATGGGTATAACTTTTAAAGTAGTTACTATAAAATTTAACAAACTTATTGTATATAGTAATTTGTAACTAAATGATAATGGAAAACTATTTTACACTTTCAATGTTTTAGTCTTCTTTAAAAGTATAGGGCTGCATAAATAATTGAAGGTCAATGTAAGAGACAAATGGATGAATCACCCATCAGTTAAGAGTATATGTAACGGGCATATCTAGAAACGAAATGACCCATCGGTGGGAAATTCTTAATAAATGTAACTGATATGATACTAAACAATGAACATCAAATCCAAAATTATTAAGCATTCACAATTTGAGGCAAAACCTAAAGACACTTAATTTCTAAGCGATATTTCAATTTTTAAACAATGCATTTTGTTTTGATTTGAAATGAGTAGCAAACAACCTCTGTCGAATTGTTTCAAAGTGTTTTATGATTTGTATTCTTTCCCAATAAATAGGCACAGTACAGGGACAAATATAGCAAGATTTTCCCATTTACGGGATTACAGCAAATAAATGTTGCTTTTCTCTAATTCCTAATTGCACATTTTATATTAGGGATACAATTATTAGTTTATTACACAGATCCGAACATGAACATGGACAGATTCCTAGGCTAATACTCAGCAGGTATTGAAGATTTATTTATGAAGTTTACTAATTAGATCCCAGGTCATCATTGTCTAAGGACAAAGCAAGTTGACTCTATCGGTGAATGGCTTTGCTTTCTCATTGGCAAGAACAAAGGTCACATACTAACAATGTAAAATAGTTTTACACAGCATCCAATGACAACACATCATGTAAGAAAAAATTGTTAAATTTTATAATAGTTATTTTAAAAGTCATACAAATTATTATTAGTTATTGAATAACAATGTAAAACTACTTTTTATACGGTAAGCACCTTACCAGTAAACTTTTAACATATATACATCTCAAACTACAAGTTCTACAACACAATAGGAACTTAAGGCGTCCAAATAATAAACTTTAGTCTGATCAAGTTTTTTACAGCAACAACAATAACAACCAAACATTTTCTCACTAGGTGAGATGATTTATATAGATCAAGGTATCAAACAACAACACCATAGTGTTTTGTTGTAGCTCATGACTACAGAAAAATCATTAACCTCTAAATCCTTCTTAATTGTTTCGTCCATAGTTTTTCTTAGTCTTCTTCTACTTAAGTTACTGTGTTACTGTCCATTTGTTCTACTCTCCTCACTGAGGCTTCTAAGGCAATGTTTGGAAAAACATCGGGTTGAACACGATCCACGCTTTTCCTAATCCACCAAGAGAGTTATTTCTCTGTTTAAAGCTTTGGATTCCTAAACCTATTTTTCCTAGTGTTCAGTCATCCAATCTAACACAACATTCTCATTTTTGCTGCATTGAGTTTATTTCTTGCTGGCTACACCAAAATAAACAAATAAGTAAAAGCATTATGAAAAAAACTTAAAAATAAACAAAGGAAAAAATGTTGAGACTTGAGAACCATTAGCTAGTCTAATTAATTTTATTGATTCTATATGTAAAGACAGGCTTTTTCTGTATACAAAGAAACCATCGTAACAGCCAGAATTGTAAGTTCAGCAAGTTTGGCTGTTCAAATTTAGTTTCTATATTTCTCTAATGGGGAGGATCTGTGGCTCTGTGCTGCTTTTTATGGCTCTAAACCTCTAACTAAGCTTATGTGATGACTATATAAAGGATAATGAGCTTACCTGCCAAAAGCAGAAGAAAACAATTCCTTTGATGCACAAGAATTTTGCTAGAGGCTTGTGTGGTGCCAGTTCTTTAGCAAACACATGGTAAAAGATCACCAGAGAATATAAGGCTAATGACACAGATATGTTGAGAATGATAGTGAATGTCCAGCTCAACCAAGTTGGATACAGCCCAAGTAGCTGTAATGTAATCATCAAAATGGAACATACTGGGCGGACAACAACAAACTGCCATGTCCAATATTTTAGAAGCTTCAAATTATGGTGGTTCAACCGAACAGTACGAGGCTGCAGAAGATCAATCAATTGTGAATATCACCCACCAACATCATATATATAAGCAAATTTCTTGCGAGTAGAACAAATTCATTCTCCCCAAAATTTTAGCACAAGTGCTGCTATACCTGAAAAAGTGTCATTGGAAAAGAGTGGTGAATTTCCCTGCCTTTAATTTCGTCGGGCACAATGTTTCGACTAATTGATATGTTCAAGTAACTATACATCAAAGCCAAGAACTTGGCAATGACTAGAGCTTCATAACATTCTTTAACCGACTCCAAAAAGGTGAAAAACTCCTTGCTTCCTTTAATATCCAACAAGCCCACAAAGGAGACTGCTGCATAGAGGGGAGCCATAAAGATGATAATGATAATAGCCTTTTGCTCTTTGGGATTCTTCCAATAGAAGAGATGCTGAGACAGTAACTGCGTCGTGAAATGCAAAGAAAGCATAACACAAAACGAGGATCCCAGCACAGTAATCTGTGCAGGACTGAGTGTACTTAGATCTATCATTTTGATGAAAGACTAACAATATCAGAATCTGCAAGAGAGGGATCAAATCAAACGAAAAGAAATTAGAGCATGAAACAATACCCTAAGAAAGAACACTAAAATTAATACAATACTATCGTCCCCATAGTTGAATTAAAGTCATTCTAATTTCGCCACTAGGACCAAAATACGTTTGTTTTCTTCTCAAAACTCAGATAAACAAGAACAAATTTTACAATAAAAGAACGGAAAGGAGCTGAAAAGGGAGAGCGGGAAACTCACCTTAATCCAAGGGATTCAACAGCTTCTTTCAATTCAATGGCAACGGAATCGACGAAGGGAAGGGTTTCGTTTATGATTGTATAATAAGTGATAATTGAGACACGTGGCACCAAAATCTTGCTACCGTGCTAGTATTGTTTATTGTCTCAGGTCAGTAATGGTGTGCCCTGCCTTATTAGGGGAATTGGTCAACGGAGATTATGGAATTGGAATAAAGATAAAGTCAAATTTTATGCTACATTCACAAAAGTTTGTTGTTCAGTAATCAGTACCAAAACTTAGAACGTCTCAAGAATAAAATATAAGGTGATGATATTTCATACCATCAAAATTTATTTCATTTTATGTCAGAGAGGATGAAATAAAATTTTAACATGTCCAAACAATAAAATAGAAGTTTTATTTTCTCAGTTCTCATAACAATCAAAAAGTTATTCAATAGTTTGGCCGTAGTGGAAACTGGTGCGGAATGGAGTTTGTTAGAATTAATGCCCAGAAATATGAAAACATGCTTATCCAAACACACTGTAATGTAAGACCCTTTTGTAAAAACTATGAGTCTTCCAAATGAAGTTCTAATCCGGCCAGATTTTATGATTGTGAAGTGAAGTGTATGTAATCACTTTGAATAACATGTTTCCTTTCTATTATGCCTACCAGATGCATTTAGCAATTTGTTGTGTGCAACATGCAGACTGAAATGAGTTTAAGAAGGATTTAGTGTAACTTAAAGTGGATGAAAATACTGGTTATGCACATTGCGTGCAATGTTGGATAGCAACTATACAATAAAACAAATTATAGGCCTATTTGTATTTAGGTGTTTCAGACACACATTGCACTTTCTTATACAGTAAACAACCTGGAGTCTCATTGAGTAAACTATCATTCATATTGAGGAGAACTTTTCTGCAAACATGCATTATGACACGTGCAGAGGTTTTACCTTCGGTGTAGGCTTACGATATCCGAATGAATTTATGTCATATGCATCAAAATGAAATTAGTACTATACATGGTAAAAGCATGCAACAAACTTCCTATGCAATTCAAATACTATTAAGCGCTAAACTTTTTCTTGGGTGCAAACAGGCTCTTGGTTTCTCTTTTAATTATCGACATATTCTTTAAAAAAAACAAATTATTTGAAAAAATAATCCTAACCCGTCGAAAAATAATTTCAGTCAATGTCAATAAAAGAAATTTTAACCAATATCAAATAAAAAATATCATCACATAAGTTTGAAAAAATTTAAATTTTTATTTTTTTAACAAATTTAAAATTCTACAATTTTAATTAATTAATGTTCTTTAATAAATAACTAAAATTTGAAATTATTTTAAAATTCTATCTCAAAACAATATATTTCATTACAAAACATTTGAAAAATAAAATAAATTTTCCTATTAAAATTCTCCATCAAAATACGCTCCTAGTTTTTATATTATAAAGCCTAAATTAAAAGTATAACTTAATTTTTTTTATAAAGCCTAATCTTATATATTTTCGTAAGATAATAATTTTTTTCACAAATTTATCATTAATTAAAACAATTTCTTTTAGTTAAATAATTAATAAAGTATATTAATTTTTTCTTGATATGCAAAGATTTCGAAATATTGTATCTTTTGTCCATTCTTGTACATAATTATCTCTTTTACATAAAAGGAAAACAAAATTCGATAATATTTTTTAAATTCTGAATTTTCTTTAAAAGTATAGTTTTAAAAAAACATAATAGTTTAAGACATTTAATATTCTCAAAATTAACAAATTCTCAAATCCTAATAAATTAGTTAATTAAGTTTTATATTAAAGACGAGGAAGTATTATCTCTCCACTTGTTTTTTTATTTTATTTTTTCTATTTCTCTTGGAGCTCAAATGATGAGGCCAGCGAATAATATTATTCACATCACTTTACATAACATAATTGTAACATTTATTTTATCACACATCTCTCTCTGTTACTTACTATTTCTCTCTTGTAAAAATTATTTTGATTTGTACACAAACTAGATTGAAAAACAGAAACAAACTAGATTGAAAATCTTTAGTAGTCTTCTAATTCCTATATATTGTAATCAAGTGATGTTATATTTGTGCTCCTTTCAGGGTATGATATCACTATTACAATACAACAGAAACTTTCGTGTCTGATTAGTGCCACAGATTCTTAATTTCTTATATTTAAAAACCAACTAACGTGTTACTTGGAAAGTAAAATAGGGGTAGACACTCATTTTATTCTTTGAAGGGTACAAGCTGACACTAAGTAATTTTCAATCAAACTAATTTCCTAATAATTATGTTATTAAGTTTGTGCTTAAAGTAATTTAGATAACGGTTTTAAAACACTATCTAAATCAACTTAGGAACCACCTCCCACATCATCATAAACACAATCAGCAGAAACCAATTTGGTTGAAAATTTCTTTGAGATATAAGTGCTAACAAATGTAACTTTCAGGGATCAACATAGTAATTTACTCGTTAAAATATTAATTTTTTCCAAGAAACAGTTCATTGCAATAGCCACAAAGAGAAGCAAAGGAGTTTCTTTTAACAAGTCATTACTTATATCATATAAATAGTCATATTCGGAGTGATTGTTGAACCTTGCCATATCAATATTCAATTCCTTTAGCTGTAATGTTAAAACGCAACCTTATTAGAAACTTAAAAAGAAAGAAGTCCAATCACAAAGGATCTAAAAGTATATCACTGATAGCTTCAGTGTTTAGGAAAATGTTCATGGCACTAGCAATATCTTTCCAATATGCTGGCTGCTTTCCATAAGCCGGTGAGCCTCCGCTGCCTCAGAAAGAGGGAAAGATTTGTAGACTACAGGCTTAACCTTTCCTTCTGCAATTGCAGGCCAAACATTCTTCTCCACTTCATTAACAATCACGGCTTTGTTTTCAAGACTTCTATTCCGTAAGCCAGCCGCTGCACAGCATCCACCATATGACATTCAAAATATGTTCAACTAAGTTAGATCCTACCAAACACCATAAAAAAGAGTCCACATTCCAATAATGAAAAAGTTTGCTGTCTTAAGCATAAGTTTGGGCTAGCATTGGAGAAAGGCTAATGTATGTTCATGAAAAAAACTCCTTTGTTATTTTGTATTGAACGTATTTTCAGGGGTAAGCTACACAGCTTAATGCTTCCTCATACAAAAATCATTTTCAAGATCAAAATAAGTAGAAATTCAGAAGGGGATCCCTACTATTGCAGCAGGTAAGTCTGGAAGGAAAGTAACCATAGTGATATAAACAAGTCAAGAATTAAACACTTTAACAAGCTCCTACACAGAAATGCAGAAAAATACACAGGTAAGAATGTGTGAAAAAACACAAATAAAATTTGTAAGAACTAAAAAAGTTAACACTACTTTCAATTTTCTCATTATTCTCCTCTCTACTCAAAATTTTGAAGTTCATAAACTACTTTATATATTTATAGTTATTCACATAAGTGACTGACTTTTTAAGAGATGGCACCGTGTTTATGCTTGTAGAGACAGATGTTTACATGTAGAAACTGAATTTGAGCAAGAGTGTATATTGATGAAGGGTATAATCTACAGTTATGTGGTTGGTAAAGTTCACATGTGGAGAGAAAAGAAAAGAGAGGTCATAGTTTTGAATCTGTCTACTAACAAAACTAATACTATAACAATTAATATTTGTCTATCCTAAACAAAAAATAAAGGATATAATCCAAAATTAGCAATACCTTGTACTGTAAGGCGCTTAGCAAGTAACGGCCGAAGATCTACTTGTGCAGTAGTCCCACCTTGAAAGCCAATAATAAAAAGCCTTCCATCAAAATTCAAGCTATCAAGATTTCTTTGATAGTAAGATGCTCCCATACAATCAAGAATAACATCAACACCTGCCACTCCACATAAATTGCAGCGTTACATCGTGATATTCTATAACACCAATGAAAACACACACAAAGATAAGGGGTAGTATATAGATTATGTACAAAGGAATGCATGAAAAATATATCCTGTGACCTAGAGATCTAATACCTTGCCCACCAGTTTCTTCCTTTACCCTTGCAACGAAGTCTTGAGTTTTGTAATTGATACCCACATCAGCCCCAATAGTCTTGCAAAAAGCCAGCTTCTCCTCAGTTCCTGTGAAGCAATAACAAGAATAAAATTTCAGAAAACATGCTTGGATTTACAATAAACCATGTGGATTTGAAAAAACAACAGGTTAAGTAAACAAGGTAGCAAATAGGGAATGTTGAGTTGTCCAGATTTAAAAAGGGAGGAAGAAAAGAATAGAACCAGCAGTAACAAACACCCGAGATCCTCGATACTTGGCCATCTGAATGGCAAATGTACCAATACCACTAGAACCACCATGAATGAGCAAGGTTTCCCCTTGAGATAAGCGACTCATGATGAAAATAGTAGACCAGACAGTGCACGCGACCTCAGGAAAAGTAGCAGCATGGGTGAGAGAAATGGCGGGCGGAACAGGAAGAACTTGGCCCACCGGAACGGCAACTTTCTCAGCATATCCGCCGCCGCAGAGAAGAGCACACACCTGGGATTATGATATGAGTGACAACAGAGACAGTGAAATGAGGTGAGTGAAAGAGTTACCTGATCGCCGATATTCCACCTGGAAACATTTTTACCGACGGAGAGGACAGTGCCAGAACATTCGAGGCCAGGATAAGGGCTGGCACCCTTAGGTGGAGGGTAGGAGCCTTTCCTCTGGAGGGTATCGGCACGGTTAAGGGCAGTGGCGTGGACTCGGATGAGAACCTCGTCGTCTCCGACTTGGGGATCCTCCACTTCTTGAAGCTGAAGCACTTCTGGACCCCCCGGACTCGTGATCACTATCGCCTTCATCTTCTTCCTTCCACACCAAACCTTTTATCCCTCCCAAACACTATCACTCTCCTCTTTCTTCCTTTCCCCCTTCTTCCTTCTTCTACTTCTACTTCTACTCCTGCTTCTGCTTACAAAATATCCTCTCCACAATAATTTGTTTAAAAAATTAGAATATGGTTCCACCATTAAACTTTGTAAAAAATAAAGGAAAAATATTGGATCTTAAGACCATAGAAATGCTCGCAAAATTACTTGAAATATTAATGGTTACTATTTCAGCAATTTTACATTTTAGTTGAGTACCTTCACAAGAACCACGCAACCCGGAAAAAAAATTATAAATTATGAGTTTCTTCTTGGAATTATTTGTATTTTTTTTCTTTTGAAGTAAAATTAACTATGAGTTGTTTATTAATTACTTGAGATTGTGGAACATCAAATATTTCTTTAAATATAATAAACAATTTATAATATATTACAGAAATTCACAATAGACATGACAATTTTGAAAAAGATCATTTTGTATTATAAAAGTTTAATGACACTTAATTTAGAATCACATGTAAAACTTTGGTTTAGTTATTACTATTATTATAATTATGGTTTTAATAATTATATGATTAATACATTCAATTTTTATTTATATAATTGTGATTCTAATAATTTTTATTTGATTAATACATGTATAAGAAGGTGCATAACAACCATTTACTATGTATAAGAATCTTTAAGAAAAAGTCTTTTAAAACATTTGATACAAGAGCATGTTCTATACAAAAACAAATTCAAATTTATAAAATAACATGTTTTGTTGTACAAACACGAATTAAAGATATTTTTTATAAAACTATTCCAAATAAAATCAATTTTAGTAAAGATAGTCATTATAATAGAAAGTTGTAAGAAAAACTATTTTATAGTAGTTCACTATTAACTAAGTTACGTTTCTGTCTCTTCTAAATACTTCTTGGAAGTCATTATAACAAGTATTCTTATTGTCACTTTTGACTTATAACAAGTATTCTAACTCTTTCTGATTTTACTCTTAAACTTTTCATGAGTTTAAGATCGAATACACAAAGTCACTCCTAACATATATAAATATTCTTTAAACACTAGGTCACTCTTGTCTTACATAAGTATTTTTTAAGCACTAAGTCAGTTCTAGCTTACAACCCGAAAGTTATAGAGAATAAACTCTCAAAGAGAGGATGGATACATTTTCACTCTACAAAAGGGATAACTTCACTACTTGAAAGATAAACAATTAATACCCACAAAATGTTGTAATATAAGATCCTCTAACCATTAAAGCTAAATGATTAATATAAAATCATGAGAAGACTTTAGATAATCTAGCCATTTTTTTGTTGTTCTTTTCTTTTTCTACTTTAAACCTTCAACTATTTTATTTATAGGCTTCTTCAAATATAATCGTTGTGACTTAAAAAGCTTGTGCGTCTTATGCCTTCTAAACTAGCATTAAATGTTTTTCACCAACTAGTAACTTTTGATATGATATAACATACTGCTTATCTACTTTTGTGGCAAGTTGGATTTTTAAGTAGTTTTATTGAAGTAAATAATCTAGAAAAGTTGTTCAATCACTCTAAATGAAATTAATAGACGTCTCTTTATGCACGACTCATATCTTTTTAACTCAACTTGAACTTTTCAAATTTTCCTGTTAGAAGTTATCTTTTCAAAGATAAATGAGAGACTTCTTAAAGGAAAATAGATATATTAAAATATAATCAGAGATAATCCTAAGTGTTTTTCAATACATGATTATGTTCGTATGCGTTATGCTTATGCCTCTGAGTTGCATCTTCACATTTTTGTGTTGATTCTATATTTATGACTTACTCTTCATGTGTTGCATCTTATTCTATGTGAGTTGTATCTTTTACTTCATGTTCTTCATCTTCATTCTTCAAACATTGTGTCTTCTTTTTCATATCTTGCATCTCTTGTTAATGCATTTTTTCTTCTTCTATAAGTTTTGTCTTCTTTTCATACATTGTGTCTACTCTTTATATATTGTGTTTGCAAGTTTCATCTCCATCTTCACAAAATACATATGCAACTTACACTTTGAGATGTGTCTTTTACTTCATGTTCTTCATCTTCATTCTTCAAACATTGTGTCTTCTTTTTCATATCTTGCATCTCTTGTTAATGCATTTTGTCTTCTTCTATAAGTTTTGTCTTCTTTTCATACATTGTGTCTACTCTTTATATATTGTGTTTGCAAGTTTCATCTCCATCTTCACAAAATACATATGCAACTTACACTTTGAGATGTGTCATATTGCATCTATGATTGACTCTTAGAAGGTTGTGTTTGTCTCTTTATGCATTGCATCTGCATTTTCACTCTTGATAAGTTGCGTCTGAACTGTGTGGCTGCATTTGCATCTTGCGAGGAATATCAATATCTACTACTTTGCTTCTTATAACTAACAAAGTCTTCCTTGTATGTTTTATACCTTGTAATCCTTGTAGAATATATGTTTAATATTTATATACATCTCTTAAAGATAAACATTATATAATAAAACTTAATCTTATTTGTTATCATTAAATTCAATAAGGTATACATGAGATTGTATAGTCATACAAACCTTCCAAACCTAACCATTTTCCATCTTTTATAATGAGGAATACATTACGTTAATATTTATATACATCTCTTAAAGATAAACATTATATAATAAAACTTAATCTTATTTGTTATCATTAAATTCAATAAGGTATACATGAGATTGTATAGTCATACAAACCTTCCAAACCTAACCATTTTCCATCTTTTATAATGAGGAATACATTACGTTGATAAAAAAATAAAGATGTAACCATTTTCCATCTTTTATAATGAGGAATACATTAAAGTTGATACAAAAATAAAGATGTATCAGAAAGTAAACCAAAACATATATAATGAGTCTGACGAGATGATAGAATCACTTCAAAAAAATTAGTGAGATGAATATAAAGAGATGATAGAATCACTTAAAAAAAATACCAATTCTAATTTAAAATATTGCATAGTCAAACTCATAACAAATTAGAATTATAATATGATATCAATAACCAAGTAATCAATAGAGAACAAAAAAAAAAAGAGATTACTCAATAAATAAAAGGTAAAAACATTGTAATCTTAACTCATTAAATTCTAAAACTCATTATTCTCTTCTCGGGAGCATACTACTCTTGAATCTAAATCATCTACATATTAAATTTTTGTTTCTCTTAATTGTTCTTGTATCTCCTGATTTAAATTATTTGAAAAATTATTTGAAAACCACATCTAGGTTGGATACAAGAATTGTCTACAAACCGGGTATGTTGAAAGTAGTTTTTTTAAGAATATACAAGAATTGTCTACAAAACCAGGTTTGATGAAAGTAGTTTTTATGAGAATAAGTAAATTTGTTACAAAAAAAACTTTACTCTGCATGAATATGCTTATGCTTAACACAAATATTCTTTCAGCGTTATTCCAAACAAGACAGATTAAAAACTAAGATACTGCATATTTTATTAAAAAATATTCGATCTTAATTTTAAACAAAATAAAGCTGAAACCAACAGATGCGATAGCTTCCCATATGTTACCATTTATAGCACAAAACATTTTTTTATGAAGAGTGATTGTAACAACAGATTGGTTTTAAAGAATTACACAGCCTCCAATAAGAAATATGTTGTAACAAAAACAAAGAATTAAATCATCGTGAACCAATCTGGACTTACTTCTTTTGAAATCAAACAACATGGAACAATGCCTCAACGTTTAACAAGAACATTGAATAATGGGCATCATATCAACTATATTGGGAAATCAGAAATTAAAAAACCTTTAGCTGAAATGAACTAAAAGATCCAGTCCACAGCATTGGATCAAGCAAGACGTCCTTAATCAGACATATAAACAAATTCATGATTCAATATTAACAAAAAAGCACGTTAGAGGTATGAGAAAAGGGAGGAAAATGTTAACCGACATAAAAAGAAGGTCTTTTCCGATCATGAGTTTGATAGCATTCACAAATAAACAATTGTTTTCTATAAACAAAAAGAACACTTTCCGACGCACAAATAAGTGAGAGCAAGTAAGCATGAAGCATAACAGGGTTAGAGCACCTGCTATATGAGGCAGGGATAAGTGTAAAATTGTTAATATCAGGAGGAGAAGGGAGAAGGGAGAAGGGAGAAGGGAGAAGGGAGCAGGGAGATAGGAATATTAAGAATGAAAAGAGGAATGAGTAATGGATATAATATTAAAAAGCATAGAAAGGAAAAGGGTAGATAAAAGAGGTATGAATGAAAAGGAAAAGAGACTAGTCAACAGATTGCATGATGTCTTGGGGGGCGAACTTGGTGGCCTTCTCCTTGTCGGAGGAGGCGCGACCCTTGGCCTTCCGGTCAAGAATGGCCTTGCGATCCTTGTCCAATTTGAGCTTTGTCACGAGCACCTTCGAGGGGTGGATGCCCACATTCACTGTCGACCCATTTACCTTCTCACGCGTAATCCTCTCGATGTGGATCACCCACTTACGACGGTACACCTGCGTTACCTTCCCCTCTCGTCCCTTGTATGTTCCACGCACCACCTGCACCTCGTCCTCCTTCCTCACCGGTATCGACCTCACGTTGTACTTTGACCGTAGCTCCACTGACAGAGGGGCGCTCATCAACACCCTCCGTACACTCGACGCCGCCGTTAAGTGCGCCTTCCGGCTCTTGCGCCGGCTGCTCGACACTCTAGGGTTCAACTTCATCTTCTCTCCTTCCCGCTCCTTCCTACTCTCTCTCTCTCTCCAATTTATTCATTTCTCCCACCCTCACCCTAGGGTTTTCCTTTCCTTATGGGCCTATTTTACTACCACTCCCCTTTCTAAGCCCAATTCTTATTTTCACTTCTTTCATTCATACAATTATACTCATCTTCTCAGACTTGCTTCTATTTTCACAAGTATCATTCGCTCTCATCGGTTATATATGATAGGAATATTACTCGATATGTTGAATCAATTAGTATGGATATAGATAAATTCACCTCAAACTCAAACCCGTCCGGTTATAATTTTAATAATTATATAATAAGTTTAAATTTATATATTTAATAAAAAGTTTTAATTTTTAAACTTTAATTTATAATTTTTTGTTATTAATTATTATTTATATAATTCTTAAATTAAAATATAATTAATAACTTAATATATATAATTTATTTAATAATAAATAAGTAAATTTAAATTATAAAAAAAATAATATAACAAGTATTAGTGAGTATACTCAAACTCAAAAATACCCGAAAAAGATGAGGATGTGAATTACAATTTTATATTCCTCTTTTTATATTTGAATCCAAACTTGTCCCGTATTATGCAAGAACAGGAACGGAGAGAATTAAACTCGCATTAGTCCCGGTTGTCCTCCTACTCATTTCACATTTTTACATTTTATTTTAATGAATTTGTCCCCAAAAAAATAATCATGTCATATGTTCACATCGTATCTTTCAAGGGATGCCGGTATAATTTGTGTCTTATTAAAAATTTTAAATTATATGTTTTGTTATTAGAAAAAAGTAATTATTGATTTTTTCAGTAAAAATTTTAATGAAGGTAATTATGGGGATAATGTTGGTATAAAAGATTAGAAGGAAAGCGAGGGTGGAAATTGCAATCGGCGTTATAAAATTGTTATATATATATATTGCAAGATTGGGTTGAAACTCTAAGCCGCAAATGTATTTAGCCCCCAAAGTGTGATCCTTGAAAGAAACTATTCATTTGTTCAAGATGATGAGAACATGATTGGGATACTTTTGCAAGTAAAGGTAAATTGAAACATCAACCAGTGTCTGTTCTTTCTCTGCCTCAAGCAGCTATTTTCTCTCCTTCTCTGAGCTTGATGCAGCTGCAACTAAACTTCAAAAAGTCTACGAGAGTTACCTAACTCGAAGAAATCTTGCAAATTGTGCAATGGTATCAAGCGCGCAAAGGGTGAGAAGAGAATGCTCGTAAGGCTTCATGAAAACAGCTGCAGCTATTTATTATTGCATGCACATTTAAAAGTTTCATAAATGACAACTAACAACTTACCATCAAAATAAAACATATTTAACCACGGATAAATTGGTGTGTGATAAGAGATTAATTCTAAAGAATTGTTTATTACTTTTTAGACAGATTAGTTCCATATTTTGTTGTCATAACTTTTGGACAAATTATTCAATTAGTCCTCAATTATTTCAAATTTTCAAATGAATTCATAAACTAAAAAAATTTAATCCTTCGTTATGTAATTTCTTTTTAATTGAATCTCTAAAATTTTAAGATTTTTATAAATTGTTATTTTCTAACGATTTCAAATCTCAAAAACAATTTTTTTTACTATAAAATTTAGAAATCCAATTAAAAAGTTTCCCATAATTTAGGCACCAAATAATTAATTTAACCTAATTTTTACTATTACACATGGTCAACTGATTCAATTAAATGATTGGGCATGTTTTGTTAAGTATTTGAATTTCTCGTCAAAATTACTAGATATGTTTCACTATAAAACTAGCCAATGAGTGTGTAGTCTATACCTTAGATTCTTTTTTGTTACCCTTCTTTCAATTTTGTAAAGTTAGTAGGAAAGGCTAGTTAGCCTATCTCGAGTAGAATTCCTTAGTCCTAGTAGAAAAAACAATTTATTAGCAAAGAAAAAAAATTATGTTGAAAGAAATTTAGGTGAAAATGCTTGTTTCTTTGATTCTAGATGAACTTTCTATATAAGAATGTGTTGCATTAAAATGTATCATTTTTTAAGAATGATAAAGTGATCTAATGATTAAAAGATAAAAAAAAAGGAAAAATAGTTGTGAATTCAAAAAATATTAATAATTTAAAAAAGAAAACTGCTTTCAATTTGATTCTTTATAACCTCTCATATTTTTATTTATATATATATATATATATATATATATATATATATATATATATATATATATTACGATGAAGTTTGATAATTTTATCATATAAAGTTTCATAATTTTACCGATTAATAATAAGCTTGTTATACAAATGAAGTTGTTTACAACATTCATTTAAAGAAATGAACTATAGTGGCCGCAACACTCAACAATAATTTTGGCCGCAACTGCTTAACTGTTAAAGATATTGCTAATGCTTGCTTGTACGTAAGTGGTTAACAGGGTAGCATAAGCAAAGAACTATAGGTCGTCAAAAGCCATTGTATATACCGCCCCATCTTGCTTGTAATTGAACTCCATGCTTGATGCTTTTAGAATAGATATCTAATCTTGCACTCAATTACAAACCATTTACCTGTTCTTCCACGCTAATCTTATTAATGTCTATATATCTGTAATGTGCTATCTGAAGAAAATAAAATATGTAAAGTCATTAGAAAAGAAAATTTAGTGAATAGATGGATAGACTTAGAGGTTTGTGGATGCCTCTTCTCCTGTTCTTTAGTTCAGCTTTCATGGGAGCACCTGGTGGCCTTGCCTGGAGCAAAGAGGGTCATGTCATGACATGCCAAATTGCGCAGGTAAAATTCAATCCATGCAGTGCACCCCACTTGGACAACACAACTTAATACATATCATAAGAAAAAGGGATACTAATTTATTAGTGGATGGGAATCTTAATTATTGAATTGACATTTGGTGTGTGATAAATAGGCACTTTTAGAGCCTGAAGCATCAGAAGCCGTGTACCATTTGTTACCTGCCTATGTGAAAGGTAACTTATCAGCCCTGTGCATATGGCCTGACCAAATTAGACACTGGTACAAATATAGGTGGACCAGTCCCCTTCATTTCATTGACACTCCGGATAATGCTTGTTCTTTTCAGTATTCAAGTAAGCACTACTAATTAGTAATTAATCTTCTCGTGCCTCTCCTTAAACCTTTTAATATATATTAGCGCTACAATTTGTTGCTGTTTCTTATCACAGGGGACTGCCATGATCCCCATGGCCTCGAGGATATGTGCGTTGCAGGTGCTGTCAAAAATTTCACTTCACAACTCATGCATTACAAAGAGGGTACATCTGATCGCAGATGTAAGGACTCCTGTTTAATGTTTTCAAATTTCAATGTTATCCTTAATAGTTTTGGTTTGGTTCAATGCCTTTGGCTTCTGATCTTTTACAGATAATATGACTGAGGCGTTATTATTCTTGTCACACTTCATGGGAGATATACATCAGGTGTGTGAGCGAACCTTTTTAAAGCCCTTAATTCTAAAGCTTTTTACCAATCACTTTGACTATAATTTTTGGGGACTTGTCTTTTAGCCAATGCATGTTGGATTCACCACCGACGAAGGAGGAAACACAATAGACCTACGCTGGTTCAGGCACAAATCTAATCTGCACCATGTAAGCTTCAACTTCATATGCATTTAGTATTCACAGATTACTTCTTCAGATGACAACGATTAATTTTGTTGTGAATCATTAGGTGTGGGACAGAGAAATTATTCTCACTGCACTAGCAGACTATTATGATAAGGATGTGAGCCTCCTTCTCCAAGACTTAGAGAGGAACTACACCGATGTAAAACTAATTTGTCTGTCACCCTTCCCAGCTTTTATTAATTATTTCACATAAAAGCATTTGTGTCTTGTATATAGGGGATCTGGGCAGATGACGTTTCATCTTGGAAACATTGTAATGATATCTCTCAATGTGTAAATAAGTGAGCTATCCCTCTCTTCTTCCACCTCCTTCAGTTCCCACTATTTCTTTTCCTTTGGCTGTTAATCTTCACATTTGGTTGGAATCATGTAGCTGGGCCAAAGAGAGCATACAAATAGCTTGCAAATGGGGTTACGAAGGAGTTGAACCTGGAACAACTCTGGCAGGTAACCAAATTCACACCAACCAGTTATTTAAGGACATAGACATAGTCACAGAACTAATCAAATTGTGGTTTAGATGCTAGAGAAGTAATTCATGAAACTGCACCAACATTGATTATTTTGAGGTTTTTGCATATCAGCAAGAGCTGAGTAGCGTCATTAGAAGATAGAGGATTTTATAGTGAGTAGTGACTTTAATCTGTGCATATGATGCTTTTGTAGATGATTACTTCGACTCAAGGATGCCATTTGTCATGAAACGAATTGCTCAAGGAGGAATTCGATTAGCCATGATTCTTAACAAGGTGTTTGCTGACACTGAAGAAGTATTTGCAACAGCAACTTAGGCACACAGAGTGACAAATTCATCAATACAGTTGTTTCAAATTTGTTAATGAGCACATGATCTAACTTCATTATTCTCAATTGTTAGTCATTAGTCCATTACGTTTCTGATTACGTCTTGCCTTTGTTGCAAGTGATTTCAGCATGAATTCCCCAAAGCTAACGAAATGAATCAAGAAAGAATAGAATTATTGATAAGCATAGGAATCACCAAAACTGTGATGAGTTTTTTTACTCTAGACTTATTCTATTTTTCTTTCTATTTTAGACTGTTGGCTACAAGAGACTCCTTCAATTAAGTCGTGCTTAAGCAATGCTCGGTAGGAGGTGTCAAAACTCAAATTGAATAGGGACAAAAATAAGATATTCCATCACCTAAAATATCCAAATAAAATCAATAAATATTTAAGTTCAGGCTAAAAATCCTCCCTCTCACATTCGTATTTCATTCTTTTTCTCTTCCATTAATAAATATCACGTCATTCAATGAATTTATTAATTAGTTAGCACACAAAATAAGACACAAATACAAAATGTTCATCTCTAAGATACCTATATGATAAAACTAAATTTTAATACCGTGTTTATTTTTGTTTTTTTTTTGTGTGTGAAAATAAATGCTCCACACGGATGTGGTAAAAAAAATACTATCTCCTTTTTTTTTAATAATAATCAATATTTTTGTCTTTGTTTTTTTTATAGGAAATCATTTTGTATTAATTTTTTTACTAAATTAATATTATTAAAATTATTATTAATTATAAAATTTTACACATATTAAAATTTATAATGATTTATTTTTCCTTTAAATAATAGTGATATAATACCTTAAAAAAATATAATAAATATATTGCTTATACTTTGTAACTCTATTTTCTCAAATTTAGACATTTAGTCCCCTGTTTTTAAATCATGATATTGTGTTCCCTAATTTAAAAATTGTTAATTTCTATCCAACTGTTTAATATAAATTAACATTGACTAATAAATGATAAATTTTGATTGACATGTGACAGTAATCTAGAGCATTATAATGTGATTCTTAATTATACGAATCATTATTGACAAGTGGTTAGGAGGCATGTTCTGTGAATTACATATGATGATTCTCATAACATACGTAAACAAATCCACCAAGATTGAAGAGAATTTTGAACACCTCTAACAATCAAACGATCAGATTTTGAAACAAGATCTTGCATTTGTTGAAGTATAGACAAATCAAACATCCATAGTCCTAGATGAGATATGGTTACACTTCTTATCAAAATATATAACGGAAAAACACAACTTATACATATACATATGGAGGACCAAAAAGATCATTCCAACCACAACATTAATTCCTCTTGCTATTCCAAAAACATATATACATGTATTCCTTCCCATTATAAAGTAGTTGTCATCAAAGTTCCAAAATTGAGTACAATAAAAAATAACAAAGTCATAAACTAGAAAGGTCAACTTTTTGCTGTAAATAAACTTTGCATGCAATAATATAAGGAATCCATAAAATCTTAGAAAATTCCTTATATTTTCTATCTGCCAATTATGAGTTTCCATTAGTAATAGAAAGCAAGATATCTTTATCTGAAGTTGGATTGTTCATCTCTTGTTCATATTCTAAAATCCTTGTTGTCCTCATGTGTCTACTTTGCCCCCAAAGTTAGAATCATATGAAATAGATGAGAAAAGCTAATACTCCATGTCCACCCAAACGTACATAGTATTCCACAATGTTAAAGTTATAATGGATGCTTTTAATGATAAAAAGCTTATTATGAACCCAGATATGGCATGACCAAGAAGCTTTCAATTTAGATCAATGCATTTTGTTACTGAATTCATCTTTGTAAGCATTTCTAGGGGTTGGCCTTTTGATATAACTAACAACCATTCTTTTTAAATCAAGATTGTTCCAGCAAGAGTTGAGATTGCCAATGTCGCCACAAACATTGACTATCAAGAGCAACAATATAAAAGTAGAGAAATTTGTAAACTTTAAAGATGAGTGGACTAGTAAGACAACTATAAAGCACCTAGTAATAACAAAGGGAAGATTTTGTTCGACTAACCACAATTACAAAACCTTCACACTAAACAACTTATCAACCCTTCTTCCAATTATGCAACCAAACACAACAGAGGTATATTCAACAACAATATATATTGCTACATATAATAAGGATTCTGACCAAATATTAATCATCTATAAACAACAGAGAATCCCAACATTCTTGCACCCCATCTCGCTAAGAAGTGGCCAATGTACAAATAAGTTAATAGGGGAAATGACTTTTCTTCTTGTTTGGTGAATGGAGGCACGTACATTTTCACACTTTCTTCCATTTTAGATTTTTATCCTCCTTTTGATCATTACCATCAAAATTTCTATCTTAATCAACTTGTGAAAGGCTTAACTTAACTCCTTCAAGCATATAATACCGACCACTAATAGTAAGAGAATGCAACATTCTGTATTTATCTTTCACCCAACACCTAGCTTTAAATTTTGCATCATCAACTGCTTTCTACACACAAGTTATTGCATTTTTAAAGATCACAATATTTCTTTGCAATAAACCATCCACAAAACTATGAACCAAAAAACCAACAAAGCTAATTGTAATTTTTCAACCTTTAACCAACCCCATCAATTTTCAAAAATGGGACTCACATTTATCAAGTAAAGAACTTATGAAATTACACCATTTCTAGATACATTGTCATAATTCATACATAAATGAGTAGCTAAATGCAAGTTGTTGGAGGATTTTATCACCAAAGAACACAAAGGGCAGGGAAAGTTAGATTCATTATTAAGAATTTTTCTCTTCCTTAATTGGTCCTCAGTTTGGATTCCATTATACAGTACCCTCCAAATAAAAATAAGAACCTTGGAATATACGCTTCCTATAAGTTTCTTGAGAAAAACAAACCCAACAGTGTTTAAGTTGTTGTTTAGTATTAAATAAGACTCCTTGATAGAATAAGAATCACTACCTTTCCTAGTCCATATGCCATTATTGTTTAGAATAGGCTTAAATCGAGAAATTTCTAGTTTAAACTGTTGCAATAGTTTTTCCTCCCATGCCAAAAGTGTCATTTGCCATGATACCCTCTAATGACAAGTTAGGCCCTCTCATACTCTCATTCTAAATTAGTAGCATATATGTGCATAATCAAATAATGAAGTATACTATAGTGATTCAATAAGGACCTCTCAATAGAATAATCATCCTTCTAGAATTCAAAAGGCTTTCCATCACCTAATAAGTAAGACACATGCCTAAAAAACCAATTTGGATGTGGTTGATTTTCTATCATAGCTAACACATCACCCCACCATTGTGATAATTTTCATCCCTTCTTAGCTTGAAATGACAACTTTAGACTTTTGTACTTAGACTTTAGTAACTTTACCCAAACAACATTATGATCACATAGTGATGCAATCCCGTCTTGCATGGAATTAAACTAGGAAGAATAAAGAATAGACATGGTTTGGATGAAGCATAGAAAAATTACTTTAGGCCATAGTCTATGTGACTGTAAATATTTAGCTTGTCATGTACGCCCATTTTGTGCCTAGTATTTGGTGGTGTGATTAGCTTCCTTTAAAGCCTTATATTTTGGCCTATTTCTTATATTTTAGTAAGGAGATGTCATTAATCTTTTATGTGAAGTTGTGCATAAGTGTGGGCCTTTTTGAAAGCCTTGGGATGCCTGATATTTTCTATCCACAGCCCCTTGTTTTTTTTCTATACCCTTCTAGAATCACATGAAGCATGAGAAACAAGTGAGACCCTCTTGTTCCCCCCATGTGGCCCCAATCTCACCTTCTCTCCTAGGTGACACCTACATGACCTTGTTTGAATTCAAATTTGAATTGGAGAGAAGGCACGTGATACTTTCAAATCCAAATTTGAATTTAAGGGGATATAGATCCATTTATTTAGGGGCTTGTTTGGATCTAGTAAAATTAACTATGTATTAATTAGCTCTTTAGCTAAATTAACAACTAGTTAATTCTACTAATCCAAGATCACCCCTTGATAATGTTGGACGTCCACTTTAGAGTGTCTAGCCTAGGATTTCTTCTATAAATAAGCACCACTTCTTATTTTATCATTTTAATACTTTTTATGAATAGACTTGACTCTTCTAAATTAAGAGCTTCTTCTATAGAGTGTTCATGTTCTCTGTTAAATTGTGAGATTTCTTTTATGACTTTTATCAAGGGTTCCTTTCTTACAACTAAGACTTATCTTCCATTGAAGTAACACCTAATCACCTCTATTTCCTAGTCTTTTCATCTCCATCTTCAACCTTGGAACCTCTTTGGGGCAAGATCATGGGAGGAGCATCCAAGATTACATCAAGCAACTTCGGGATGCATCACATAGAGTTTTTCGTCCCCACTTTCCAATTAGGGTATGGTTAAAGTTAGAAATGTCCCTTATTCCTAGCCATCCTTAGTCTTTACTCAAGCATATCGTGCTCTACTTTACCCAAGCAATCGATTTATCAAAATTTGCATTTCCCTATAGAAAGTTGCTTTAGATACCAATGACCCTCTTAGAAATTGAGTTTGGAATTCTAAAAAAGATAAAAAGTATAATGGAATAGATAACAAGCATGAATTAATAAGACATATATGGCTGCCAATGGACAAGTTCTTGTGCCTCCATGGGTTAATTTTCTATGCAATTTTAGTAAAATTGGTTTCCATAGTTCTTTTCTTTAAACATTAATGCCCACTAGTACACCTAAGTGAGAGAAAGACATAGAAAATACACCACAGTTAAAAAAATTATAGAAGAAAACCATCACCTCATTTTTTACGTTTATTCCCCCAAGTGAACTTTTGTGAAAGTTCACCCTTAAACTTGCTACAACCTCATATCATCTAAAGGTACTTTTTAGAGTAAAAACATTATCCTACTTAGGTTTTATTAAGACTAATGTATCATCCACAAATTGTTGAAAAATGACAGGAATTTTATCCGTTCCTACCTTAAACTTGGTATAATATATTCTTTCTCAATATTATATATAATTAATTGATACATAATGTCATGCATCCCATGTTAGTTTGTTGTCAACTTAACATGATTATTAAGCACTTTTTAACTCTTATTGTTAAAAAATAATTCAATTTTCTAATTTCAAATCCCTTAAATATGTTAGATACTTTTGATAAGGAGGTCAAATATGAAAAAAGATCTCACAAGTTCCAAAAAACTTTTAATATATGTTTGGCAAGTTTCACAAAAACTAGCTTGCATTATGAGTTGACAAGTTTCACAACAACTTGCAATATGGGTTTTCACAAATTCAAGAAAAACTTGTAATAATGATTATGAATAGAATATTTGAGAAACTCTTTTAGAAAATATATCTCCTTCTTCTACAAATGCATCTTTCCACACAATAATAAGACATCTAATTAGTCGTGGAAGTACATAAAGTTGTAGCCATTAGGTTGTCATGAACAAAATTGGAATTCCTAAAGTCACTTACTAATCGCCTTCAACCTGTTCTTTTTTTATGTTAAGTCATCTTGGTTTTTCTTTTCTTAACCTAAGATGCATGTGCTAAGTGAGTTGTCATCTAAAAATTCAAACAACCATGTTTTCACCTAGTTTTTCACCTACTAGGTTTCATTGAAGGTCTCAGTTTTATTGTTACATGAAACACTATTATGATCCGATTTGAAAACAACTAGAAAGCTTCAACATGATTTTAAAATAATAAGATAATATGTTAAGTAATGAGAATTTGGTTTTTAAATATAGGTACAAAGCTACTCCAAACAATGTTTAGAAGTGGTAAAAATTGAAGATGCAAGAAAGTAAAGTGAAAGCAAAGTTAGATCTACCGTAAAAACTAGTAAAAAATTGCTGCAAATGTAAAATAATTATAAGAAAGATTTCATTGATCGCTGAAACGTTGTTTTAAAGAACCTTCTAACTATTAATTTATGGGATGAAAATAATGTTTTTTAAATTATTTCTCCTATATTGTTTCCGCAGCTAAAAATTTCTCATGTCATTCAAAGAGTTGTATAAAAAATAAAAAAAGTTTATTAAAATTATTAAGTGTTTCTCGTAACTTTGTAAATTTTGATTGAAATAAATACAAGAAATGAGATAGCAGATTGATGCTAATTTGGTCTCCAATACTTAATACAATTGTCATGAGATTCTACTAAATGCTCAATGACCAATTAATTGTTACTTGCCATTTAGCTAGCAGAGAGCTTTTCAGCTTTTTTATTTATTCTTCACTCATTTGATTGAATGGTCAATTCAAGTTGGATGGTAGGTGACTCCTCAATTCCTATTATTTTGCATGTCATCTTCATGTTTACGGATCACTTCTTTATTCCTATTTTCGAGAGTGGATTGTTGAGTGATCTCAACATTATCGATTAAAAAATTTTAAATTTTCTTATAATGTATTATTAGAATTACTTTTACTTATCAAATACAGAAATACTAATAATTAAATAAATTTTATGTTTTTAATATCTTAAATGATTCAATATTTTATATATAGTGTTGAATAAAATTATTGGAAGATATAATATCATGTCGGTTTAAATGACAATGAACATACTTGGAACATCATGATGGTATGAGTTCATGCTCAAAGGAAATGAATTGTAACGAAACAAGACCATAATGTTGTGGTGTAAGATGGCAACAAAATGATGTTCGTTAAGGTGAAGTGGTCAACAAGAATCACACGCGAAACCCAGTAGAATGACACGTGACGGGTGATTTTTGGTAACTTCTGACAAAAATTCTTTTATGGTCTTACTTTTACTGTTCTAAGGTTTAAATTTGAGAGAAGGGTCCCTCTATCTGTCATTCCACTGTTTTTATTTTTATATTTTAATGCTTTCTTTGACAGTCTAGACTGGGAGTACTCTGCAAATATTCAATACTATTGCTACTACGCGCCATTCACCTGAAATTATTGTTCATTCACAGTAATCATTAACCACTCTCGCCAAAGAATCTTATGTGCCTCCTTCACACCAATGTCTATGAATTTGATTTTATGTATGTGAAATTGTTTAATTAGAGGGAAAAATAAAACAAAAACAAAGCATAATTCCTCACAGAATAATAAGATAGTAGTGTTTAAATATACATACTATGAGGGTGTATTAGGTGAGAAGCTAACAAAACATGCTGTAAATCAAAATCATAATGGACACTCCACCCCACCTCATATGTCATAAGTCATAACATAACATAAAATCCATACATTGATTTAGACGCATCAAGTAACATGGATGATTGAATCCCATACCGGATAGTACTAGCTAGTAGCTAACACTTCACAATGACATTGATAGAGTGGGTCCAACAGTCAATCAGGGACAGAATTCAATCAGCGCCGTTGAATGGTCCACGTGGCCCACCGCGTGAATGATCAACGGCCACATGCATTGCATTCCTTTCCTTTCGGCTACTTTGTGTCTCGGAGAGACCCACCAACACAACACCCACTGTGCCTGTCTCTGCAACGCTCTCAAAGCAATGAAAGTGAGAGACAGACACATGAAGCAAGTACTGTTTTCTTTTTTCCTCAAACAAAGTAAAGAAAGTCGTAAACAACCATTATGGTTTCTCGTACCAACGTCATTTAACATTTTTTTTTATATAGCCGCACTTCGAGACAAACAATGGGATACACATCAATACCTAGTTCCAAAGGAAGTTTTAAAAATAAAAAAGGTGGAGGGAAGAACAACTTCTACTTGTTCATTAAGAAGAATGCTTTCATGATATTTCCTCCCACCGTCTCTGCCTTTGTTTCAAGTTTTTACTTCCACTCGCAGCTTCTCATTATTGTTACCTAAGTATCTCTACTCTTTTGGTGTTTGTATATCAAGGTATTTATTTACTTTACTTGTTCTTGGTTCAGCCTTTCTGAAAATACTGGTTGCGGACTGGTCTTTTTGTGTAGTTGGTGCTGGTTCTCTTCTTTTATGTAATGGATTGTAGTTCTTTCTGGTTTTGGAGTCATGGGATGGCACTTATGGGCTATTGAAGTAACTATGATTTGCTTGGAAAAATAATGATGAAGAAAATGGTTATTGTTTATTGTTTATATTTTTAACTTATGCAAACATTGTTTGTCCTTGTGCTTTCACACCATCATATTCATGTGTGCTTTGGTGGTTGGTAAATCAACAAAAAATCCAAGTGAAACAAGATCTGGAAGACTGTTTGATTGCGAAAACTGGTATACAATATGGCTTTACGGGATTTGCGAAAATTCCCGTTGGAGCATTTTCTAACTGTTTTTGTTTATCTCACTTCCTTTGATACAAGGATTTGTGAACTTGACAATTTAGAGCTTTCCACTTAGCTCTGCCCCTCAATTGCACAAATCTAAAGTGAGTTCAGATCCTATTCCAAGTGTGTAGTTTTTGTTATCCTAGTTAAAGAAGGTTTAATTTCTGACTTGAGTGAGTGTTCCTTGACATGACTTTTACGCAAAACTGAGGGCAGGCATAAGCTTACCTCCGTTGTCTTGTGACTAACTAAGGAGCTCTGCAAGCAAATTTGGCTCTGTTTCATGACATTTTGAGGTCCTCTTTTAAGTAATTATCGGGAAGCTATTTTTAGCAATTGTGAATGTTCCAGGTTGTTACGGATTGATCTTGTCACCATGATTAATTTGTTTTCTATGACATTTTGGTGAATAAGTAAATTACTTTTGTGAGTTTTGTCCAACAAGATTGTATAAAACTTTTGAACACTAAGAAAAAGGGGGCAATTTGGCATGATAGCAAGTATTGCTGTGTTATGATCTTGTCCAAATCACCATCATGAGATTTTATTTTCCTTTACTCCGATCCCATACAAGGCAATTTATGTTGTGTATATGTAAAGTATAAAGCAACAATAATATTAAAGCTTAAGCGGAGCACAGTTCCATATTATATGTATAGTAGTGTGTCTAAGAATTTAATGGTTTTGGTTAATGAGGTGGAGTGATACATAAAATGGAGGAGAGACCAGAAACAGAACTGATATCTATACCGGCGACACCGAGGGTGTCAACGCCGGAGATACTGACTCCGTCGGGGCAGAGGTCACCAAGAGCAGCATCAAAGGAAGGAAAATCATGGACTCCAACTTCTTTTATATCACCAAGGTTTCTGAGTCCAATAGGGACGCCAATGAAGAGAGTGCTGGTAAACATGAAGGGTTACTTGGAGGAGGTGGGACACCTTACCAAACTCAACCCTCAAGATGCTTGGCTTCCCATCACTGAGTCTCGCAATGGAAATGCTCACTACGCTGCATTCCACAACCTCAATGCTGGTGTTGGCTTCCAGGCCCTCGTTTTGCCCGTTGCTTTTGCTTATCTTGGCTGGTATCTTTTCCTTCCTATTCACCACCTTCAACTGCTCTCTTCAACTTTTCTGTTCAAAATAGCATTCATCACTTCCTTGTTTTTACAATTTTACTTGTAACATATCATTGCTAATCATCTTCGTCAAATTTATTTCAACTTTGAGGCAAGGGAAAATATTACCATTTAATTTATTTTCTTAACTTTCATACTGTACATTCTATCTTACCCCATGTTAAGTTCGTTTAATTTTAGTCCAATCAGCTTCACCTCATTGCCATCTTGCAAGATGGCAGCACGCCTTTGTAACTAAAGTCTAATTTTTTTTTCAATATGAAGGAATATTCCATATTTTACTTTGTAATCCGCATGCGGATTCTCTTTGTTTTCTTTCTCTTTTATTTGTTGGAGAAACTTTATTTTCATGCTCTAGAAAAAAGAAAATATTGTATCCTCATCATGGCCCTAGGCATGAAAGTAAGATGATTTTGAATTTCGGGTATGCCTTTTACAAATATCGAAGTTCATCATATAATTCATTGTTTGAATGGAAATAATTTCAAAGCAGGGGGTGGGCCGGAATCAAAATGCTTCCAATTTGGCCTTTTTTTTTTTTTTTTGCTTTTCCCATAATTCAATTGCCTCGCTCTTGTCTAGGACTCTAAAGGGAACAGTTATAATTTTGTCCATATTATCTATTTTTGCCTTTTTGGTCATATAGAGGGGACCTGATGTTGGTCATTCAATTGATTAGCGAATGCATCTTTTTATTATAATTTCCTTTTCTAATACTGTTCTGGAAACACCTTTCCTGTCCGTTGACTATATTTCTATTTCTATACATCCAACAGTATAGATTAGAATACGGACTTTGTCCAATTGAGTTGATTAGACAAGTTTGTACGGAATAATGGATACGACAAATATTTCAGCCCACTCACGAATACTTTATCCAAATATTTTGCAGGAGTTGGGGAATTCTTTCCTTAACCATAGCATACTGTTGGCAACTTTACACGTTATGGATTTTGGTTCAGCTACACGAAGCAGTTCCGGGTAAAAGATACAACAGATATGTGGAGCTAGCACAAGCAGCATTTGGTAAGTTTGTTTTTCCATCGATTACTTTATCTAGCTAGTTGATGTAATATTGTTAACAAAAGCTACTTAATTAACAGCGTAGAAATGCTTAGAAACATCAAATATAATTGATCCATACACGGTGTGGTTTTGGTTGTAAAAGTAAACCCATCCTCAAAGAACTTGTTGGTTACTTAATTGAAAATGTAGACACATAACTGTCCCGAAACTAGCTTGCATTATTTGAAAAACACGTAACGTTTAGTTTCTACCTTCTTTTGCAGGGGAAAGATTAGGAGTCTGGCTTGCTCTCTTCCCCACTGTTTATTTGTCCGCAGGAACTGCAACAGCTTTGATTCTTATTGGAGGGGAGACCATGAAACTATTCTTCCAAATAGTTTGTGGTCCTTCTTGTACCTCAAATCCTTTAACCACAGTGGAGTGGTACTTGGTTTTCACTTCTCTATCCATTGTCCTGTCTCAGCTTCCAAACCTCAATTCAATTGCTGGCCTCTCACTCATAGGGGCTGTGACAGCCATAACTTACTCCACCATGGTCTGGGTACTTTCTGTAAGTCAACAAAGGCCACCCTCCATCTCCTATGAACCCCTATCATTGTCACAACCATCTGCTTCTTTATTTCTTGCCATGAATGCACTTGGAATTATAGCCTTTTCTTTCAGAGGCCACAATTTGGCCCTAGAAATTCAGGTACTTGTGAGTTGCCAAGAAATTGTTCTAGTTTTGCCTTAACATTTATTTCTCTGTAGTTGGTAATTCATATATGCACTTTCTTTCAGGCCACAATGCCTTCAACTTTTAAGCACCCAGCTCGTGTGCCCATGTGGAAAGGAGCCAAGGTTGCTTATTTCTTCATTGCAATGTGCCTCTTCCCTATTGCCATAGGAGGCTTTTGGGCCTACGGAAACCAAGTAAGTAAACTGAAAATTAGATTCTTAATGATTAAAAAATACAAATAATTTTTATATAATTTAATTTATATGAAATGTCTATGTAAAACTATTTTAGTTTATACAGACATAATAGGTTTAGATGATTTTACAAAATGGTCGTTTTCAATAATATGACCTGACCATAGGATGAATTACTATTAGATGTGTAAAAATGCTTTATCAATTAAACTTTAATGTATAATTGTATTCATCGTACAGCGCATACTTAAATTTTTTCATTATGTGTTACAGATGCCTCCAGGAGGGATTCTCACTGCTTTGTATGCATTTCACAGTCATGACATTTCAAGAGGAATACTGGCCTTAACTTTCCTTCTTGTTGTGTTTAACTGCTTGAGCAGTTTCCAAATATACTCGATGCCTGCTTTTGACAGTTTTGAAGCCGGTTACACCAGTAGAACAAACCGTCCATGCTCCATATGGGTGAGATCAGGTTTTCGAGTATTCTATGGATTCGTCTCCTTCTTCATAGGAGTGGCACTTCCCTTCCTCTCAAGTCTTGCTGGTTTGTTAGGAGGACTCACTCTCCCAGTCACTTTTGCATATCCTTGCTTCATGTGGGTTCTCATAAAACAGCCAACAAAATATAGTTTCACTTGGTACTTCAACTGGATTCTGGGTTGGTTGGGGGTTGGTTTTAGCGTGGCCTTTTCCATTGGAGGTATTTGGAGTATTGTCAATGACGGGCTCAAACTGAAATTCTTCAAGCCCAATTGAATTTTAAATAGGCCATGCAAATGCACACGCACTGTATTAATGCTGCTCTTTAGGCGTTTTCCAATGGTCTCATATTAATGAAGAGAATGATCCTGTATGCCTAAGTGGAGACATTGCAATTTACTCTCCATGCCTTCACCGTTCCGCTTCATCTACTTCTCTCATCATCTCTTGGTCCTATAGTTTGTTATATTTAGTTGAACATACGTGTTTGTACCCACAAAAATCGTCAAGTCTTTTCCAAATTGTACGTTGTAATAATACGTGTGGTTTCAAAAGTGATTTTTTCAGCAAATCTTTGGCCAGCCCCCCTCCCTCCTTTCAATCTTTATTACCTCTGTCACTGTGTTTTTTTTCATTTTTTGTGAATTCTCTTTGTTACCTTTGTAGTGATGAGTAGGAGCCTTATTTTGGTTAATGAGAAGCAGATAAATCTGTCTAGTTAAAGATAAACCGTCTTTAGGGGAATTCTTTACCTAGCTAATGCTTTAATTAATATGCTCTTGTTTGGATTACCATATCCACTTCCGTTTTGCTAAGGAAAACTGGTTAAATTACTAATTCTCATATACAGCCATAAGTTGTACAGTTAAGTTAAAATAGAGCAACTTACACTTGCACCTCCTCAATTTAATGTTTATTAAACTAACACCCCCTCTATAAATTTACCCATAATGAAAAATTTAGACAAGAATACCCTTGTCTTCCTCACAACCCGTGCTAAAAGTGAACCTATTCACTGGAAGATAAAAAACTCTTGCCCAACCACAAAATTGTTGAAAAGGCTACATGCCTAAGGCTCACGTTATGCTTAACCACACACACTCTTTCTGCATCACCCACAGGCATGTGGGAGGCTCCACTTTCCTGTGGCTCACGCTATGCTTAACCACACATTCTTTCTGCATCACCCACATACTTGTGGGAGGGTCCACATTCCTGTGGCTCATGTTCTACTTAACCACACAGTCATAGTGCAAGTCCAACTAATATGTCAATTAGTTTAGTGAGGAAAGTCACATCCATTGATAACAAAATGAAATTGAATCCATACATGATACATCAAAGTGGCCTACGTATTTTCAGAACAAACTATACTCAAAATACTGAAAACAAAGCCCTGTAAAGTATGTACCAACAATAGACTCGTTTAACAAAAAAAAAAACAACCTACATAAACATGAGATGAGAAGTTGTTTAGCTAATGACAAGCCTATACTAAACTAAACTTTTGTCAAAAAAAATGCATTACAATCTTTAAATTAAATATCCTACTTCCTAAATCTTCATCTTGATCTTTTCTTCTTTGGACCTTCAGCTATGTCAGTATTTACATCTTGGCTGGAAGATTGTCCCGCCACTTGTGAATTTGTTTGTGATATCCCTAACAATGAAATTCAAATAAATCACCACTATTATGTTGAGAAGTTTATATTCACACTAGAGGAGGAGGGTTTCTCTCAATTGACGAATTGATTTCAATTCATTCCCTCAAAAATCACATACTCAAACTATTACACTAAGTGGTAGTATATAGCTATTACATAAAAATTGTGGAGCTCACAATTAAGGCAAATGACAGTGCTGACATGCAAATCACAATTGTAAGTGGTTCGGTGATTTTGTTTTTGCTAAATGTAATTTTGAAAGGAAATCAAACTTGTTAAGGCGGTGCATGTAGCTTCTCAAATCTTCTAGCTTAGGACAGTGAAATTATAGTGGCATTGTGGAATTTTTAGCTTTTCTTAATTGTGGACACAGATTGTTGGGTTTCTCCGTGATTCAAAAAGCAAAAATGGTCTCCCACAATAGAACTGCACTAATAGTAGCTTCAAACTTTTATGATAACAAATATTAGCATAAGCTTTAAAAACGAAGGTCAAAGAAGCCATACTCGAATCAGCTCCACAAACGAAGTTTTATAAACAAAGGCAGAAGGTAGCATAAATAAGAACACCCACCTCGACCACCATGGCAAGATGATGGACTAACAAGAGCACCGTCGCGAATCACAAACCAGGACAAGCACCTCTGCAATAGCACGAACTACCCCAATTATGATTATGGTTATTCATACATATGAAAATAAAAGAAGACTCAAGGCGATAATGTTTTATGAGCTCATTATGACTCATTCATTACACCTTTAGTTCCTTCTCAAAAAAGGAGGCTAAACTAAATATGAAATACCCGAATTTTTTTACCATTAAGTCATTGTAGACAAATTTTATGTGTTGGTGTGCACTCATAATTTACTCTATTTGTGTTCAACAAAAAAAAAATCATTTTTTCAATTACAAGACAATTTCTTCAAAAAATGAGAACAATTCCCATGCTGTGTTGGATTCACAAAGTAAAACAGCAATCCAATTTTAAGAAAAATGTAAAATGTAAAATACAAAAAGAGAGAAAGTGTAGGAGATTGAATAGATAGCTAATTAGTATACGTGTTAGTGATAATTGGACAAGTTTAAATTGGTATATTACTATTTTTTTATAAGCAATAGGTATATTACTATTGACTCTCGATAAACAGGTATTTTCTAAATGGAAGTACATATTTCAGTAAAAGCTAGTTTAAATAGATAGCAAAAGTTCAACACATTAAATTTTGAAAGTGGTCACACTCCTGAAGCAGTTTCTTTTTGTACCCATGTTTTGTTTGTACATTTCCCATATTTTAAAACATCTAAAATACTCTCTACCCAAAATACAATTGTAAATTTTGTAATCCGCACTATAACCATGATAATTAAGAATTATATTATTCATAATTATTATTTATATATATTACTCATGTTGTAATCTGTATAACTGGCCACTATCAAATATTTTTTTATTAGGTCAAATATTTGTTAGTAAGATTAATTTCTTTTTATTACTAATGAGATGGAATTTATAATTTTTTCCCATCTTCCTCTCACCTTGTATCTACAACTATCAAATATTAAAATATGATTGATAAGAAAAACAAATATATTATGAATAATGTAATCTGTAATTATTACTGTATTGGAATTTGGGACAATCTTTTTCGGATGGAAAAATCCATAAGGTGTACGTTAAGTATAAAAAAGATTCCCCATTGCAAATAGCAGCGTACCTCAGAAAAAAGAGCACGTCGGTAGCAATAATGTAAATGTTAACCCTGTCTTCACTTCAGCAATGGGTATGAATAAAATTGTACCACCTGCTCTCATATGATTGCAACATGGCTAAATGGAAGAACATTATAGGTCTTGAGCCTATACAAATAATCAAACTAACTTCACAGGATTGAAATTTATCACAACCTGAATATGAGCGCTGTAATGCCCATTAGGCATACTGCAGTAATGATTTGTAAGGGCATACAATTCCTACAGTTGAAGTCGAGAGTTTTTTTTTATGTAATCACTTAAATCAAAATCATTACCGATCAATGTCCAATATAACCTTACTGATCAATGTTTAAAATTGGATAAGTTATTGAACCCGACAATGACTCTAGAATTTAAAATTTTAATTAGATTTAATAAAATGCTATATTTTTACCTTCTTTACTAATATAATCATATATTAACTAAAAAATAATAAATTTAATTAGTATATACGGATGATGTAAAAAAATATTTAATAAATTTTTGTTTTTATACATTGAGTGTTAAGCAAAATGCATTAGCTTTGCTGTTTTGGTAAAAACAAAAGTTTTATTTTTTCACAGTTTTAATAAAAAAAATAATTTTAAAAAACCAAAATCCATTGAACAGGCAGTTCTATTTGAAAATCACCCAATATTTAGAAAATATAGATGAGCATGTAATTGGTTCTCGGTTGAACTTATCAATTTGATCCAGATTTAGACCATATTAATTATGGATTTGGCCTTATTGCTGAGTTAAAGACTGGGAAGATGTACAATCATAGAACACAAATTCATATATTAGAGAACATGACACGACCTTCAACCCAAAACCTTAAGACATTAAGTTATGAGTTTTTCTTACTTATATATTACTCAACTTCCCGATTTTTAACCAATGTGGGACTTCAACTCATACTTGCACTCCAACAATCTCCCCTTCAAGTATGAGTCCCTTTCATATTGTAAACTCCCCTTAAGCGCCCCTTATTTACACTGCCCTTAAATAGGTATGCGGTTTTATTCGGCCATTTGTAGAAGACGATGTTTATAATCACATTGCTAATAAGACATATGTGAGAATGTTGTGGGAGAAGATTGAGTCCTTGTATGCTTCTAAATCAAGGAATAATAAATTGTATTTGTTGAACTATCTGATGAATTTGAAGTATAGGGAGAATTCTTCTATTTTAGATCACTTGAATGAATTTCAAGGGCTCCTAGATCAGTTATCTGTTATAGATATCAAATTTGATGATGAAGTTTTGGGATTATGGCTACTGAATACTTTACCTGAGTCTTGGGAGACATTTCGGGTTTTTATTACAAACTTAGCCCCTAATGGTTTTGTTTCTTTACAAGCAACAAATAGTGGTGCTCTTAATGAAGAGATGAGAAGGAAGACACAAGATTCTTCATCTCAGCCTGAAGTACTTGTCACTGAAAACAGAAGGAGAAGTCAAAGAAAGAAACTGAAAGGTGGTAGAGAAAAAAGCAAGAGTAAGTCCAAGTTCAGATACGAGAATGTGGAGTGTCACTATTTTCATAAGATAGGGCATATACAGAAATATTGTTTTCTGAGAAAAAAGAAGAACAAAGATAAAAAGGGTAAGTACAAAAAGAAGGATCATGATGATGAAAATCGTTTTGCTACTACTACTTGTAGTGACCTTATTAATCTCAGTGACAATGAGTTAGTTAATCTTGTATCAGATGAGAGCATGCAGATTGTTATTAGTGATGTTTACCTGTAAACCAACATGGGAAGGAGTTCTTCACATCTTAAACTTATGGTGATTTTGGAGTATTGAAGATGGGTAATGATGATGTGTCTCAGGTGATTAGTATTAGTGATGTTTACCTGTAAACCAACATGGGAGTGCAGTTGTTGCTCAGAGGAGTCAAACATGCTCTAATGTTTATTTTAATTTTATCTCTGTGCAGATGCTTGATGATAGTGGTTATGATAATCACTTTGGTTCTGGAAAATAGAAACTCACCAAAGGTAACTTGGTTGTGGCTAGAGGGGAGAAGATTTCTAAACTGTATTGGACAAAAGCTTTGGTTACTAAAGATAATGTGAATTTCGTAGATATGGAGGCATATTTGTGGCACTGAAGGCTTAGTCATATCACTGAAAAAGAGTTGAACTTCTTAGTTAAAAAAGATGTTCTTCAAGGGCTAAAAAATGCAGAATTGGATTGATGTTCTCATTGATGGCTGACAAGCAAACTAGAGTATCCTTCAAGAAGTATCCCCCTTCAAGGAAGTCAGAGTTGTAATTGGTGCATTCTGATGTTTGTGGTCCATTTAAGATAAAATCCTTTAGTGGTGTACTTTATTTTGCTACCTTGATTGATGATTATTCCAGGAGCTATGAGTCTATGTCTTGCAAAGAAAAGACCAAGTGCTAGAGAAATTTAAACAATTTCATGCTCTGGTTGAAAGAGGGTCAGGCAAGAAATTGAAACGTATTTGTACTAACAATGGTGGTGAGTATTGTGGACCCTTTGATATTTATTGCAAGCAGCATGGTATTGCACATGAGAAGACTCTTCCTAAAACTCCTCAGCTAAATGGTTTAGTAGAGAGGATGAACAGGACATTGCTTGAGAGAGTGAGATGTGTGCTCTCAAATACTAAATTACCGAAGCATTTTTGGGGTAAGGTACTGTACACAGCGGTGCATGTTATTAATCTCACTCCTACTATTATTTTGAACAGTGACGTTCCAAATAAAATTTGGTTTGGGAAGAATGTGAGCTATGATCATTTGCGTGTCTTCGGTTGCAAAGCGTTTGTTCATATTCCAAAGGATGAAAGATCCAAGTTGGATGCGACAAGGCAGTACATCTTCATTGGTTATGGTGAAGATGAATTTGGCTACAAGTTCTATGATCTTATTAAGAAGAAGCTTGTTAGAAGTCATGATGTACAATTCATTGAAGACCAAACCATTGATGATATTAATAAGGTGGAGAAGACTACACCGAAAAGGATAGAAATATGACAAATGTTGATCCTACACAATCACCTATTCATGATCTAGATAATGTTAAATGTAGTTTTGAACATGGCAAACAACAAAGTGATGGTGTTAATCAACAACTTGGAGATGAATTAGATGTTCCTTTTAATGATGACCAAGAAGAGCATGAGAGATCAATTGATGAGAACATTTATGATGTACCTGAATCCTCTCAAGCCCAACTCAGGAGATCTAATAGACAGAGACAACCATCTACCAGGTATTCTTCTGATGAATATGTGAATTTGACTAATGATGGAGAACCTAAGTATTTTGAAGAGGCTTTGGAAAATGAAGAAAAACAAGAGTGGTTGGATGCAATGGAAGATGAGATGAAATCCTTGCATGATAATTACACTTATGACTTGGTGAAATTGCCTAAGGGTAAGAGGGCATTAGAAAATGGGTGGATATTCAGGGTAAAACATGAGAATAATTCTATGTCTCCAAGGTATAAAGCTAGATTAGTGGTGAAAGACTTTAGATAGAGAAAGGGTGTTGATTTCAATGAGATTTTGGGCGAATCATTTGCCATGAAAGACTTAGGAGCTGCTAAACAGATTCTTGGTATGAGAATCATCCGTGATAGAGAGAAAAGTAAGTTGTGGCTATCACAGAAACACTATATTAAAAGGGTATTGCAGAGATTCAAGATGGAAAAAGCTAAGGTTGTGAGTACTCCTTTTGCGACTCATTTTAAACTGAGTATTAAACAGAGTCCTTTAAATGAAGCTAAAAAATTAGGCATGAAGAGAGTTCCTTATGCTTCTGCAGTGGGTAGTTTGATGTATGCAATGTTGTGTACGAGACTTAATATTTCTCATGTTGTTGTACAGTTAGTAGGTTTCTGTCAAACCCAGGTAAAGAGCATTTGAGAGCTTTGAAATGGATTTTGAGGTATCTTCATGATACTATTGATAAGAAGCTTTGTTTGGGAGGTGATAAACATATTTTGTGAGCTACTCAGACTCAAATATGAGTGGAGACATTGATTCCAGAAGGTCTAAATCGAGTTATTTGATTAAGTTTACAGGGGGAGCTGTGGCTTGACAATCTAAGTTGCAAAAGGGTGTATCTTTATCTACTACTGAGGCAGAGTTCATTGCAATTACTGAAGCATGCAAGAAGTTGCTATGGTTGAAGAAATTCTTGCGGGAGCTTGGTTTTGTGCTAGACAGCTATCCATTACTCGTTGACAATTAGAGTGTTATCCATCTTAGTAAGAATTGAACTTTCCATTCTAAGTCCAAACATATCGATGTACAGTATCATTGGATATGTGATGTTTTGGATGCTAATTTGCTAGAGTTGGTTAAATTTCATACTGAGAGAAAATTTTGAAGTTTGTTGTGAGATCGCCGGTTTGGCGGTTCTCTCCACATAGTCGTGAAAGGAAGATTTGTTGGGTATTGAGCCCCCTTCCTATGTGGAGAAAAGACCCAAATTAAGAAACTCACTTGATATCTTATTTAAGTTAAGTGGAGAAGGTACTTTGAAAGAGAGAGTTGAATAAAGAGAAAGAGAGACAACAATAGTGAAACACACCAATTGTTTTGAGAGAAAAGAAGAGTGAAAGCTATTAAAGAGACAAAGTTATTCCCGTTTTTACATAGAACTGCAATAGTAAATTTTACACTACAGATTCATGCACCGATGGATCAGGCTGATTTTTGGACAGAACATTGGGAATGTACATTTCTTCATTCTTACCGTTCGGATCGTTGAAAATACATCTTTATTGGGAGATATTAAGTTCGTATGGCAGCAATGTTTTTGGGGTATTCATCTTCCATGGTCTCTATTTGTAAGCTTATTGCTTTATTGTTTGAAATTGGTGTTGAAATTGATATTTTTTTTTAAACTTGATTGAGAATATTTTGTACTTTTTATTGATAATAGTGAAGTTATTTCTTTGGTCTGGACGACTCGTGATTTTTACCCTTACTTTGAGGGGTTTTCTACGTTAAAATTTTGGTGTCTTATTCCAAAAAGAGTGGTGATTAGTTAGTGTTATATTTTGCTATTTCTCTTCATAGATTCTTGCAAGATAGTGGGATTTATTTCCCCTGCTTTGTTCACATTTGTTACAAACTTATTTTATTGCCCCATCACAAGTATGCAAGTTTTCAGAGAGGGATTTCATCCATGAACAATGGAGGTATGGTGATGAAAGCTCGGATACAATGAATGGTGCATGGATGTTGGATGTGTGAAGGATAAGAAGGGGTTTATAAGCAATTTAATGAGTCCAGAGAGCAACACACTAAATTATATAACCAAAATGGATTGGGTTGAAAATGGAAAATTTCGTTTAACACTTCCTAAAATTTGAATTCACATGTACCAGATATAAAAACACTTCATTTCTTATCAAGTTAAAATTTAAAAACTTTTTTTTAATCTTCAAAAAAAGACTATTTACAAAGAGTAAAAAGAATTTGACGTAGTGATGATCTCTATGGAAAATTAAGTTAAAAAAATTTTAGTGTACTTGCATACAATGGCACATGCATAAGACAAAATTTATACTTCTAGCTGTAATGCATTGGGCAAGGCATAAAAGAATTGCAAGGTGCAAATTCTTATTCGAAAGTAAAGAGTTATCCTACTGTATAATCTACTAGTATCACACCACATTGTTTCACTGATAGAAATGCTACCATGACTACTATCAGACATGCCATTTTGTGCCTTACATTTTTTTTTATCTTAACTCTCTATAGAGATAAATCTCTATGGAGAGTTAAAATAAAAAAATACTGGAGGAGGGTATCTAAGAAAAGAAAGAGAATTATGCTTAAGGTAAAATGAGAATTTTGAAAAAAAATAAAATTGGTAGATGAGAATTCAAATTCTCATTTTACCCCTAAACATAATTTCTCCTCTCTCTTCTTGAATATCTAACTCTATAGCGAGAGCTTGCTAGAGAGTTTAAAAAATTTTAAACTTTTTTCACTTTCCAGCAAGAAGTGGCCTGAAAGTTAAAAAAAATTCAAACAATATTTGTTGGATGGAAACTTTGGTGTGAGGTGACAGACTTTGGAATATCTAAAGCAATTGAAACCACACCTAAAGGAACTAAATCTATGTCTGTCATAGGGGACTCATGTGGCTATATTGCTCCAGGTTAAATTTCATGGTTTTTAATTTTCTCATGTTTGTATGAATTTGAGATACATTTAGGGGTAATACTTTTTTTCCATTTGTGGTTAACTCACTTGATGGTCTTAACAATAATTTGTTTGTTGGTCCATTATTCCTAGAAGTATAATTGTGCACATCTTATCCTCCTCAGTGGGTGTGCACTACCTTGAATAGAAACGGTAATTTTTGTAACTTTTTGACAATCTTTCGCTGAAGAGTTAAAAAAATTTTAAACTTTTTTATAGAAAAAATAAAGTGAAGAGTATATAAGTATTTTTATATGTGGGTAGGTGTCAACTCAAATCATGGGAGTGTTAATTCAAATTCTCCTCACATTACTCATGTTATTTACCTCTATATACAATGAAATATATAGCTATATTGTCATGTTTATTTTAAATATTTTCTACCAAGCAACTTAAAAATACATCATATCTCTTGTTTACAATTTTAGAACTTGATTGATTTGCTTTTATTTTTTAGTTTTTAAAAAAAAATTTTAAAAATAATTTTTAAAAACTATTTTCTGGAAGAAAAAAAAATTGTTTGATAAGTGATATTTGAAAATTGTTTTGAAAAAAAAACTTATTCATATTTACGAAAGTGTCATTAATAAAAAACAAAAAATAACATATTCTTATTATATTTTGAGTTTTCAAAACAAAAATAGAAAACTAAAACAAAAAACTACTTACAATTATTCTTATTTTTTAGTTTTTAAAAACTAAAAATTCAAAACTGTTTTCGAAAACTATTTTAAGAAAAAGTAAACAAAAAATTTTTTTAGTTTTAAGTAATAAAATATTGAAAACAATTTGATAAAACTAATGTGAAACAAAGACTTAATTCCTTTCTCTATACCTTCTTGAATCTTCCTATTTAGGTCCTCCCAAAATTCCATGAAACACTTTCTCCTTCTATAATATTTTTTAACAAATATTATATTTTCTCCATTATAAATCTCTAGTCCATCGTGTACTATTATTTTATAATCTCTATTTAGGATTTTACTATAGTCAAGTTTGTCTAAAATTAACTGGTTATAAACCTTACTTGACACTTCATAATTGAAATCAAAATATATTTTTAAATTTGTAAAATAAAAATAATAATTGATTTCTTTCAAGTGATTATGGCAAATTTGTGGCTGTGTCATTGAAAATGCTGAAAAGGGTGTGTAATGTATTAAGGATTTATGATGAAAAAAAGAAGATATTTGT
The DNA here is from genome assembly GCA_037954015.1 of Psophocarpus tetragonolobus. Classification (NCBI taxonomy): domain Eukaryota; kingdom Viridiplantae; phylum Streptophyta; class Magnoliopsida; order Fabales; family Fabaceae; genus Psophocarpus; species Psophocarpus tetragonolobus. The sequence goes on from CM075688.1 coordinate 93,855,199, forward strand.
CATAAATAAAAAAATTATGGAAATGCTAGGTACACATTGGAAATTTGAAAAGAGATAAATGATGAGATTTTAAAAAGAGGTAAATAATGTTGTTATATATAGAATATTAAAAAGTTATAGTAAATTATAAAAAAAAATTACAAAAGTACTAATACAGAGGTATAAATAACACAAACTAAATAATTCTTTACCATATCTGCAAGTCCACATCCAAGGTCTAAAGATAGTTATTTCTTATTTCTCATCTTTGATTTTTTTTAAAAAAAAGTCTGAATGCTTTGCCGAGTATTCAATTTCGGACTGCCAACTTTTGATACTTGTGTTGATGACAAAATAAATTGTTTTTTCACGTTCATGGAAAGTGGTAAGGCTGGGGAAAACATATCTTCATTGGTGCGTAGGTATAATTAATGTATTAGTCAATTTGAGTTGAATATTTTGTTGAAGGTTTAGCATCATGATTGGATTGGATCGTGATGTCACCAAATAGGATTGCAATTTTAGATGACTCCATCATTAACGCATATAATATAGTAAAGTAATTGGCACAATATAGCAGACAAGTTAAAATAATTTATCTCCATAGTGGCACAATGCAATTCTGTTTTATTTATTTTATGAGAAGTTGTTTTCTTTCCCTTGGTTGGAATTAATTAATAATTAATTTTAGAATGAGAAAGACCTAAACTCAAATCCTCTTCAACAAAAGTGTGAGTTTGGAATATTAAAAAGGACGACTTCAAATTTAAATTGGTGGAATCGAAACAAATCCAGTTGAACTAGATACCCAAAAGTTAAAGATTAAAAGTAACCGAAAAAAATATGTGAAATGTGAAGTGGTTAGAAGTTAGAAATAGGGTTAGTGAAATAGTATAGAATACCATTCGGAATTTGCTTCTCTCCCTTTCAAGTTTGAAGTTTATAAAAAGACAATTGGGTAATTGATAAGAGAGAGGTGACATGTCTTCATGTTTTTCAAGCTTGGGTACGAAGATCCCACGTATGGGGAAGGGGTATGAATACGATGATGTGTTGTTAAGGCATGTAGTAAAAGCAGGTTCATGGTCCAAGTCCAACAATAAACGGAACTCAAAGCTGCACATTGGTTTTGTATCAAAATTGGACCAAATTTGTTGGTCTCCTGTGATGGAGAAAAGGTTGGATGAGGAATATTGGAAGGAATTGGAGGTGGGTGTTAGAGCTGTGCAGATGGCGTGTTCCCTCTGCCAGAGAGTGCAGGACACTCTTATTTCCTCCACTGGGCCCAATCATCGCCACCTCCTCTCCAAGGATGACAATTCTCCTGTTACCGTTGCAGGTCTTTCTTCTTTCCTTCCTTTACTCCCTTCCACACTCTTTAATAACATCATCTCTTTATTTACTCTCTAAATTCCTTTATTTGTTATACATCAATAACTATTTCATCACACTTCTCACTAGTATAATCTCATTAGTTTTTAACATCATAAAACAAAGACACTCAAATGTGACTACTTTCAGAACAGAAATAGCAGCTTGTAAATACAGTGACCTTTAGTTGTGTTAAATAACTGCATTTCTGAGGCACTTAACATCGTGGCTTTTGCGGCTTTGCCTCTGTTGTGTTCACACCCAATCCAATTATGACAAGTGGCTTGTTCTTGAGTCTTCATGGATTTTCAAAAGTTAACGTTTCTAATACGGTTGGTGAAACAAGGTGACTTTCAAACTCTTTTCTCGGGGACTCTTTGGTAATACACTACTATATAAAATATAATTACTGCTAACAAAAGGGTATAAAAGTCGATACAACCTTAATATCACTCTTTATTTTATAAATTGTCTTCAATAAGGTGGAGACTAGGGGTGTAACGAGAACTAAAGTCCACATATTGGCATTACCAGCTGGTTGATATAAACCTAGTTCAATTACCTTTTACAAGGTCGTGGGTTCCTTGGTAAGGGAAGGTAGGTCGTTACCGTTAACCAAGACTAATATTTTAAAAAATCACAATTTCCCTCATATTAGATGCGGTCTCCTGGTAGAATGGCATTTGATTCACTTTTTGGTTTATATTCTGCAATAGTTAAACGCTGACTTTAATGACTTATCTTGTTCTAAAAGGTAACCACTTTGACTTAACTGAATTGTTTACCCTGATACTGATAAATATATTATTTTTCCTCAGTTTTGGTTGAATCAATTCAGATTCATGGATATATGATTTTTGTTGCACTGTTCTCTTGTCCTCCAAGAAAAAAAGTAAGTTTTAGAACAAAATAATGAATACAAAGGAGGAAGAGGATAAGTATCATATTTAAAATAGTCCGAGAAAAACACTGAAGGGGAAAAAAGTGTTTTCAAGTTTTTTTAACAGAATGCACCTCTATAATTCCTTTATATGCCTATCAAGAAGATTCTTGGAAAGGCCATATACTGAACCACCAAATAGAGGTTAGAGGTTGTAGCCTTGTAGCCTCTTGTTCTAATAAATACCTTGTAGGATCATTCTGCTGGTTACTCTGGAAACAACATTCTGCTTTAGAAAGAATTGTAATTCCAAAAGACTGATAATATTATTCTCTATCGAAAAAATTGAGGCAAGTTTTCAATTCACTGGTTAGGCTTTTCTCAGTGTTCATGTAACATTTCCAACTTCAGATGCTGCTATTAGCATTTATTTGAATTAAGTACAATCTAAATTGGAAATATATTTAATTAATCATGGTAAAGTATATCACATACCATATTCTCTTTTCTATCTGTAAAGTTCCAATGTAAGTGTAATATAATGAAGGCATTATATTACTTTGTAACTTTTCTCATATGAAGGTTGAAACTTATTTTGCCGAGTGTTTTTGTAAATAAAACTTTTGTAGCTTGATTGACGAACTCATACTTACAATCATAATTCAACTACACCCTTCTTTTGCTCTATAAACAGATTGGAGTGTTCAAGCAATTGTCAGCTGGATGTTGTCAGAATGTTTAGGGAGTCAAAATGTCTCAATTGTTGCTGAAGAAGATGTTCAAACTCTCTCCCAGGATAATGCATCTGAACTGTTAGAAACTGTGGTTGAAACTGTGAATCAATGTCTAGCTGAAGCGCCTCGATTTGGAGTTCAGGAGCCAAAATCAGCTCTTGGAACTTCAGATGTTCTTGAAATCATTGGTCGCTGTAACTCAACTGGGGGTCCCACTGGAAGATTTTGGGTATTGGATCCTGTTGATGGCACATTAGGATTTGTACGTGGAGATCAATATGCTGTAGCTCTAGCACTTATAGAAGATGGAGAAGTGAAACTTGGTATTCTTGGATGTCCTAACTACCCAATGAGGAAGGAATGGTTAAGTTATCATCACCGCTATCATAGGATTATATCCAAATTGACTCCTCGAACTTCTGAAACTTGGAACAAAGGCTGTGTACTATATGCTAAAAAGGGTAGTGGGAAGGCTTGGATGCAACCGCTCCTCCATGTCAATAAGATGTTTGTGTGGCCAAACCAAGCAAAACAAGTTTCTGTCTCTTCCATTGACAATCCTGCAGTGGCAACATTTTGTGAACCAGTTGAGAAGGCCAATTCAAGCCATTCTTTTACTGCTGGACTGGCACAGAGTGTTGGTCTCAGGTGCATTTATATTTTCATTCCATCTCAGCATCAGTTACCCTCGTCCTCTCCTGTTGGCGCTCTTGATTTTTATATCTGATTTTCAACCTATAGACGTATATATTAGCATGGCACTGTATCTATCTTCTGTTATTTTTTAACAATCCTAGTAAATCAGTACTAGATGCATGTCTTAATGAAAAAGGCACCAAGACAACATAGATTTATTAGCATAGTTCTATCTTTATAAGATATTTCTTTTTCGTATGTGTTTAGGAAACAACCATTGAGGGTATACAGCATGGTGAAATATGCAGCAATAGCTCGTGGCGATGCTGAGGTCTTCATGAAGTTTGCAAGGGCCGGTTACAAGGAGAAAATATGGGATCATGCTGCTGGTGTTATCATCATACAGGAAGCTGGTGGGATGGTAACAGATGCTGGAGGACTTCCTCTAGACTTCTCAAAAGGCTTATATTTGGAAGGCCTTGATCGTGGCATAGTTGCTTGTTCTGGAGCCACACTACATGCAAAGATCATTGATGCCGTTGATGCTAGCTGGGGCTCTTCTAGCCTTTGAGGCTGCTTCTATTAACTTCATTGTATACACAGCAAATAATGTTAATAATGATTCATCTTTTATTTCTGTCTTGCAAAATATCTCAGAAATCCCCCTGCTTCACCATTCACCATCAGTTATTTTTTATGTATCGCTAACAACATATATGAGCTTGTTTGCCTACAATTTTGTTGTTATTATAATAACACGAAATTTGTCATAATTTCTTAGCATACTGAATGCCATTTAATGAAAATTATTCATCTTGAGAGGGATTCATATATACTGTTACAACTGTATACAATTTGTTCACTTTCTGTGTAGCATCCAGCTTTTGGCCAAACCGCTAACCCTGTCGTACTCCTTTTTTTTTTTTTTAAATGTAAACTATATTTTTGGTACAACAAAATTTTTAAATTTAATAAAAGATGTCATAAAATGTAATAAATAAAATAATAATAAATAGTAACACATTGCCATTTAACTTATCTAATAGACAGAAGGACTAATATATTAAATAAGAAAGATGTTTATGTACCTTCACAAAAAAAGTTTAATACTAATATATGGAAAAGTTTATGTAAAAAAAATCATAAAGTGAAACACAAAATAACTAATAATTTTTTATAAATTTTAACAAATCAAAAAAGAATTTCAGAAAATAAAAGTGTGAGATAGAGTTTTGCTAATATTTTATTTTTATATGCCAAACATGTCACGTGTATTCAAAGCAGAAAAAAAAAAACCTAAAAATAGGAGATGGCTAACTTACTTTGATGGTATATATACATGATTTGGTCACATGCAAGACTGGAAATGCACATGAAACATTAAAGTAGTCGTACTAGTTGACTTAATTAATTTTGAATAAGCATATTTGCCATTTGGTACTGGCTGTCTGACAAATTCTATCAAAAGCAATGCATCGATTGATAATGCCTAATTAATTGAACAACGCATTCATGCATTACTATACATATTATTTATGATTTATACTTATACTTTTTCTATCGTGTTGAATTATGGTTAATTTTATTCTGTTTCCGATGTGTACTCGCCTTAGTACTGTTCTATATTTCGTACAAATTACTATGTAACTCGTTTGTATGCACAGGTAGTTGTTGGTTTGTATTATAATTTCTTATCGTTAATTTAACAAATTAGCTATAAAAAAATTGAGTTTAATTGTTACGGTTTTATTTTTATACATTCAGTATATGTCACTTTTAAAGTGATAATGAGTAAATTTAATAAATTTATTATAACGAAATATTGTGATTTATACTAATTAAATTAAAAAAATTTAACAAATTACAAATAATTATAATATAATTGTAGTTATTTATTAAAGAAAATAAATGAGTGAATTTAAAGGACTAGCAAGAACATTAACTATAAAAAATTTCATAAACTTTTTTTCTATCAAATTTAAGGTAATTCTACTTTTAGCTCCTAAAATTTAAAAAAATTATTTTGATTCTTTAATTTTGAATATTAATTTTTTTAGTCTCATTTATATTCTAGTGCCTGAACCATAACAATAACATGTATATGTACATGTATAGATGTGTTTTATGGTTTGGGTTGATTTCAATTTTGGGACAAAATAAAAATTGGATCAATTAATCTTAATTGGATCGATTTGGTTTAGTTTTCTGAAATTTTTTTCCCTTATACGAATCAAACTGAATTAGTGATAATCAGGTGGATTCAATTCAGTTTTAAGAAAAATCAATAAAAAATTTTAAAAAATCATTTTTTTCATTAAATTGTAAAAAAATAATTTTATACTTAAAATTAGTCAAATTCATTAGTCTACTAAATTCATAATTTTGTAAGAAAACATGAAGTGCTTCATTTATATTAAATTAGTCAAATTAAACTATTATAACAACACAATACAAACAACAAATTGTATAAATTTAAAGTATAAAATAAATTTAATAACTTAAAACATAAAATAGGGTTGGATCAGAGTTTTGAGATGTGAAACCCTAAAATAAACAAGTTATTAAATTTACTAACTTAAAAATATAAAAAAATTATAGTAATGATATAATATGTATATTTTTGGATTGGGTCAAGATTTTCAACTGCAAAAACCGTGAACCGAAATGGATATAGTCAGTTCTGGTTGGTTTAGGTTGCGTCTAGATTCGATCAAGTAAAAAAATTGAACCAAACTAATTGATTCGGTTCAGTTTATCAGGTTGACTCAAACCAATAAACACCCTTATTCTTGTGGTTGATGTACATGGATTAAAAAAAATTAATATTCAAAATAGAGGTATTAAAATACATTTTATTAAATTTCAAGCAACAAAAACAAAATTACCTCAAAATTAGGGACCGAAAACTTAATTAAGAAAATCAAATAATATAATTCAAATTTTAGAGTTGGTTGAAGGAAATTTTATGAATCAAACATAAAATTTCTTGCTAAATACATCACCTTTTAAATGTGAAGTAGAGAAACCTTGTATTATTTCTCCAATTCATAGTTAACAAAACTTGAGCATAACTTGAAATAATATTTTTAAGGTTTAATCATGTCTATCTTCCCTTTAAGTTTAGGTTTTTCAATTGTGTAATTTTTTTTCCTCAATTTTAGTCATTGTTGTCAACTCCGGTTAAAGAAAAAGCATGTAAAGCCTATTAACAAGAACTTTGGAGATAATCTTATAACTCACATTGAATAAGTTAATCAGCCTCGGTTCTTTCCAGGAAGATGGGTTTTCAATCTTCGGGATCAAAGTCATGAGTTTTGGCTGCAAGAAACCAAATGCCTCTCGCATGGTCGCGAGCTTCCGTAATACCGATACTGTCATAGCTGATCGATACTACTCAACCTTGGCGAACATTCAATGTGTTTCTAGCAACAAAACAAGCTCGGGATTAATCAATTCCTTAATTGGCATGCACGGATTCTGGGCTAGAATATTGAATTGTTTAGCCATACTAAGAATGGAATGCAAATTTAAAGCTAAGCCCTTATGAATCCTCCATAGAGATATCGAGGTTGATCAGACCCTGATGCTTGTATATATATCCTTCCTCTCTCTGAACTTGAGTCATCCACGTCTGAGTGTGGGACGCTAGGCATTGTCTTACCTTCGACGTGCATATCCTTGGTGTGGGTGGCCATGAGAGGAGCATCATTGTTGACAATGAAGGCAACTCAATAGTCTTGGTAATGGTGGTTTGGAGGTAAATGAATCTGCATTGAATTGCCTAGGAATCCACGTAGGATTTGTTCCTTTTAAGTGTTTGGATCAGTTGCGGAAGATTCTCCTCTAGGGTTTCCCTTGGCACAACTGTTATTGCCATCGCACTGTCCTCCCTTCCGTTTCCATGGATACCCATTGCGACCACACATAAGCAGGTTTTGAAGAGGTTTCTACGTGGCTTTAAGAGAAAATATTTTCCATTTCTATTTTTTAAAATAATTTTTATTTTTAATTTTCAACATTCAAAAAATATTTTTTTTATTTTAAAAAATAAAATTATTAAATTTAATAAATTTTTGGCAAAATATTATAAAATATATATAATTTAAATACATTTATAATATAATTTTTGTCATAATTATAATATTATCATCAAATTTTACATAATTTTAATTTTTAAAAATAATTTTTTTATCTGGTTTTAAGTTTATTTTAAAAAAATATATATATACTAAACATATTTTTATTATTATAAAAATAAAAATAAAAAATACTTAAAATTAACAAACAACACCTAAGGATATGTGAATAGATCCATGATATGACCATGATATGACGACAATAATAGGTCGTGGATTAAGTACATAATATTGTAAAAATAATAAACTTTTTATTTATATAATTTTTGAAAACTTGAACTTATAAGTCTTATTTCTCATATATATATATATATATATATATATATATATATATATTATTAAATTAACATTATAACTTTAAGCAATAATAAAATTAATATTTTTTGAAATTTATTTTTTTAAATACTTATTCTACCTTTGTATTTATTTTAAAATTAAAAAATAAATTATTTTGGCATAAGAGAAACTTAAATCCTCTACTTTTCACTCTTTAAACTTAAAATTTACCTTTAAACCAACCTTCTAACTTTAAGCAATATGTTATTTTAAAATCTTAATATTCAACATACATAATTGTCCAACTATATCTATAATTTATAATGTATAATATATGATATATTATATACTATATATCTTCTATGCTATTAATAAAGGCAATACTCTCTTTTGATGTTCACTTTTCAAAATACCTATTCTACCCTTACACCTATTTTAAAATTAAAAAAATAAACTAATTTGTCAAAAGATAAACTTGAACCCATAACTTCTTATTTCCCAAAATATACTTTACACTAGAACCAACCTTATAACTTTAAACAAAAAATTACTTTAAAATATTAATATCCAACATACATAATTGTCTAATTATATATAAAATATATAATATTATATTATATACTATGTAATGGAATATGACCTTTTGTTGTTTACATTTTATGACTATTTTACCTTCTAAACATTTTATAATATTTTTAATAAACATACAAATACACATGTGCAATAATATTTGAAGTTCTATTTAATTTCTCCTTTTTTTATTTTTTCATATTCATTACGTATTTAAATATCTATTAATTATCTAATATGTTTTTATCGTATTATTATAAATAAAAAAAATAAAATTAACTAAATATATTTCAAAATATGTCACTAATAATTTATATTTTAAAATATAAAAATAATGAACAATTTTGGATAAATGTGTTTTAAGACGGTTTGTGTATAAATTACACACAGAGCCTTGTTAAAGTTGAACAGAAATGGTGTATTGGCAGTGGAGACAGATAGGCTGCAGAAAAAACGCGTAGTGGTCACATTGAGATGTCTGTACTCTGTAATAAGAACACATGTAGTTTAATGAGGCGGCAAGTGCAACCCTGTTTTTGACGACTTTTTCTTCTGCACAAATTGGTTTCAGAAGTCAGAAACTTCATTTATTGCATTGAATTTGATTTGGGTACCACAATTTTGACCCGTTTAGAGCATCTCCTTGTCTGGGTTTTTAAAATTAAAAGTATTATTTTAATATAAATTCTATAAAACAGAGTGATTAAAAATTAGGCAGAAGAGTTTATTTAAGTATTTTTGTTTAATTTTTAAGTAATCATCTATAAGATATATTAAAAAAAATTTTAAGTAATCATCTATAAGCTATATTAAAAAAATGTTCTTAGAATTTTAACATATTTAATTTTAAAATTTTAAAATGAAACATATTTTCTCTGGTTTCAAATCTCAAGTTAAAAAGTGGATAGGGAGATGATGGGTTGAAGTATATCCAAACTCTGTGGTAGGCCTTGCCTTGCCTTGTTCAGTGTTGCTCCCCAACACCTTTCAACTTGTTCAGTGGGGGATGACATGACATCTTAATTTATTTCAATAATCACACCGTACATTGTTACATTGTGGCTAGCTAGTAGCAATGAGGCAATCACTGAATTCTTGAAACAAACCCTTTTTGCTTCTCCTCTTTGTGGTTTTTGCAAGGGTATGATTCATTCTACGGAAATTGAATGTTTTGTTCAAAATTAATGGTTTTTATTTAAATATAACGATGATTAAATATAACAAATTAAACTTGCCATTATGATAACACTTAATTAATTACAATATCAGAAGATATAATGTAGTTTTCAACAAAGTGAATCGAGGAATTGCTGAAGTATTTGAATTTATATATTAATTAAGGCCACACAAGAGAGTCATTGGTTGAAAAAAACTTATCCTTTCCACTGCAAACTAGATGAGCAGTTCAGCAAAACTCGAGGGATTCATCTGTAAGTTATACATAATTAGGAAGTTATTTATTTTTATTATTATTTTGAGTTTAATATCTGTACTATATAAAACAATTTTACGCTAATAGTTAATTATAATTCTTAATTTAAATAACTTAGTTAATTATAATTTAAATAACTTAACATAATTATTAATAAAATTAACAAACATACAATAAATCTATTATTTTTCACATTAACGTGTATAATTTTTTATCCTAACAGTATATAATTTCTTTTTCTATTATTTTTATCAGTTTGATTTGTACTGTAATAGGCACGCATATTTTCAATTTCAATATAATTAGTTTGTAGTAGTAATTGATTTATATTTTATATATAAAATCACGACTATATTAACTTAACTAAAACATTACTATAAGTTAAATTTTACCTAATTAATTATATACGCATATGAATTCAATTAGCTTTTCTATTATTATATTTTTAAATGTCTTACATTTTAATTTAAAAGTGAACTCTCACTCTTTTTTTGGCAAAAAGTAAATTTTCACTTTGGAGGAGTAAAATGCTGATTTTAATTTTAATTAAAAGAAGTAATACAATACTTTTGAGTTAGGCACTAATATAATTTTTTAAATGTATATCACTAAAATATTTTTTATTAACATTTTTGTTAAATATTTAACAAATTTTTATAAAAAATATTTGAAAATATCATCAAATTATTAATAAGTATTATTAATATATTTTTATAATTTTATCAAATGTCATGTAATTACCAAAACCTAAAATGTTACTATTTATACAAAAAAAAAATATCTAAAACGTTTCTAATAGACTTTAAAATCATAAACTATACACAATATTTGATAAAATGTTACAAAAATATATTAATAAAATTTATTTATAATTTAGCAACATGTTACTAATTTATATATGGAAGGGAATTCACTTATTCTAAGAGAAAATTTAAAGGAATTACTATCCATCTTCACCATTCATTTTATTAAAATCTAATGATCATAATGAATAATTAATATTTACTATTAGATTTCAAGAAAATGAAAAATTAGAAAGTTCTATAATGGAAAAAAATCCTATGTCCCAAATTGGTGTATAATTCTCTCCCCTAACAATTAATAAACATTATATCATTTAATAAGCTATATAAAAAAAATAGAAAAGAAAATTCATTAAATAATGTGACCTTTATGGAATGGTTGAGACATATAATGAAAAACCAATTTAGGACAAAAGATTTTCATTCGTTCTATAGTATGTTTTACAAAATTTAAAATATTAATTACGTTTCCAAATTTGTGCCAAAATTTTAAATGTTTTATCACGTATAAAAAGTTTTACACTTATCTCTAATTATAACTTTTCATTTATGACTTTTAAAGTATTAAATAAAAACAAACTTATAATAAATGTTGTGGTTTAATATCAGTGAAATTTTGTTTACAATGACAATGAACATCTTTTTTTCTCATTTTTTAATGGGTTACTTAAATTACTTTTTTTGTCATCATAGTAGTACTTTTGTGCTCTCTACAATCTCATATCACCCTTAAAAAGCTCATTAAACTCAAATTATTAGAAGCTAAAAGAAACTTAAAAAAAAACTCACATTTTTATGTTTTTTTATTATAATTATTGGTAATTGGGAATTGGTTAAAAAAAAAAGAAAGTGATAAAAGATTGTAAATTTAATCTTCACATCTAAAAAAATTAACATTATTAACGACTCTAAAATTTAATATATAAAAAAATATGGTGATTGATGGAAATAATAATGCTAAAAGGCACTTTTCTTATACAATAAACGCATTTTGGGCCAATAAAAAACCCACTTCTTACCATAAACTTCATCTAACACAAATTCTTTTGTTAAAAATATTGTTTCTTCCTATTAACAAACAACTAAGGAATCCCGTTGTACATTATCTAATATGAAATGGAAAGGGCATTGTTTTTTCAGAATTAAATTTATAAATTTAATTTTTAAACTGATAAGAATTATGTGTATGTGCATAAGAGACAAAATCCGTTGATATTAGGTGTACAAACAGTTAAGATTAAATATACAAAATTTCATACAATTTTAAAATTATTTATTAATTCATTGTACCATTTAATTTTAACATATAATATAAAATTTAAAAATTTAAAAATATATAAATATTTATTATTAAATAACATACTTAAAAAAATTTAAAATATATAAAATTTGATAAATATATTTAATAAAATAATATCATAAAATTTTACTTTTATATAAGTCAAATTTTTATTTTACTTTTATTGAATAGTAAATTTTTCTTAATATCTATTAAGGAAAATTTGATATGTAATTTTATGATATTATCCTATTACACATAAATTACACATAATTCTTCTATGATATTCTAGTATTATAAATCATCAAAATAGATTAACTGGTATAAAATTGTTATAATTTAATTAAATATTTAAAGTTGAAATCTTAAATATGTAGTTATATTAAATTCTCTAGAATAAAAAAAATTATCATATATATGTATTAAAAAAATTCTAATATTCTGACACCACAAACATTGAACTGTGTAATAATATGATTTGATTTGTTAAAATGATTATAAGTAGTAAAAAAACTACTGTATCACTAAATTTTAACACGACTACGTACGTCTTTTTAATCAGGATAATCATATACGCATATAAAAATAGAAAAATAAGTACATTAGTTCATACATCATGGGATTTTTTTTGTTAATAATTTTTTTTTCATGAAATTTTTATATTTATAATTTTGATATACAATTTTTTTTTTATCATTCGAAGTATATTAAAAAAATTATGTCCAACATTTAATTTTTGTCTATTTTATTTTTTTAATTTTTTTTCCAGTTAGTGACAGCTTATAATCAGCACAAATTATTAATCATTGTAAAATACTAATGAAAAATAATTACTAAAAATAATTTGTGAAGTTATGTAATAAAATAATAATAAGTAACGGTCAAAATAGATTAAAATGATCAAATAAAAATTACACAAATAATTATGATGATATTTTTCCTTATGACTCTATATGAATAAATTAATTTGTACATATATAAATAAATTTTTAGAAGAAAAAAGCATTAAAATAATATTTTTATTAGTAAGAAAGGGCAATATGAAAGATTGAAGAGAATAAGCGGAAAATCGATCCGTCAACGAGAAAGGACGTGAAAGCTAAAGTCGTTGATGGAGATGGATATATTCAGATAGGTAGAAGCAATTGGTAAGCACAACAACAATTAAACGTTTGTTGCCAGATGCTGAATACATTAATTAAACAAAGGTTGACATCTACTTTGTTTTCTAAAATGCCCCTACTATTAGTTTATTTTTTAATTATTATTATAAAAATAATACTAGTATTACTCACTTTTTTTTATTCACTTTATGAAATATAAACATATATTTCTCTAAAAAAGACAGAAAAAACTTTAAATAAATAGATATTGTATTATTTTTATTTATTTATATATATAAAAACAAATATTAGTTGTTAATATGTTAGTTCCGTGATTAAAGGTATTCTAATCAACAATTTTTTTCTCGCCTTCCTTTAATATTTGATGTTTTTTATTAAATTAACCTTACAACATTACTTTACTATTTGTAATTAATTAAATAAATTCATATTTTATAATTAAAACCATTTGTGAATTTCCTTAATTATTCTACAAAAATTTAAAATATAATCATTTTAGATTAGAAAAATTATCAGCTGAAATATTATTTTGCGGACGTGCTTAAGTGATATTTTACTTTTAAATTAATATAAATTATAAATAATTTTAAAAATAATCTCTTGTTAGTTTTATTTTCCTATTTTTAAATTTTATAAAAATGATTTTATTATTTTAATGATAAAATTAAAATTTATATTTTTTTAAAATTATTTTATATCTTTTTCTTCTTATAAATTAAAAATTACTAATTAGTTTATATTTCAGAATGAATGTTGTCCTAAGTTGATTATACACAAACACAGAAAATTTAATAAATAGACAAAAGAAAATAATGATTTATAAAATTACCTTTAATATTATTATTTCATTGAAAAACTAAAATGATGTTATAAAAGATATTAGTGAAAAAAATAATTAATATTACGACAAATGCGACAATTGTTTTAGAATAAAATATAAGTTTGATATAATTTAATTTTAAATTGCTTTAATTTAATCAATATTTTATTAGTAATAAGATAGCCAAAAAATATTGTTTGATTTACTATGCAACGTTTTTTCAATTGAAACGAGTATTTTAAATTTAAATACAAAAATATATATCACTAAAAATAAACATACGATATAAAAATAAATTTAAATTGATAAACTGAAAATATATTTAAAAATATTATAAATTGTTATAATTATTTTTTATGTAAAAAATTTTAAGTATTGATTAAAGAAATTAAGAAAAGTGAAAATGTGTAAATGAAATTAACATGCTAAAATACTCGTGGTTCCATTTTAAATTGGTTTTTAATTTAATGTTGATGTAGTAATAATGTAAAAAAGTTTCTATAATTTAATTATAATTCATTATTTATATAATATTTTAAAATATTAATCGTCAATAATTTACTTATATATATAAAAGGATTATGATGATATCACAGTATAAACTTTTTTTATACTAGCATGAGCCTTTACTCTTAAATAAAAATTAATCTCAAACAATATTAATCTAGGTTTGTCGATTGAATAATATGCATAATTATTACGAACTCTAAAGTCTTTGAAGGTTGAGTTTTAATTTTGATATTTAAAAATATTTCTACCGCTTAGTTTTGGTGGGTTAAAGGAGGAGGATAACACCAATCCTACCACCAATTTCGAGATATTGTTAGGTTTATATTATCTCTTCAGAGTCTGTCACTTCTTTATAATTTTGTTTTAAAAAAAATCTCAATTGTTAAGGAAGGAATGTATTTATAAGTAATAAAGTGCAATTTTTTTTTTATATGTCTGTATCTGAATGATTACTTATACTAATTATTTTATTCTTGATTTGGATTGCTTATATTCACGCTAAGTGAACATATTTTGTGATTTCAGGTTCAAAAGTTTTTAGATTTTACTATAAAAAAAGATTTGTCGTGTTACTATGAAGATCTTCGTTTTCTGGAAAATGAGTAAGGTTTAAAATATTTTATATTCTGTATAAATGGTCAAATAAATATGTTAAATAAATATTATTTTATATTAATTATGTTATTGCATGGTAAAATATAATTAATGTGTATATACATATTTTATATTTATTTTTATTTTCAAATATTCAAATAAATATTATTTTTGCATGAAGTTTATGTCCGTGTATAATGTAAATGCAAATATAATGCCACCTTCAAAATGTTTCCTTTTATTACAACATTTTCCAACTTTTCTTTCCTTGAAAGCGTTTTCGGATAAAATCCTTTTTTTTTTTCATATTCCTTTATCTGATTAAAATATTTTAAGATATTATTTTTTTATGAAAACTTTGTATTCAAATGCATATGAAAATAAATTATTTTATTAAATATAATAATTTTCTTGCCTATAAATTATTTTATATCATATTCATTCACACGATGGAAATTTTTTATAATTTCATTTTGTTTAATACATTAACAATGTCTTAATATAAATTAATTATAGTATTATGAAAGTTATTATATTATCACCATAAAATAAACGTAGAATAAAAAAATTAATATCTCACTTAAATAAACTCTATAAAAACATTTAAAACTTTAACAATCAAATACGTGGTTGTTACTTTTCATTGATTTTACTTCTTCTTCTTACTACAATAATTAAGTTATTTTATAAATTGTGATCTTATCATATCTGATCAAGTTACGACAAAGTTTGGAGCATTATCTACTCGTTATCTCATGATTTTATGTGAGATATTACAACTCTTTACCAAACAAAGTTGATACTACAAATATCAATTATATTGTTATCAAATCGGTATAATTTAATTTTTTTTATACAACTTGTAATGTTATCTTAGAAATTAAGTGCAAACCAAGATCAATTGTGCAATACTTTTATAACTTTTTCAAGATTGCAGGGATATTTGTTAAAGTGAAAGCACAATTGATCTTGGTTTGCACTTAATTTCTAAGATCAAGTATAAGCCTTTAAGAAGAGAGTTCAAGCTGATGGGTCGAATACGAACCCATTAAGGTTGAATACAAGTCTCCAACTCATGGGTCGAGTATGAACTCATCAAGACCAAGTATGAGCCTCCAACTTATGGGTCGAGTATGATCTCATAAAGGTCGAGTACGAGCCTCCAACTCATGGATCAAGTACAAATCCATCAAGGTTGAATACAAGCCTCCAACTCATGGATTAAGTACGAACCCATCAACTGATCAGAAATCGACATACCTAATCCTTATGAAGAAGACATGACTCAATTTACTAAGACAAGGATTTACTCAACCTCATAAAAAAGATATCGTTTGATTCACATCTAGAAAAATATGTTAAAAAAAAGGGAAAATACTTTACTTATAAAAGGCATGTCTTAAGCTCAATCGCCTACAAGGCTCAAAGTTTGAGCGTTTGTGTATGGTCTATGAATAAAACCTTTTAGCATAATGTCTAGTAGTTAGCATAATGATCCTATCTCAATTTAATTATTGTTATAATATTACTTAATGTCATATAAAGACATAACACATTACATTTGACATCCAACGAGCAAAGTCTACAACACAACATGAATATGTATGTAGAGGCAAATTCTAACTTAATACTTTGGTTATACTTTACTAACTTGATTGTTAGAATCTTTTTATAGGTACTCTAAATGACACTTTAACAATGTGGACTTTTCGGAGAACTCCACTTTCATTCACCGATAAGTACATTTAATACCTTGGGCGCGGTGAACCTAACAATGTCCCAGAACTGGCGGTAGAAACATTGGCACCGTCTATAGGGAATGTGTCATACTCTCATGCCCCTTAGCCATAATTAGTGGGCTTGTTTCGGTATACCCCGAAATCTTACATCGCTTAGGAGTTAAGACAAAGGGTTGTTTATAAACACTTTAACAATGTAATCATGAGTTACATCACAGATCGATCACAGTATAACCACAAGTTATGTTGCAAGTCGACCACGATAACGATCCCAATGAAACCATGAGTTACATGACAGATCGATCACAAAACAATCCCAGTATAACCATGAGTTATGCTACAGGTCAACCACAAGAACAATCCCAAAAAGGAATCACCATCACCCAACTAAGAACCACGAAGTCACATAATCATCAAATACAATATTTTTCTAAGATTCAAAAACATCTAAGTTTTCTCACATGATCATCAAATAAGTTATTTTTCTAAGCTCCAAAAACACCTAAGTTTTCTCACATAATTGTCAAATAAAAACGTTGTTTTGACAACATCTAGGTTTGCTTCACAAATTTTTTCTAAGTTCGAGACTTTAACTCCCTAAAGTTTTACTTCACGCTTCATCAACCATCACACATATTCAAGGATAGCTCACTTCTTTCACTAAATAAGATATCTTTACGAGACTTAATAAAAAAGAGAAGCATAACAAGAGCCAACAATAAACTTAAAATACTAAACTTAAACAAAAGCATCTAAGAAGGAGGCGATAAAAGAATCACTAGAGATTCATGATCTCCTCGTTGATGATCGCCTTAAAGTATCTTATCTTTCATAGGTCCGCATTTGGCAGTAGGGCGTGGACTGCTTCTCAGCAACATCAAAGTTGTCAACGTATTTGGGCATCACCTCCAGCTTCATCTCCTCTACTCTGGCGGAGATGCACTTTATCTCTTATTCTAGTTGGGCCTTGGTCGGAGACACCACGACATCCTTCTCCCCCAAACGACATCCAAGTCTTGCATAAATTTTTTATTTTTTTCTTTCAATGAGTCTTCTCTTAAGCAATCTTGTCCTTTAGCCGGTCTAGATTGCCCATCTCCAACCTAAGCTTTCTCAAGTCCTCCCTAACTTGGCCAGCTTTTTCTTTAAGCATTTTTTCTCCTTTATCACCTCCCTAATTCGGTCCTCCCCAACAACTGCCAAAAAGGCAAGGTGATTCGCCAAGGCCTCTTGCTCCTTACAGATGCTCAAGGGGCCTTTCTTCAACCATACCTCATTGTCGACCTTCAACACGAGATGCTCTTTGACAAAAGGTGTGGTGCTCAAAGGCATCGTACCACAAGGATGTGACACCACCCTTACTCGTCTCCTTGACAGTGGCTTCTCAATTCTCCTACCGTCTCGGAGGGAGTTTTCTCACTATCTGCATGATCTGCCACGACCCCCTTCCCTTTTCCCTAGCCAACCTCAGGCGCTTGCGCGAGGCAACGTTCCCCTCGGTAAAGGTCGTCCTGACCTTTGAGATCATCACGACAGCCGCAGAGATTTGTGTGGCAACAAACTGCTGCATCTTCTTTGCCTCCTATACCTTTTTCATCTCCTGCATTGATAAAGCCATTTTTTTTGCAGAAAAGCACCCAGGTGCATTAGTCACGGAAAAAATCATAAAGCATAAGAGTTTAAAAATACGATTTAGTACCCATGTGTTTTTAAAGATCGACATTTTTATGCTTTAGCCTGAGCACGATTGCAGTAGGGTGGAAACCCTAGGCCTCTAATCGCCTCATCATTACCCTTTCTTCCTCTGACAATGACTCCACATCCATCCCACCACCATAATTCGACTTCTCCACCCAATAGAGTAGGAAACCATCCAACAGTTCATCATCAAGAACCAAACTCCTAATTTTAAAATACATGTCCTTAAACTTATATGATGAGGTGTACAAGCCCAACAAACTCCTAGCGACTACACCATTAAAAGACACCAAATTGAACCGGTTGTTCTGTTTAAGCTTGAAAAAGCAAAAGAATATGTTTAAAGTCGACTCTACCCCAACACCCTTGTAGATGATTTGAAAGGCTCTTAAGAAAGCCCAACTATTGGGGTGAAGCTGAGAAGGAGCCACATTGGCCCTAGTCAAGACCCCCTTCTCAAAATCCGACAATTACGGTGGTTCCTTATGGAGGCAAGGCTCGCAGACAACCATATCCTCAACCCTATCCTTCGTCAACAACTGCCTATCCCTTAACTAGTTAAGCTCTTCCCAACTCAAATACCTAGAAACATGCTTGAAAACGTCCACTTTCACCCACAAGTACGTCTCCTGCCAGTTCACTGCGACACTTCCAGAGCTGTCCCCACATTCGTCATGCTTGCCGTCTCACACCTCATAAATATAAGGTCCCAACTAAAATCTACAACTAGGGAATAAGAACAAGGGGATGAGACGCGTACCTCCCAGGAAAGCTAGAAGTAGAGACAAAAACAACCTCAATCGTTGTTGTGCACCACTGTCTCGAAACTTCTTCAATGCAGAAAATTTCCTACATGAAAATGCTCCGTTCTTAGCCCATTGCCAGAAGTTATATAGGAAAGAAAAAGGTAGAAGATGAAGAGGCGGGACGAGGGTTCGCGCCTCTTGGCCTTCGTGACAGCTCAAACTCCAGCCCAAAACTCGCCTATAACGAAATGACATGTGGCCCCCAAGGACACCAAAAGAGACGCATTGATTGGACAAGCGTCTATAAAGCGGTGCTTCAAACAAAATATCGTGTCACAACTCTAGGCTTGTCAAAAGGGCTTGATGAGTCTATTTGGGACAAGGCCTCGACAAGCTCGACCCACTTAAAGTCTTTTCGCTTGCATCAAGAACTCACTCAAGGTTGAAAAGCTAATGGACTGGGGTTGTGTGAATGACCACCTAGTTCCCACGATGACACAATTGTGTCTTGTAACCCCTCGATGCAACAGGACCTCCACGTTGGCATGTTCTTGTTCCCCCTGCGACCCATTATGCCACAACCTGTGCAGGTAGAAGGGATACTCCTCATATCGAGAGGAGACAACCATGACCTGGTCTATAAAAAGAGGATAAGGTAAACATCCTAGGATCCAATTCATTATGAGCATAGAAGCTCATTCACAAGCCTACCTCTCAGATTGTCAGCGAAAACAGTAATGGTAAAGAAATAAATAAATTTTCATTAACTAAAGTAACTTAGTAGGAGTAAAGTGGTGAAAAATGCTAATTTTGCATGATGACAGTTATTAAATATAAATATGTTTTATATTATCAATACGTTTTTTTTTTTGTTTAATTTCTTATTATTGATTTCATGTAAATTGGAGGTTGAAAGTTAGCTACGAAATTAATTTGTTGAAAGAGTAAATGGCATTGAAGAAGCAATTCCGGACTCTACTAGCTAGTGTTGCTTTATTCCATGATCAACGAATGCGAACCCTGCTTATTATATATTTGAAGGGCTTAAGCTATTAGAATTGGAATAAGCCGGGTGAATGTAGTTGCAAATGAGATTTGTGTATCATGTTGTGGACGAGCTTCTTGTTGTCGTAAATTTCAATATATCTATTTCCATTCTGAATTTTATGCTTCCTCAGATACCTAACATAGTCTCCAAGTGTCATCCCCGATAACCTTCAAATGGACCACTTGGCAGCATCTCACAAAACTTATATATATATTTGTTCAGCCTTCGATGAAAGAAAGCGATCGATTTCGATAGGCTTAAATTGCAAACATAATGATATGAAACGAACTGGCACTTTTTGGTGCTCAAGTTACGTATTTTACTTCCCTTTTCCAGGTTTCCATCCTTTGCAATTCAAAATCAACTAGTATAAGTTATAAGCTATTACGCATCTTAAAATTTCAAAAAAATATTTATTTATTTAACAAATTATGTAAATGACATTAATTTATAGCTCATAAACATACACGATGTATTTGATCCATAATCATATAATAATTTCTGGTATAAAAAGCTATATATACATCTTAAAATCTGCAAAAGGTCTTCAAGCAGATCATTAAAAAATTGACTTATAAGGAAATTGAACTTTAGTTATACAGTTCCTAACGCAATAATGTAACTTGAAAAAGAAAAAAAAAAAACAGTCATTTTATTTATTTTTATCCATAGAAATCCAACATAAATATCCTTTAATTCTGAACCAAGTTAGCGTCCTTTATAGAATTAATTTTATTTAACTCGTGATTTTGAATATAATTAAAGTGAAGATTGAGTGGATCGAAATTGTTAAAATGGAACTTGAATTTTAAATGAAAGTAGGCGCTGGTAATATATATATATATATATATATATATATATATATATTGCATTGAAGTATTTGGTGTTTGATTTTAATTAAGAGAAAATATATATATGGTGGAGACTTGAGGGGCATAATGAGTTGTTTACTTTGAGATGGTATTAGATAATAGTAATAGTAATAGGAATAGTGGTTAGAATGGTCCATTAATTTGAAGTGGAAACGGCAGAAAGAGAGTGGGAAGTAAAAATAATAAATGCAAAGCAACCTACTAAAAGATCATAAATCACCCCATCTGTATTCCAGTTCCACACCCTCCCAATAAATGCTTTTTCGTTCCACTAACACATTTAAATATTCCTCCAAATTTGAATATCCATCATAGATGTTGAAAATGAAACCTACGATGACATTAGTGTTGTTCATGCTGGTGCTTTTGGCAACAAAGAGTGAGCAGAGGAAGGGGAAGGAGGGTGAGGGAGGTGGGTACTTTGACCCCATTGGAGGAGGAGGAGGAGGAGGAGGAGGGTTCAGCATACCCGGATTTGGAAAAGGGATAATAGGAGGAGGATATGGATCCGGGTATGGAGGACCCGACGGAGGCTCATCAAAAGGTGGCATCATAAGACCAACCCTTGTCTGCAAAGACAGAGGCCCTTGTTACCAAAAGAAGCTCACCTGTCCTGCCAAGTGCTTCTCCTCCTTCTCCCGCTCTGGCAAGGGCTACGGCGGCGGCGGCGGTGGCGGTGGCTGCACCATTGATTGCAAGAAAAAGTGCATCGCTTATTGTTAAGCTGGTAACTACACTTATTATCGCCCTGCCTATTACCTAATCACTTGTATGCTTTTAGATAAATAAACCAAAACTAGATACCTTTCATTATGGGACACACTTGCTAGCTTTTGACTACTATGTCTTGTTATATCTATATATTAATTATGATTAAGAGCAGAACACTGTTGATTATGGACTGTAATTTTGCGTACCATATATTTTATGCAAGATACTTTATCATAAATTACTACCTGCTGTTCCATTTTAAGTATTTATGTGGATTTTTACTTCTCAACTTAATTTGCTTAGCTAGCCCACAGTTTTGAAAATTGACATGGGTTCTGATGAGAGACAAAGATTAGGTCGTAGATGTGAGATATGAATCTTCAGCTTCACACTCCAGATCTCATCCCTCATCCCTATCCTGACAATAAATGTAAAAACGTTCTATTAATGGATCTGTCTTTATAAGAAATATTAGTAGGATATACTCTACATGCATGCCTTCCATGTAATTAAATTTTAGAAGGTCTTTATTACTTTATTAGTATTTTTTCTTTCTACGATTAACATAATTTATTTATTTTATGAAAAGTTAACGAAATCCAAATTTGTAAAGTTTCTTATTTTCCAATAGAATAGTTTTGAAATTTTTTATTAGAATTTGATACTAATATAATTACAATATAATTTACATCTGTATTGGTTTTATCTTTTTAAGTAGTTGTTCTAAAATCTTATACATGAAGGTACCTTTTTTTTTATTTATAGTTTGAAGATTTTTATTAGACTACACAATTTTTTTTTAAAACATTATACATTTACCCTTTTTTTTAAATCATTACACATATATCTCTAGCTAATAAAGAAAACTATAGTAAAGGTGAATTTAAGAAAATTTAAGGAGTGAATTTAAGATGAGTCAATGTAATTTCTTTACTATATTTTTTTTTTCTATTTATACGTCACATAAATATAATAGTAGTTTTTTAAATTAATTAAAAATAGATCGAAAGTAAAGATGTACTTCATTATAAAAAAAATTAATGCTATCTCAAACTTTGAAAAATATACAAATAGGAATAATTTTTTTATCAGAAACTCAAACTTGAAAAGATAAAAAATTATCTATTAACAAAGTTTACTAAGGAAAAGAGATTTTCAATTCGAATCTATAAAAAAAAATTTATTAACACAATTAACCACTAATATTTTTCCTATAAAAAAAAAAAAAAACTTGGCCGATTCGATCAGGCTTTGCGAGATTAATGAACTGCCTATGAGCTCGTGTACCATTTTTATTAATTATTTGTGGTTGGAACTTCATACTTCGTAGTGTTATACTCGATATATATATATATAGTTTTTTCCTGCAGTATGTAAAGTGCTGCACTTTTGCATATATTTTTATTAATTAATCTGAATATTCCAAACTACAAATGGAAAAGCAGTATTTTTCTCTACATAAGTGAATCACATGAATCTGAATGTATTCCAACCAGAGATATGCGAATCGTTTCAATAATGATAACAATTCCATTTTCTTTTCTCGCGAGTTCAATAATTAATTATTGTCAAAAAGTCGTGAGTAAAGTTATAAGTGTTTTCAATTAATTATATTAGAAAGAAATTAGTTCTTAAATATATTTATGTTTTTATGCAATTTGGTTACTAAAACAGATAAATGTTTTAAAGTGTCTTTTAAATTACCTTAAAAAATTGTACTTCACTAAAATTGGATGATATGAATATCAATTTTTTAGGAGACACAACCCGCATTCTGAGAGTATATAAAAGGTTATCATCCTAATAAGTTTTAATTTGAGCTAACATGAATAGCATTTTATTTTGTTTTTATTATGAATTTAAATAAGTATTTTGTGCTTCTAAAAATAAGACAATTTTGGCTCTAGGTTGTATATAATGTGGAATCGTGGATTCGTCATTGATTGTGTGCATTAGTTGTAGGACATTATACCATAACTTTTTAGTAAGAAAGAAAACAAAATTAGTAAAATAAATTGTTTATTAATATTATACTAAAAAGTATACTCACAAAAATATTAAGATTAGTCGATGATGAAAAATAAAAGAAACCGAATCCATTAGACACATTATAACTTATATATTTACTACAAAAAGTTTCAAATTATATTTTTCTTTTTTAGTAATCAAACTAATCCACACGTATTGTTTAGGTAAGATAATGTAAATAATAAATCGCTATACATCGTTATTAATATTAAAAAGAATTTTTTAACAAAATAAATTGATACGAATTATATAAATGATGGATAAATTAATTTTTATTATAAAAGTTTCACCAACAGAATAAAATATTAATTAAAATTATTTATTTATTAAAATACTTAAAATCATATTAATAGTCATGAGATATTATTTTATGTCAATAATATTCATAATTTCCATCATAATTAAAATTAATTTAATTTATAATATTATTAACTAAATAATTTAAATTATGTTTTTCATAAACATTTCAAAAATAAATTATGAGATAATTACATTAAGAATGTGTTTGGTTTATCATTTTAGCTAGGTGAAAGCTAAAAAATTAACTAAAATGCTTTTAGTTTGGATAACAAAAAATCTACTATTTTCAGTTAGGAGCTGATTTTATTTTAACATGTTTACCCTCGAGTGTAATTAATGCATTGTCCCTCACTAATCTTCTCTCATCACATTATACATCCTCTCTCTCATTCGTTAATATAATTATAATAATTTATAATATAAATGTATAAGAGTTTAATTGGTACATACGGTCTTACACTGACATTCAATTACAACCCTTCATTCATGATAATTTATTGATTTTATTGATTACTACTTTAAAAGTCACATAAATAAAAAGTCATGATTGATTTTACACTGTCAGAGTAAGAATCTTTTACACTGTTACTGTATACCAATTAAACTCAATGTATAATTATAGAAAATTATAATTTAAATATGTAATTTAAAATTTATATATTTAATTATACAAATATAATTTAAATATCAATTATAGTAATTTATTATTTAAATATATAATTACATAAATTTATAATTAATTTAAATATGTAATTAATTTATATTATTAAAACATGTTATAATTATTTTAAATACCAAATTATTGATCTAATGATTAATTATGACCTTATTTGTCATTTTACAACTTTTAGCTAGTTGATCAGCTATTTTACCATATACCTATAACTAGCTTTTCAGCTTCCAGCTAACTTTTCAACTAGTTTTGCCAGACACACCCTAACAGTGTGTTTTGTTTTCCATTGTAGCTAGCTCAAAGATAAAAAGCTAGTTGAAATAATTTCAGCTCTGTATAAATAATAAAAATTTAGGAGATTTTTTAGGAACTACTAATTTTTTTAAGAAAGCTACTCCAAGTAGCTTTTTGAAAAGATTTTTTTTCCCACTACTAACTAGTTTTATTTTTGTATGTTTATCCTTCGTTAATTAATGTACTGTCTCCCACTAAATCTCTCTCATCATATTACACAACCTTTCTCTCCTTCGTTGATGTAATTATAGTAATTTATAATATGAATATATAATTATAAAATTATAATTTAAATATATAATTTAAAATATTTAATTATAGAAATTATAATTTAAATATTAATTATAGTAATTTATTATTTAAATATGTAATTACATAAAATTATAATTTAAATATGTTATTATAGAAATTTATAATTTAAATATATAATTATAATAATTTATAATTTAAATATATAATTATTTATATTATTAAAATATGTTATAATTATTTTAAATAAGTCATTGTTGATCTAATGATTAATGATGTCCTTATTTGTTATTTTACAACTTTCAGCTAGTTGATCAACTAGTTTTACCAAACACTCACAACTATCTTTTTTGCTTTTAGTCATTTTTCAACTTTCAACTAACTTTTCAGCTAATTTTGCCAAACACACCCTAAATAATAGATATTATCTTGGGAAAGATTTGTATTTGTAAATAATGTTTGTAATTTGTATGATAACTAATTAACTAAAACTATTTTAATTTATGATATTATTAATTAATTATATTTGATTATTTTTATGTAAATATTTTTTAAAAAATTATAAAGTAATACAAAAATTATGATCTTCAGTATATTTTTTCCTTAATTTCATAATAATTATTATAGCCTATATTATAACTAAAATTATTTAATTTTATAATATTATTAATTAATTATATTTAATTTATTATAATATTTCAATAAACAGTTGTTTAAGGAATGTTCTTATCGGATTTTTGCAGAACGGGTATCCTCGTGATCCTTCGGGCCGTGGAGCTCTAGGGGACATGTGTGTACCTGCAAAAGGGATTTGACGACTAAGTTAGTGAGGGAGTAAGAGGATAGGAGTTAGAAGGTGAGAGATCCGATACGTGGGGAAGGGTCTGAGACTCCCCTTTTAAGGAGGTTTTGATTCCGAGTTACTTTATTTACAGAATTCCAAGTTACCCTTTTTATAGAAATGATCCTTCAATCTCGGGCCCTTGGTGAAGGTCGAGTTGGACTCGGGATCGGGTCACTGGTGATCCGAGATATTTGACATGTTGATGGGGACACTTAGAGGGTACACATGCACTCAAATCTTGAGACGATCTAAGTATCGAGAGCGACGCTGAGACTATGAGAACAATAGTGTAGGTGGGATAGGTGGGTTGGATACATATCACGCAAGGGTTGGCTCGTGGGGTTTCGTGACGTGACGGATGATGTCTTTTCACACACATTTTTGGGAATTGAAATGACGCTTCAATTATTTTAAGCATGTGTGA
Organism: Psophocarpus tetragonolobus; assembly: GCA_037954015.1. Lineage (NCBI taxonomy): Eukaryota > Viridiplantae > Streptophyta > Magnoliopsida > Fabales > Fabaceae > Psophocarpus > Psophocarpus tetragonolobus. The sequence goes on from CM075688.1 coordinate 93,881,969, forward strand.
GAAGTTTCCTCTACACATTTGAAGCACACTTGAAGTTTTTGATGCACCTTTCGCAAAATTGCTCGTCTATTGGTGGTCCATCTTCGCTTGGTGATTGTGCACATTCATCAACAACTGGTGTGTTTCTCCCTTCTTTCTGGGTTTTACTTAGTCATGTAGGATGCCTTCTTCTGAGAGTTTAAGGTTTTCTTTGAGTAAGGTTGAGAGTTCGTCAGATACCTTGTTGAGAGGCTCCATGGTGGAGAGGGACGGTATAAGTGAGGGAAGTGGGACAGAGTCACCGCTGGGGTCGCTTAGCCTTCTGAATGAGGCGGAGTTCGAGAGAATGTTCGAAAACCCATTTACGGGTTTGGATGAGGATGCGGTGATTGGTGGTGCCAGGGGCGGGATGATGCTAGCTAATGCTGATGCGGGTGCGCTAGGTGGGGCTTCTGGCATTTTGGAGAAACCAAGGGACGCGTCAAAGCGTCAAAGGAGAGTGGTGTTGTCAGATAGCGATAAGGAGATTGTTCTTGCTGCGAACATGGCGAAGGGACAAGCAAGGGGAGGAAAATGGATAGGAATGTCTTGTCACCCATTATTAAGGAGGGGTTTGAGTGGGTTTCCGAGGAAATGCGGTCGTATCCTAGTGTTATGGCGACCCAAGGGGACGTAGAGAGACTTAGGGCTGAGTTAAATATATATTTAGATTTGGATAGGCCAGTTTGGGTACTGATGGAACAATGTGAGGCTGAGGAGAAGGTATACGTCGGGGCTGCAGGGGAGGAAGCTCCGTTCACGTATGTGTCGACTGGCCTTTTCCACCACGCTGATGTCATGTTGCGTTTCACGGATTTCCAGTGTGAGGTGTTGACCAAGCTAAATGTGGCATTGACCCAGCTTCATCCTAACAGTTGGGGCTTCTTGAGAAGGTTTGAGATTCTCTGCAAGGTGCTCGGGATCATGTCTATAGTGAACAAGTTCTTGTACTTTTACTGGGCGAAGGGTGGCGAAGAGTCTAAGGTGGTGTGGGTATCAATGACTTAATTCCAATATGTGGCGCTGTTTACTCTGTTGAACGGGTCATGGAAGAGTTTCAAGACCAATTTTTTCAAGATGCATGCAAAAGCACAATATGTCAATCATCGTGACCTGTTTTTTAAGGAGGATAGGTGTACTCATAATTTCCTGTTGTACTGGCAAAGGCGTCCTTGTCGATTCAAGTCCAGGCCCAAGCACCTATTGATGTCAGAGGATAAGAAGGATATTACTATAACTAGCTCGTTACCTCGACGGATGTGTGTGAAGGTTGTTCTGACCAGGGGGGTGCATTGATGGTAGCGAGGCCCGAGGTGTCGACCTTTGGAGTGCCGATAGGTGCTTCACTGTTTCTTGTCGCTGTGGTTCTAACTTCCTTAACCTCTTGCAGTTGCTCATGTCTAACTTAGCTTTGGTGGTGTACGTTTATAAGGGTGTTAGTTGTCTTATTTGTTATGTTTGGTTTAGGATCGTCTACGCCTCGTCGAAGGTAGATGGTGTACCACTTCCACAAAGAGCGGGTAACCCGCCTCGACCACTACAACATTACACCCAAGACGTCATCTTTGTGGAATGCTAAGCTGACCTCTGCGCAAGGGATACCGACAATCGACTTCTGTCCAAGGAGGACCATGGTATGATGAAATTTTTTGGAGCCGAGGGTTCTCTTGACTCAGTTGAGGTCTTCCTCTTTCGGTCCATAGCGACCGTGCACTTCTATAAAAACAAAATCATGAAGGTGGAGAAGAAAATGAAGGGACATGCCAAGGAAAAGAAAAAAATAGCGGAAGAGAGGAAGAGAATAGCCAAGGAGGCGAAGGCTGCTGCCGATGCCGTGCTGCAGGTCCAAACTGCTCTGAAGGTGGAGCAGGGTAGGTTGATTGGCTTGGAAGCGATTGTCAACCAGCGCCTAAAGGAAAATGAGGCACTAGAGGAAGAATTGCGAAGGGTGCAGGTTGCGTTGGTGTAGGTGAAGGTGGAGAAGGCAAGATTACGGAGTAAGATGGTTTCATTGAAGGAAGGCGTAGAAGGCCAATCCGATGGCCTGATGATTGCGGCTTTAGAGGAGGGCTTCAAAAGGGCTATGGAGCAAGCAAGGGTCGTAGCACTAGGTGTGAATTTTACTCCTCACGATTTTTGGGTGTCTATTGAGGATGGTCGTATCATCCCTGCCAAGGTGGAACCCGCAGAAGGTGTTGAGACAGAAAGGGCGACTAACCAGGTTCAGCCTTCGATGGAGGTTATCAATGTAGACGCACGGGCGTTCAAGCCACTACACCTTAGCTTTTCTTTTGCTATAAAAAATGTATATGTACCTCTTTTTGTGAAATGAAATTGTGTCCCTTTATCATTTTAAAAAATGTATATATACCTACCCATTGGTAGGTTTTATTATTTGTGCAAATGTTCCTTTATCGTTTGTGTTTTTGTTATTTTGTTTGTGTGTGAAGTGGCGAAGACGTGGGGTCAGGAGGATGGGTTTTTTCGAGAGCGTTGAGTAGGCCATAAGTTTTAGCGATCGAGAGTGCTGAGTAGGTGATAGGCTATGGCGGCCAAGAACGCTGAGTAGGCGATAGGTCACGGGGCCAAGAGCACCGAGTAGGCAATATATAATAGTTGCTATGAATGAGAATGATGATGGTCGTTTTATTATCATTCATGTGTTTACATCATTAGGGTGTCTCTTGTTAAAACCTCCCTATCAAAAATCCATTTTTCTTCTTATATTGGAAAAAAGACCAAGGTAGGAAAAAGAATACACTACCCATTTTTATTAGCTATAGTAAGTCTTCAAGTGAGTTGCGTTCCATGTCCTAGGTATATTGTCTCTTTTTAGTGTTTGCAACTGATAGACTCTATTGGCTAGAACGTCTGTGATACGAAAAGGTCCTTCCCATGTTGATGCTAGCTTTCCTTGGTTGTGCTCTTTTCTTCGCCAACAACAGACCAAGCCGCCTGCTTGGAACATGCGATGAGCACTCTGTTGTTGTGTTTTTTTGCTGCTCGTTGTTTGCATGCCACTTCGCATATGTATGTCGCCTTCCGGACCTCATCGAGTAGGTTGAGATTGACACATGTCGCGAATGAATTAAAATCGGGCTAAAAATGGGTGCGTCAAAGTAAGGGTTCTCCAAGTTCCAATAAAATCATGACATTCATTCCATAGGTAAGGGCGAAAAGGGGTCTCTCAAGTTGCTGACTGAGGTCGACAACGATATCCTCATAGCACTCTTGATAGTTCATCGGCCCACGAGCCCTTGTGTTACCCAAGTCTTGTCGTGAGTTTGGTGAGGATAACCCATTTGTCTGGGGATGTTTGATTGAGGTGGTTAAGTGTGAAATATCAAGGTTACGGAGGAAGTCTTCATATAAGGCAACAATCAATTGCTTTCTGTTGTCTATAATAATAGCATGGGGAAGACCAAAACGACAAATTAGGGGTTTTCAGGCAAAATTTTGCACCCGCTGAGCGGTGATGGTGGCCATAGGGGTTTGACAAAATCCTAATCACCTTAAGTTTTACAAAAACTACAAAAGTCCCCTAAATGTAATATAAGGTTTACCTAAGGTCGAATCACAAGGAAACATACATGTGCAAAGATCGTTTCTATCTCTAGCAAGTTATAATATTTTTTTACTAATTAACAACTGGGGTTTTAATTGCAGAAAATGTAATGTGCAAGAAAGAAAGAAAGAAAGAAAATTTGTAGCAAACAAGAACAAATTCATAGGAAAGCATAAAATTCGCAGGAAACTAGAATTTGCATAAAAAAAATTGTAGAAACCAAAAGATTGCAGAAATAAAATGGAAGGAAAAAAATTGCAGAACTAAATCAAGAATTGAAAACAATGGCAGAATTGAAACCGAAATTGCTTCTACACCTAGCCTATCATGCAACCAATTGATTACAACAAAATGCTAATTCTTGATGAAGAATCATGCATAATAGAGAGGCAAGGGAAGAATACAAACTCGGAGGAGTTTGGAAAACTAGAATTGAAAGCTGAAAATGAAGATTGAAATTGAAATTGAACTCCAAGAGGGAAAATTTTCTCTCCACAAAAATTCTCTAAAAACTTTACAAAATTCTAAAAAACTAAATAAGTGTGTGTGAGGTCCTTGACCCCTACTGAGTTTTTACTCACATGAGTAATGGGCCAAGCAATGGGCCAATGGGTCTAAAACTAATTTACATAAAAATGCAATGTTTAATACAATAAGGTATATATTTCTGTTTGAACTTCCAAAAATCCTCAAAAATAGCTCTAGACTCCAAACACCATGATCTAGATATCCAAATTGAATCCCTGAAAGTTAGGAATCCAATGCAAAAATAATCAACAAAAAATAATGTTTACAGAAAAAGTTATGGCCAAAACATTAGACAGTGTCAGGAAAGAAATAATGCAAAAAAAAAAATGCAACTTAGAGCTATGTTTTATTCAAATTATTATTTTATGCATAAAAACCTAAATGTATGCTAAATGCATGAAATAAATTAGAAACAACACCTTAGAAGATATAGCAAGAATATAAATGTGAACATAGAATATAAGTCATCAGGGTTGCTCGTTGGCATTTTTCACACTTCTTGGTATATACCCTACAATCTCTCTGCAAGGTTGGCCAATAATAGCCAGCTCTGGTGACCCTTTGAGCAAGGTTCTGAGCTCTTGAGTAGGAATGAGATATGTCCTGATGGACCTGGTTGAGGACGTACTCGACCTTCTTGACCCCTAAGCATTTGAGTAGGGGTCGCAAGAAATCACGTTTGTAGAGGTCGTCACCTACTAAGGTGAAGTTGGATGTTCTGTGCTGCAGTCATTTTGCTTTTAAGGGGTCCTTGGGACGGACGTCGTCGACGAGGAAGTTTATCAGTGGGGTACGCTAATTAGCTTGAATGGGCATGTTTAGTATAACCTCTGGTTCTGTTGTGCTGAGATGGCACAATCGCTCCTGTATGATCTTCCGTCGTTGCACTCCCTGAGAGGTGGTGGCAAGCCTGGATAGCATGTTGGCCTGACTATTATCTTCCCTAGGGATGTGAGAGATGTTGGTGCCATCGAATTCTTCTAGGTCTTCCTTGTGAGAAGGAAGCATCTTTGCATCTGGGATTCCTTAGCTTGCATGGTGCCATTGATTTGTCTCACGAATAGCTGAGAGTCCGTGTTGCATCTTATTTTGCGAACCCCGATATCCTTGGCGAGGTGCAGCCTAACCAACATGGCCTTGTACTTGGCCTGATTATTGGTTGCTTTGAAGTCGAATTAGAGAGCCTATTCGACCTCTAGGTTGTTGGGTTCAATGAATGTGATGTCTGTGCTGCAACCTTTGGAATTGGAAGAGTCATCAACATGGAGAGTCCACCACTCCCCTTCTTCGCTTACTTCTAGATGGGTGTTTTCCCCGTCAGCTGGTGGTAGCTCCGTTATGAAATCAGTGAAAACTTGAGATTTAATGGGACCTCGTGGTCGGTACCTTAGGTCAAATTCAAAGAGCTCAATGGACCAGGTGACCATACGTCCTGCGAGGTCAAGTTGTCGCAAGATTTGCTTGAGCGGGTGGTTGCTCATGATGAGTATGGTGTGACCCTGAAAATATAGGCACAAGCTGACTAGAATGGACGAGGCACATGGCTAGCTTTTCCATCATCTGATACCAAATTTTAGATGGTTCTAAGACGCGATTGATTTACTATACAAAGGTTTGGAGCTTTTTGGTCTCTTACACGAGGATAGAGCTGATGGCATGGTTACTCACGGACATGTAAAGTAGAAGTTCCCTGCCTGGGTTGGGCCTAAAGAGGATGAGTGGCTTGGATACGAGTTCCTTGAGCTTGGTGAAAATACATACTGCTTCCTTGATCTACTCAAACTTACCCTTGTTTTTCTTGAGGAGTTGGAACAGTGGTCGACTTCTGTTCGCCAACTTGGGTAAAAAACGGGCTAGGGAGGCCAACTGTCCAGCTAACCTCTGGACATCTTTGGTAGTGGTGGGACTCTGCAGTTGGAGGATTGTTGAGCACTTGTCGAGGTTAGCCTTAATGCTTCGCCGTGTCAATATGTAACCTAGGAATTTTTCACCCTTGACTCTAAAAGTGCATTTTTTGGGATTCAAACGCATATTGCTGTGTCAAACCTAATTGAAGACCCTGTCGAGGTTGGCGGCATGGTCCACCATCGTGACTGACTTCACTACCATGTTGTCTATGTTTGCCTCAATGATCTCCCCCATCAGGTCAATGAAGACCTTGTCTATCAGCCGCTGATAAATGGCACCTGCATTTTTGAGTCCGAATGGCATGACTTTGTAGCAATAGTTAACCTGATGGGTGCAGAAGGCTATTTTTTCCTAGTCGGGGGATACATTGATATTTGGTTCTAACCCAAGTAGGTGTCCAGGAAGCTGAGAAGTTTGTATTCAGAGGAGTAGTCTACGAGTTTGTCAATGTTAGGGAGGGGGTACGAGTTCTTCGGACATGCTTGCTTAAAGTCTGAGTAATCGACGCACATCTGTCGTTTACCTGAGGCTTTCCTAACCTTGACCACATTACAGAGCCACATTGTGTAATGCATCTCCCGTATGAAGTCGATTTCTTTCAATTTTTTGTTTCTACCACTGCGGCCTTCGATCGTTCCCTTCCCATCCTTCGTCGCCGTTGCAACACTAAGATGGCTTTAGTGAAAGTAGACAACTTGTGGCATATAAGGTTAGGATCAATGTTTGGTATGTCTATCGCACTTCAAGCGAACATATCAACATTTTCCCTAAGAACTTATATGATGGCATTGTGAGTATCTGTGTCCATCTGGGTGCCTAAGTATGTGTTCTGACCTTCGAATGGTCCGAGTTGTAATGGATGGGTTCCTTCTCTTGGGAAGGGTTTCTCGTCCTCATTGACTAGGGGATTAAAGTTGGTCAATGGTATTGAGATGCCTGAGGCCTCTTTTGCTTTAATGTGGTGGATCGCCTTTGGCTGCTTGAGACCTGATATGATGTGATCTTGAGACTTTTCACATAGCATTCACATGCCTCTTCCTAATCAACCCTGATGGTGATTGTGTCTCCCGCTGAGTAGGTGAATTTTATTGCTAGGTGTGACATTGACACAATGGCTTCGAGGGCATTTAGAGTTAGCCGTCCTAGGAGGAGGTTGTAGGATTTATCCGCATTGATCAAGATGTAACGCACGATGAGGGTGGAAGAGAGTCGCTCCTCCCAGAAGGTGGTCATTAATTCTATGTACCCATGAGCATAGACTTGCTGACCAACGAATCTGACGAGGGGGTCCAGATATGAATTTATAAGATCCTCGGAGATGTCCAATCTCTTGAAGGTGGCCCAGTAGACTATTCACGAAGCTGCCCTGGTCAATCAGGATTCTACGCACTTCCCAATCTACTATTACCGTCGTGATCATCGTGGGATCGTCTTGCCTATGGCTATCACCGGCGAAGTTGTCATCATTGAAAGTGATCGGGCACAGTATTCACCGGCTAGGGGTAATTGCATTAACAGCTTTTAGCTGGCGGAAGTGTCTTTTTCTGGCAGAACTAAAGGGCCTTCCCCTAGCAAATCCCCTAGCGATGGCATTGATTACTCCTCGGAGCTGCAGATATGAGGTAGGCTCTCACTCCTTGTGATCGGGATTGGGAGGAGGCCGTGAATCTCACCTATGTTGGTGTTGACACCCCTCTTTTGGCGATGCCTGTTGCCTTTACCAGACCTCGGTCGTTCCCGAATGTCGTTGCTTGACGAACCGGTTGAGCCTCCCCTACTCGTTTAGTTCTTCCATCTTTTCCCAAGTGAGATGCATTCATCAGTGGTGTGGTCGTAGTTACATGGTATTTGCAGTGTTTGCTTCAATTTGCATTGTCGCCAAAGGGAGTCGATTGAGGAAGGCGCAGGATATAAGTATTGAATGCTTCCTCTAAAACACGTGCTCTAGGTTCCATCAGTGGTGTGTATGTAGTGTACTTGGGTTGAGGTCTGCCCTGATGTTTAAAGTCTCTATCTTGTATCAGTCGGTGTCAAACTTCTTCTTGGTCCTTCCTTGGGTGCATGGGTTGGTCCTTCTTGTCAACGACTGGTGTTCGTTGTCGCCTTCGTCGGGTAGAAGCTTCTTCCATCTTTACGTACTTGGCAGAACGTTCCATGAACTCTAGGTTCGAGGTCTACGATATGTGTGATAATCTGTGATATTCGTTATATGAATTCACAAAAAGGTTTGTCATCCCTTTGGAGGAGCCCAATGACGTCATCAGTTGTCGTCCTTTGAGGTCGGCAGGCCAAATAATGGGTAGTGAACTTATCCACCAGGGTGTCAAAGGAATCAATGGATTGTCAGGGGAATGGAAGCCACTAGTTGAGAAAGGTACCTGTAAGGGAGGTGGGAAACATTCTACATAATACTCGATCCGTATTAGAGTAGAGGTTTACCTGGGTGAGGAATGCCTCTATGTGGTCGTCAGGGTTGCTGGTGCCTTCATAGAGTTTGATCATTAGGGACTTCCATCCTCAGGGTAGGGAGTAGTCGAGGATCCCCTCCATGAAGGGGTGTCTCCTAGTCGTGGCTTGTCTGGACGTACGAGCGGCGCCCTAATCGAGTCCTGGTCCCTGGTGATGGTCATGGACTCCTCTTGAGCCTGAGATGTGTTGTTTCGCTGAAGGATGTTCTTCAGGTGTATCTTTTTTAGTCTCGCTGTTGTGAGTGCTCCCGATGGTCTTGCTAAGGTGGTGGCCTCTTGCTTCATTGTCACCACTATCATCTTTTAGGCCATTCGTGGGTTTTTGGCCTTAGAGGTCTTGGATAACTGTCCTCATGACGGTGTTTTCTTCCTTGAGAAAGAGTATGTCAGCCTCATGCTTCCTAAACATCTCCTGCATTTTTCAAATTTCCTCTAAGAGGTTAGCCTCGCTCACGTTGTTGGTAGTAAAGGGCGACAACCCCCTGTAAGTCTGCACCATGAGAGATGGGGTAGAGAGGGGGCTAGGAATTTTTACGTTCCCACAGACGACGCCAAATGTTCTTACCAGATTTTGGCAAAATGGGTTTCGTCACAATCCTTCGAGTCGTGAAGCTCCATGGTACCTGTAAAAGGGACTCCGACACCCAAGTTAGTGAGGGAGTAAAAGGATAGGAGTTAGAAGGTGAGAGATTTGATACCTGAGAAAGGTCTGAGACTCCCCTTTTAAGGAGTTTTGATTTCGATGGTTACCTTCAATCTTTGGCCCTTGGTGAGGGTCGAGTTGGACTCAAGACCGAGTCGCTAGGTTTCGAGGTGGTAGAGGTTGGTGACCAAGGTCGGGGCTCGGAGACCTATGGTGTCCGAGCTAATAGTGTTCCGAGATATTTGACGGGTTGAGGGGGATGCTGGGAGGGTATAAGTAATATAGAAACTAATAGGCTTAAGTAGGATTTTGTTTTTTATAAAGATATTTAAAATATTTAAAATAATATTTAAAGATATTTAAAATATTTTATTTATGATACTATTAATTAGTTGGATTTAAATTTTTTTAATATAAATATTAGAAAAAAACTTATAAATTAATTACATTTAATTAAAAAATTAATAATTTTAAGTAAAATTTTATCTCTGGTAACTAATATTTTGGTAACTAATATTTTGTTGGTTGTTTGATGATGGATGGTAGAAAAAACAAACAAAATAATATTAAATCAACAAATAATATATAAATCACAAAATTATGTATTAAATATATTAGGCTCTAGAAGTCACATAAAAGTTTTATTTGTAGGTTATTTTGGTAACTAATACTTTGTTGCTTGTTTGATGATGGATGGTAGAAAAAACAAACAAAATAATATTAAATCAACAAATAATATATAAATCATAAAATTATGTATTAAATGTATTAGGCGGTAGGAGTCACAGAAGATTTTTATTTGTAGGGTATTTCCTTACTTTGTTGATTTGGGTCTTTTGTGGGTTAATTTTAGGTTGCTGCTTGTTGTTGGGATCCTATTATTTGCTCTTGTTGTCTCTGTAACTTAGTATTTGTCATTGTCACATCTTGTACCTTGTGACGAGTGACTAATATAATAATAATAATAATAATAATAATAATAATAATAATAATAATAATAATAATAATAATAATAATAATAGTAATAATAATAATTTTGACATCCTTAAAAAAAAGCTAATAGCAAAATGTTATGAGTTTAGCTTAGCTGTTGGTTAAGTAAATTATTGTAAATTTTCCTGACACTATCTTAAACTTCTGTTAGAAATATCATAACAAAAAAACAAACTAATGACAAAATACATAGCTTGGTAAGATTGTTATAAATAAAAATCATATGAATTTAAATATAATTATTAAAATTAAAATACAAACGTAGATAATGAGTATGTTTTAAATGGATCTTTTGACCATTTTGTACTCAAGCATTTTTTTTTTGAAAATTAAAAATTAATTTTTTATTCTATCCCCATCTATTTAATATGTTGTTTAATAATCTTTTAAGATAATTTTTTAGTATAATTTAAGATAATTTCACGTAAAGATATACGATTAAATATTTTATTTATTCTTATTCAAGATTTTCAAAGTTTATTATCTTATATATTTAAATATAATAGTTAAAAGAAGAAGGAAAAGGAATCAGAAAAAAATTAAAATTAAAATAGAATCAAGGAGTACGTAAATGTCACTCCCTCCGTAACAAAATGAATGTTATCTTAGATTGCTTATTATATATATATATATATATATATATATATATATATATATATATATATATATATATATATATATATATATATAAAGCTAATAAATATATGAAAATGAGTAATGATTTAATAAAATTAATTTTAATATTAATTTTACTTTGAAAAACTAAAGTATCATTATTAGGATTATTAGTGAAAAAAAGTAATTAACAAATATTGAAATAGAATATAAACCCTCTCTAATTTCAAATTTTGAAATACGAATTCATTTTCTCTTCTTACGGCAACTAAGAAACCATTTGCTCATGTAAAAATTTTAAAATTAAAATAAAAGAGTAATATCTATGTTTTTTATTATATTTATAATATATGACTTACCCACAATTTTGAACAGTGTCAAAATTTTAAATCGTGATAAAAAAAATATCCATTTATTATAATATATATAGAGATTAAATTGATTATTTTTGTTAAAGTTGCTGTAAAATATTTATTTGTTTAGTTAAAATTCTTACAGTTAAGACAGAATATTTATTAAGCGGTTGACAAAATAATTCAGTATTTGTTTTAGACAAATTATGTTTTTAATCATTTATAAATTTATTTATATTATAAATTATTTTGAATAAATAAGATATTAGAATCACATTGTAAAAAAAAAATTATATTGAATTATTTTATTAGACTCCTAGATGATGTGATAAATCACTGGACTACTAAAATTGTCTAGTTATATAGTTTCTTGAAAATATGAACTTTTAAGAAAATATTTATAGAAACTTTAAAAAAATATAAAAAACTTTTACTAGACTTATATAAAAAATTTACTCAATTAGTTAAGGAAGTAGAGAGATAAGGAAAGTTCAAGAGTTCAATTCTCACCATTAATAAAAACAAACATTATTAACAATATTAATATTTGACTTATAAAAAAATATAAAAAATTTAAGTCATTATTATACTTACTCATTATTTGTAAATTGTAATGAGTTATGAACAAATATTAAACTTTTAGTAAATGTACTTTCAAAATAGCGAGAAAGATGTTTATATAATGTGTTAAGATTGGAAATTAGTTAATTATGTTATGATAAAATTTGTACCCCTATTAACCCGAAGTCGATTGACTCACTCACAGCCACTTTGTACGATCAGTGCTCGTGGCTAAGGGAGTATGTATCCCTGGTTAGTCCACGCTGACCAACCTTAGTTATAAGTCACTTCTCACTCTTCAGTACTTATGGTTAGGGAACTATGTAATCATGGTTAGCCATACAAATCGGTCTTTTCAGTTACAAGTCACTTCCCACTCTTTTAGTGCTCGTGACTCGGGGGCTATGTACCCCTAGTTAACCCACGTGATTGACCTTCTTAGTTATAAGTCACTTCTCACTTTTTAGTGTTCGTGGCTAAGGGGCCACGTGCCATTGGTTAGCCAATACCGACGACCTCCTTTTGGTCCTATAATTCCTTACACAGTCATTTGTCAACTGATAATCCACTAGGACAATACCATCTCTATAGCCACCGCTCTTGATATCCCATCTAAACCTCCTCCAAACCCAAAACCTCTAACTACCTTATCATCACTGAATATCGTGTAATAACTACACATTATATTTTATCTAAACTTGTGACATTCCTAGACCCTAACCACTTAATCATAATAAGATACTTGTATGCTAAATTCACGGGATACCTGCTACCTATAATACTTATTAATACACCTCATTGCACCTCGAAGGAGCTATGAGTTCACAATCCCTTAACTTGATTATGCTCTTAGTTTATGTATACTCTCAATAGGGTTTACTTAGATTCGAAAACAAAATTAAACAAAAAAAATTATTATTTTATCTGATATATTTTCATACATGATTTTTTTAGGATAAAATTGTTTGTGTGTAATTCAAACACACTAAGAATTTTATGTGTAATTAACCTATTCCTGTATATTTTCTCACTAAATGAAGTAGTGCATGTTTGGAGTATCTTTTGAATTCGCTTACCGATTCTTAAGTGTAAAAGATATAATAGAGTTTATCCTCCAAAATATATTAAAATGGTGTTTTGTATAAAAAAAAGTTTTAATTTTTTTAAGAATCTGAAATTGGCACGGAAATGTTTTTTTTTTTTATATTTAATTTTCTTCGATGGGTTAATTTTTGGTAGAATTGTTCTATTGAGAGATGGTAATTTAACTTTCACCATTTGGGGGAAAAAAAGTTAATTACAGTAAAAATATTATATTATGCTTAATATATTATTTAACGTGAAAAATCTGTTATAAGTATATATAAACACACATATATAAGCATTATAAAATTAATTTTAATAACATAAAAACTAATTTTCCACAATATCATTATGAGTCTGTTTTGTATTTCAATTGGTAAAACATGGTACAATTTCTCCTTTTTATATATTAACTAAGCTTGCTTAAATTTATGTTTTTCTATGATTCACATGTATTTGTAATCTCATACTAACAAGGAACACTTGCTAGTTATTGAACATCATAATGGAGTCTTAGTCATAAAACTAACAAGTGGTCGGTCCATAAGTTGCTAAGAATTGTTTCACAAAAAGTAAGTACACTTAATAACCCACCAATGTGACAAATGATGATATGAATAGCAATCAAGAATAAGACTAACACCATCTTCAATGAAAACTCATTATCCCTTAAACCAAACCACTCATTTTGCTTGCTTTTTCACAATTGCTTTTGCTTCAGCCGCTACTTTTCAAACAAAATATGCCCCAACCTTAATGTCTTTCGGTAGTGCTCGATGCAGTACAATCTCAAAAAACAATTTTTTAAAAGTTAATTTTTAAAAAATGACATGTTTTTTTCACATATTAACTGAAAAAATCTCACATCATTTAAAAAAATTTATGGATGAAATTTTTTACTTTTTTTCTTTATATTTTCTCCTATAAATGTTTTTAAATAAACTTACCTACACAAACCCTAAATCCTATTTTAATTGTTTCTCAATGGTTTAAATTACACGTATATTCTTTTCTATCTTTTTTATATGGCGTAATGTTAAAAAAATTGTTGATCATTTTTATAAAACGTTGATTCTTGGTTCAATAAAAATTGTAAGCATTTGGAAGTTTTATTTTATTGAAAATTTGAAAAGTCATTCAGAAATATTTCTCAGACCTTTTAAACTTTTATATATTGTATCATTTATAATTTTTAAAAACATTAAAGTAAGAATAAAATTGATAAATTAATTATATTTTTTAAAAACCAATAAAATTAACTAACATGAATACTTTTGTTAATAAAATTCTCATAAAAGAGAGTATCTTATATTGCATCACACTGATTTTTCTTCATTAAGATATGTGTTATATAACCCAACGACAATAAGAAAAGACCACGTTGATAAAAAGAAATAAACATCATTATGCAGTATATAAGATACCATCTGTCTCTTTATGAATGTGAAATAATTCATAAAAATCACTTTTATGGATAAATAAAAGTCTTCTAGTACCTTCATTTGTCCTATCTGTCATCTAACTTCTGTATCTATTTGTTTTAGATGTCAAAATTTTCGAATGGAAGAAGTTATAGAAACTAGTTCCTCATCAAGAAATCTTAATGGAGGAAAAGGAAAAAGAAAAAGAGAAAAATCGAAAATGACTCAAACTAAAACTATAGAGGATCTCAACACAATAAATTGTGGCACGTTTCTACCAACCAATGTATGTCTATGCTTTCTGCTTACAATATACAAGGACAATTACATTAGATAGCCACATGAACAGGCAGAGCATGTTTTAGACAAGCAATTAACAATTAAAAACAAAAATTCCTCATTAAAATACTTTTACACGCAACATCTGAGGCTAGTAATTTAAAACAGCAATTCAAACTTCAATACTTCCTTCACGCGGTAATTTATCAAATTGCAGCTCTTATTGCTCCTCTTGCAGCATCTCGCTTCATCTCAGCAGCCTTACCAGTGCCACGGAAGTACATATAAACTTGCTGTATGCAACCAAACAAAAGTTAACAAGCACTTTGGTTATGTTCAGTCAAAATGCAAAGTGCATCTACTTTCAAGAAACCTAAGACTGAAAATGTTCGAACCTGGATAACCCAGACACTGATCAGTGTTTCAATGCAGAACAATCCAAATCCAACAAAATAGAAAATCTACAGGTAAATGGAAGAAAAAAGCAAAGTAAATTATCAATCGCTTCCTTGGTCAAGGTTTTGCTTAAAACAGTAACATAGACCATGTGACAAATGACAATTAAACAGCATGCAGGTTTCAGGACAGGCATACTTACTCCAATTATTGCATGGTCACCCAACACATCTATGGCTGACAGAATGCCTCTGTATTAAAATAAGTACAAAGCACCCAGTATTAGGCCAAAAAAATGAGAATACATCAGCTTCTAGAAAGCATTTATTATATCCCAGAATTTCTTACTCTAACAAACACAGCTGCCAGTTTGACTTTCTCAGTACATATTTGGATAAAAAGTTTGCCAACTTAAGTTTGTGTTAAATAAGTTTGTAAAAGTAACTCAAGTCTTGCTTTGCTTCTACAAAACAGAGTTTTTAGACAAAATTTGAAAGTACAAACTTACTTTTAAGGGTAGGAGTTATAAGATTAGTCTGGTGACAAAATCCATATGTGGGGAGATGGGGAAAGGAGAGGTCGTGGATTTGAACCTTTCCACTAACAAAACTAACATACTAACAACTAACATTTTTCTATCAAACAAAAACTTTTAAGGGTAATCAAACATGTCATGAAACTGAGTTTACTCTACAAATTGAGTTTGGAACACCTCAAATGAAAAACAAAACATAGCCTCAGTCATTCTAGGACCATTTAGATTTCAGCTTGGGCAATTTAGATTTAATATAGTAAAATATGTATTTGTCATAGATTCAATTCACGTCATCTTCTATAGTTCTCTTCATATTTTGTTTACTTTTATTTTAGAAAAAATCAACAACAAAATCCTTCTCCATGTATCCAACAAAGCCATTGTGTTCAGCCATAGACTAAGTTTTTCAAAGGGCCATTAAAAATTCTTAATTTTCATATTATACAGGTAAAGAACAAGTTAACGTACGTCAGGGATTTTCCTTTGAAAACTATGGGAGGAGCAACTGCAGCTAAGATACAGAATCCTAGGTGGAGCTGCAAAGAGAAGCGATAGTTATTAAATTTTGTTAGAAATGTGAAGCAAAGCATGTGCATAAAAGCAAAACAGTCAGTTTACCAGGTAAAATAGGAAAAACCATCCAAAATTCAAAGCGCTATCAGTCCTGCAAAAATAATAATTGAAGAAATTCAAAATCAGGAGTGCAACGAAATTAGAATGATCAAAATATGCAAGCAAATTTTGTTTGATTGGGGAAGATGGAATAAGAAGGTGGGGGATTACTGAACAGAGTGATCTATTAGGCCATGGGTGAGTGGTCTAATACGCATGTTTATTAGTTATTAGTTATTAGTTTATTGTTCTCATGAACGCTGCATGCAATATTATTTGTCAGGACTGGCTTCTATTCAAGGTCCTTTGATGATTGACATGAAAAAAATGCAATAGTATCATATTGGTAGACTACAGACACTACAAGCAGATAATGAACTTCTAATTTTGCAAGTCGTTGAAAAATAGATAGAAAACAAATGGAGAGGAAGACTAGATACCATCCCCATGGAAGAAGGGAATAATGTGATAGCTGAAATATATTTAAATAATAAAGCTAAATCTCCCCAGTTTCATTGGATCCCCATTAGTGGAAATTCCCTCCAAATATGCCATACAAGTCTCATAATTTTTTTTATAAGAAATATTAATTGTTAATGTGTTAGTGGAGAAATTCGAACCCACGGCACAACCTTTCCCTCCCCACCTCACTAAGTTATCACCAGAGCAACCTTGTAACTCCTTACAAGTCTCATCATTTGCCAGTATATTCCATCTACTGTTGGCCAAATTTCTTAGAAAAACTGAGTCTATCACTCAATGGATAACAGTCTTTTCTGTAGAATGGAATAACAGAACAATGTAGCTGACCTCAAAGGAGTTCTTCAACAATCAATAAAGCTTTTCCTTTTGGTTTAGATGAAAATTTAAAATAATTAATTCTTTTCCTTATTCAAAACTTAATACATTTACTGTTAAATTAACCATGGACACATCACTGGTTGTGTAGGTATTTTATAAAATGTTAAAAACTCTAGGTTGCTCTTTTAAAACACCATAATGCCCCAGTCTCTCAAGAACAATTTTTTATCTCACACAAGTGAAGCAAAATAAATAGGAATTTTTGTAATTGTATATTAGTTGGGAAAAATTAAATAGCCAAATGCATAAAAGTCTGGGAAATAATTACCTAAAAGCACGATATAATGGGCGATACCACAAGACATAAGCTCCAGGAATTCCTGCTATGAAGTATATAATAGCAAGAAACCATATTTTCGCACCTACAAACAAGGACAAGTTCCATACGCAATGAATTTGTTGACATCAGATTTGGATTTGGAGACATTCAATAACCCAGAAAAAATATTTTGCTTCATATCTAAACTAACCTTCTCCCTTAATCCAAGCTGAAGTGACAGCTACAATATTCCATGTGAGGCACAATGCTAATCCTGCATAATATCATTTTTCATCATTGATAGTGGATTGTATCACCATATTCCATTATACAACTTGCAGAATGAACATTATACATAAATTATATATTATAACCATAATCAAATTAACATAGAATCTTCGCCAAGGCAAGAACTCAACAGCGAATACAATCATATCATTGACTAATTTAATAAAACAGCTTAGTGCCAACCAGCTAGGTCAATGATTTAAAAATAAACTATATCAACCCAACCATTAGGTTTTGATATTAAACCCACACAAAGAAAAACAAAAAACACCTGTAGAGAACATAGAAAGAATAGCCTTCATACAGAATTAACTCAAGAAAGAAATGAAAAAATGAAATAATGAATGTACATGAGGAGCCATCAAGAATAGCTAGCTAGCTTAGAAACAATTCAATGATGCAAAACATATTGCAATGGAGCTAAAGATGGGCTAACTTACCTAACAATGAAGTAAATGCAACATATTGCAGTCTTTGAAGATGAACTGGAATTTCATTAGCGATATCATGATGGATAATTGGGAAAAAAGGTGGCCAATTCTTCTCTTCGAGAACAATTCCAGCTGTTAAATAATATAATTACACACTTGAAGAATAAAAGTAGAGCCAAATATATTTATGGTCCAAGCAAAAAAATGAGTCCAAACTTTTTTATAAGCTTCCAAGCACTTGGGGAACCCTCCCTTAAAAGAGGGGAGGACCAAGTCAGCTATACTATTTTATGCGAGACCGAGGCACCCCGTAAAACACAATTACCCTACCAATAGCATCGCCCTTAATATTCGATGACGCTTTACTTAACCTTTTTTTTAGAGGCATAAAATAAAATAGATATTTTAACTTGACCACAAAGTATGAATCTAAAATTGGTTATCAACACACCTATCACAGTATCGTAGAATAAGACAAAATGTTTTAACTAATGTTATGGAGCTCTGTATGTTAAGAAATGATTTCAACCAACCTAAGCAAAAAATTTAAATGATATATCCTTAAAAAATATTGAAAAAAATTAGTCAAAAAATAACTCTTGCCAATGTCAACTGAAAAAATTTTAGTTAACCTAAAGTATAAAATAACCTCAGCCACTTTTAGTAAAAGAAAAGTAAGTTACAAGAATTTTTACAATTTCAACAAATAAAAATGCTTTTGAAAATATCTAGAATCTCAAATTCTTTCAAAATTTTTCATCTAAACAAGGTATTTCATTACAAAGCATTTAAAATTTAAAAATAAAATAAATTATCCTCTTGAAATTTCTCATCCAAACACACTATAAGGCCCTATAACTTTTCTAACAAATGAATTCACACATATAGAATGAGTGGAATACTATATAAAATAGAACATGTATAAAATTATCAGCTCTTCCACCATTCAATCGAATGTTGACACAAACAAAAAACAACTAATTACAAACTTTTTTAAGCCTCAAAATAAGGAAAGGGCATGCAAAGTGAACAATAACAATGGCAAAAAAGAAAAAGACTTATTCCACTAAGTGAGATGGGAAGAGAACATTAGAAGGGAAAAAATTGTTAGGATGGTTAAGGCATGCTCAATCAGTAGGCGTTTGGATATGTAATTGGGTGGTTAAAATAAGAAAGATAAACTATAAGGTAGGTAGGCAGAAAATATGCTGAAAGAATGGAGTCATATTGTACTAGTTCATTCTACTAGTTCATTCACTCTTCCAATAATAAAACCTATTTTTTATACTTTGTACTGTTCATTGTTCTCTATTCTTGCAACCCTATTGAGATTTTTTGGGATTACAAAACCCCTAACAATCTTCAAGTACAAATATAAATGAAATGTAAATTACCTCGTGCAATAGCTTCTTCTTTCCGTCTGACTTCCTGCATTTTGATGAGCAATACACTAGATAAGGTTTCACATATACAAAGCTGACCTAAATTAAATATCAGCAAATACATTCTAAACATAGAATACAAAACACCATAATTTATAGAGGATAACTATTAGAAATGGTGGATTTTTCCCTAATTCAATCTTACAAAATTGACTTATAAGGTGAGGTTTGCACCTCTCACGTATACTATTAATTGGCCATATTACCAGTTTATGTGAGATCTCCAACACACCCCCTCACACTGAGGACTAGATATCCTAAGTGTGAAGTTTGTAGGACTAGACATCTATTAGTAATCAGATAGCGACTTGACAGCGAGTGGTATGATAGACCCAACAAATAACAAATCGTTAAGATAGACTCTAATATCATATTAAAAATGGTGGATTTGGTCTAACTCAACCTCACAAATCCAGCTTGTATGATGAGGTTTGCACCTTAGATATATACTATTAATTGGTTATATCACTAGCCACTTTGGATCTCCAACAATAACATTTAAGAAGATGCATAATTCAGTGATCAAACACATTTAATGACAGCAATTTCAGATACCCCCAAACCACATACTAATTTATTCATCGAGAAAAGTATAGAATTACAGTTCATAATAATAATAATAATAATTTGGAACAATTAACCAGATGGATGGTTAAGTCAATAACTCAATATATAGTTTAGACATTTACCACTTGTCTAGTTAATTGTTTCTGAACTAGAAATATTTTTCCATAAATTTATAATTAGTAACTCAGTCATAATATAAATTTATTATGCTGTCAACACTAGATTACATCACTAGATAATAGAGGGAGAAGAGTAGAAAAGAGAAAAGAAATCAAAAGACAACAAAAAACATGGCCATTCCACCCACTATAGTTTTTAGGTATCAACTATGGAAACTCTCAACAACGAGGTGTAGACAAGGTAAAGAAATTGCATAACCAACCTGTTCCCTTCTTCTTAATTCAGCCTCCTTGGCTTGGAGTTCCTTTTCCTTCTTTTTCAAATTCTAACGTTAAAAAGATCATAGTTAGAGAATCCACAATCAATTATCACAACAATACATGTAATGCATTTATATAAGAAAAAAAGAGGTTTAAAGATTTCAACAACCTCAATCTTTATTATACATACCGTTGATGGATCCAGAGGTATATCAACTGTTGCACCGAACCCATAGTTATAATCAGCAGGTTCTGGTTTAAGAGGTGATAGCCTTGAGTTTGTGGCAGGGGCAACACTTCCAGGATTCTGAAAATTTTAGAAATCAGGATGCATAAGGTGTGGGCAACAAAATTGTGAATTATTTAAAGGGTTTTTTACTCGGGAAAGATATTGATAAATGGTTTCCTTTGGAGCACTAAGAATTATTTTCATTCTCTTAATACCTGTCTCAGGTCTAAAAAACTACAAAATGAAATATAAAAGAAAGATGGCAGGGACCCCGACATCATAGTTCAGCAAGCACAAAAAGAAAATAGCTTGACTCCTACTTTGCAAACAACATCACTGCAAGTTAGCTCATGCAAATTGAACAAATGAGATTGTTCACGAATGCACTTATGGCTATGAACATTAAAATCATTAAAAAAAATCGAGCACACAAAATATAATGATCTACTAGTGCTTCTTAACAAACTCACTCTAGTGTAAAATTCACCCCGGCCATAACTTGATTGACTCGATGTTTTTCCCCTTACAGCTGGTTCCTGTAGGTGTATAACAAATTTGAAGGATCAGGCAAGAGCACGTATTGCAAATAAATACACACATAACTTTATTCATGTAAACAAAAACTATTCTAACTGGGGATATGATATTCCAGGCAAATTATAAAATCCTCAAGGAAAAGAACAAAAACTAATTTCCAAATTAAATATAAATCATAAACTTATACACTTACATTATCTTATTCAAACAAGCAAATATGCCCACATAATAATATACACCTGTGTGAATAGCATATATATTATGTTGAAAGGCTAATTCTCCTTAAAGCTTAAGTTTTTTTAATTATTCATCCTATAAGCATATTTGAGGTGGAGATTCGAGAATGGTTTGGTATTTGTAAAGCATCCCTTGCGCAATAGCCTTTGGGCTTGAAGGCTTCATGGACAATGTATAGGCCCATTTTATTTTATGCTAAAATTTAATTTAATCACGAAGAATGGAAACAACAAGGATTGAATTTGCACTTGTTGATCATACTCAGCCTCACAGAGGATCTAATAACCCTATCTCCTAAAAGCTTAAGTTGTAGGTGGTCCAGGAGTGATTTTGTCTCGAATATATTCTAATTCAAACATGTATATATTTGTATTGCAGGGATGTATCAATAGCATGACGTAGGCTACAACCAAACCTACTCTTGGTAATCAAGCCAACTAGCATTCATTTAGTTCCATTTCTTTAGGATAGAATCTTCACTAGCTTGATGTTAATACAATTTGCTATTCAAGAAACAGAATAAAAATAACATGAATTATAACACATTTATTTTGAGAAAATATCTTTTGTTTTCATATCTTGCTTTTATATATATGTTTGGATGTTTCACTCACTGTCCAATATGGGAAATTCGGACACTAAGCAATATAATGGATTATCCTTTCTTGACATGATTCCATGATGTATTTGCTTAATGATTATTATTAAGGCTCTCGTTAGTGGGCTTTATCTTGCAGGACATATAATGTTCTCTAATTTATTGTTTGATACATTATATAATATTAGAACTTAGAAGTATTTATTTATAGTTTAACCACCGTCAAACTAGTAAATCACATTTTAATGGTTGAACAAACGTTCCAGTTTTAGAAACTGGCAATTAGACGGTTATCCTCTTCTTCTATGTTGATTGTATATTATTTGCAGCTTCTTCCGTTAATTTGTTTAAGCATCCAAGCAAAGTTTCCCATGACAGACTAGTCGTGTATTCTATCAGCTACAGTCACATAATAGGATTGGTTTCGTTGTGCAGTTGATATTATCCCTTACCTTAAGAATTACTTACATTTTATCACCAATGTATTCTATACAGAGATTCAGAGTACAGACAGGCACCAAAAAGATATAAGTACCACCCTGGATAGTGGACACTTTACGAAAATATTTTAATACAGCCAATTATTTCTTTATTGAAAGTTTTGAAAGACGTGTCTTTTGAGCTCAATTCGAAAGGAACTTCTTAAAGACCAAAGTTTAAGCAGAAAATATATGATCCTAAATGGAATATAAAATCATGGACAACCCAAAAACCCGTTTCTTCGGTAACATGGACAAACAAACAACAAAGAGAAATCCCAACCCAAAATAAAAAACCAAAGAATAAGACCGAAATCAGAAAAAAAAAAAAAAAAAAAAAAGCATAACCAATTAACAAAAACTCAACTTTGAGAAAGCAACAGTGCTGAGGAAGAGAGAAAGGGGCATACAGAGAAGGGATTAACTTGTTCTTCGTCGAAGGGGTTACTGTCGTAGCGATGGGCCATGAGCGGAAGTTGACGGTGGTAGCAATAAAGCAACCAGCCTCGGAATTATAACAAGAGAATGCGTAGAAAATGGATAATAGAAACAATAAAAGAAGGCTTGGAAACTTGTTATGCAAGGGAAGGGAATTGCTGCAGAAACAACAAGGTAATAATGCCAGCAATTTAGACAAGAGCCGTCTTTGGTCTCCTTCAAAGAAAGAGAGACTCTCTTGTCAACGTTGCTGTCATAAAATTTATTTCAAACAATTCAATCATACTAACCAATTAGCATTTTTGGGTATAGCTTATGGTTTAATATTTTTGTTTTTTATTATCTACATATTATATTTGCCTTGAGAGACTGAGTTTATAACTAATTTATGTACGAGCGTCATGTTAATATATATTATTATTATTTAAAGTTCATTCTGCATTCAAAAAGTATATTGAAATTTGGTAGTCGTTCAGAAAGTTAGCAAATTGTATCTTTTGTGAGTTTATTCTCATGTTTCTCTTTTTTGTCTTCCTCGTAAAGTCGTTTGATCTCTGATTTATGAGTTAGTTTCAAAACTTTAAACGGCTAAACTTACTGTGAGACTATTGCTAGGAACTTTCACGTTCATTATGAGGTTGAAACCTATGCTCTCACGTTTCTAGTCATGTTCTGAGGCTTGTTTTCCTACACTAAATTCCCATTACTTAAGAATTTTTGTTTTCATCTCTTGATCTTTAAAGGATTTTTTGACAAAAATTGTGACAGTCAACGAGTTTTAAAATGAACAATCCTTCGACGACCTAAACAACTTTATTTTATTATTATATTAATTATGATTATCAACATTATGTTCATTCAAGAATTTTTTTAGACATACCCACTCCAACTTAATATTGTCTCGTCTATTTTATAACTTAACGTGTATTTATAAGTATTTAAATTATGAGAAATAATTTTTTTGAAAGATATTTTTAACAAAAATATTAAAATAGCCATCTTTAAAATAATTTAATTCAAATACCTATCTTATATATAGGTAACGTTTAAATTTATATATTTTACGTAAATATTAAATTAATTGGCTATTAAGTAGAGTATGACCAAATTATTTTTACGACAATAATGAACCTACTAAAAATTTAAATGTCCGTTAAACCCAACCATTTGGTAGGTTATTTCAAGTTTACAAAATGAATTAAAAAAAGTGCATCTTATATTCTTAGCCTGTTTATAGATAAAAGTTAATAAAGTGTTTTTTTGTCTAAATGCTGAATTTTCAAATTGTTGATTTCATTTAAAATTTGTTTATATTTTTTTTTATAAGTGAAATATTAGTAGTTATATATTACTTTTTTTAGTAAAAAGACTAGAATTTACGAATTCTTCCTCCCATGTCTCTTTTTATTATAAAACCAATATTTTAATTTCAAATGGTTTCTATGTCTTAATGTTGTTGCAAGGTGTAATTAGAGCTTTTAACAAAAATGAGGAGTTGAAAGTTAGTTGTCCTGGAAAGAATTTTTTTTTTTTTAATTTGATATTGAAGAAAGTAAAAATACCTTGAATCATGTCTATTTTCTTTTCCACACATAAAAAGTAGGTTAATTGTTAATTTTAATTATTATATTTTAGTATTTTTTTTTGTTTTATTACATTAAGTTTTAAAGTTTTATTTTGATATTTCATATTTTTGAAAAAATTATTTTATTCATGTTAGTGATTAGTTTATGTTTTTTATACTTTAAGTTTATACAACTATTCTTTTTTCTTTTTTGTGACCAAAGAGGGATAGAAACCTCTAAAAGAAAGTAATATTAAAATCCACATGTACTACGAGTAAAGTCAAAAGTATGAATTCCCATTGTACTCAACCTTTGCTTAGCAAAAATATCAGCAACTTGGTTGGCTTCTCTGTATATATGTCTCCAAGAATGAACATTATGGGTGATACCAATTAGTTGGATCATATTCATAGTTTGAGCACATTCATGAGAAGGCAAACACCCTTCTTCAATATGTTTAATAACAACCTTCAATTAAACCAAAAATTTTGAGAAAAGCCTTTCTCAAATGACAAATTTGTTCCAATGAGCATGTCTCATAACTTAACCTTAATGATTGAACATATTCCAATATTAGTTGCAAAAGCAAATAAAACTTCCTCCTAGTGGTCTCTTAAGACACCGCCACAAGCTGCATTACCATGATGAGAGACAGTTGCATCCTAATTGAGTTTAAATTGGTGAGGTAGCAGGTTTGCCCACCCAATAGCCGATTTGGAACATTGATGTAAAGGGAAGTTCCCAAGGTCGCTATCCTTGTTGAATGCATTGACAATGTCTGGACATTACTAATAATTTTATGAACAATTGAAGCCACAGAGTTTGTGATATTGGAGAACACAAACTCATTCCTATTACGCCAAAGCTCATAACAAGTTACTCCAAAGACTAATCTCCAATCCTACTGAGAATGAGACATCGTTGTTTTTAGATTGTGAGGTATCCAACTTCTGAAGTTGAGTTGGAAAAAATTGGAGTTAGGAAGGTTGCTATGTAGCCTTTGCCAAACTTGGGAAGCCACAACGTTGCAGTTCCGTATGTAGTGAAAGATAGATTAAAAACATAAGAAAAAGGGACACAAACCAGAGTTAGTCATATTCCTCCTTTCTCGAGCTTGATTGGTAAGAAAGTATTGTTTGTTGCTTTCCACATGAGAAATTTATGTCTTTGTGGGTCTTTCCATCTCTAAATGAGATTGAATATAGGATCTAGCATGTTCTGATTGTTCCCCACTAGGTCATAAGGGCTAAATAATGTGAATGAGCCATCTGGATGGCCTTTCCAAGCTGGAATGTGCTTTGGTTTGCTAGCTTATGGAGAAACAAGAGTATTAATAACCGCACAGATTTGTTGAGGTAAGCATGATTGAAGCTTGATCATATCCCATTTACCATCTAGTAAGACATACTCAATGACCTTGGCAAAGAAGTCATAGTTTTGGTTTTGAGCAATTAATAGCTCCTTCAACTGACCATGAGCTAGAACCCAATTGTCAGTCTAAAAATGGGTTGATAATCATTAGATACCCTCCATGTCATACCTCTTTTAACATCTGTCCAGCTCTTACATACCCCTTTCCAAAAGTTAGACCCACTTTTGTTACTGTTCACTCTCAAGATGTCCTTTTAACATGTCATACCCTCCATGTCATACCTCTTTTAACATCCGCTCAGCTGACCATAGACATTTTGCATTTTACACTGACGTTTAATGATAATCTTTTATTTATGGTATGCTTATTGACTTTACCGATTAACACTTCAAAAAGTCATATAAATAAATAGATGTGATTGAATGATAGTGTAAAATTCTCCTACCGTGCATTGTAAGTGCATACTAATTAAACTCTATTTTTTTATATCATGTTTTTTTTTAAATAAAATACATCTGCTGCGTCTTATTTAAATAATAAGTGTTTTTGCTTGCATATATTTTTTAACATCATGTTTTATTAAAAAAAAATCCTCAGGGTCACATTTAACTTAAGTCAACCAAACTAACTTAAGAGAATAAAAAATTCTGTCAAAGTTTTTTTATTCACAAAACATGAGATTAAGACTTTATTTACAAATTTAAGTTTCATATGTACAGTCTCACCATGAATTTAAGGAGCAAATTTAAGTTTAGATGTTAAATGAAATACATTTATTATACAAACTAATAATTTTACGATTACAATAGTACACAACTTCCAGATTGAGATACGTTTTCAAATTTTTCCTTAAAACAAGAAGCTTAAAGTTTTCTAAAGAAACGCTTCAAACAAATTCTAGAGAATAGCCTAAAATGAAAATAGCTTGCTCTTCACTCCTTTTCAATCTTTTTATGAATTTCTTTTTCAATTGACATTTTAGCAGTTTTTATTTATTTTTTATTGTAATTATTGTAACTGGTTGGAAGCAGATACTCTCTGACTTGTATATTACCATTTTTCTATTGATTTTAGAGTTTCTTAAATAAAAATGAAAAAAATGGTTAAGAGATGTAAATAACTTCTGTGATTGAGGAGAAACATAGTGTACAATAACGTGATGTTCTATATCAGTGCAATAACGTGATTTAGATATAGTTTTCAGAATTCAAAAAAAAAAAAAAAACAGTTTTCAGAATAAATCAAAGCACAATAAAGTTTAAAAAATATGTACACAAAGGATATATTTTCTTTATTATTAATATAGATTATATTTTATGATATTAATGAATATTTTTTTTGCTAATTTCACCTATAACAATTCATTAATGCAAATATTTAGAAAAATAATAAATAGGAAAAAAATAGTTAACAATTTTCTATAAAAATTAAACCATTAATCATGGTATTTAATAATTCTTGTATCACAAGACTAAACACTCAACAGAAAGAAAACCAAAAAATAATTAACAGCAGATTCTGTAGTTGGTTGAAATTGTTAAGCTGTCAAGTTTTTGGATTCAAACTAAAATCAAAATAATGGGAATGATTAATCACCGCATTAACAGCCAGCCACACAAACGTGCCCTCTACGCTCGTTGACGTTCTTCTAGATACTTGAAGCTGTTTTCCAAGACAACGATCTGTTATTAATAGATTGTGCTGAAAGTTCTTGGCATGACTGACTTGTAATCGAAGAATACCCACCATTTAATGAATCTTATCATTTATTCTAAAATTATTAATAATACCAGTTAACCACTACTAAATTAATTTATAATTTTTCTTATTCAAATTGTTTTACGGAAATAGCATATAGGCAACAAAGAAAACCAAAAAGAAGTAATAATTAAGGTGAAGTATAGTTTCAGAAAATATTTTCTATTTTTATCTTCTGAAAATTATTTTCATTTTCAAATTTTCAACATTTAAAAAATATATTTATTTTTACTTAATATTTTCTATTTTTTAAAAATAATATTAAATTTAATCAATTTAAAAAAAATATTATAAAATATTTATATACAGTTTAAAATATATTTATATATTATTTTTTATATAATTACATTATTATTAAATTTTCACATAGTATTAACTTGTGAAAATACTGAAATAACTTTTCTGTTTTTAGTTGTTTTTTGAATATTTTCAATGAGAATATTTTTAAATTATATCCAAACATATTTCTATTACTGTTTTCTCTGAAAATAAAGACAGATATTCAAAACAAATATCACCTAAAGTGTTTGCATGTAGCCAACAACTAATCAAAACCTAATCCATAGCTAGGGCCACCATCCCTAGTTGATTACAACATCTCACCCATAAATACAGATTGTGCTATCTTAAAAATAAAATGGGATCATTAGACCATACACCACCAAAAGCATCACATGATAACAATTTTTTTCTCCTTTTGATCGGTAACTAAGTTGTATATAAGATAAATGCGTTTAAAGTTTAAACAGTCAAAAGAAAGGTAGGTATCGGGTTGCAACTTTCAGAGAGGGAATGGAAAGGAGTAGTAAGAAGAAGGTCCAACCCATCACAAGAGAATATAAAGAAAAATCTTTTTTTTTTCAAAATTGATTGAATTCACTCATCTACACACACTAATTATGCCTATAAATATAGGTAACGCCATGTGAAAGAAACTTCTAAGATATCTTAGAGTGTTAAATGTGAGTTCTTGGAAAGGCGTTGGGTGTCGCGCCTTCTTCTTATGAGTCTTTGGTTACTCTTAAATGGATCAACCCATTTTTTGTCTTGGGAAATAGCTTCATTCCACCGCTCTTTGAAGATTTCAAATTCCCATGTTGATTGCCTTCTTATCTGCTCGCTCGGTCCATAAGTTAAGATGTAAATGCAAGTTACTCTTTGGTCAATCCCACAACAATTGGTTTTGAATGTAAGCTTAATGCCTCACCTCAGTTCGAACATCAACTCCCACTCCAACTTGTTTCTGCTTGGGAAAGGAACAATATTAGGAACACTGGGGTTGTTAATGAAATAGTATAACAGACAAGAACTAAATAACGTCATTAAAGCTGTACCAAAGTTGTCCTTTGTAGTTTTGAAACCTGAAGAAAAGGAAACAAAAATTCTTGTGACATGAAGCAAAGAATCAATAACCAACTACTAAGAATGGTAGAATATTCCCTTCCACAGATCCTCAATTCATTGCAAGAAAATCTAATTGTTATACTGAGATCAACAATACAGAAAGAACAGTTTTGTTGTCAAGTATTGAGAAAGGAAATAAATCTGAGGCCTAATGTTGTTAAAAGATCTAGGAAATTTTGGAAGGTCAGATCAAATAGATAATATCCAATCAATACCCCCTCCATTCCTTTTTATAAAATGGAGTCATACTTATTTTACATTATAACTTCTTTCTTATAAAAAGTACAGGAGGTAGTATTTGGTAACAGAGTAGCAAACCACACAGCTATAATTCAAACCGACAAATTTGTCCAGACAAATGGAAATAAAGCTAAAGGAACATTTTTTTGCATATAATAAAATGTAAGTAACAAACAATGGTTGTTTTTTTTAAGTTTAGTGTCATAAGAAATTTAATTCTGTAAAGTAGGAGGGGTAGCATATATGATATATAAGTGTACTTTCAAGTTAAAACTACTGAATATTGAATAATACCATGTTGGATCACTTGTGTTATATTTTTGGTTTGCAGTGACAGCACAAATTAAGGAAGCTAAAAGAGATACATAATGAATCCCAACATTAGGAAAGGAGGAGGCTTATACCTTCGTCATTCTGTGACCACTCCCACCCAGAGTCTGTATACCCTTGTGAAAAATATATTCGCTATCAACAACTCCCACTCTCTTCGTTCGATCTCCCTGGAAATATGACATTGATCCACTACTGATACTTGTCATCCAGAAATGGCAGCAAAAGAAGTAAGCGCAGAACAGCCTAGTATACAAATGATGCATTCCAAATTGACATGCTACCAATGTCGCATGAGAATGTGTAAAAGAATATTCCATAACTCTATTTCCAGTCAGAGGCTGTCCAA
The DNA here is from genome assembly GCA_037954015.1 of Psophocarpus tetragonolobus. Taxonomy (NCBI): domain Eukaryota; kingdom Viridiplantae; phylum Streptophyta; class Magnoliopsida; order Fabales; family Fabaceae; genus Psophocarpus; species Psophocarpus tetragonolobus. Next base: position 93,911,711 of record CM075688.1, read on the forward strand.
TATTATATCATATATTTAGTAAAGTTGACGCTAGAAACTAAAGCAAAAGGTTTTTAGCAGAACATAAGAAAGAATACTGCAGCATTGGTGAACAGCATACACACCTTTGGCTATATAATATATTTGCCACTAAAAAGAATAAAAAATAAGTTGCACGGCATTATGGCACTGAAAATTGTACAGAAAAACAAGTGCCATAATTGAAAAACAGAATAAAGAGGAAAAACAATTTACAACTGTCACGAGTGTCCAGAAAATGGATATTTCTGACCTGTGAACAATATCCTAGTTTCATATCCACTCCCCAACCATAGACAAGGTCATTCTGGAGAAAACACAAATGATAATAATGAGCCAATGTTGAACAGCAATGGTGGACTACTTTGATCTATTAGTAATCTATAACAATAATTGAATTCTAAAAAATTTTGTAACAGACAAGATCAAACTTCATCAGGAAGCCCACTGTAATAAAATACAAGCAAATCAAGTGAATCATAATAAGTTTTCTGATCACCAGCTAGATGAAGACAAACCTTATTTCAGCAAACCTATTTGCAAGCATTATAGAAACTTGAAAAACAGACAATACTGAAAACAACAATAGTAATTTTTTTGGAGAAAAATTGAAGTTGTCCACATCTCCACACTATGTAAAAAAATAGGACAATTGGAAAAAAAAAAAACAAGTTTTGAAATGTTTGAAAGGATTTCATGGCATAGTTAGAGGCTTAGATTTAGTATTCCTATGAACATGAACCATGGAAATAAAATTACCTGTATTAGATGCCAAGTACAGTACCAGGCAGATCTAGAGAAAACCGGAGCCATACCTTCCACAAACCTACACAAGTTGTATTGAAGTTTTTGTGTCATTCACAACACAAAGGAATTTGTCTTATGATACTTTCAAAAGTTCAGAGAAGAAAAACACAGTAAATTACAATGTCATCAACTAAACCATAACAATCATCAACATTCTTCATCTGACATGATTGAAGGGACATTTCATGTGCTAGCATCATTTCAAATTCAACATGAGTGCACCAAAGTAATTCTAAGATAACATTCTCAAAAAGCCATCTTGCAGAAAGACAAGTAATAGCTTGCAGATATTTCTATGAATCCCTCTTTATCCCTATTCAGTATCACCCTAGAAATGCAAAACAATGAAAAGATAAAGAATAAAAATAAAATGAATATAGTGACTAAAAATCAAAGAAATGAGCCATTCGTGGCTGACACAAAACAAAACATTAGACAGTAGCACCTGTCCTTCTTACCTAAGAAAATAATTTATAAAACAGTAGCCATTATAGTTCAAAACTTATTTGCTTTGATTTTGTTATTAAATCAAAACTTTTGAGTTGACAATAAGCTAATATTTCCTAATTAGAATCTAAGTGCAGGTTTGAATGAACTTTGGAAGAATTTACACATATCCTGCAATCTTGATGGTACATGGAGGGACCCTAACATATATCAACAAGACCCTGTACAAACATCTTGAAATATTACACAGCTCTACCAGGATCAAGGAAAGTAACAGTTACCCAGTGCATGGCGGTCCCTCACTTGAATCTGAACACCTTGTACTCCCTCTACGTTCATACAATCTTCTGCTTCAATTAAAAATAAATTTTATGTAAGCACAATAAGAATTGCTTAGCAACTGCATATGGATGGCCTAACAAAAAATCACCTATGAAATTTCTTGGTTCTAGCTCTAATTGTAATTTTATGATGTATCTCTGTTGAATGTGGGTCAAGAGCTGGTTGAGATATCTCCAAACCCTCTCGCTTTATAATTTCAACATATCTGCAAAAGAAGAAGCCTATATTAATAGTTTTTTTTATTTTTTATTTATGAGATAAAAGCCTGTAGAGCGGTTACTGACTACCCTTAAAATTAGAACATGTTTAAGAATATAAATCCAACAAATAACCTCTTTTGTCAAAAACCTCCCTAGACAAGCAAAGATTTCTTAGCAACCTAACCTAATGTAAGCAAAACAAACCTAATATGGATACGAATAATATACATACATCTTAGAATGTATGGCAGAAAATCCAGAGTCGAATTTCATTTATTAAATTTTAAATGGGAAAAAGATTAACACATCACCACATAATAAAATAAAATTGGATTTTTTTTTCATAACATTTACACCAGTATTGCAGATTCCTGCTAGTGTATAAAATGATAATGATTCGATTTCAAAGCAGACTGAACACAAATATAAAAATAACAGCAGCAGCAAAAAGGCATCTACCTTGAAGGTGAAAAATGCTCCACCCCTAGATCCTCATCCCAGAGAAAGATATAATCATAAATAGAGACTATATCCGGATGTAGAAATCTTTTTGCAAACCACCTGACAAAGAAGTGAGAACTCGTGGATTAATAGGTAAGTTCAGAAAAATAATCATCAACAGCGTATTATAAGGAGGGAGTATGTATATACAATAGAACCAGCGGTCTGATTCTGTGCAGAGTCACAACATACTGAATATGGAATTATGCAAAGTTGCATACAAGAGATGTGAGAACTCATGGAGTAATATGTAAGTTCAGAAAAATAATCATCAACAACGTATATAAGGAAGGAGTATGTATATATAAGAGAACAAGCTGTCTGATTCTGTGCAGAGTCACAACATACTGAATATGGAATTATGCATAGTTGCATACCATAACAAACCCATATTATGAAGGCCCAAGTCAAGTTGGGATACATACATTGCCCGATGCATCGTCTTCTATAACTAGAAGATTTTGAATCCCATAGCCTTGCCTAGGCATTAACATGATATTTTTATTGTTATATGATATCTGATACATTTTCAATATAAGTGGTGGCTCTCAGCAGCAAAAGGAAAATAAATTGACTTTGATTTTGATATACTAGAGAATTCAAATGTTTACAGAACTTCCAAGGCTAACCGGCTCATTCCGAACCAAAGAGACATTTTAATTTTCAAAATATCATTTGCTTAATGAAGATATAATATGCTCCATTTATTAATTATTATGGTTTCCTCAAAAAATTAAAGCAATCCCCCTTCAATGAATATATTTCAGACAGGAAAAGAAAAAAGGTAGCAGGTGGTTGGCACTCACCACTTTGTTTGATTCCGAGCAGCAATGTGTATGGCCTTGCTACTCCAGTCAAGATTCCACCATCCGTCCACGTTGCCATCATAATGGAATAAAATAACAGTGAAGTTTTCTCGAAGAAACTGAAATAAATGAAATTAGATAAAGAATACCAAATCAAATAATTTGAATAATCTAAGCAACATCAAAAATACCTTTTGCACCATAACATCTACGTTCTGCTTTTGTTTAATACCAACTGGAACTGCCAGTAAGTTACGGTTAGAGTAAACATTAGCCTGCAATTTCATAAACAACCCCAAGCAATCGTTACAGTTGTTAACTCATGCAATGCAACAAATTCCCAAATTTAACCTATCTTGTGACAGTTTCAATAAAACTAAAATATAGAAGAATAATGCAAAAATTCTGACCTTAGACCTAGCACCACTTTTTGACCATAACGGTCTTAACTCCAAATCTGAATTAGCATGTATTATACCTCGAGGCAAGCCTTTCAACTTCCCAGAAGTTGAAGGATAAGCCTGCACCTACACGCATAAAAAAATTTCAAGTAACAAAATCATATTAGGCAGGAATTGAAAAATGGAGAGGTTCGTAACCAGCTTTGAAAGCAATCATTGACATCATTTGCTATAACCAGCAGGGAGTTTTTAAAGCAATGAAGATGAAATCTGGAAAAAGTTAATCAGAAAGCTACTTGGGCTAGTATCTAATATCATAGTTTTTACCTTTGGTTGTCCCCATAAACTCCATTTTGTGTCAATCTGATAGCCGCAGATGATAATCAGAGTAGGGGGGAAAATTAAGTTAGAACACTCAGCACAAGGATAGGTGTCATTCAACAATGCAGTATTGACAATGGTTATAGGACTCTCTGTATAAAGCAGTACCAATTTTATCCTCAAAAAGATGCTAAACTGCTAAGTATCAATTAGCTAGACATTTAATGAACATTTTGACGATTTGTTATGATGCACATGCAATGATATCGCAAAGAATTCAGCCGACCTCATACCTCTTCTTCATGATACTGATACCTTGTAGTTCTATACACAATGAACAACATTACTGTACACAAAACTGCCATGAAAGGCAGCTGTTTCATCTTGAAACTTGATTTTCCCTGCCAAAGAAAAACTATAGTTAAAATAGTGAGGTTACACTTACACATGAATCTTCAGAGCTAAAAAATGTTATTCCCATGTTTCTTTTTAAGTGACGTATTTTTAAGCTAGTTTTGTTCCTATTAAGTGTGGTTTTAGGAGTTTAAGGTAACATTAATTTCTTTAAAGCATATATTTATTACCTATAACAAATAGTAGATGATTTTTTTATTGAAAAATGTTCAAATACTGATTTTAACTGTGAAATTCTTTTAAAATAATAAGAAACTTTAATGACTTTTTTGGTTTGTCCAATTTAACCATAATCGATCCTTAAAAAGAAACCAAGGGAGTGTACATGAAACTCCTAACAATATCCAAAGTAATGAAATTAGAAGAAAACAGAGCAGACCGCATCAGACTAGCCACTCCTTTTTCTCATCAGCCATCTCAATGATTTGATCGACGTCATAGAAAATTGAATCTTTTTATTTAGTCCTCATCAAAAACTGTTTGTTGTGACATAAAAGCATTAGAATTTGGAAGCTATTTCAAGCCAATGCTTAATATATTGCTTCTCAATAAGATCAAGTAATTTGGCATCAATAAGAAATCCGACTGATCAAAACAACAAAATTTGAAGTTAACATTCTATGTTATAAAGCACAACACAAAACATATAGGCAAGGAAAATGATGATGCCCTAAAAATTATACTGTAGTGTAGTACCCACACATATATATTAAATAAATAAATAAAAAAAAGGAGGAAGAATTGCTTTTGAGCTGGATTGGTGAGCGCTACCTAAAGATCCAAAAAAGAAAACAATATTGCAGAAAATGAATGAGTTTCGTTCATGTGTAAAGGCAGAAGACAAATTAAATTTTATGAAGAAAGAGATATTAATATATTATGCATATTTATGAATTGGAGAAAGAGAGGGGAGAATTGAAGCTTAAAAGGGAAACACACGTGATGGAAAGAGCAGACTCCAGCTTGCTGAATTGTCACACCAACTAAAATTGCACATAAAATATGCCAAAAACGAGGCTCAGATAAAGCAATCGGAGCAATCTCCGAAACTGTCGTCAATGACTTACAGCATAAGGACCAAAGAACACGGAAACACAGCTACAAGCATTGGATTTTCCCCCAACTACAAGGAGCATGTAACAAGGCACAGCTGTCCAAAACACTGAACAACATCTGGAACTCAAACCAAAACTCCTTCCTTCCCAACTAACCCCATAGAAATTAAACAGAAATATAAAAATAGAAGAAAAAAAGGGACTAAAAGAAACTCAGACCGATACTAAAAGAGGAAACAAGAATTCAGATCTAACCCTCTCCGCAGGATCTTACTAGTGATTTAAAGAAGAGACATGTAGTAATGAAAAAAAAAGAAGAGAAAGTGAATCTAACAAGAAAATAGAAGATGTTTTGAGTGGGCGGTGGAGAAGAAGATTGAAAGGGGTAGATTGAAAAGGCAAAAGCAGAGAAAGGAGAACCTGAATGCGAATGCGAATGTGAATGTGAATGTGAATGTGAATGTGAATGTGAATGCATGCGTGATGACTGTGTTGTGTTGTGTTGTTCCTGCTCTTCTCAGCCAAACCCAACTCAACTAAAGCAGACTGATAGCTTTATTACGCACACCTGCTGCTACTTCTCTTCACTTTCGCCCTCTGTCTCTCTTCCACCATTTTCCTCTCTTTTTTATTTCCTCTCTCCCTCTACCTTGGAACTTACAACTTGGATTCTCTTCTCCCTAACAATACATCCTTTTTCCCCTCCCAAAATACTATTTTTCTTTTTCTTACCCTCTTCTTCCTCACATCATTTATCCCAAAATTCTTACTCTACTACCTGCCCTTCACAAACCCTGTAAATTTATTTTCTTTTTTTATTGCTAGCAAATGTTGTAATCGTCTTTAACTTATATTTCATTCCTGCATCTAAATTTTAAAAAAAAAAAAATACAAAACAGTCAATTCTTACATGAATTGTTAACGGTTTACACGTTAGATTGTGTTTCACAGTTACCTATATAATATAGTACGATTGAGAAGATTCTCAACCTGGATTCAAGTATCTATTATTGGACTTAACAGTATTTGGTCTCTATACGGTTTTATTCGTTTACGTGTCCTAAATATTATCCACGGAATAATAATAACTTTTAATCGCTTTTATTCTGCTACTAATTATCTCTCAATTTTAAAATTTATTGAATTTTCTTTTATTTGAAGTTTAGTCGATTTATAAAATTTTGATTAATAATATCAATAAAATTAAGCAAGACTGTGGTAAGTAAATATAGATTATGTTTAAACAAAAAAAAAATGCACATATATATAGCACATGTCAAATTGTTTGTACGAGACTGAAGCAACACACGTGAGGTGAAGTTGAGGTTCAAGTAGAGGAATTCAAAGAAAAAGCGCGTTATGAAAGTGAGTTTCAAATGTTATGCTAATCATGCCACTCACTTCTTAAGATTGGGCTTCTATTAAATATAATAACAACACTTGCACTAGCTCTAATTTCACAAATCCTACTTGCTCAACATTTTTATAGGTCACCTACGGTGGCACCTTTTGCAATCTGTCTAATTCAAACTAAACTTACCCTACTCACATTTTTTTTCTTGAAATTCAATAAGTGATAGATAACTTAGTTATTAAATTTTATTCATTATTAGCAAGATCAAAATATAACCTATTAGAATTATTTAATATTTATATTATAAAAGCACAACTTATTATAATTATTTAATTTGCAGATAAAGATACCTTGAATTTAGAATGTATACAAAATAGAGAAAAGAAAATAATTTGCCAATGGTGAAGAGTTTGACTTGAAAACAGCTTTATCCAGTAAGTTGGTGGCAGCTGCATTCAAATTAAAAAAGTTGGATATTTTCGATTTTAAAAAAAGAAAGTTTGTGAGAGATAAAATAAAATAAAAATAAAAATTATATTTAATACGTAAAAGGTAATGTAAAAATAGTAAAAAATTAAAAATTAAAAGCTACATGCCAAGCCACGTTATCTGTTTGTTTTTTTATATTATTATTATTACATTAAAAAGGACAGGCTACAAAAGAATTCGCACACGTATTTGATAAAAGAAAGAAAAAAAAGGATAACAATACATTTTTTTTGTTTAGGGAATATCTAAGATCAAGTCATGCTATCCTAAAAAACAGAATCAAACCATGCTATTTAAAAAAAAATCAGTAATATTTATAATACTAGATAAACAAATATTAAATAGAAATGTGCGTTTAATATCTTAATAAAATAAAGTAAAAAATGCTAGTATGTTTTCTTTCATTCTAATTTTAGAATTTTTAATTTTTCTATAAGTAACAAATATACTTAACTAAAGTTTGTAAATGTTAGAAATGTTGTATGCGGATTTGTAAACATAATAAAAATAAAAACGAAGCTTATGATCCTCTTAAGAAAATTGAAAAGTATTTAATTGATTGAATTGTAAACAGGAGAAATGAATTGTTACAAATTACAAAATCTCAATCACAATAATAAATTTTATATTTTAAAATTATAATAATTAAATTATAACTGCATATTCTACTCTCACAAAATAACTAGATCAAATTCGGATCCATAAGGCAAAAGGGTTGTAACTTGTAAATAATAATATAGTTGAAAAAAGAGGGGGCATAGATGGGTGCAGCAAGAGGCAAAAGATGAGGTGCAAAATGATTAGGTATTAACTGTTAAGAAAAGGAGTTGCGTTAGGGAAGCAACCCCACCTAACATTATACCCCAACATCACCTTTACCTATTTCATCATCTTCCTCTCTCTCTCTCTCTCTCTCTCTCTCTCTCTCTCTCTCCGCAATTTCGCCCTTTTTGTCACAACTCACAGTTCAGACCTACTTAATCAATTTTCAAACCCCTCACACTCATCATGTGACACATGCACGCTCCCAACATATGATATAAATGTCATCACGGAATGCACTCTAAATAAAAATGAGGGACAGCTTCAACAAACTTTTCTTTCATTTCTCTTATTTGGCTATATATATTGTACAAACGGCTAAAACAAGATTTTCAATGATAATTTGCTAAACTAAAAGCACAACGTACGGGAGTATTCAAAAACACTAACGTAAGCGCCACTCGATAAGCAAAACGTCTCGTTTTAGAAGCCCAAACACATAAACACTTCTGTCAATGTCAATAGAGGATAAAAATGAAACATGAGATGGTTTGCTCGATAAACAGAAGCAAATTTTTACATCAATCAATTACTCAAACAAGATAATTCTGTATATACTGTATTTCTTAATGTTTTAAAGTTAAATTTATGAACATAAAGGACGAATCATAAAAAACCAAAACAGGACGAGGAGCTCTCTAACTTGTATTAGAGATATCTAACTCCTAATTTAACAATGTTCATCGTCTCAAACAAAAATTAAGGGAAAAAATAAACAACTCGTGAGCTAGGTAGCCTACTAATTGAATGTGAATACTTAAACTAAAGAAAATTAATGTAAGACTAAGTTATTTATTTTTATTAACCATTTAGTAAAATCTGAGAAGATGTATTTGAAGTGAATGTTGAGAATTTCTATTAACTCGAAAACCACGTGACTATATAAATAAAGTGACAATAAATTACAAGTGAAAATTGCAATTTTACCAATCAAATCTAAAAACGACCCACCGTGGTAAATGTTTTTAAAACAAATTCCTTTAAGTAATTATTTTAAAAAAGTGACTCGCTTATGTCAATCACTTGAGTATTACGCTCTCTTTCTATACAAATAAAATATACAAATTAAGAAGTCTAATTGATATCTCATTTAACCTAAGTAGAAAAGGTGGGATAGGCTTGGTTTTTTTTTTTTTTGTGAGTGTGTGTGGATTATCTGGAAACTGTCAGGGTTGTTTTGTAACTGGTAATTGTAGGGGTTTTGGATAAGTAATGCATTTTTTGTGGTTCTAATGTCCAGTCCATGAAACCTTTTGTTTCATGGTAATGTTGATATATATAATATAATTTTCTTTAAAAAAAAAACTAAGTAAAGAAGGTGGTTATGAAGAAGAGTAGAGAGAAAAACTCATTAGTGAGAGATACACCAACACTTTAGAGAGGAAGAGAGAAGTCATTATCATTTTTATACAAAACTGCAATTGTAAAATTGTTACTGCAGATTTTTTTACCATTGGATCGGGTTGAGATTTTGACAATAGGTTCAGAACACCTGGTTCTGCATTTTCGTCGTTGCATTATTCATACAAGATTTGAGTTAGTAGATATTCAGTTCACACAATAGATGTGTATTTAGGTTTTCATCTTCCTTATTTTTTATTTGTATGTTTTTTATGTGTTGTTTGGTTGAGTGTTAACATTGTTTTGTATACATGATCGAGACTCTTTTTGTACTCTTTGTTAGTCATAATAAAGTTATTTCTTTGATTTATATGACCAATGATTTTTACTCTTACTTTAAAGGGTTTTCATAGTTAAAATTTTGGTTGTCTTCTTTTGTGATTTTGGTGATGTGATATTGTTGTTCATTTGATGTTGCTCCACATACAAGTTAGAAGGATTACTTCAATGCATTAACTATTTAAGTGTGCTATGGAATATTATTGTGTTGTTGTTTCCCTGTTACAAAACCACCTAAAGAAATCATTATTAGAAAATAGAGGTATTATGTGTTTCTTTGTATTTTGAGGATTTTCTAAATCACTTCGAGTAAAAAATGGTTAAGCAATCTCATCTTAATTCATCAAAGAAAATATGAAATTAAGACAATTGTCATATTTTTAATTCTATTATTAATATATTTGTTATCACATTTAATACATCTATACTTATCTTTCTTACATTATTTATCTTTAAAATTAAAATTAACACAGGTCATACACATACAACACATGTTTTATAGTACTATTTTATTTTATTTATTTGGCTAAACTTTTAAATTTTTTATAATATTTTCTTATTATTTTATAAAATTTAAATAAGAAATAAATATATTTATTATTTTTAATGTAAATATATTTTAAAAACATATTATAAAATAACACAACATGAACGCAAGACTATCTTGCTAGGTATAAAACTATTTATATATTTTTATTTTTAAAAATATATTATAATTAATATAAAAACATTGCAATTGTTTTTTCAAATTTAATTAAAAATCATAGTTTTTTAATAAACTCACTGATTCAACATTGAAATTAATTAAATAAACTGGGGTATAATGTTTTTTCAATATAGATACAAATTAATTAAATAAAATTACATTAAGAATGTTAAATTCAACCATTTTTAAAAACCAAAAAACAGATGCTTTTCATCAATCTAAATGTCACTACAAATATTGTAATTGATTTTTGTTTTTAAAAAATAAACATTTCATTATTTTTTATAATTTAATAAATATGGTTGAAGTTAATTTTTAAAAAATCTCAATTTTCTCATAAAATTACAGTTTAAAGAATTGAAATTGCATAAATAAATTTTATATAGTATTTTTAATATAAATAAAATTAATTAAATTAAATTTTATAAGAATATGTCACATTTTATCATTTTAAATAATATGAGAGAGATATTTAATATGACGATAACAACTGTATAATTACCAAAAAGAATTACACCTAAAAATCATTAAGGGACTTTGAATTTCAGTATAGTCGAAAATCGAAGTATATAAATCACCACATTATTAGAACCTAAAAAATACTATCTTAAGAGACTTCAAATTTCAGTATGGCCGAAAACTGAAAAGTATATAAACAAAAAGAATAAAAGGATGTTAGATGAGAATAAAGGCTCCAGATAATAAGACTTTGTATTTTGGCATAGCCGAAAGCCGAAATATAACATAATCCTAAAAAAGAAATAAAACCCTAAAGGATTTCGGCTCGAGCTCCTACAAAACAATCAATCAACTAGCTAAGTTAACCCAGAAAATACATCAGCATAATCATCGATTAGCATCATTCCCAATAGAGCAAAGCAGGACCCACAAAGTACCTGCTGGATAAAAGTCAAACACGTTGGGCAAAACAACCACATTTCTTACTATAAATACAAGGCAAAAGGTACATGTCATTTACTCATTCAGAAAAAAATTATTACACTTGAACCTCTCCTACCTTCTCCTTATTGCTCATTTGCTGACTTGAGCGTCGGAGTCCTCTCCTGCAGGTTCTTCCTCTTTGTCCATTCCAGAAGGTGTTAGGATACTCTACCAAGCTCATCACAGACGTTTCGGAAGGTTCATAGCGATTTGTACTCGGGTACATTTCGATAAGAATATTTTGGCACCCACCGTGGGACCCGAAGTAAAACTAAACCCCACAAGTAAGACTACGAAGACATGACCATCACCAAGAGTCATGAAGTTGCACCCCACAATAATGAAGACACATTTCAGCAACCTGAGGTCATGGATTCGAACAACCTAACCGAAATCCTCTGGTTATTCAGGGAGGAAGTTGCAGAACTTCGGCAGGAGAATGCTGAATTTCGAAATCAAAATTTTCGAGAAGATGAAGTTAGTAAGGAAAAAAATAAGGGGAGTCCCATAAAAGGGAATCTGCTGTCCCATCTTGCAGTGGGCCATCTATGGGACATTCTTCGGAGCCTTCTCACAACCAACCCCCTCAACCAAATCCCCCATCCGTTTCGAAAAAAGTTAATAATAAAATTAAATAAACATTTGTAGTTAAAAAAAATAGGTGTCTTGATTTGGTTGGTGAATTAGGATGGGGCTATTTATTTTCCATATTTTTTACTTGGTCACTAAGACAAACCCAATAGGTAATTTTATTTGAAAATTTTTAGGACAGATAGAGTATTAAAACATCTTCTTTTTGAAAAAAACTTATGAAGAGAAATACTGCTATATACTGTTATAAAATTGTTAGTGTAGGTCTCATAATTTCTTCCTGCACCCTACTCTAGTGTATTTTTTTTTTTTAATCCAGATTAGATTTTCCCAAAATATCATAAGGAGGTGTAAGGAAAAATTATAAAATGCAGGAAGAAATTCCAATTTATTATACTGTATTGCGATAAGAGTTCTAATCCATATTGGATAAGGACATACTATAAACATTTTTTAATTATAAAAAAAAAAATGGATAAAATTTAAAGACTAACTTTTAAAACATACTTCCTCTAACTGAGTTATAAGAAAAAAAAAGATTAAATATAAAAATATTTTATTCCAAAAATGTCCTTAAAATTTAATAATTAATTATATTTAATGACATTATTTATATTTTTAAAATTTACTTCATGTAAATTTATTACTCATTATTATTTTAAACGTGATATAAATAAAGTTCATAATAAATTAACAAATGAATATAACTTCTATTAATAATAGTTTAATAAATACATCTAATAAGTGAATATCTCATTAATAGACTATATGCTGGCAAAATTTAACGAGATATTTTTTTTAACAAATGAATATAACTTCTATTAATAATAGTTTAACAAATACATTTAATACGGGAACCTATGTCAAAGATTTTAGACAAGCAATAAACTTTTAAAAATCCAAAATTTTCTTCAGTTCAAACACAGTTGGAAACATAAAGATTCAAATTTGACAATCCCTTTGAGTCCAATAGGCATAGGGGCTGGAAAATATCGAGGCTTATCATCATCCGTGGGTAGGAAGAAAAAAGTCAGTCTTCAGATTCTTAAAAGATAGAATATGGAAAAGGATCAATCATTAGAGAGGTAAGCAACTATAAAAAAGAAGTAAGGAAATTCTCATCAACTATTGTGCTTAGGCAATATCAATCTATCACAAGAGTGTTTTCCTATTCCAATGTACTCGTCTACTATGGAGTAAGAGCTAAAAAAATGATGAACTCTTTTTTTTTATGGGACAATAAGAATATTTCTTAAAAAGAATTAATTGGGTTAAGTTGGGAGAAATTAACTGGGAAAACAGGGGCGAGTATGATTTAGAAATCTCCATGCCTTTAATATGTCTACGCTAGGAAAGTAGGGTTGAAAATTTATCTCTAACCAAATGCTATTTTTTCAAAGCTTTTTAATGTTAAATATTTTTTAATGTAGATATTTTGGATGTCAAATTTGGACATAATCCTAGTTTTTATGTTGTATCATCCATGTTCACATGTTTTCATAGAGAAAGTCACTAAATGGAATAGGAAATTATAGGATGACAATGGATTATGGACTGAATAGAGTACTATAGTATTTATTTTTATAGATATGTGTAAAAAGTGTACATGTATTTGGTCTTATACTCGTATGGATAAGAACTTTGATTTTTATCTCTGTGCTAGTTGGGTACTTATATACCCATATCCACTAGATATCAATAAACCAATAACTTTTATATATAATATGAAAAATAAGTTAACATAACATTAAACATAAAATAAATTATAAAATATTCTCTAATGTTTTATATGATTACACATAAACCTGTGTTTTTTTACCATAATATCAAATAATCTTATAAGTTTATTAAGAGTTTAGGATTAACATTTATGAAAAATGGTTTCTAGTATAGGAGTCAACATTTATGAAAAAACACTTACACACAAAACACCTTAAATCTACAAGGGTGATTTCTAGTTTTGTTTTTGAAATGTATTTTGAAAACATAAATGTTCTTAGAAAAAATGGTTTTAATTTAGTTTTTTTAGTTGTTATTTTTAAAATAGTTTCTACCTTTTTAAAAAAACAATAAAACTTGTTTTTAGATTTTCTCTTTTGTTTTATTCAAGTTTGTTGTCACTTCTTATCATCCATTACCACCTCCAATTGTTGATGATCAGTTGTTACCAATTATCGATCACTAGTTACCAATCGCTATTGTTGACTACTGATCACTATCTAACACTTCCGATTATTAGTCATCGGTTGTCACTTCTAATCTTTGATCGCTAGTTGTTGGTCATCAACCCCCACTTTTGATTATCAGTTATTAGTCACCACATCTGATCATTGATAATTGACAACCACCTCTAATCGTTGATCATCAGACACTACCTTCAACCATCAGTCACTGGTCATCATTGATTATTGGTCAACGATCATCAATCGTTGATCACCGATTATCAATTGTTAGTCATTGGCCATCAAACACTATCTCTAACTATTAGTCACTAGTCACAAATCTTTGGTCGTCGTTGATGACCACCATAACTTGTTGAGGAGGAATAATTTTAGTGAGATTAAAATTTAATAACAATGTTTTAAAATTGTAAACCAAATTTATAAATCTGAAAACTTAAAATCAAAATTAGTTTTTGTTTTTATAAATTTGAAAATTGAAAACAAGAGCCGAAGGATTGAGTTAATTTTTTTTAGAAAATCTTATATGTAGTTTTTGGTATAAGTTTTTTTTCTTCTCTTACACTATTTCCTTGTACAAAGAACTGCTTTTTATCGACGCTTATGCAAAGAATGGTATCTCCACTCATGCATACATCTTTCAATAATCAAGGTAAACAATTGAGTCAAGATGATAAACTTTAGTGTTACAAGTTTAGTTTTTGTGTTCTAGTAAGTATTTTTTGAGCAATTTATGCACAATAGATTCAATAATAAAAAAATTAAAATAAAATTAAAATATATAAACATGAATGTCATTATTATGTTTTTCATTTTAACTCATTGTACTTGTAAATATTTGTATTTGTGCAAAAATTGTTCTTATATTTCAAAATTATTGCTTTTTTCCTTCATTGTTTATTTCTTGTGGCAAATTCTGTCTAAAATAGGTTAAATATACTACTATAAAGAATATAGCCATACACATTTCCTAATTTATAAAAGGTTATAAATATATTGAGTTACCTACTTTAATTATTCAAAAAGCCAAAATATTTTAGCCATTATATATAGCTACCCAACTTAAGATGTTCCAACAAAATCGACAATAAAAACTTGTTTCAGCTAAGAGCCAACATGTTGTAAAAGGTAAATGATAATTCAAGTTAATCTTGAATGTCAACTTGCCCATCCATAAAAAATAGTATATTTTTGCTATGATAAAAATTCTCATTTACAATTTACAACAAAATCTAATCATTGGTAGAAAAAACTACTTCCATACAAAAAATTTCAACATTAGTTACTATAATTTAGAATTGTTTCATATATTTGTAGTTAATGTCCATTGTGCATCTTATCAAAGCTATTTTTGGTTCTTGCATGAACCTAGGTCCTATATTAAAGAAAAAAACCTAACTAGAAAAGAAAAATTTTTGTACAAAAAGACTATTAAGTAAAGTATCGTCACTTTGTTCTAACTCTTTTCTTTCCCTTCAATGGTATTGCATACTTTTGACCTACAGCCCCACATCCATCCTTTTTTGGTCGACCAAGTCCAAAACTTATCTTCTTCACAGTTAAGGATTCCATAGAGGAAGGAGAATCAACTTTACCAGGTTTCTTAATTCCACGTGATACTCCAAATGCAAAATTGTTGTCCCTAACCACCTTTGCTACTATTTTTCTATTTCTTGGTCGTACGCTTCTTGGTTTCACGTGAGGCTTATGCATAATTAGTTTAATAGACACATTAGTAGCCCGAGTGGTGGCTTTGTTACTCATACCTTTCAAACTTTCCCTTATTTTTTTTAAACAATGTCCCATAATAATAGAGCAGATTTGTATTCATGAGTGCTCTTGGAGTAGAAAACTAAAGCATTGTTAGTAAGTAAGAGCAAGCCTCGAAAAAGTTCTACAGTTGACTTAATTGTTTGGTGGCTAATTCTTTACCTTATAGTGTCAAAGTCCATGTGTTGTCAAATCATTTTCTTGTACTTTCCTCTCTTCTGTCATTAATTAGTAGTGCATAAGTCATTTAATGTCTGCTTAGTGCATTGAATTCTCCATTTGTTTTTATTTGTTAACAATTTTAAAAAGAATATACAAGAATGTGCTTGTGTAAGGTAGAAATGAGAGGTGGAAATTGATAAAATGTAAAATGTTGGAATGAAAGTGGAGTAATGGGAGGTGTTAATTTCAATTATATTACATTATAAAAAAAAGTTAAAGTTAATGAATTTTTATATTCATACTTATTGCTCAATAGTAATTACTAAACTAAATAACCTTTGTATTGACCAAAATATGAAGAAACAAAAGCAATTACCACAAGCCACTAGGTAAAAATCAAAATCCATTTATCTATGAATAACTTACCAAATCTTTATGGTGAGAAAATTCAAATTAATTATAAATGGAGTAAGAGGAAACTTTTTATTTTAATTACACATACTTGACTGTCAAGTCTGTGACAAAAGACTGAAGCACCTTTCGTATCAAAAATAGAATCCAAAATCTTTATCATGGTTTCCACTTGACTCTTTTCCAAGTTTCCATTTTAATTACTAGTCAAACTTTCTTTGAACCATGATATAACATCAACCGAATCAAACATGTCACTTTCCCCTACACTTGTTTCCTTTGTATTTTTGCCACAATCCTTTCTTTTCCTTTCCCTCTTTGTTTTCTGAAACTTCATACTTGTCCTTCAAATACAGTATGTACCAACTTATCTATAATTAAAACTTTAACTTGCTCTGTGGAGTGTGAAACCTTAAGCCTAGTCCCCATATCTTCAGCAAAACCGGTTGGAATTGGACATTTAGGAGACCAGTTTGTCCTAGTTTCATGTTGAAACTTTCAGCACATAGTCCATCCTTTGATGTTTCCTTGGTCAAAGATTCGATTTTTTCCAATTTTTGTAAAGCTACATGTACCTTTTGATGACCTGATCCATTTATCAATGTGACAACCATCTCTTTTATCATTCTTCCCAACCTTAAGATTTTCAAGCTTAGATTCAAGAGACCTGAAACAAGGATATTTTGTAAACTACACCTAAAAAGACTTACTAGTTTTTTATTTACTACCCTCAACGAGTCTAAATTTTAGATTATCGTTTGTGGTCAACATCTCTCATGTGTGTCCATTCCACTGGACAATTCATTTAGGAAAAAATCTCATAGAAATTAAGAATTATTGTACTTAAGAATGAATACCCTGTTATCTTTTCACAAAAATCTCAACTCCAAAAAAAATACAACTAACCCAATTGAATTTTCAGAAAGCTTCAAAGCTTTCTTCAACTCTGCTACTCTAGTCTCCTTAAGCTCTCTTCAAACCAAGCCCTAAAAATGCCATTTTATCATAATATAATGAGATATATAACAAAACAAATATGAAATCTTCAAAGGGCATTTTATTAAATCTAAAGCTTGAAAGCATGTTCTAATAAGTTGTGATTTTTGTTTTAAGAAATGTGTTCTACTTACTTGTTCCCATAATATTTTTATTGCAAGTCTGTATATTTGGCTTTACAAACCTACAAAAATAATAATACTACTATTATTAAAATTCACCAAATAATTTCCCTTCATTTTGTTTTGGTTAAAAAGTAAAATAGGAAATTAAACACTTTATATTATAATTGAAAAGCTAAATTTCTTTCTAAACTAGGTAAAGGAAACAAAAAATCATCAAGAAAGCTTTAGTATTTGCCTCACCAATTAATTAGAGTTTATTTTAAATAAATTTTATGGTGACATTTGATTTATGTTTAGTTAACTATGTTTTGCTTAAAAAAATATTAATTATCATTTCTTTTATAACATATTTGAAACAACAAGTGTTGCAAAAATAATATGATATTTTTAGTTATAAATAAAAACACATAAGATAAATTAAATCATAATTTCATTTTAACAATTTCAAACCTCCATCATAGCCTTTTAAGACAAGAGATTAATTTTTATTCACTATAAGAATTTTATAATGTCATTGAATTATAAGTTTTTATTTACGTGATTTTTAAAATTAAAGTATTAATAAGAACAAATTTATCATACATATTATGATTCAATACTAGTATAAAACTTTTTATTGTGTCAATAGATAAGTTTTTTTCTCTTAAAATTCACATAAGTTAATGCTTAATAAATTCTTAATTTTACAAATTTCTTATTTTAGCAATTGACTTTAGAAAATCGCATTTAATATACTCATTGTTTAGAATTTAGTTAGTATACACTATCCGTATAAAAAATTTTATACTATAATTTAATCACAATCTTTTATTTATGATAAATTTATTGACTTTACTAATTAATCTTTTAAAAGTCATATAAATTATGTGTAATTAAATATAAGTGTAAATTTTTTTTTCACGCATAGTAATTAAATTTTTTATATGTAAAATGACAATTAAAAAGAAAAATTATAAAAATACTTGCAAAATCAAAGACTAAATTAAGGGTTATGCAAAATTAAAAATTAGACTATCAGTTTCATAGACAAAAATGGAAGCTTACTAGTAGTTTAATTCTCATAAAAGTAAATCTCTTAACGATATGAATAATAATAATTGTGTACAAATGTTGCCAAAAGACAAAACCCATCAATTAACTGCGACAAGGCATTTTTCAAAAAAAAAAAATACCACAAGGCAAATTATTGTGCTAACTTCTTGAAACTATTAGGTTGATGTTTAAATAATTGCAAAATAGGCAATGCAAACTTCAACACTTCCATTTAAAAAAACTAATTATACATGTATTCAAATGGAGAAAATATTCTCTCTAAGGACTCGAGAGAGAAAAACTTATGCTAGTGAGTGTTATATGTCTCACGAGTCGAATCTTTTTCTCTCGTACTAAAATATTGTAATACTGAAGAAGAAAAACCAATTTCATTTCAATGACACAAGTCGTAAAGTTAACTAGTACTTAATTAAGCAAATTGGGCCAAACAAAGACTATAATTATAGTCTTTTTACTCCTTAGCTTTACTTTACAGGTTTTTTGGCTTTTCATGTCCACTTCCGTGATAAAATCCATTTCCTTACAAATATATGTCATCAACTGAAAAACTATATTATAAGAAAAAACGGCCTAGAAGATTTGGGACCACGTGTGGCAACTAAACTAATGAAATGAAATTTAACTTTTCTTTAAAAAAGTGCTTTGATATACATAACAAAAGTATTGTTAAAAAAGAGAAGTAAATAATGAAAAAGAAAAACACTTATTATAAAAGTCTAAATGTCTGATATAAATGATTGTATGTATAAATATAATCGAAAAAATTAATTGCATTAAAAAATTGTTAATAGAATGAAAGATGGAAGAAGTGCATTTAAAAAAGAAAGCTGAGGAGTAATGGTGAAGGGAGAAAGGGTTGGAGCAGTATAGCGGAGAAGGGCTCCTCCAAGGACAAGCTCTTCCACCTCACCATTATCACCATCCACTTTTCTCTCAGGTTAGTTTATGTTTTTTATGTAAAACAATGCAAATTTAGTATGCACCTTTCTACTTTCCTAATTATGCCTCTTTCTTTCTCTCTCTACCCCTGTTTACTATTTCTTCTCTCTGTTTTAATTTTATGACAGTTATTTCCATATTCATCATTTCATTCTTGCTTTGAGATGTTCCATGTTCCTCTTGAACAACGTTGTTGCCCACTCACAACATGCCCATCGTCCTCTCCCAAGTGGGAACCCTAATTTCAGACCTCACACTTTGTGTAAAAATGAGTGTCATGTAAGCCCACAAGTCCAATCTGCTCATGTCTTCCACCTAACGTCCAGCCACATACAACAAACAATTTGGAATGAGGTACTCAAGACAAAATAAAAATATAATTGGGTATCCTTGTAAAACTCGCTAATATTATGGATATCCATAATTTATTTAGCCTTATTTTTTTCTATTTTTTTATACTTTACGCATTATATTTATTTTTTTGTTTTTCTATTTTTCACTTTTGTAGTGAAGCCATTTTTTTCTGTATAATTAACCTTTTTTTTTTCAATAGTTGAATTATTATTTTATCATTCTTAGTTTTAACTCAACCAGTAGATTAATTATAGAATCAATTAAAATTCCATCGGCCAAAAACTAATTCCACCATGGGATTCAATAAATATATATATTCAATAAATATATATATATATATATATATATATATATATATATTGGATTAAGTTCAACTCCAACCAACTTTTAACCTAAAATAAGAGTCCATTTCCATAATGGGAGAGTATTTTTTCCCCTAAAACAACAATTATGTTGCTTTTAAATTTGTGTATTGAAAGTCAATTTTTTTTAAGGAAATAATAATTAATATCCAAACATGCATCAAGGGGTGTAACTTGCATAAGTTGTTGCAAAACCCTCCTACACTATCTTCAATTCTTATGAAGACAAAGAAAAAACATGCTTTTAATGCTCTCTTATAAGTCTAAATTTAATTTCAATAATATTTTTTAAAAATATCAATAATTTAAAATAAATTTTATTGCAATTTATATTATTCATTATAATAATAAATATAATTTATATATTTAAAGATATTTATTCTGAAATTTAATATAATTTGCTAAAATTATTTATTTATTATGAATTCTAATTTTATAAATGAAACTTATCTTATACAATTTACATACTAAAATACTAGTAAATAATATTTATAGATTATATCACATTTAATTAAATTTTCATATTATTTATTTTTTTCCAAAGATCCGTCTAACCTAATTGAGAAGCTGGAGGAGTTTGAATAAAAAAAAAATTGAAGATTCATTTCATATAACAACAGAACATGAGATATACATAGAAATATGTATGACTGCTACTACATACACCTGACTGATACATAGGCTAATAGTCACTATTATAAGCAGTACCTAAGGTGCACCAAACCCCACTTTGGGTCAGTATCACTGCTACCGGTAATAACCAGAAAACAAATTGAAAATAATAATAAAAAAATTACATACAAGCAATAACCAAGATAGATCAGTGAAGTTATGGACACAAGCTTTCACAACTGTTGGAAGACCAGGATCCTCAGATGGCTGCTTCCACCTTTTACTTATCTCAACATGAGGTAATAAAAGAACGTTCTCCAAATCTATCGTTAGATATAATGCTCTTCCATCAACAAAGCCGATGATGACAGCCAATAGAGCAAATCATCAAGACAAAATTGTAGGCTATGATCACAATAACCCAACATGAAACCTTCACGTTTTAGCACAATCCTGCCTAAAAGCATATTGAGTCATGTTACTCCTCAATTTGGCTTAAGTTCGTACAACATCCTCACTTAGGACTGCTGAAGAACAAGATTTAGCTCTAGGGCAGGCCTGGCTAAAAAACCACCCCTCCTGCAGAAAAAATAAATAAATGAAGCTTCCATTCTTGGTTTCTGAATCTACATGTAATTGAGGCCTAAGTTACACATGGTAATGATAGTATTCAAAGGACTACTGACTAAAGTGAGTATCACTCTATTTAATTCAATAAGATCCTCCCCAAATCCCTCACCAAAGATAATAATGAAATATATCAGTGTCCAGAAGTTAACAAAGAACTACTGAGCATGTGAGCATCATTTTACTCAGCTTCGTGGAATGTAAAGAAGTGTCTAGAAGTTAATAATGCTTACTTAGAAAACATGAGATTAGTGTTTGAGATAAACCATAACAAAATATTACAAGAAACGTGAATAATCTGAGAAGGGAAAACACATAAATGCCACTTTCTAATATAACCTTCTATTTCAATATATAGTTTCATACACTAATGCCCGTTTTCCCAACAGAAGAAAGTTATTTTCAAAATCAATTGAATGTTCAAAATTCTGAAATAGAGATCACAGGGGACTTAACTTATTTTCTATTTAAAAACTGAGTATACAAAATTGTTTTCAATTTACATATTAGTCAGCAACATTAAAGACTGTGATTACCGTATCAGTGTCGGAAGAATCATTTGGATCTTTTGCAGTTCCATAGAGCACTGGTTGCAGCATTCCCGCCTATCCTCAAGATTTCATACAGGTTAGCTTCATTTACACATAAAAACACATGAAAAAGTGAAAAAAATAATACGGGAAAATGGATGTCACCTTTCCTCTTGATGTAAATCAACACCAACAGAGGGAGGGGCTGAAACAGTTGCACGTATTGTGGGACCAAAAACTGCTACAAGCTTTAACAGCATATCCAGTGAAACCTTTACATGTCTGCACACGAGAACAGAGTAAATTTCTCTCCACAGACAGACAATAATGGTGACAAACATGATATTTAAAGCTCAGTTGCAAGATACAGCCCAATATTCCTGTGTTCAGATCCCACAATGAGTTTTCAAGCCAATAAATTATTAAACAATTAATTACCTTTCTATCTTGCTATCCAACAAGCCAGTGAGAACGGGAAGTAAGCGAGAAAATAAATCCAAGGTAAAAATATCCATCTTTTCCACAAGAACACTGATAACATCAGCTTGAACCTACAACAAGATGAAATTATTTTCAGGACTACATATTCAATAACAAAACCATAAGTTTCTAGCTATAAAGTACTAAACAAAAAATAAGCCAAGAAGTGGCATCCAATTACTACATAAAATACGCACAGATTGATCTGGCAGCTTTCTCAAAGCATTGGTAGCACCTTTAACATCATTGCGTTCCCAAAAATGCCGCACCACCTACAAAAGTACACATCATTACCACTGACTAGTCAGTGATTTTAATTACAAAATGGTTCTAGTTTTTCATCATTTCCTTTCTTTAGCCCTGTTTAGCAGACAATAAGTTATACACTAGAATTTCAACATATGATCCAACACTGTAATAAGTTCAATGGCTAAGAATAATGCAGACTCTTAATCATAGTTACTTTTCACCAACTCATAATAACTAATTCTGTTATAGTTAGTTAATTCAGTTGTTGGTGTAGTTAGGCTGCTGCTTCCTCATTGTATATAATCTAGCTTGTTCGGTTGTTCCATTTGTATCATAACTTTTGCTGATTAATAACAGAACATTTCTGTGTTTCTTCTTGCTTTTCTTTCATTTTTTATCTTGCTTTTTTCTCTCTTCTCACCTCAAGCATGGCAAGCTTTGTTCATAATAAAGACTGAAACTTCTAATTAATAAATAAAGACAAAGCATGCAAACAAATAATAATAATAATAATAATAATAATAACTAGCAAAAATTACCTGTAACTTTGTCAAGCGTGAGCGAAGATTACTTAATGTTACATCATGAGTTTGCATCAGAACTTCAATAGTCTCCTCTTCGTTTGCAGAGTTTGAATCCCCTTTAGAAATATGAGGCTCAGCTTTCTGCAAAATGAGTGCATGATTATGTTTGATTTTTCACAATCTTTCAAGGCATATGATATTTCATTTGTTATTCAGTACATTATAGAAGAAAAGAGACAGTGAAATTTTGAGAAATAAAAAAAGAAAGAAAGCAATGGCACTTGAGCAATAATCCAAATTCAGAGAGGCATGTGATCAGAAAGGGATTCAAGAGAAAATATCAGAGAAGCTAACTCGCAAACTTATGATACCATGTAAAATGTTAGAACCTGTTTTAATACATAATATAATAGATTTTTCACAAGATATTTATTTCCTATAGATAGACCAATTTAAGCAATTACATTTCATCTAGATATTTCCGATCAGCAATTATGAAATGCTAAGTGGACACTCGCAAAATAGCATTTAGCTAAAGTTCAATCTCGATGCAGAAAAGAACTTGCCTGTTGCCGAAGCTCATTGGTTTGATGGGTCTAATTTTGTATACTTTATTTTGTTCAGTCTAGGTTTCCTAAGAAGCTTAAAGCTCAGTGTATTGATAAGTATAGGTTACTTAGCAAAGTCTCCAGGGGTAAGAGGTGATTCTTTGTAGGTAATTGATCTAAGTAGGTCCTTTTTTAAACAAAAAAATTATCTGAATGGGTTTGTTTGTGAGTCTATTTTGAGGTTTGACTTGGTCAAACCTCAATTCCCACTTGCAGTTTTAACGTCACGTCAGTTATATAGTCACATGATATCTGAGTTAGCGCCAGTCAACTGGTCAAACTACAATCACAGATAGTAGTTTAATGGTAGTCAAAATCAACCTTCTTGGGATCACGTGAGTTACAAAAAAACCCCCCTTAAACCGCAGCTGCAGTTTATGTTGTTATTACACAGCCTTTGCAACTATCTAATGGATACTAACCAGCACAAATAACGCTGCATTTAAAGCAGCATAAAACTGCAAATGGCATATGTGGTTTATGTTGCAACAACAGATTATTGAACAAAAAATCTGATTATTGACAATTCAAGCATTTCCGTCTTACCAAAACGGCTGTGGTATTAATGATGCGATAGTTGCACAATAAACTTATTAGTATTGCACTAAGAGTAGTCTTTATCCAACTAAATTAGACAATATAATAAGTTCATAGATAATTGGCCCAGTAGAGATTATTGGTCAACGCAAAGATGAAGTTGCGCACAGCCATCAAAATTTTGCCAGGATAAAATTTGCAACATTTTATTGATAATAATAATAATAATTGACACAATGAAGACTGTTTAGTCAAAGTAAAAATGAATAGAAGCAGCCATCTAGTTTTTCCCTGGAAAAAATAATAATTTATCGTCCCACGTGGAACGCATTTGTTCATTTCCTGAAGCAGAAGTCATAGGTCTTTTAACAACATTATTTGTGCATAAACAGCATCTGCCATTTGTGGTTTTATGCTGCTTTAAATGCAGCATTATTTGTGCTGGTAATCCATTGGACAGTTGCAAAGGCAGTGTAATGACCACATAATTTGCAGTTTGGAGAGAGGGAGGGGGGTCTGTAATTCGCGTGATCTAAAAAAGGTTGTCTTTGACTATCATTAAATACAATCTAGGAATTGCAGTTTGACCAAATCAAACCTCAAAACAGGTTCGCTTTGGTAAATTTTTCTAAAACATACCAATTTAGGTAATTACTTTTAAAAAATGACTCATTTAGGTCAATTACCCGATTCTTTGTAGCATATATTAAAAAAAATAAGGAATCATATATATGATTGTAATATTAGTATATAGAGATTTGGGGTTGGCAACTTGGCATTTGTAATGCAACTTGGCATAATAGTTTCTTCTGTAAAATTCACACCTGAGATGTACTGCTACCCACCTAACCTAGAAGGAAAATAATTGGGGAAAAAAATATTCTATCCACCTTAGAGTAGACTAATCTCAACATTCCATTCTTCTCTCCATTTGCACCTCAGAAAACATCAAGTATTGTTTTTTCATTATATAGGAAACTGTTAACTTAAACATTAAGAATTTCCCAAGCACTTTATACTCCTTAAAAGAAAACTAAAAAGGGAAACGTAATGGCATATGCACAAGAATAACGGAGAAACCAAGACATAAAAGAATAAAATACATTTTCCTGATCTAATGTCAAATTACAGAATTTCAAAACTTTGAACTGAAAAAAAGCCACAAATATGTATATCAAAATCAAATTAACAAGTCTAACAAAATTCTTCTGGCTTACAAGCTATAAACCTACCAATCAACATTATTTGCAGTAAAAATAGGAAGCTACAGTGAAGATATACTCAGATGCTAGTATCAAAACTCTTGTAAAAGCTGAGATAGAATTTTACCAGTGTGTTAGGAGATTTATCAGTTTCGGATATTGTCTTGGGAATGGAGGGCAGATTGTTTCGATCTTCACTGAAGGGAATTCTTTCCCTCCTCTCAAATGCCACAGTGGGTGTGGGGGATGTGTTAATTTGTATTTCTTCATTGTGAACTTCTCTTGTTTCATTTATTGTGGGGAGGAATACATTAGTTTGATCTTCACCAATTTGAATCCTTTCCCTTCGCTCAAACCTCTCAACCAATGACCGGGTCCTTCCTCGTACAACAGCAACTGCCAGAATAGAACATAAAAATATTCAATTTTTGGCAGCTTTTATAATATATAAAATTGCAAAAATATATTAAAGGGATTGCAAACCTCCATTGACATATTTAACTGGACTAATCTCTTCTTTGCAAGGTGAGGATTCATCACCTGAAATGTAATGAGAACATCACTAATGAACCCAAAAGACTCAACTTCAATGATAAATAATAAGCCAAAGTATGCATAACATCACTCCTGAAATGTAATGAGAACATCACTCGTGAACCCAAAAGACTCAACTTCAATGATAAATAATAAACCAAAGTATGCATAACATCTTTGTTTGAATGACCTTATACATGACAGCTCAGCTCTTTTACTAAAGCAAAACCAAAATCTCAACAAGCTACTTGGCAGAATATCTGCTTGTTCACATCCCTAAAAAAACTTATCTGTCAAGAACCTTCTTGGCCAATAGTTTATTCACTATTTTTCAAAAGGAAACAGAAATTGGAAATGGGGCATACATTACCAGAGAATTCACAACATCTTGACAGATTTAAAAACAAGGGGCAAATATTTGCAAGTATGATATGATGAAAGAACAAGAAACAAAATATGAATAGAAATTAACTTTCTAAAGGGTTGAGGTAGCAGGTGGCATCAACTAAAAATATAGGCTGGAAGCAAAGGAAAATCAGCAATTCAATCTATGAGAAGCAGAATAGTTGAGGAAAATAAAACTAACAGTATAAGTGTGTTTGATTTGCCATTTCAGCTAGCTGACAGTTAAAAAGCTAGCTGAAACAATTTCAGCTCTGTTTGAAGAGCAAAAATCTATGAGCTTTTTTAAGAGCTACTAGCTTTTTTAAAAAAGCTACTCCAAGTAGCTTTTCAAAAAAATCTCCTATTTTCAGCTACCAGCTAGTTTTATTTTTACATGTTTACCCTTTATAATTAATGCATTATCCCCCACTAATTCTTCTCATCATATTATACAATCTTTCTCCTTCATTAATATAATTATAGTAATTTATAATATAAATATATAATTATAAAAAATTATAAATTTAAATATATAATTTAAAATTTATATATTTAATAATAGAAATTATAATTTAAATATTACTCATAGTAATTTATTATTTAAATATATTTATTTAAATGTTATTATAGAAATTTATAATTTAAATATATAATTATAATAATTTATAATTTAAATATATATTAATTTATATTATTAAAATATGTTATAATTATTTTAAATACCTCATTGTTAGTTTAACGATTAATAATGTCCTTATGTGATATTTTACAACTTTCAGCTAGTTTTATCCATCACTTATAACTAGTTTCTTAGCTTTCAACTAGCTTTTCAGCAATAAGCTTTTAACTAACTTTTTAGCTAGTTTTGCCAAACACACCGTATGACTCTTTAACTAAGGATGGAGAATTTTTTCATAACAATGAAAAATTAAACTAGATAAAGGAGATTGGGAAAATAAGATATGAAAAATAATCAACAATAACTTCCATTATCTGCTCAGTGGTTGATAAAAATCTTACTTTTTGTTTGGTCAGCAAATCTGCTTGGAGATACAGTCTTGACAAACTTGTCTGTAACACTCTTGATAGGATGTTTATCTTCACAAGATTCTTTGACTTCATTCTGAGATTCTAGATTCATTTGGAACTTAGGTTCTTTTGTGCTGTCTAATTTAATTGCAGCATCACCAAAAGTTCCAGAATTCACATCTTCTGAAAACCTATCAACATCAAATCTACCAGTGGATGCTCTCCGTACATGAGCTGGCTTAAGTAACATTCCAGGTTTTGTCTTAGAAAAGGTGATGGTCTCCTTCTCAAATTTTGCAGAGACCTTACCATCACTAACGTCCCTAGGTACAATGTTAGGAGCAATGAAAGATTTTCTAATTGGCTGTTCATTAGATTTTACACGAACTCCTGTTGCAGGACTCTGCTTCGTTGTTCCCAAGTTGCAAATTTCCTTGAATTCGTCTGGGAGATCTACTTTTGGCAAACTTAACGACCCTGATCTCTGTAATGTAACAGGTTTCCCTCCGGAAGCTTTAAATAGAAGAAAATCGCATTTTATTAGATACACAATTGACAAACAATCAGAATTATAATTCGTAGACACTAGAACCATGCAAGTATTTATGTATGCCTCTTATTTCATTAATCACTAGGTCAAGAAATTCACTAGATGCTAGCATGTAAAAATTAAACAAAGCTGTAAACACATTCTTCGCAAAAAAGAAAATGCCGCAATGGTAGCATCCTGTCTATTAATCTGCTAGGTTGTACTGTAAAGCACAGACTCTTGCAAGCTTGATTATTTCATAACCCTGACAAATCCAAACCTATACCAAACTTAAATCAACATTATCAAGGATGGAAAGCTGAAGCAGTTAAAGAGCAATGAACCAATGCCAATAGCAAATATCTGTGTTGGCAAAACATTAAATAGAGCAAACCTCCACCATCAGATGTGGCAATAATAGTGCATTTTACTATACAGAATTTCAATTTCCAAAGATAAAATAAAAAAACAGTGGCTTACAGTCAATATATATATTTTTTATCTCTTTTGACTCATCAGGAGACATGCTGCGCAACCCAGAGGTTGGTCCTAGATTAACTTCTACTTTCTCCAGTTTACTTCTCTGAAGATCAAGCTTTTGTTCTGTGCCTTCATTTTTCTTGGGATCCAAGCCAGCATCATACGGCTCAATAAGCTGAAATATTGAAATTACCAATCAGAATATGGCTAACAAGTAAAGAATAAAGCATCCATCTCAAAATATATTTCTTTCAAAGACTAAATTGAAAATAATGGATCCTACCGATATATCTGCTACCCAAACTCCAACAGAATTTCGGTAGAACGAGCACCCCAGTAGTTTCCCATCATGAATACAAAGATCACCAAGTGTTGTCCATCCCATATCTACAGTATCATGACATATAACAGGTTCCCACGAATACACCTAAAATATATCAGCGTTGTAAAGGACATCTTTAATCAGTTCCAAATGCTGCATTATTGATTTATATAATCTAAATAAGGACATCTTTAATCAGTTCCAAATGCTGCATTATTGATTTATATAATCTAAATATTGCAACCTTTTTTTTTACCTTCAAACCATCTTCATGTCCAGTAAATAGGGTCCTTCCATCAGGATGGAAAGCTATTGAGCGTACCCCAGTAGCCTAACAAAAGTAATATCATATAATTCAGATAATTCAAAAAAATTTAAAGCAATATAATTATACTTATCAAAGAAAACACAATAATTTTAGAGTGCTATATGTTAGATTTTCATGTTTAAACCAATTGGCATTAAGTGAGGTAGCCCAACAAATGTATAAGTTGCACCCCAAGAATTGAGTTAGGCGATGTGGAACTTAGTGACTTACTAACACTACAAATGTTCTTGTGTTTGGCAGATTGTGGTCAGTTAGGCATGCTACAAAGGCAACTAGTTTGATACTTATATGGTACTATTACACTATATAGAAGATCAGAACATTTTAGACATCTATAAGCATAAAATTAAGATATGATACACTAAAATTAGCAGGTTACAGGAAAATAACCCTGACTAATGCAGAAAATGAAGATTTTTGTCCATAACTACATCAATTAAAATTGACAAAAAATTCATCTGCAACTAACAAGAATGTGATGATAAACTAGAAAGAATTTTCAAGAAATGGTGATTCAGCATACTAGTTGAAAGAATTACTGTGGAAGTAAGTGCTTAGTGGTAGTACTAAACTTGTCTTGAGATTTTGTCCGCAAGATAACAGACAGACAGAGATGCAAGCACAAATTATGGCATATATGAATTCCTTTCAAGTAGAATAAGAAAGATTCAGCAAGTTTAAATACCTCACGTCTAGCAGATCCAATCAGTTCAAAGGTTTCCAAATCCCAGAATTTCACTGTTCTATCTGCAGAACCTGCAAAGCAAATTGTGAATTTTAATATGTTTTTTTTTATTAACTTATATATTGGAAATAAACCAGGTCTAACTTAACCCCAAAATTTAGCTCAAGGGAAGGACTGCACAAGCCTTGTAACAATTTACTGCAACCATATTTCTATCCATATGGGACATCTTAGCTTCATATATATACAAACAAAAGGTTTTGTAGAAATTTTGGTGGTCGAGAAGACAGAAATATAGAACAGATTACAATGGACACTTTGCAAAACCATAAAACAAACTTCACATCCTGAAGACAAAAAATGTGATAATATCCGAATATTACATATTATTTTTTATAAATAGGTTTTAGTACAACATGATATAACTCATATAAGTTAAATTTTCCTATTTCATTGATATTTTTAATATTTGTTTATAATAGAATAATTATTAAATTATTAAATAACTGATAATTGCAAGATTTGGTAAGATCTAATTAGATATCAACAACATAAATATTTTGAATCTCCTAACATTCCGAAACTTCTCTCACTGACATTAAGTAAAAGACTTAAAAGGAGATAAATACACACATTAAGATTGCACACTAAGAAATTGTATATGAATACAAAATGCTAGAAAAAAGATAAACATGGAGAGTAGGTCAAGAAGGGAGGCTGTACAAGGCAAAGTAGAGTATAATTCCAGTCACGAAATTTTTAGAACTCTATTATTTTACATTTCTATTTCTATTCTATCAGTTAGTATGGCAAAATTTTTAGTGGGTGTCATGCTTATCTGATTCTTTAAATTTGATTCTGATACAGATTGAAATCACATATCAATTGTGATTCCTAAGGAAGACAGTTCATGTGGTTTAATAAAAATCATAAATCACACTTAACTATGAAAATATAGCATATGATTATTTTTTAGAGCTTAGTTGATAGGTTTTCTATAAATACTTGCTATTACATGTTCATGAGATAAAATATCCGGGAATTTGATCTAGAATTCTAAATGAAATTATAACTGAGCTAACAAATTTCAAACCTTAGGATGTATTTGACAAAACTAGCTGAAAAGTTGGCTGAAAGTTAAAAAGCTAATTGTAGGTGTTTGGTAAAACTAGCTTATCAATTAACTAAAAGTTGTAAAATGACAAATAAAAACATCATTAATCATTAGATTAACAAGATATTTAAAATAATTATAACATATTGTAATAATATAAATAATTATATATTTAAATTATAAATTATTGTAATTATATATTTAAATTATAAATTATTGTAATTATATATTTAAATTATAAATTTATTTAATTACATATTTAAATAATAAATTACTATAATTAATATTTAAATAATAAATTTCTATAATTAAATATATAAATTTTAAATTACATATTTAAATCATAATTTTTTATAATTATATATTTATATTATAAATTATTATAATTACATTAATGAAGGTGAGAGAAATAAAGGAGAAAGGTTGTATAATGTGATGAGAGAAAATGAGTGGAAAACAATGCATTAATTAATGAAGGGTAAACATGTAAAAATAAAATCAGTAGCTGAAAATAGGAGATCTTTTGGAAAAGCTACTTGGAGTAGATTTTTTGAAAAAGCTAATAACTCCTAAAAAAACTCCTACATTTTTGTTATCCAAACGAAGCTAAAATCATTTTAGTTAACTAGCTGAAATAGCAAACCAAACATACTCTTAGTCAATCTAAATCTTATTAATTAAATTTAATATTAATTTTCTGTTAGAATTTCTATTTTATTATTTTTTATCGTTTTTTATTTTTTCAAACTAGATTGAGGAACATTTTCAATATCTAAAATTTAAACCTGAGCTGGACTACACTAATGTACATATTGTAATAAGATGTTTCTACTACTTGTAATTAAATTGGAGGAGCCAAAGTTGACCTCAATCTATATCAAAAGACATAAAAATCTAGCAAAGAACAGAAAAAAAAAAAATTCCAAATAAGTGGATATTTAAGATTAACAGTTTGGTTAACAACAGCCTTTAAGGCTGAGGGTAAGCAATTGAAAGTAGAAAGTTTTTATGGGAAAGAAACCATTTATTAAACTGCATTGTTTTTCCATGTAATATTTTCTTTTCCAATTAAAGGTTTCCACTTTTAATTGTTTAGAACCAACCATCAGGACAGATGTTAGCAAATCCACTAAAACTTTAGTGATATGTTTGCCTATCAAAAAAAAAAATCATCTAAAATTGAGTTTCAAGATTTGCGTCTACTGATCACTACTTATGTCAGCAGTGAATGATCCATCAGTGCAAACAAAACAAAGATATGAAAACTTTATCCACCACAGATTCTTATAACAGCATGTTAAATATGTTACTGAACTCTGAAGTCAATCTGTATTGAGATGTTGTCATCTCCTAAATCCCCCAAACGGCAGCATATCATATAACCTAATGTAACAGAAGTTTTTCATAAGAAATTACCCATTATACAACCTGAGCACTAGAATTTATATTAATATTGTTAAGAAGAGATTTTTTTATATGATAAAAAGCAGTGAGTATTATGAAACATAGAATCTTTCAATAGATATTTCCAATATGTAAGCATCTACCAATCTTAAATGCTTCAACTGTTCAAAAGTCATTAATCACCTGTAGCCAGAAGAAACTCAAGTGGATGGAAATCTATTGACCTAATGTGTCCTTCATGGAACTTGAAGTCATGCAAGAGCTTCCCAGCTGTTAGATCCCACACCTATACATGGAGTTAGGCAGATTCATGATATACAAATTGTGTTAAGTTAAAATCTATTGCATATTATAGCATTGTGGATCTAAGAATGTCCATATTGTTACCTTCACAACATTATCAAATCCACCAGAAACAACCCAACGACCATCCGGGGTGAATTTGATAGTACTGATGCCTTGGGTATGACCCTTGTACGTATGAATACATCCTTTCTTTCTGATGTCCCAAATCTTTAGATTAGTGTCCATGGAGCCCGATGCAAAAAATTCACCAAAGGGATGAAACTCAACAGAAGTACAATTGGATCTGTGTCCAGCAACAGTGCGAACCACTATACTTCAAGAACAATAACAAATATATTAGAAGCATTACTGATAAACTTTCAAAGATTCCTATATGGTGATAAAAAATTGAAAAATGCTTTAAGATTTCAAAGTCAGAAGTAGTAGCAGTACTTATGCATTCCCTTATAAAGTTATGCAAGCAAGGCAGATAGCCAAACTGCCAATGCCAAATTCATAATTCTTTAATCAAATATTTATTTATGAATATCCAGTTTTCATTTATCTAATATACAGTCTAATGCTCATAAATAAACACCATTCCAGATTGTAATATCCCTCTAAGTTCATGGTGTAGTGGACTAATTGACTTACTCTTTGCTTCTTCCACATCCCAAAGCTTTATCACACCTGTCGATGCTCCACCAAGAACTAACACTTCTCCTGAGTCAAATGTGACAGATTCAACTGGACTAGTATGGCCAGAAAGGCTCTGCATATATTTACAGTAAGCAAAGCATTGTCAGGCCACAGTTATTCACTACTTCCCTCAAAAGAAAGTCACACACAACTCATAA
Organism: Psophocarpus tetragonolobus; assembly: GCA_037954015.1. Lineage (NCBI taxonomy): Eukaryota > Viridiplantae > Streptophyta > Magnoliopsida > Fabales > Fabaceae > Psophocarpus > Psophocarpus tetragonolobus. The sequence goes on from CM075688.1 coordinate 93,945,279, forward strand.
CGGGAAATCCAACCAGGAAAAATATTTACAGTTGACATATTATTATGAGCTGAATAAAGTAGTAAATCCCAGATTCGCAGTATCCTTCATATAACAATTGTGAAGCAACTAGGGGAAATTAGAATAGACACTCCATTAGAGTGGCCTGACCAATGATGAAAGGTCTAGCAGTAACCATATCCTAACTAGAATGCTAGAAAAACAAAGGAAGCAACGGCACTGACCATTAAAGAAGTTGGTTTGCCTATTGTCCAAAGATTGACCTTGTGATCATCCCCTCCCGTAACGAAAAGTCGGCACGCCTTCTTTCCAATATTCAAACAATTGACGCTTGCTGAATGAGCCACAAATTCCTCTACAGTTTGACGGCTCAGGAATTGACATTATTATCAAATAAACACAACACAGTCAACAAAACAAAGAACTAGGTTGAAGACGTAAATCAATATAGCAAAACCCCACAAATTAAAAATCACCTTTTAAGCTAAACCACCAAATTTTATATCTTTCAACATCTGATTTTCCAAAAGATCGGATAGAAAAAATGAGTGCAGATAATGGCGGAAAAACCTTGAAACTTGCCATTCTGGGACAATTTCCGGGCAACCAAACGGAACAAAAATGTAAAACACTTAAACTTCCCCCATAACTTCCAAAATTTGCATAACTTCTTTTTCTCCAGAAAAACAAACAAACCAAATCCTACCTTGCCCTCTCCCGTAACATAAAACCCAAAAGGCAAAAAAAAAAAAACGAAAAATAAATAATAAAACCATTTGAAGAAACACCAAACCTAGATTTCTAGGAAACTTGGTTAAATTAACTAATTTTTATTTAAAAAAAGAACCAGAAGCAGTTACGGGTTATCATTTTCTCCAGCAGAATACATCTATTTAATTATTATTTTTAACAAAAAAAAAGGATACGTATTTTGTATCCACGCTTTGCCATTTTTTGTTGGGCACCTCAGAAACCAGCTTGTGATGTTGAAATGAATTTCCTTTCTTAACTGAGGAAGCAATTCATAAGTCGGGTCTACTCCAAAGATGGTTCTCCCTGCTGCTGCTTCTACTCTTCCACAATGATTCAGAAGGGGAGATTCTTCGGTGGTTGGAAATGGAAATCCGAAGCGGAAGGTAGGAATTGGATTAGATGTGTCAGATGAGAGATGAAACGGTCTCAAAATAATAATAAAAGGAGAAAACGATGAAGAAGAAGAATTCAGATTCAACAGTGAGAACTGAGAAATGAGTATGGGGAATGAAAATTATGGCTAGGAATTTATTTTTCTCAACAAAATACTTTCCTTTTCCTTTTGTTTTTTTCAAATATTTATTATTATTATTATTATTTCTTTTTTAACATTAATTATGTGTGGAGCAACCAGCAAAGACGCGTCAGCGTTTGCAGTGAGAACTGAGAAATAAGAAAGTAATGCTTTTTTATTATGTATTCCAAAAATATAAGCTTTCAAAGTAGAAACACTATTAGAAATTTTTATAAATGTTAAATACACTTAAAATATTCTGTATAGTATAATGTTCATGGCTACTGTTCCCGATTCGGACCCAAATGCCCTCCACATATTGCTGTTATAGTGCGAAATTACCTCAAAGCCCATCTTTTTATTGCTGACGTGTCATCACTTTTGACATAATTTTTTTAAAAGGAATATATAATATAATATTTGAGGTATGGATTAATTATGTTTTATATTACATTTATTATTTGATGTGAGGACAGGTAAGAATTGTTCCTGTGACTGACGTTTTATTCTAATAAATTGTTTTTATTATGTAAATTGGTTTTATTCTATTATTTGATGTGAGGTAAGAATTTGTTTCATTATATTATTTGACGTGGGGTAAGAATTGAAGGTTAGTAGTGTCTTCACAAAATAATTTTATTCTATTTGATGCATGATAAATGTACTTATAAACTTGAAGACATATACAAATAATTTTGATTGTGTATGTACCTAATTTATTGAGTAAATTAACAAACAATTGAAGTTTGGAGAGAATAAAAGGCACGAAAACGAGGGGAGATTCCTTATAACATAATCTTCCTTTCTTGATCTTTAATTTTTCATTATGTTGGAGAAAACTTGGAACGGCTATTCTATGTTTCCTTGTCATTCAATAATATGGATGGCCATATATCAGCTGCATATTAAAAACAGTTTCTTAAGACTATAATCTATATAGTAAGTAGAGTGTAGAGATATAACAAATCTACTTTTAAAACAAACTTCTTACTCTTTTTTTCCCAATGTCTCTTACACTTAAAAAATTTGCAAACTTATTTCCTTTTTAAAAATCAAATGTTTTCTACTGTATCAAAACACAGTAAGGACCTGTCTGTGTATGGTTTCCATTAACTAACTAACAGTACATTGGTTTAGATCAATTGTTTCTTTCAATGAGTTCGAGTTCGTTGCAATCAAAAGTTCTTAATAGTTAGTGCAGCGGGCCAATTTTCGCAACCTAAAATTTAATTGCATGTGAGTAGTTGAATTTGGTGATATCAAAATCTCAATTGTTCCATCTTTATTGCGTACACACTTTTCCTCAAATGCTCACAACTAAGAAGATATTAATGGGATTTTTTCCTATCTATCTAAGTTTAAGTTTAGATATTAATTGGTTTTAAATAAATCCACGTTAAACTCAACCTCAATTCAAAATTTACCTTATTTTTACATATTAATTGGTTTTAAATAAATCCACGTTAAACTCTATCATTAAACACACACTATTTAATTCTTAATTTATTCTTAATTAATCCAATTAATTCAAAATCTATACAAATTCATTTCGAAAAGGTATATAGTTTTTAGGACGATCACTTTATAAAACAGTCATCATCAACAAATTCTTAATTAATAATTTTAATTTGTTATATTTTTTGCGAAGTTATTATACGTGAGATAAACATCCAATATATCAAATAAGTGAAAAGATAATATGTAAGAAAAATTAGATATATACTGAAATTGTTATAACAATGAATTAAAAATTATAAATTTAAAATAGAACTAATATAGATGTTAATACGGTTTTAAATAAATTATTTATTGTTGTGATATAAACGATTGTGAGGCTTGTTGAAACAAAGTTATCTGGCATTAAAGACTGGGTGAAACGGGAAAAAAAGAAAGTAAAATTACATTGGTTGAATTGGAATTGATTTATCTGGCTCAAATGATTTTTGCAAACGGCAATGTTTGTGGTGTGCCTTGATGTGTTGGTTACCTTTATCTCCCTCTATCATTACTTGCATGATGGCATGACCATGATGGTGGGGTTCAATTGGTGAAATGTGTTTTTCATGTGCTCACAGCAAAGAATGTTTTGCCACTCAATTCACTGAAACATGAATATGTCCCTTCCATAGGGGGATTATGTAAAACAAAATCACCAAATGAAAATCTTATCGATACATTATACATGAATGGTTACAGTGCATATAGGCATATATGAAAATGCACTATTGGTATTTGTAGTACGTTTTGTGTTCCCATGTTGGTTAGGGTAGTGTTTTTAACTTGTTTCTTTTCTTGTCATGTGTACCCTGTCACCCACGTACGTTGCATTAATAACCTATAATTCATTATTTCGAAACTTATTTCCTAGTTTTATTATTTTGTTTTGTTAAGGTACATTCTTTATGCACGGGTATTATATATAAAAGAATTTTACAATAAATATAATTTTTAAATTATTAAAACAACTTATGATTAAATGTGATATGCATAATTTTTTTTTCATAAATAAAAATGGAACTGGAAAGGAGGATTGTGTTTGTGTGAAGTGTGAAATGTGAAATGTGAAATGTGAAATGTGACCCTCTAAAGACTAAAGAGGCAGAGACAGACAGGAACAAGAACACATAGATTCCTTGGAAGACGTGGGCTGAAAATTGAGGTAAATGGAACAAATATTTGACCGCAAAAGAAATGTGGTACAACTACAACTGGTGGAACCTCTTTTTTCAAAATTTGATGTAGTCGTTTTCGATGTCAGCAAATAGCAACTTTCACCTTTTCTTTCTTTTAAGTTTTAAACGAGCACAAAACGACAAGGTAAATAATGCATCCAGAATGTGACCATGTGCACCTGTACAAATACAACTCTTCGGGCCTATTATATATACTTATGGGTTATGAGATTAGGCTCCTGCATTCCTTTCCACATCTTCTACATAATTCCTCCATCTTCTCCCAAACATGCTTTTCCTATAAATATTACAAATGCTACATTTTTCATACTCCTCTTTTAAATACACTAACTGTGTCAAATAATTATACTATCATCTGATAAATCAGTAATCACATGATAGTATAAAGTAATTTCATTTCGACATAAATTGTTAAGTCTGTGTATTGCTTCTTAAAAACATTTTTTATGATAGATTTTTTTATAAGTTTCTTGAAAGCTAAAAAATAAGTTCTTTAAAGATACTTTGAAAAATAGTAGTAAAACGTACTTTAAAAGTCAATTAATTCACCCTTACTTAACGCCGTGATGCATTGAGTTCAACTATAGGTTAATTTGGCTTTTAAAAACATCATATGAACTTTTTTAAAAAGGAACTTTTAAAAAATTAATTAGATATGTCTAATAAATTTTCTGGTAAATATAATTTAAAAATAAAAACTTTATACAACAATAATTAAAAATTAAACTAAAGTCTTAAACTTTGGCGAAATATTAAAAATACTTTTTAGTTTTTCCTGATTCTCGGTTTTGTGAATTCAATGCTTCGACTTGGTTTTTGTCTCAAAATATCAGTTTAAACCTCAATGCAGCATCACAATAACGTATCTCTTAACAGGTGACACAATTTTGTGGGTTCATACTTTAAATATGGTATACACCAATGTGGATGACGATTCCGTAAATCTGAGATCCCAACATACTTAACTATTAACTTAAGTTGATAATAAAACAAAAAAACTGAAAAATATGAAGTATATACTATTTCATAATTACATTTTTCCACACACAAGGAAACAATCTTTGAGTTACAAAATTGGATGAAGAGAAAGAAAAATAGATAGGAAGCTAAGCATAGCTTTTACATCATTCGCAAGAGATCTTGAACAATTTCCGACATTGCCGGCCGGAATTCAGGTTCTCGCTGCAAGAAGTGTAATACTCATAATAATAAATTATATCATATATACACCTCAAATATAATTAAAAAAAAAAAGAAAAAGAGAAGTCATAATCCTTATTTTTCTTTGCCTGAAAAAGAAAAAAAAAACAATGAACATCGTGACATCAATCACGTTATTCTTAGTATGGGTTGATCATTAAAAGTTACGTTTGCAAAATGCAACCAAACTCAAACATCACTTTTCCTAAAAGCATTGTTTGAATTTGGCATGGAGTAATGTAACACAGAAAATTACCAGCTATGATGCCAGGAACTTACTCTTATATGCTTGCTGTATCTATCCAATACTCAATAAGTATTAAATAGGTGCACCACATAACGTACAAGTCAATCCATGCAAAACTGTCATTTTAGCCCCTTTCAAATCATGGACCTTTTTTTAAAATAATTTTGCTTTAAAAAAACTTAGGAAAAATATTGAAAATTCTAATTATCTATGATTCAATTGCTTTATTGTTTGTTCTAAAATTCCTACATGATAGTGTATATCCTGTCACACCTGCAACTTCCCATACCCAGATTCATGCAACTTAGATTACCTGTACACATGAAGAAACAATATCTGCAAATCGTGACAAAGACTTCATAGGATAGGCTCCACTTAAGCAGGGGTCAACCATTTTTGACAATGCATCAATGTCATGGAGTTGAGGAACTGCCCATCTAACCAAAAATTGCTCTCCACGAGGTCTTGACCTAAAACATTTATCATGCCTTAGCCAAATCCAATATTTTAAACATGCCTTTTGTTAAGCTCGTATCATTGCTAGAAAACATGATATGAACACAACTACACAAGTATCTTAATTACTAACAGGATTACTCACTTGTCAAATGATTTTCGTCCAGTGAGGAGTTCTAGCATTACAACACCGAAACTGAACACATCACTTTGCTGCGTATAACTTCCAGACTCAAATTCTGGAGCACTGTAACCATAAGCTGTAAGGAGACGTCCTGATAACTGAGATTAGATACACCAATGTTAGCAAGGAATGCAACAAAATAAATAAACTAAAATATTAGGTCTGTTAACAATTTTTTTTTTTTTTTTGCCATCTTACAAGTAGCTAAACTCTCAAATACATATTTTTTGGTGTATATATAAACTCTCAAATTTATGATTCATTCGATACAATTTTCAGAAATTCTTAATACTGGGAGAACTGAAATCTGCATCATTAAGTTTGATGCTCTTCAGACAGTTTATGAAACCAGACAATCATTTTTAAGTTTTCGGGACCTGAAAATTTTTACAATCAAAATTGCCAAGAAGCCACCATGGTTGTGCTGCATAGTAGCATAAATTGTAGCTCCTTTCATACTTAATGAAAAGTAAAAACTAGCTCCCTTTAACGTCTATTAAAAATATTTGATCATATGCTTTTGTACTTACTGGTTACTGCTAGTGCTTACATATGATGATATGAATATAATTGCATTTAGGTCCTTTATTGCATTACATTGAATATTAATAACATTACAAGAATGTCTAAAGCATAGTTAAAAAAGCCTAAAAGCATCAGATATCTTGTTAACTTATGAGCCCAAACTATAGATATCAGTTGAAAATTTACAGCTGAAGAAACTAAAACAAAAGAGATACCTGACCAGTAGATCCAGAAGATAGCAATGGCCCTAATCCACAATCAGAGATGCACACTTCCAAATTTTCATTCAGAAGAACGTTAGCAGACCTAAAATTTCGATGTACAATAGGTGGCTGAAAGTTCTCATGAAGATACCTTATCCATGAAAAGAAAAGGTACATCAGAATTAAGATTTGCATAGCATATTGCAGATAGCCTAGAACATAACTGCTTTATTTTGATGGAGACAAAATTTTAAATCATGTGCTAAAAGACCTTCCACAATTGTACCAATGCCTAGTGTCTTAGTTAAGGAATATTCTAGTATAATAGCAAAATCCATGCTCAACTTCCAAAAAGCATTACTTACTGACCACTATTGAGTTTATCTTAGCTCAAGAAAATAGAATTGAGTTTCGTGGGTTGATCAATAAACTCACTCTAAAGCTTTAGCACCTCCAAGTGCCACCCGAATGCGTGCATTCCATGGAAGTTTGATACGGTGATCATCATCCCCATGCAGTGCATCATATAGGGTCCCATTACTGCAATACTCATATACAAGTAGTCGTTGACTATGCTCAGCACAGTAACCTACAAGTCTAGCAATATTTGCATGCTGAATTTTAGAGATATATGACACCAATTGAATAAACTGTTCATGACTATGCCCCATGGAAGCGGTAGCATCCAGCTTCCTCACTGCCAATAGCTACAAAGAACATTTGAAAAAAATAAGCATGTGACACATCGATTAACTGAAATGAAGCCATGAAAATTAAATAATTACAGATCACCTCAAGCAAGGAAAATAAAAATGGGTGTGTAGACTACAGAGAGCTTCAAAATTCATAAAGCAGTATATTTATCATAATAAAGTATGAATGAAGCCATAGTGGATGGTGCACACAACCAGGATGGGCACATCAATGCAACACTCAATATTAGCTGTTGGATTAAAACTAACAAAAATGGATAGCCATGCGTGACCAACATGTTGTAGTGACTGATTGACTAGTAAAAAGGGAGTGTATTTGTATGTAGCACTAAGTGTTTCTACTTTCTAGTTTACTAAAAGATCTCATTAACCAATACTAAAATTTGTTTTAAGAAATATCAATGATCAAATTTGTGTTCATGAATTCTATTTCTGCAGATGAACTGGATGGACCTCAATGGACTTGAGGACCAAACCACCCAATCAGAACTTGTTAAATAGTTCAGAAGATTAGTTTTGAGAGCATTGATTGAGTCCACAGAAAAATAGAATATAAATTGTTCTTGAAATTATTTAATATCATCACAACTTAGTGGTCAGGCTCACAGACAAAACTGAACAACTCAAAAAAATTCTTTCTCTCTCGCAGAAATAAAAATAAAAATAAAACCACCAGCAAGACAGAAGGGCAAAACAGAAGTATTCCCATTTCTAGAAGAACAAGATTAAAACCAAACAAGAAATGCATTGATAAGATAAGTATAACCAGTACCACGTTTGACAGACAATAACTACAAATTATAGAAGAATGTCAAAGTACCAACTGATAAGCTGACATATTATTATATAAATATAAGAATCTTTTTTAAATAAAAGTATAAAAGCTGGAAAAAATATTACCTTTCCATCAGGGAGCTCAGCTCGATAAACAGGCCCTAGTGTACCTTCCCCGATACAGTTTTCTTGGGAAAAGCTATTTGTATATTGCTGAATCAATGCAACTGTATAAACTCTGATGGAATTTGACATAACTTGTCTTTCAGTTACTGTGGTAGTTATAGCTGGATTGATATTGATCTTCTCACCAGGACTAGTTGGGAGAAAGTGTTGTGGTGGTGGCTGCAGGGATGAAAGTTTGGTACCCCCTCCAGCGTTGATGGATTCATGACCATTGTTGCATTCTGAAGTTGCAGATACTACTTTCACAAATATGTCTTGTTCATCCTTAACCTTTGGAATCAAATTTGTACTTTTACTTGGTACTTCCCATTTACCTTTATCCTCTAGATTAGTTGCTTCAAAATCAGAGTCACTAGGTGTAGGTTTATTTAAAGGTCCGGCAAACACACCCACCTCATCAAGTTGCTTAGCAATTTTCTTCCCCGGCCTTCTCTTAATGCACCAAAACATTAAAAGACAAACTCCCACCACGATGAATACTAAAAGACCTGCACCAGCAGCAATCCAAATCACACTCTTAGATATATAAGACTTCCTAGTATTTGCAGGCACTGGTGCTGTCAGGGTAGAAGGACCATATGCCACATTCCAAGGGGATTCATGGGGGGATGAGGCCATATCTACGGGTGCAGGGGCAGCAGTCGGAGGTGATGGAATAGTAGTAGTATTAAATGGATTCCCATTTTTACTGCACAGGACATGCTACTATGTTAACTAAATAAAAGATCTGGAATTAAGGAAATGAATAGGTTTATTCTATAATAATATGCAAAGCTACTATGCTATGCTTTAAACATCTGGAATAAAAGAATCATAGTGAAAAATAATTCATGATTTATTGTTATTTCTCATATTGTAATAAAGTGCAATAGGAAATTTTCTCATGCGTTTGGTGGAAGATCACACTTGAACAAAGGTTTTGAAAAATGGGAACTTTGGCTAATAAGACTTCAAAATAGAACATGGCACACCTGAAATTTGGAATACTCAACAATTTTGGAGGAATTGGTCCAGAGAATAAATTGTTCTCTATATTCCTACATGATAATAAAACCACAAGTAAAAAATTTATAGTCCTGTGTATTGATGCAGTTGCAGGATATACATATATCCGAAAAAGTATTTGAGTAATAAGAATTGTACAAATCCTGAAGAGGCAGGTCTTGCAAAACATAAAGGGTTCCAGAAAGTTGATTGTTTTGCAAGTGTCTGTAGATGCAAAATTAATCAATAATAAATAACACCTCATTACAAGTAGGAAAATATGAACTATCCATAGCAAGAAATTTTACTCACAATGTGGTAAGAGATGATAAACTCCCTGTTGAGGAAGGCAGCTGACCACTCAAGTTGTTATTTGACAAGTCCCTAAAGCATAGCATAGGAGTTCCACAAATTGTGTATGAAAATGGAATGAAGACATTGAAATGCCATTGTGATTTAACATTGTTTTCTAACATTAATCAAAATAGTAACCTCATGACAATTGAAATACGTCTAAGATCTAACCATTGAACGGTTGCTAACAATGTATTGGCAGCATTTATCTTCCAAAATGGAGAAACATCATATGCAAAATAATAACAACAAAGTCAATATGATATAATGAGTTGCAGATATCTAATGAACTCACAAGTTTGACAGTATAGTTAATAAGGACATGGCATCTGGAATGCTTCCATTTAATCGATTTCCTGAAAGAGACCTAAATATTAAAAAATAAACAAAAACCGGTTAAGTATACTTGTACATATGCATGTATCAACAGAAAATTAACTAATTTAGAGATGATAATGATAACATACAATCTCCTCAGAGTAGGGGGCAAAGTAAATGGAATAGGCCCTTCAATGTGGTTGTTGCTAAGATCCCTGTACAATGGTGAGACAGAAAGCTGCATAAGGTTTCTTGTACAAATACAAATACAAATAATTACACAATTTCTGGTCAAGAGTTAATTTTTCCATTTAATCTTAACAAAACTAACTCCTCGTATAACTAGTGAGCTTTGGCAAATAGAAGCCTAGTTTATATATCTTTTATATAGTAAGTAGTAAACATTATTTATGTATATATATTTTCAGTATATATGTACACTGGGGAGTATTCACAGTGGACATAAAGACTACTGTATCTAGTAATTCTGAAAAACAATATTGTTAGAACGGGCAATCAGCACATGTACTATTATGTTGAAAAGCATCACTTACAATTCAATAATGGATGGGAAATTCAAATTGCTGCCCAGTTGTCCACCCAAATCCATGCCTCCGAGGTGTCTGTCAAATACATTACAAATTCAACCTAGCCTTATCTCAGGTGTTCACAATCACCTCTATCAATCAAACAACTTAGGCAACGCTAGATATAACACTATCCTTTGGCCTTTGAAACCAATTAGCTAGAACATGAAACAATAACACGACTGCAACCAATAATAATTTAAAAAAGAGAGGATGGACATACATTGCAGTTATGTTGGAGAATACACAAGCCACACCTTGCCACAGTTCCAAACATGGATCTCCTCCCACAGGTTTCCACCCTTGAAGCGGTGGTGACCCTAGAGAAACATATAGACTATTGATAGCAGCAACTGTAAACACAACACATCTTAAAACATATTAGTTTAGGTAACTTCTGCACTTATAAGCAAAACATGCAAGACATTTAACCAAGTGAGATTAACCATCAACTTTTAATGGAAGACAAACATGACTATGCAGAGAAAGCATTGTAGAGTTTACTTTGTCTAACAAAAAAAAAAATCCGAACATTGTAAAACAAAATATAAAAAATAAAGAACTACTAGCTAAAATAACAAATAAAGAATAGTTAGAACTTCATCTACTCTTTTTTTTAGTAACTTTCTTAAACCTTCCCTAAGAAGTAAAGGGAGCATGATATAAAATAGAAAATAGAAATAAAACTAGGAAGTGAGAATCCTCTGTTTACAATACCATCAACCATGTCAGTATCTCCAACACAGAAACTTCCCATGAGAATCACCATGCAGGTTGCAAAGATTCCAACATGCAACTCCAATTTCGTGCTACCCATTTGCTCAAAGGAGTAAAACTAGAGTCACGATAGCAATTAGTGAAGCTTAAAACTTAAAAACAGACAACACAATACAGAACAAGACAAATATAGGAACTTGCCCAAGAATCCGAGGTAATTTTGAAAAGGGAAATAAACCCTTTTCGGAACAGAGCTAAAAAATAAAGGGAAATGAAAATGGCGGAGAAAATTTGGCCAAAATTAAAAAGGCTCTAGTATGATATGGAGAAAGAAAATGGGAAAGAAGGAGACTTAGGATAAGAGGTAAATGAAAAACAAAAAGTGGAAAAAGAATTGAAGAGTTGAAAAGCCCTAAGATGGTTATTGTAGAAAGGAAGTAGCATCATCCAAAACACATTAGTATACTGAGTAGAGTCAGTAGAGATATACAGGCACTGTGTTTCGTTTCTTTTTCTGTCTTTCTTCTCAAAAGCAGAGACAAACAGAGCGCTTTTTGAGCCATCATTCAAAAATTGTTTTACATATTTAATTGTCGATTGTGGGGTCCACCATCAGCGTTATGGGACTTCTGCTACGTTTGGACCAACGGTGAAATGGAGAAAAAAAAAAACAGAAAAATACTGCTTTGTAGATTGTATAACCTAAATTTGTAAGCTGTAATTAAGTTCATAATTTGAAATTTTATGTCGCAGTAATTTGAATCTTTCTGCTATAGTTGTACATAAAAATTTATAGCTACGATTATGGATAGTTAATGATTATTTCCATATTTATTATTATAACGTTATTTTAATAAGAGAATACTACTTATACAATTACACTCAAAAAATTTCTTTTGATAATCTTTAACATTGCGCTAAAAAAAAACTTCAACTATCAGTTAATTGCAATATACTTTCATTTTAAAACGTATCTATATTCAATTTGTAAGTTATACATATTGATTTCTTTTCAAGGGTTAATTTTCTTATGTTAAATCAGTTGGTTGAGTTGTTAAATCTTGATCCGTTTAGAGTTTTTTGACATGTAATTGAAAGGGATTCCATGCATGTTAGCCTAGCTATTTCGTATAATATATGTGAAACTATTGTAATTTTATAAATATGAAGGGTATTCATGGCACTGTTTGTTTTCTCATTCCTTGGTCGATCCTTTGCTTTAAGAAAGGGTTTCATGGCAGTTAGTTTAAATTTTAACTTGTGACACAGAATAAGAAATTTTAGTAAGAATTAGAAAAGAAACAAGATGGTTGATATGTGGATATGGTTAGAGCAAAAGAGGTGAACTTATTCAGATTGTCTTAGGGGTGCAAAAGCACAATTTATATTTGCGTGAAGACCACTTTTCGCACCTACAACCCCTACTTCTCTGTGATATAAACTTTCAATGCCGTAAAAAAACCATGCAGCTAATCATTGGAAGCACCAAAGGGTTTTGTATCAGAATTGCTTGAATTTGAGTTTTCAACTAACGTTGTCAACTTTTAATTGGAAGAAATGAAAGGATCCTATATTAGTTTAGACTCCTTGAGTTGAGATGCATGTTTTATAGTTGTACCCTCTGTAATATATTAAGTTGGTAGCAAGTCTCTATGAATGAACAAAAGTAAACCAGAATTTTTACTCGTGTATCTTAATATTAAGTAATCTGCAATCCTCATAGTACTTATAAATTAAATATTAGAAAAAACAATTTTTGTGGAAGTTACAGTAGACCATCACATCTTACACTAACTAGGAAGCCTAAAGGGCAAAGACTAGTTCTTTTGCCTAACCATAATAGTAATAATGAGAAAGTCCAATTGATAGACACCTTATTGCATGTTACTTTGTCATGGTTGATTATAAAACAAGAGTCCCTTAGTTACTTAGTTTTTTTTTTTTTTTTCTTTTTTGTTGCTAGAACAAGATAGATCCAGTTTTACTCTCTTATTTATTTTAATATTCTCAGTTAGAATTTGTTACCATTTTCTTATATTGAAAAGATCAAGGAAAGCTCTCCGTAAATAGTAGATATTGTTTATTGCATAATGAGTTCATTCTTGATTTGAGCATCCTAATTTCTATCGCCAAAATTGCTAGCTCTTGCATATGATTTGCCTTTGCCTTTATACATTTCCTCATTGTATTCCATCTATGACACTGGATTTAGAACATTAAACCATTTTATATCTTTATTACCTGTGTGAATTTTGATTCTGGTGTTCACTTGTGGAGACAGTGGAGTTGTGGTTATTTACTAGTGCTGATCACTTTTTAAAGGTTAGATTATTTGGTAATTAAATAGTTTCTGGATTTAAAATTAAAAAAAAACGGTTTCTAGAATTTATTTATAAGTATTTATTTATTTAAAATCATTAGAATGTTAACGTCTAGCTTAACAGTAGAATGTATCAATTATTGTAAATTCTTTAATATGCATTTAATTAAAAAATCATAGAAAAATGAAAATGTAACCTATGATATTTTATTTTGGAAACTCAATTTAAACAAATCACAAAATTATTATTTAATCATATTTTTTTTATTTGAAAACTTGTTTACATTTACAGTTAATTACAATTTTTTTTATTGTAAAAATTTTTTTATTGTAAGTTTAAATTTTTTAAGTTGACTTTAACCATTAATAGTTATTATTGAAATTAGTGTAACACTTTTTTACACCATGTTAATTAAACACTTAAGAATTTTAAATTTACAAAGCATAAAATAGTTTTTTTTATTGATACTCATATTGATCTCCCCAAGAATTGAAGATGTGGACAAACTTTCGGATTTCACCAAGGAGCTAAAAAAACATTAAACGCAATAACATTATTTTGTTTCAAATTTGTATTAAGTGAGTCTCATAGCTGTTTAAAGGCTCATGGTCAGCATATTGTTTAAAATTAATTTACTCAAAAGAAAAGTCTATAAATCATTAAATTTAGAAGTTCAAAGCGTCCTGGTTTCTTTAAGAGTATATATTTAGGGGATGTTGCTCAACCAATCAAGATCGATTTAAAGTTTATACGCTCTTCGTGATATTTAAAGAAGTGTGTGGTTTAATGTTGAAAAACCCACAAACCGCTATTAAATAAAAAACTGTGATTTTATTCATCTTATATGGAAATATGTATCCATTTATTCAAATTTTTTTAGATCAAACATACTCTTAGTTATTGAAAGTTGACTCACTGAGTCAATTTATCTAAAGTATCTTTTTTGAGGATAAGATTTTAATATGAGTTAATTTTAGTAAAGGAAAGCAATTTAAATTTCTATATTTTTTTTTTATTCTTAAACTATTCTTCCAATTTGTTGTTTCTGAAATTCATATTTTTGGCTGAATTCTGAATGTTCATATATTGATTGTATTTATTGTTTGTTTATAATTATCAGCAGTAGCGTTGATAGAGTATTTGTTTGAAAAGTTTATTTTGGCAAATTTCACTACAAAATAGTAATTCTTAATTATTTGAAGAATTCTTTATTAAAATATAATTATTAAAACTTATTTTTCAACAGTCCATTTTACATATTTGTTTAATCTCCATCTTTCCTTTTCAACTGAAACTATGTTGATTACCATGAAAGAAAGTTTGAGAGAAAAAAAATATTATTTATATATATATATATATATATATATATATATATATATAAAATAGGGTGGAATTTGCTAATTATGTGAAGAGTGGTAATAATGTAAAAGACATGAAAAATTATAAATTAAAATTATTACAATTACAAAATTATCCATATATTTATATTTTATTTTTTATATACAAGAGTATTTTTAGAATGATGAATTATTATTTACACTTCCCTGTTTTTATATGATTGTTTTTTAGTAGAAAGTAAAAATATTTGTGACCTATCAAATTGGTAATACTTTCTTTGTTTTTTTTTCTACCAATATAGAGAAATAATAATTTTCCTTTCTCTACTTTTCCATTTCCTGCAACCAAATAAGAATTAAATGTTTCATTTAGGGATGACAAAAAAATTTGCATCCATGGATAACCACGAATTAAACCTGTGAAACTATATGGATATCATAGTATCCATACCCACGGGTATCCGCTAAATTAAAATACTACACATTAATTTTAAACTGACATTCAATCACAATTTTTTCTTCCTCGTTTAAATTTGTTAACTTTACTAATTAGTGCGTACTTTAAATGAAAAGTTATAATTGAATATCAATGTAAAAGTCCTTTATACGGATAGTGTACACCAATTAAACTTAAATAAATAACTTAAAATATTAATTATCAAAATTTATTGTTATTAATGTTATTTTTTATAAAAAATAAATAATTTATAGAATTATTTATTATAAAAATGTTGATAATGTAAAACAAACATTCTATTTATTTTAAATATTTTGTATATATATTATATTAATCTACTTTTATATCCAATTAATCTTATAGAAACTCTTTTTAGATTTTTTTCACAAATAAATTATTTGTTTGATAAAACTTTAAGTAAAAAAATAATATCTTTTAAAAAAATATTTTTGAAAAATATTTGTAGGTATCCGTAGATATTGAAAAACTTACGAATATTTTTATAATGGATACACAATAGGTTTTAAGCAGATACGAGTATTTTATGGCGGGTAGACACTATCCGTACACGCGTCCTGCCCTGTTGTCACTCATAATTTCATCACACATAATTTTAAATTAGAAAGCATTATAATTATTATAAGAGAAAATGACTTATGTTTGTCATTGTAAAATTTTACACTAGTATTTAATCATAATTTTCATATATGATAAGTTTGTTTATTTTATCAATCAATAATTTAAAAGTTATATAAATAAATATTATAAATAAGCATTAGTGTAAAACTCTTTTACATTAACATGAGATAGAAATTAAACTTTAACTATAATTTATATATAATATTTTAGTTACTTAATTAGCAACATGTTTTGAATAGAAACCATTTAATATTGAAAAAAACTCATATTATTACTGGTTGATTTATAAACTTGATAACGAAGGTATAAATAATTATATTACATCTGAATTTTGTCCTTGATTGGTGAGTGGCAGAGTACAATCGTGTCCAAAGTTGAATTGGCCTCAAATTTCGATCCCTTTGTCTCCAATGAAACTCCTCAGGATGAATCCTCTATTCTCTATGTTTTTTCTTCCTTTTCTCTGCTCTGCGAATCAAAACTTCCATGCTTGTGTGTGGTTCACTTCTCCTTCCAAACGCACCTCTGTTTGGGCTACGAAAGAATATTGCATACAAGCTCAAGATATCGTTATCTCAGGTAATTGTTTTTTCCACCTACCTAATTGCTAATATCACCTACCGATAATATAACCTACTCAAAATACCCATTCACCTTTTAAAACTCTCACTAGGTATATTTTTACTTACTATTACTTTCTTTACTGAATTGTCCATGTGCATGTGTACTGTGCCTAAGCCCAGTATTTTTCCTTTTCCTCAGTATTCTTTTTGTTGGTCGATAGCAAGCACTCGTACCAAGGTAACATCTCTTCTTCCTTTTCTTTTATTCGAAGAAGTATGTTAATGTTTTTCTACTAAAATTTTCTTGAGGCTCAGTTTGTGGTTATTTTTTGTGGAATTTGGTTTTATTGTTATTTGAAATAATATTTTTCCCATTTCAGATGGAACGAAGGGTTATTTTTTTAATATTTCAATCATGAGATTCAGAATTCTCCTTTGTATCGTTATGGATGTCATGGTATGATTTAAGGTTTGCAACGTTTCAAATTGGATGATTTGAAACATGAACAAATATAACATATTTTAGATCATCGAGTCTGGAGAGTAACAAACCTTGGATCCAGATCATGTCATATGCAATTATGAGAAGGAAAACTCCAAATGGTTTGATCTAAAATAGGAAAATATTAACCTTGAGATCAACTCATATGAAACTTAGGAGTTACACATTTTAGACCAGTCCACCTGGAACTGAGTTTGTTTTCTCTGTAGATATCTTCATTTGAAATGTAAATATTAATAATTAATTTGTTAAAGTTTAACTTGCAATGGATTTTTTAACTAATTTTTCAAATAAGTTAATATGGAGGTTAATGGAAAAAGTGTATTTGTATGCAGAGGAAGAAATTGACAATGATATTGAGTACAATAACAAGATGGACTATAGTACTCCATTTATAACTACCAAGATAGTTATTAAATAAATATAATATATATGTCAATGATATTGTAATTTTCAAAGTTATAATCTTATTTATTTTTTATTACAGATATTTTTTAGTCAGATAATTTACTTAAGTGGGTTAAAGAAGTAGTCTTTCAATTTGGCTTTGTCATTGTCATAATGAGGTCAAGTATATCTATTTAGCAAACATATAAAAAAACTTTTGTTGTTTTGGGATGTGACAGGAGTGATAAGTATAAACCATATAAAGAAATGAAAAAGTTTGTTCGCAAGGCAACTAAAACTACAAAGTATGATCATCCCTTCATATTAAGAGGAAGACTCCTTAAAAATGACAATAAACAGATATTGAATTTAATACATGAATTTCACAATGATGATATTAAGTATTCACCTAAATTATAGTCAAGTAACAAGCAACTTGCTTAGTTTTTGCAAAGCTAACATCATCAAGGTGCTTGTATATATGTACCAACACAACTGCACTCCACAAATATGCAAAAGACTGATGCAAGTTATGGAATAGCTCCAAGTAAGTCAAGTTGATGACACGAAACCCTTGTCGATAAAGATAATATAGTTAATAAGGTGCAACAAATATATATGTTCAGGTAGTCTTGTCCCATCTCATCTCAGTCATGTGTCCTCATAAACAATCCTTGATCAAGATAGGTGTATATGTCAACCTCTAACAAACTCAATCTCATCAAGTTCTTACTTCGATGCAATGCTAAGCAATTCCACCACCACAACAATTTCCATACCAATATTCATGTAGTCATAACGGCAAAACTCACTCAATATAGGAATATATAGTAGTGATGACATGTCCAACATGATTGTCATCTCTCCAATAGGCAAATGGAAGCTTTATGTCTCCTTATGCTATTTTTTCACAAATGCATAAATTAATCATTTATCAATAGTGTCAACATTGCATGCGACTAACAAAAACAAGTTAAATTCACAATCACATCCTTGATTCGTCATTTGGAAAACCAAACATGGTTAACTTGTGTCCATGTAATGTAATACACATTTTATTATTTCTTTGCCCCGCAAAAAGTGAAACAATTAAAAAAGTTATTTAATATTAAAGAATAACATAATAAAAAAAATTATGTGTGGTATTAATATATCTCTTCGTCCCAAACGATGCATGCAACATTGTCAACATATAACCTAAATAATGAGCAATCCTCCAATATGCTAGAAAAACTAATATGCATATATGTTGGATGATGTTGTTCTTCCATTGACTTTTTTATCTTGTGTCCTATTGATACTCATTATACTCAATATGTTATTGTATTTGCATAGGTACACACCTTTTACTCACAGATGTTGCAGGACATGCCCATTCTTTTGCTTGAGTAACTTCATAAGTAGAATGTTCACGAATTTGGGTCAATCAATGAATTCGTTCACGTGACTCAATCTAATTAGATTTGAGAATCATTCAAACATAATGGGATCAAATCTGACCTTAATCAAATTTGTGAAACTCTGCAAATCCATTGGTATGTGAACCCAATATGTTTAATTTAATATTTAATATTTTTACTTTTTATATATATTAAAATGAATGTAAATAAAAAATTAGCAATACACAATTTAATGATCCCAGACTTTGTCAGATCTCTTTGAGTATACCTCAACTTCAAATCCTTCGAAATATCTATGGTGTTACTCATCCAAACTATACTTTGTCATATGGAAGAGACATTGAGTTAACAATCCACGATGCAACCATGTTGTTGCATCGTTTCCATGCACCATGGTTTCTTTCATCTATGCCTGGTTCAGGAGCAGTTTCGTCTATGAATTCCAGCTTGTTTTTCGCACTAAAAGTTGTCTCCATAGACTTACACCAAGTGTGATAGTTATTTAACTCTATAACAGGGGACACGAGGGACGTAGTTGGGTTCTCACTCGAGTGGAGATAGAGAAAGCTATGTATGTTGATATGTGGATTTGATTCTTCATTCATGATGGAAAAAGAAGAAGCCATAAAGAAAGGATGAAGAAAGGAAGAACGAGTGGCACAACAGAGCTCTTTCTAAAGAAAGAGATGCGATATCATAACAGAATTAGCTCAAGCGTAAGGAAGAAAACGAAAGCGAGAATAAAGGCAATACTCCTCTGACATATTATTCGAGCCAAAAGCTGAAATATATGAGAGAGAGAATTGTTATAGAGCAGGAAGAGAGAGAGAAATCTTAACAGAAAAGATTCTAACAGAAAAAGCAATGATAAACATGTGGCAAAAAGAAAGGAGAGCAGGGGTAAGGTCGTGCATGAGAAATGCATGCATGGGAAGAGGCAAATACATGCATGATCTACAAAAGATCATGAGTCTTCCTCCGTAAGCTTATATGGAGAAGAATACGAGTTATGAGATTATATTCTCCCTTTTTATTTAAGAGGGAGATTCTAGTACGGGTTTTCTATTGAGGTCGTAGGGGGTTAATCCTTTTTCAAACTTTGATTGGATCTCCAATAACCACAAAATGTTTTTTACAAATGTTGATAATTTTACATCTATGTTTAATGACAAAAGTTAGTTATAATAAGGATTTGATTGGTTTAGTTTTGTTTTTTAGTTTTTGAAAAGGTTTTCAATAATAGTTTTCAAAAAATGTTTTCAGGAAGAAAAGAAAAAAAAACTTGTTTGATAAGTGTTATTTGAAAACTATTTTGAAAATATAAAAATGGAAAAACTTGTTCATATTTATTAAAATTTCATTAATGAAAAGCAAAAAACAACATATTGTGATTGTATTTTGAGTTTTTAAAACAAAAATAGAAAACTGAAAAGAAAAACTACTTTTAATTGTTTTTATTTTTTAGTTTTTAAAAACTAAAAAATCAGAATTATTCTCAAAAATTATTTTAAAAAAACACTATCTAAACCAGTTTTTTAATTTTTAAATACTAAAATAATAAAAACAATTTTATAAAATATTGTGGTACAAACACTAAGTCATCATGCACTAACTAGTAAAGTTTCTTTCATTTTTTTTTATTTTTTTATTTTGTTTAGTAAGGCATGTTCTGCATGCTGCATTATTCTACATTCTCAACATAGAGGGGGAAATGATTAAGTCTACCACGTGGGTGACAGCAGCAAGACAGATCGAAGTGATATACTAAAAGTCAAACAGGAATCAATTAATATTAGTTCAACAGTACTAAATATTACAATTACATCCTTACCTCTAATTAATTAAATTAAAAATAAGCTTACATATTTATGTGGAATTGGTTAGATGAAGTAGTTGTTCCACTGAAAGGCAAGATATAGCAATTTATAGATGTGTATGTAGTGGGGTTCATATTTCACAAGACCAAGCCATGACGTTTTCTACCGTCACACTGGTGAAGCATAAATGTAAGGTAGACCAACAAGTGAGACGCATATTGCTACAACTTACTCACAAGTGACGAGACCCAGATCCACACTTTATTTACGTTGCTTTCTACAGTCCTGTCATGTTTTCTATTTTACTCGATCGTCTTCAAAGCTCCAACATTTTCACATGCCAGCATCACGGGCCAACAAAATATTATTTTTTCCAACGCTGATTAATTTGTTGCTTCATGTACATGTACGAAGTCGTGGTACAACGTTGAATGTCATATCTTTATTCATGCACATAAAAGCGCCCATGCGAACGTGGGATCCCCCAAGAGCATGTTTTTATCTAAGAGAAACACCATCGGAAAGGGTTATACAACGTAATTACTACTACGGAATCTTCCATTTGCAGTGGACCCCACGATCCCGATTACCTTAATGACATATTTGTCCCCTATAGCCGCCTGTGACATCAAAGTGTGGTTGATGGATTTAATTAAAACCTCGCTACTCGCGCTTATGCATCCAAAGCAGAACAATTGGAATAGTAATAGTTCTAAATATGTGAATGCAAGGAATTGAATCAGCGATGAAGATATGTCAGTTAATTTTGTAGCCCATAAGATTTGACTAGAAAAGGCAAGGTCATGAAATGAAGGACCCTATGAATTGGCCTTTTAGAAGCTATCCGAGCCACTAAACCAATTATTACTGTGGCACACACCACAGAACCATCCTCAGCATATGTTGATTGTGAACTCACGTGGGACGGTTGTGAGATTATCTCCCAGCTTAGCATCTGCTGCACTCATAATAAAAACCATAGGCCACACATCTGCAATTATTCTCTGCAGATTCTTTTTTTCTACTACTACTAATTAACTTTCTTTGCACATACACCTGAATCCCATGCACAAAATCACAGTTTCTGTTTGCATTTACTTTTGGCTCTATCTACAAAGTTAAGCAAAAATATCTTTTCGTCTCATTTTATAATCTATATGGTAATCTTTTAGTTAAATTATTAATTATTTGTTGATAGTTAATCTATATATGTATCTTGAAAAATTCAATTGCTACATTCTAATTCTTTTAACTAATATTTTGTTTATTTTTATTTGAAATATAGCATGTACAATTCATGATTTGTAAAAAATATATATTACTTACAAGGTAAATAATCTATGTATCTAACATTTTCATAATTTTTTTGTTGTATTTTATCCCAGTTTTTACAATCAATGTCTTACGCGCACAAAGATTAAATAATTAAAGGTAAAATCTTTTTATTGTAAATGAATATTTAATTTATCAATACATTTATTGTTATGATTTTAATAAAATTATATATTTATTAATTTCCTATATTTTATTTTATGAGATTGATTTGTAACATTTTGATTTATTTTAAAATATGCTAATAAGTATCATAAAAATAGTAATAAATAAAAATTATTAAAAATCTCAGATAAATTACACTATTACCACTTTTTATAAAATATTTTGAAGTTAATTTTATTAAAAACTACACTTAACTGTTTCAGAAATGATTAAATGAAGTAAAAAAAAAAATGTGTTCATAATAGTTTTTAAATTTATACTCTAAAAATGTTCAGTGCAAAATAATTTATATTTCAATTAATAAAAAGCTGTCATCGTACAGACAGACTATTGCTTCTTCTTTTTTTTACTTATTGTAATCTCTAGTTTTGATTTGTTTAACAAAATGTTAAGATTTGGGGATTTTTGTTTAATTTGATTGGGTACTAATATTATAATAAATGTTGACAGAAAAGGTTAGGTGAGGAAAGAGGAAAGAGGAAAGAGGAAAAAGGAAAGAGATGTTACGATAAATGTCTTGCTCTATGCTCTACCCTTTTTATCCCTCTTGTCTCTGTTGAACTGGAACTGTAATGGAAGAAGCCTTCCTCTTTGGTAACACATTAACTAACTTCTCCTTTTGTTTTTTGGTACCAATAAGCAATCACCAGGACGGGCAGAGAATTTGAATGCTAATGAGTGGCTAGAAAACCCACTTGTGTCCTTGGAATTGGGTGTATGTGTAAATACTAAATAGATGGAGTCAGTGAATGGGAAATGGCTCTTCACCAGTCACCACTTGCAACATCACCTTTTGGATAGTGGTGTTGGTGAAAACAAAAAAAAATTCACCTCTCTTCAATTACCTTATCTTTTTCTTCTTCTTCTTCTTCTTCTGCTTCACCTATTGGCAGGTTTGAAAATATATGTTTCTGCCTGAAGTCTGTCTCTACAATAATGTTCACCTTCGCTTTCCTCACGCACGCTCATCTACTCTCTACTCTACATACAAACCATCAAATTAAAGCTAATTCACTTATTTTAATAGGACAACAATTAAAATACCCTGAGTAATTTCTAAGTTACAACACTTAATTTATGAGATTATTGAACCCACTAAAAAGATACGGCATGCTCTTATTATGGAATACCCACTTGTATCTGTGGATCATAACTGGGTTTATGTTCATACATGTTAATAAAGGAATTCCCGAAATGTAAAGGAATTCCATTGTCCCAAAGATAAAGCATCATCTTAATAAAATCATGGGCATTGGCATTGGCATTAGCATTAGCATTGAGAGACCACAAACACAAAGGCACCTTCTTAAGAGCTTGCACATGTGTTCGACGCTTAGAGCATCCACAACACACTAGGGAGTCCCGAAGCAAAATCCATTTTCTTGCTTATGGTAAGATCCATTTTAAGACATAACTTCTTTTTACTTTTTACTATACAAACAACTTTAATTTCAAAATTGCTTTCATTTTAATAAAAATCTTAAATCATTATATTTTATTAATTTATACTTATTTTATTTATAAATTAATTAAAGTTTAAAATTATGAAATTGTTTACACTATAATTACGTAACTATTTTTTAGTTTAATAAAAAATAAAACAAAAAATTTAGTTAAATTATAATTTATTTTAAACAATAAAAATAGCTCACATCACACAAATAATACAACTAAACCTCTCTGGAATCCAAATATATTAAGAAAACGATGATAAGGAATGAATGGACAACTAGATGAACAAAAAGAACAAATATATTCGAAAGCTTATTTATTTTCTCACTCATTTACCACTAGCATAAATAAATTTCTTTCTTATTGATTCATCTCTAAATTAGCCAGTTCATTGCAAGAGTGAAGGGAGTGGACATCTCTAATGGTTAACTACTTAACTTTCGATAGGAAGTGGCTGTGAGGGTAATAATTAATAATAATAAAATAATAATATATCGGACTATTTTTAATAAAACATATAAATGTTAACTTGAAATAATCTCACATAACTTATTCTTATAAGGTTTCCATAAGTTTTTTTTTTTGTTTTTAAAATTTTATAAAAAAATATTTGTGGTCATTAAAATTTAAAAATATTTTTTTTATGAAATTAATTTATTTTTTTATTAACGTTTTCTTTTTTTAAGTTCTAATGTATTTGGGTGTGTCGTATGTGAAATGGAAGATTGAGAGAGTTAGAATTAAGGAGGATAATGATTTACGAGTATATAAACATACTTTCTGTCAACAAATTTTTAACGATGTTAACTAGAAAAGAATGACTAAAAGTGAATTGGGACTAAAAAAAATATATTTTTTTTAATTTTAAGGACTAAAAGTGATTTGTGATGAAACTTCAAGGACAAAAAATTTATTTAAGCTTTGTTATAAATTATGAGACGCGATGAATATTGACGAGTATATATAAGACACTGGATATATGGAATAGTATGGATTGTAAAATATAAAATCCTTTTAATAATCTTAATATTTGAAATATTATATTGCGTTTGTTTTGAGAAAATGTTTAAAGTTTTCATCTTCTATTTTTATTTTCAGAAAATATATTTCATTTTTAAGTTTTCAATATTCAAAATATATGTTTGTTTTCTATTTACATTTTTTATTTTCAAAAAATAACTATTGAATTTAATCAATTTTAGGAAAAATATTATAAAATATCTATATGTATAATTTAAAATATATTTATATATAGTTTTGTTATAATTACAATATTATCATTAAGTTTTTACACAGTTTCAATTTTGAAAACAACTTTTTTCTATTTTGTGTTTTCAATTATTTTTTAAAAATGTTTCATAGAAAATATTTTCTAAATTATAACCAAACATATTTTTATTATTGTTTTCTATTTCCTATAAAAATGAAAACAAAAAAACACCTAAAACAAACATTACTTTAATCTTTTTTGAGGTATAATTATCTCAAGTTAAAAATATGGGTTAGAATATAATATTTCAAGTTCACCTAAATAAATATTAAAGGTAGTGATGAAAGAAATATAATTAAAAACATTTATTATATCAAAATTATAAAAATAATTTAATATTTCCTCTTTTAGGTATTTAGGAATATTCAACATTAAAACGGAAGCTTATTTTGCCTGACCATTATATAAAATCTCATGGTGGACTCAATGGAAAAAGCATCTTCATAGGCTTAATGGAATTAATTAGTTATATGCTTTCTTTTTAAGGGTGTGTTTATCAAGACTAACTGAAAAATTAGCTCAAAACTGAAAAGATGATTGAAAATTGAAAATCCTAATTATAAATATTTGATAAAACTATCTGATCAACTAGTTAAAAGTTGTGAAATGACAAATAAAAATATCATTAATCATTAGATTAACAATACCATGTTTAAAAATAATTATAATATATTTTAATAATATAAATTAATTATATATTTAAATTATAAATTATTATAATTATATATTTAAATTGTAAATTTCTATAATAATATATTTAAATTATCATTATATATTTAAACTATAATTTGTATAATTAAATATATAAATTTTTAATTACATATTTAAATTGTAATTTTCTATGATTAAATATTTATATTATAGATTACTATAATTACATAAGTGAAAAAGAGAGAAATAAGGAAAGAAGTTATATAACGTGATTAGAAAAAATTAATAAGTGACAATGTATTAATTAATAAAGAAAAATATATAAAAATAAAACTAGTAACAGAAAATAACATATCTTTTAAAAAAATTACATAAATTATCTCTTTTGAAATAGTAGTTTCTAAAAAAAAACCTCCTGCATTTTTATTATTCAAATAAAACTTAATTATTTTACCTAGTTTTTCTAATTTTAATTATATGAGATAATAAACTAAACACAGTGCTAATATTGTACCACCCGAATTTTTTCCAACATCCCATTTGGAATGATTTTTACTGTCATGGGATTGTGTTGAGGATGTAAAATGGAAGTGGAAGGAGAAATTCCCTCCAGTTTCCAACACAATTCAAAACCTGCTATCATGTAGATTAATCCGTGTCTGCTGGCGAATTTCTTTCTCTACCTTCATATTTTCTCTTGCACCCTATTTATACCATGTGCTCTTGAAAGCCCAATTCGAAGAAAAATACCTCTGGGATTGAGTTGCAGGGAGAAAATGAAATGAATTGGCAAATCTATCTCTAACAGATCAGAGATCTACTTTTTCTAATTTCAGAATAAATTGTCCGGTGAATGAAAGAATTATTTTCAGTCTTTTGTTGGCGATTTTCAATTGCACTTCCCCCAAAAAGAATGGAAGAACTTAGAAAGCCAATCAGAGGGTCCTTATTATCAAGGATAAATGCACTTAAAGGATGGCAAGGCAATAATGGGAATCGTTTACTTTTTAGAAACAAAGTCGCATCGCACATAGTTGATCATTGATTGGCGATCATTAAAGTATAGCAGAAAGAAATGAAATAATTTTGATAGTCTTGTTTAAATCTAAGATATCTCCAATAGATAATTAGAGACCAATTAACTAACTTATTATGATTTTAAATAACTAACATCTCCTGAGTCCTGATATAATTTTTCATACGCAGACCTCGAGATTAAACTATTGACACGTTACTAATTACTATTACTAAAGAAATACAATTATCTGCCAATATCGTCTTGGTTTCCATTAAGTTAATCTATAGGGAGTTATTTATGTCTATTGCTTAATGCTTACAAATACAATACGTTGCAGTGATATTTTGCCGCATTATTCCTGATTAAAATCCATGGCTACCATAAATTCAAGAATATCGGCAACAAAATCATTAAGGTAAAGATTATTCACGTGTCATTATCAGTGTCACAATATTATTTGAGTTTACGCGTGCAATTTTATCATGGTATATTGAGTACGGTCGTTGTTTGTGTATAAGTGCAGCAGCATAAAGAGGCTTTGAGGGTTTGATGCACAACACTCCATGCGTTCAGAAGTCAGAACCACTGATTACACATCACTATGGGAAACCCCAATAGCTTCAATTAGGGAGCAACATTTGGACATAGATGGAGGACCTCAATCTGCACTAAACTAAATGCTATTTACATGCATGCTATACTATTAACTATAAAGAGAACTCCTTCATTCATAAGAGTCTATTCTTCACATAAAATTGGTTTGACTCCTTGATGGAATATGCAGATTGCAGATATTGAATTCTTTTATACTTGGTTGATACTAGGCATGGTGTTGTAAGGGGAATAAGGTAATGTGCTATGTTGATGGGAAGGCCATGATATTCGTTCAGGGCAACATGGTGCAGGGACAGGGTGAGCAATGAACGAAGGAGTCTCATCTCCAGGCATTAAAACTGAAACCCAGCTCGCATACAAACTCATCTGTAGAAATTAGAGAACCTGGTGAATTCACTGAATTGACGAATCATCAACATCAAATTAAAATTACAACATTATCGGTTTCAAAGTTTAGAATGCAAAAAAATTTGTTTACTCTAAATATACAACTAAAGCATTATCTTTCACAATGGGTGGAATCATATTCTGACATCCAGCATAGTTGGAATGAGTTATTTTATCTCAAGAGTGGACCAGAGACCAAAGTAGAAAGGGCTTGACAAATCATTGTCCACTGCAAACTGCGGAAGAAAGCAACAAGTGTTTTTACTTTCTCACACTTCAAGGCCGTTACTTTCAACATGACCTCACAAATTCAAGGCAAAATAACATCAAATGTCCTGTTGATAACCACAAGACTTCTTTTTCAGTCAAGCAATTTAATGCATGCAATCATCAATATGGTCAAGCAATATCTACAATAATTTTATTAGTTTAATTTCAACACAACAAGTAAATTCTTCAAACATTTTTTAGGAGCATCTCTATCGGTGACATGTTAAATGCTTATTATTTTAATATGTAAGTTTTATAAGGTGGTATTTAAAAATTAGGGAGAGATATTTATTTAAATAAGTCTGTAATTTATAAGCATCACAAGTAAAATCAACATTAAAATAATAATTTTAATGTTAAACGTCTGTACAAGATTCCATCATGGCAAATGTTAAGAACCCCGCTGCTAATTAAGAAAACAGTAAAATGTATAAAGGAGATAGAAAATAATTGCTTATAATGTATTAATGAGATTGGTGGAGTATAAAAGTATTATGATTAGGCTTACGATACGCTATATGATAAGAATATTTCAGTGTAAGACAACCATGCAAAAAGCAAATTAAATATTTTCATTTACAATAACTAGTAAAATACATTTTTTTTTTCTAAATTGTAAAGCTAAAGCACTAATATGCCCCTAAACTAATTAACTTTTTAAAAAGAAAACAATAATTAAACAGAATAGTGATGCAAAATTATATGCGTCATACTAAACTTAAAAACCAAAGCCGCCAATGTTCTGCATTCCATCAATCATCAAAGATTAAAAACTATGATTCACAATATACACGCAATCTTCTTTAACTGGATCTGACTTAAGTATATATTTAAATAAATTAAACAACACATGTATCGAACCCGATATTGCTATTTCTCTTTTCTTTTAATCTGAACATGTTATATAAGGCACCAACGTCATCCATCATCGTATCACATATTTGACTTTTAACACAAGCAATGTTAAAAAGGGGAGATTCAATGTGTCCACCTAGAAATTAACAGAGATTATGGATCAAATATTTAAAACGATAGTTGCCTTTGATTAAAAAAATCCATGTTTGCTTATTTGGAACATATTGAAACCTTCCAATTCAGTTTGAGTATCACTGAAATCTTTACGTCTTAAACACGTGAGAATTTAAGTAGTTGAGCATGAATACCTCCTCAACATAGGGACAAAGGCAAATACTACTACTCCCAGTTGGATTTTGGATCACTTGGTTTACAAATTAGCTATTCAAGAATTAAAATTAAAATTTGCATTTTGTACCCTTTGGTCATTCAGCTTTAATCTATTTTCTATGAGGGCATGACATGTTACTATATTAATATTAAAGTGACTTTTATATTATATAACTTCATTAACAAGAAAAATCTTATTCACGTGGTCAGAGTGACTGAGTGGCATCATTACCATATATAATAAAAAGAATCACTGACTTCTTCCCAAGTGCAGAAGCATGTTCTCTAAAATGAATCCCATATTCTGTATTCCATTGACACCACAGTCAAATTCCCAATGCAATCCAATACGAAACATAAAAATTATTAATTATTTTATTATTTGTGGACTTCTGCACTCAAAACCTCATTGGCTAATAGTAATAGCCTAATATTAGAGAATCACATAAATAATCTTGTTAAAGTTGAGAGAAACAACTCTACAGGCAATGTCCCAATCAAGTTGGTGCCCTCCAACAAAACAGCGGGGCTAGATAAGTAAGTGGGCCTGGGGTGTTCCTCCAAAGTAATGGCATAGAGTAGAGTAGACAACACAATTGTTGCATGGTACTGGCTCATAATATGAAAGCTAAGTCTAAAATATTAGAAAAAGTTAATGGCCAATGGCCAGGAAAGGATGTTGATCACCTTCTGAATTAGAAGCTACTAGGATAGAAAATCAATTCAAATAAAACAAGACCATAAAATAAGATTAACTTGGTTTGACTGTCTGTCGACTGTCGCCGGGTCACAAACACTGGCCATGCACGGTATCATTAAAGATTATAGATTGGAGGTGATGCTTTAGCTGAATGTTAAGGACAAAAATGTGGGTCTCAACACCCACAGATAGATGGCTAGGGACCAACCATTCAATAGAAGACTTCTACAGAGGACCATGTCCTTATAAAAAGCAGAAGACAACACAATGGACTGAAAACTAACCTATTTTATTGAAGGTGTGTAAATGCAAGGAGAATGAAATGAAAAACTTGGTGGGATTATGATAGAGCTCTTAAGTTCAAATAACAAAAAGACAAAAAAATGTTTTGTCAGATACTAAATTCATATTTGACAAGATTTACCCTTTTTTCCAACAACAAATTTGAGATAGATTAAGAAGAAAAGCTAAAACACAGTATACGATTAATGTATCTCTCCGCCAAAGTGAAGAAAAGAATAAGGATGTGAAAGATTGAGCATAAACGATGAAAGAGGAACCCCTTTAGTCTTAGGCAAACATGAAAATCAGTAATGAAAGACCACAGTGTTCGTTAGAGGAAAACATGAGGACCAATGGAACAAGAAAAAGCACATAAATGTATAAGTTCTTACTAAGATAACAGTGGCAGACATAGTGAGGGACAGAAAAAAAAAATCTTGAATTGGTCTATCGAGCACGGCAAAGGAATTCATTGGAAGAAAAGGAAAAAGGACATACAATTCTCATTAAAATAATCCAAAATTCTAATATAGTAGGGGACGCATAAGCAAATTTGTGGGAGTGATAATATTCAACAACAAAAAGAACCTAGTAAAAAGCAACCTAAAAACCACCAAAAATTTAGGTAAAGAAAACTTTATGTCAGAAAAGTAATCATTACAAATCCAAAACCAAAATAACTGTCGAAATTAAAAGCAACCAGAAGTGGAAGAAGAAAGAGAAAGTAGGGCATTTTGCCCACTTTCTGTTTGGATGACAGGAAAGTTAAAAGAAGAGAAAACCGGGAAACACTGAACAAGGGAGAAGGAAAGGCACAGTGTGTCCACCATTAACAACAGGGAAATGGAGGAAGCAAAAAAAGAAAAAGACTTTTCACATTGTATAAAACAGGAATGAACGGTGAGTGAATGAATGTTGGCGTCAGCCGAAAAGAGAGATAAGGAGAAAGGAGAGTTACCTTTGGTGAAGAGTGAGAAAGCTTCCGATTGAAGGGCATGTGAGAGTCCCGGCGACGGGTCCAGGCGGCGGGCGGCGAGGTGGGTTTGAGGAACCTCTCAAAGATGGCCATGACTAAGAACATGGAGATGAGAATGGCAGTGGCAACGAAGCCAAAAGAAACAGCATTTACAGAGCTATCAAAGCTGCTCCAATGCTGATCATACTCATCTCTCTGCACGTTCAGTGGGGCCCCCATTGGTGCCCATACACTGCTGTCATCTCTTACCATTCTTCCTTCCTTGGCTTAACTCCGTTTCACCATACTGTTTACGTTTGACATGAGTGGGCGATGGAGGATGTAGAATTTACAACAACACAAGACAAGCCAAGAGAAGTGTTACTACAGGTTAAGCTTTGGCTTTATACTTCTCAACACTTCTAATTTCCCCCTTCAAGACAAGAGAGAGAAACTTAGAAAGAGAAGCAAGCATGCCTGCCCCCTGAACATAAATATTAAAAAAAAAAAAAACTTTGGAATTTGGATACCACCCTGTCTTTTGTTCCTTGCTTTTGGTCTTTAACTTTTACCCTCTTTTTTCTTTTAAAAAATAAATGACTTTGGTTATTTAATATAAAAAATAATAATAATTCGGTACTTCCAATGAGGTCAAACTAACAGAGTAAATCTAATTCAGATATCTCATAAGTCATAATACATAATATAACCCAAATTACAGATGTACTGATTCGGATTTAAGAATTACGTTAAGATTTTAAAATATTATACTTTGAGATTAATGGTATACATGCTCATTGTAAACATATTTTTATACACACATTCAATCATAATCCTTAATTTACAGTAGATTTGTTC
This sequence comes from Psophocarpus tetragonolobus, assembly GCA_037954015.1. Taxonomy (NCBI): domain Eukaryota; kingdom Viridiplantae; phylum Streptophyta; class Magnoliopsida; order Fabales; family Fabaceae; genus Psophocarpus; species Psophocarpus tetragonolobus. The sequence goes on from CM075688.1 coordinate 93,977,250, forward strand.
GTTTTACTCATTACTACTTTAAAAGTTACATAAATAAAAAGTCATGTGTAAAAATATTTTTAAAGACAGCGTATACCAATTAAACTCTTATATTTTTAATAATTTTTAAAGACTTTATCTAAAAATATAATGATTTAAAATTATAATGATTTATAAGATTTTATAAGATTTATAAATTTTATAATTTAAATTTTAATGAATTTTGAAATGAATTTATAAGATTTTAATGAATATCATATATTTTTAAAAAAATATTCAAAGTTATAAAAGTAGAAATTAATAATAAATAAATAATAATTTTTTAATAGAGAAGAGTAAAAACCAATATAAATCATTTTTAGTACAAATATTTTTAAAAAATTATAAAGTAATTACAATAATTTATTTAAATTAACTTTTTTGACATAAATTTTTCTCTCATTAAAAATATTTGTAATCTCTATTGTAAGTAAAACTATTATACAACTAAAATTAATTTTTGTATCCACATACTTCAATACAAAGATTGTAAAAGTAATTATAGCTAATCAAATGTCTCTTGAATATAATTTTATCTTCTTAAAAAGTAGTTCATAGATACAAAATGTTAGATTGTGCCAGTTGAATTAAGATACATTTAATGAAATTCATCATCCAAACTATTTAAAATTGATTGGGTTAGCTTGATTATGTTTATAAACTTTTTACTATAGGTTGAATAGGGTCAAATGAGTTAAATAAATTAAAGTATATTTTTAAAAAAATTTAAAATTTCAAAATATTTTTTTGTTACAATTTTTATAAAAAATTCTTTAAAAATATAGCTACAATTAAAATATTATTAACATATAATTATTATATTTTTTTAGAATATTATAAAAGTATAAAGTAGTTATAATAAATTACAAAAATTAGTAGACTTGAACAAGTTATTGTCTCTGTAAATAACATTCATAGTTTTTATCATAATTAAAACTTTGTTATTTTTTTTTTTTTGAAAGGTATGGGCATTAGCCCATCTAAGACAAATTTCGTAAAACATAGAGCAATGCATACAACTCTAGTCTTTATGAAAGATATCAAACAAATACAGGAATAACCTTAAACATAGAAGTGTCCTGACTAGCCTCCAATCCTAATTTTACAAACTCATCAGCCAACAAATGAGTCTCATAGGGAGCATAAAAGAATTCGCACTATGGGATTTCTTGCTGCTTTTGTAGATACAGTCCACCAAAGGAAAAGTAAGCATTGGCAATTGTGCAACCCTCACCCAACAGCTTAATGTTGTTGAATGAATCATATTCAACTGTGACATATTGAAACTCCAGTATATATGCCACTTATGATATTATTATCTAATTACAATTAACTTATTTTTTGAATAAATATTTTAACAAAAAATATAAAAATAATTAGACAAAATAATATAAATTAACATTTTCTGATAAAAAAGGTTTTCTATTTTAAGTTCCAAAGGTAAATTATTCAACTTTTGAGAATCAATAAAGTAAGTTTTTTACTTAAATTTCTTATGTGACAATTTTTACTAGGGGTGAAAATAAGGTAAGTTACTTTAGTTATATTAGGGGTGTTTATGGATTCAAATTGATTCATGAATCTATTTATATGAATCACTCTAATTAAATCCGTGAATCAATGTAAACATAATCAGATCAAATCCAATCCAATTTGACCTTAATAAGATCAATAGAAATATTTGAACTCAACAAATTCGTAATCCAACCTATCTAATATATGTTTAATGTTTTATTATATATATATATATATATATATATATATATATATATATATATATACATTGAATAGGTGTAAATAACAATAAATAAAGGCAAGTAAATAACACATAGTTCAACCAACTTTCTTAGCCTAATCCACAATATCAATTTACTCGTCTCATAAAAGTATTTTCCTAAGCTCTCTTAAAATCAAATTAGTCTAACCACTTTTTACAGACCTTCTTTAAACTCACAGGGTAACCCTAATAGCTTTGCAATCATGGCATTTTTCTCAAGCACCGACTATATTGTTGTCATTGAACTTCCCTATCCTCATGCTCACCTTTGTAGTTTCGATGAAGTATTGGAGACACTACTAGTTATTTAGTTTGACTGCTTTTATCCTTTTATGGTTTAGTTTTTATCTTTTCTATAGACTACTTAGTGTACTTGTATATGTTATTTTCAAAATTAGTGTATGTTGAATATTTTATTTACAAACTTTTATGTTTAATCTTCTATTTTCTATGTTTTATAAAAAAAACAAAATACATTTAAAAATGTTTTTGTAATTCGTTGGTTCAAACCGTTCTTAATCAAATTGGATTTTTATTTTTTACAATTATGATCCTCAAATAATAACCTAGCACTATAAGGGGGGTTAAATAGAGTTAATAGAAATATTTGCACAATCTTTTTTAAAATAATTTCTTCATAAGTTTGATGGAACTTTTTAAGTAAGTAGATGGTCTAGCAGATTAACTATTGCTTAAAATAGTTCACAAAAACTTTTTATAAAAATGTTTTATAATGAAACCAAATGGTAAGTATAAATGTTCTAATAGATAGGGCATATAAATATTTTATACTAGTGAGTCAAACTAAGTTACGTCCAATTCTTTTCCAAGCATTTCTTGGAAGATTCTACTATAGAACCATTATTATACAATTACAAGTATTTTTTACGTCACTCCTCATTTACAAAAAGTACATAAGTCACTCCTGGTTTTACACTTAAACACCCTCTCACTGTAAACTTAAGTAGGCAATGTCACTTTTAACTCTCACTAAGTATTTTTTGAACAATAAGTTACTTCTAACTTAGATATAAGATAAGATAGTTGTATTTAGTACAAGACAACTCTCACAAAAAGTATATGTTATTCACGCGTAATAAATAACTTTCTTAAGTAAAGGAAGATCTAATATGCTTGGTTATAGGTTAACTAGAAGTTGGTTATCACTTAAGATGAGTGTATCTAACATGATTATCTGAAACAGCTTTAGATGATTAAGTATATGCAATATGATTTATTGTAATGTAAGATTTTTGTTTACTAATTTTGTCAAACTCTTTCCATGTTTAAGCTTTCCTAGGCAATGAAGGTTATAGCAAAAGATATTGCCACACTAACTTGTGAACAAGAAATTCATGACAAACTGTTAAGTAATTCGAGCAAAAAGATGAATAGGAGATGTAATTAGAGCTGTTAAAATGGGTCTGGCCTGTTGGCCCGGCCTATGGGCCTACAAAATGGGCAAGGTTGAATTCTAAAAATAAAGGCTCAAATAGAAGCAAGCTTTTTTGACCCGATTCATTTGGCTCGACTATGTACATGGACTTGGGTCGATGCGGCTGGCCCAATAGGCCACGAGTCAGTCAAATACAAATATAAATATATAAATTTTAAAAATACATATTAATAATATACATAATATATTGTTAAAAATATAAACATAAAAGTATGTTAGATGTTAAGTCAATTTATACATATTGTTAATATATATATATATATATATATATATATATATATATATATTATAATAGTACGTTTGATGTTTATTTAATAATATATTTTTAACAAATAAAAATTATGTTGTTCTAAAATATATATTAAATAAAAATATACATATAAATATATTTTTATGTTATTTTAGACTTATTTATTATGTGTTCTTGATTGATTTAGTGTGTTATTTTGAATTGACTTGAGTTTGTATTATAAAATAAGTTTTATTTTTATAAAAAAAATGAATTTTGAATTCTTTAAAAAAGGTCAATTTTGACCCGCTAGCCCAATATAGGGCTAGGCTGCCCATATTGATAGATGTAATAGGTGTGGAGACGAGGGTTAAGACAAAGTTATCCTAAATTCTTGGGACATGAGTTTGTGTAGGAATAGGAGTAGCAAGGTTGTTTGTGCTTAGCGACATGATAAATAAGTAATTTTAAAATACAATGATGTCCTTATGTATAATAGGAGGGTAATAATTATAATAACAATATATTAGTAATTGTATATATTATAATGATCATAACAAGTATGGGTACATGACGACTATTAACATACTTGTTCTTGATTTTTAAAATCAGTTATTAGTTGAACTTGTATCTGTACTTAATCAAACTATGTAATCTCCATCAAAATTAGGGTAAGTTTGAGCAACCTATTCTCCATCAAAACTATTCTTTGTATTACTCATTATTTAAATTCTTTCTCATTTCTCTTTATTGAAAGGTTGTGAGTTCACTAGATAATAATGTACTAGAAAATCAAAATTTTTCACTTATTTAATTTTTGTCACAAAACATACATCTATTAACGTTAACCGTAAGTGCACAATGTTAATTTTCAAAATACTCAGCATGTGCATCAACTAACACGAATTGCTATAACTTAATCGGTGGTCTCAAGTTCAAGTTTTAGATATGTAGTTGTGTTACATACTTAGACAAAGATTGTCTCGAGTCTGGAGTATAAATAATATACTTTTTTAAACACATTTTTTATCATTGGTTAAAATTTATTGAAATACACAAATTTTAAGGATTTCATACCTCATTTAATGTTCTCACTCTTAATTTTATAAATTTTAATAAATTATAGAATGTGTGTTAAGAAATTTGTTACTAACAATTATCTTGTATAATGTCATACAAACTATAGTCATTAAATTCACATAATAGTAATTAGGAAAATCCAAAATGCAAAAACAATTGTAATAGTTGTTTAAAAATCCTAGTTACAATCATCATAATTACCATTCCAAAAATCATTTGGTTAGCAATAAATTGATGCTATTGTACAAACAACAAAATAGTTGGTTATAATTGTGGAGGTTGAGCTAAGACTTACATTCTTTTAATAATAAATTATACCTATAATTTATTATTGTTATAATTAATCTTTAATTAAAATAATTTTAATTTAATTTGCTAAAAATAATATTAAGGATTAATTTTATTTTGATAAAAAAAATTTTATATAGTAAGAAAATATAAAAAGGTTGAAAATAAAAAAGTTGTTAGGAATAATTTCAACTTACAAATATTTAAATTATAAAAAAACTTGTTGTGAGGATTTTTTTTACAAATTTAAGTGGTTATCACAAATATACAACTTAAATAATTTTTTTTAATAAAATAAAACCTAAAATTGTGATAATCCACCTTTTCTAAATATATACCAACGGTATGTTTAGGATTTGTGTAAAAATTAAATTATTTCAATAATGAATTATCGATTATTGTTATAATTGATTATAATTAAAATCAATTTTTGTTTAGACATATTTGCTGAAAAGTCATTTTAGGATAATAATTTTTTTTCAATGTATTAAAAGAAATAAGATTTAGATAGTAAAAGAATATAAAAATAATCGTAAGTTATTGAAAAATAACTTATTGTCAATCTTTTTATAAATTTAAATTATTTTTCAACACACAATCCAATTTGAAAATAACCCTTTTTTTAAAAAACAAAAGTTGAAAATGATTCATCTTTTCCCAACATTCACTAATGCTTTGATTGATTTAAAGGAGTGAAGAATTTTAACAGAGAGGAAGAAAGTTGTTATTTTTGTTTGTTTTTGCAGGAGAGGTGAGAGATTTTTAGAATTTTCGTATTTTTATAATTTTAAATTTCAGAACATAATTAAAGATATTTTAGATATTATAATAATTACGATATTTTTAATTACATCCTTTTCCCGTTTCTCCAAACTCCAATATTGGAAGCTAAGAAAAACGACAAGAGGATGAATTTTGCTCCTTTCATTTTTTTTCTCATTTCCTCGTTCCTCATAAAAATTTAACAAATTAACAATCAAGATTTAAAAAATCTCTCCCTCCCATTTGTTCCCATTCATTCTTCGAACCAAACAACATATAAAAATATGTTTGGAATAGTTTTGAAATTAAGAGAAAGTCATTAAATTAAATTATGACTATAATCCACATGAATTTGTATTTTTTTATAGATTTTATTAAATCACATAAAATATATTTAAAAAAGTGTGTTAAAAAGTGTATTATTAATATTTTTTATAAAATAGATCTATTTTTTTGGGGGGAAAAAGCAACTGAAAGATTTTAGTTGTCAAAAGATTTAATAAATATAAATAGTCTACTATGTTTCACCATATTTTTGGATTGTATGATGATCGAAAGTATTGATATTAGTGATAACAAATAAATTTCTATGAGTGTGCAATGTCTGAACCCACCTCAAAGACTCTAAGTTGACGGTCAAAGGCTTTAAGTTGACGAAAATTTTTTATTTGATTGGTATAAATAGAGGTATGGGAATACTCAATTTGTTAAGTTGTGGTAGGAATGAGGATATACATATCTACCCAATCCCCATTGTACTTTTATTTGAATGAATAAAATACTTCAAACTCTTACTATTAATTTATTAGACTTAATTTTTAAACCACCCCTTAAATTTCTATTTTCTTCACAAATTTCAATTTTGATATGTCATGAAAGGTTTGACATTTGTCTTAACAAAAAGAGAATAGTTTAACATTTAATTCTCAAGTTACACATTTTGTATTTATTAGATAATTTTTAATTAATATCGTTACATTCAAATAGTTTATTTTTTATTGAATTTTGCGAGTATTAGACAAGTACGAGTATATAGATACCAGACAAGAATGAAGATGAGACATAATTTCATATTCGTTGGGTATGGAGATGAGAATGAGTTTTGAGAGCAGGAATGGTAATGAGAATGTCATACTCATTTCTGCCTCGTTGCTATTTGTAATTGTTATTATCTTATGCAATAAAATAAATTCATGGTGAATTAGAAAATGTAGTTGTGTCCATTTAGAGTTGTCAAAACGGACTGGTCCAACCTGGATGAGTTAGTCGACCTTAGCCACCACAAAAATGGGTTAACTAAACTCCGGCTCATTTCTCTTTTCCTGCTCAATCTTCTGGCCTGACCCAACCCACCCGGGTTGATGGGTTATACGGGTCAGCCCACAACCCACAAAAAAATAAAAAAATTATTTTTTAAAAATTTTAAAATTAATTATTTAATTAAGCCTTTATTTAAAATTAAGAAATATTATTTTTTATTTGATTATGTAATATAATAATTCAAAATTCAAAAAATGATTATATAAAGTAGAAATTTACAATTGAAATAAAACATAATTAAAAGTGTGTTCAATACAGGTTGACTCGACCTACCCGGGTTGAATCTGTATGGTCGGCTCCTAAGTGGGTTAGGTCATGTTTTTGCTATTACAACACAAATTTCTTTTCTTTTTTTTTTTGCCTGACCCAACCCGTATTCGTGGTGGCCATGTTGGCCCACGAGTTTCAACACGTTTTGACGACTCTAGTATCTATGATTATTGACGAATTTAGTCAACATGGGTGAGACCTCAGAAAATAATACAAATCCAATCACCCTAATCTTGCTTTTTGTTACTTGAGGTAAACCCCATAAAACCCAGATGGTAGGCAAATGAAATAAAAAAAATATAGAAAGCACATGCATGTTACAATAATTATCAGGAATAACAATGGTGGAGCGGGTATGGTAGTGGTTACCCGCTATCCAACTTGCCACAAAAAACTCGCTACTCATTACCTACTAAAAAATCCATTGCATACCTGCTATAAAAATATTGAGTTTTTTTTTTAATACTCGTGAGTATCCACAGGTACTCAAGATATTTTTAAAAATATTATTTTTATAAGAAGTTTTATCAAATAAATCATTTATTTGTTGACAATTCTAGAAATAAAATTACACTATTTTCTGCAAGATTAATTAGATAAAAAAATAGATTAATATAATATATATACCAGATACTTAATACAAATAAATATTTGCTTTATATTATCGATATTTTTATAATAAATAAATTTATTAATTATGAACTTTTCATAAAAAAATAAGATTAATATGTGTACGCCATCCGGACAAACGACCTCATAAGGGGCTTAAAACCTTTTCACTTCTAAGAATCCCCTGTATCTCACCACCGCATAATCACCCTAAAACTTAGGCAATAAGATGAAAACCACCCCTGGAAGATGGGAAAAGATACCCTAGAAACACTATATATCGGACGCCAACCTCAACTGCTAAAGAACACACTTGAATGCTCCTAGTTGAGTCTTTCAATCCAAGGGATGATTTGACGACAGAAACAATATCAATGATGTTTGACAATTAATATTTTAAGTTAATTTATTTCACAAAAATATTTTATTCTTAAAATTAAATATATGGATTATTTTAGTTTAGCAAGTACATGAATAAGAGTACTATGATACTTGTATTTATGCCTGTTAAGGAGTGGGTAGAAAAAATCCAAATCACAGATGATGGATACTCATTTATATTATTTGTGCAAATTTTTTATAAATTTTATCTACCAATATCTGTGAACACACATTTTTTTGTCATCCCTAATAATTATGCTCCATCTATTTGTCATGTGCACCACTAGAACAATCACAACTAATGAACTAATCTTCTGCTTGTATAGTTAAAGTAAATTGCACCAATATATTTAATGTACTTTTTCTTTTTTTAATAATTATTTTTATATTAAGAGGAATGTTTGTGTAATTAAAAAGGAATATTTATATGGTCAATGGAGAAAAGTGGGTTGAGAAGACATTATTGACTGCAGGTTAAGGATTGGGATCCTGTGTTTAGGCCATGTATTTGGAAATTAATATCTATAGAGTACTTGAAAGAAAAATGCATTTTAGCCTGGAATATTCATGTAGCACGAAGCCACTCGGGAAAAAGATATGCTAAGTAGTTGGTTTCCTTATGCCATCCTACCATTTGCCTTGTTTTTTAAAATGGCTGCACTTTCTACTCCAATAAGGACTTTTGGGATAGGTTGGGGCTTTGAATTGGTGGGACTAGTGGATACAATTTAGCATGATGGAGGAATATGGGTATTTAAACAGAAGAATGCACCATTTAGGATGGAAAATTTGAATATTTTCTCTCAAGATGTGACCTTTAAATGCCAACAAGGGGCCCAAAGTTGGACATGTAATGCAGTCTATGTGAGCCGTATTCCATCTAGAAGAGAGTTGTTGTGGAGCCACTTGAGGGAACTACAAAATTCTATTCATGGCCATTGGTGCCTCTTGGGGGATTTCAATGATGTCTCCCATGATTCAAAAGTGAGAGGAGAGAATTTCATCATTACTAGAGCTTAGAAATTTATTGACTGCATTGATGATTGCTCTCTTATTGACCTTGGTTGTGTAGGTGGGAGATTCACGTGGTTCTGTCATGCGGAGGGGCAAGCCCCTGTAGCTAAAAGGTTGGATAGAGCTTTAGCCAACCTATCTATATGTATGAACTTCCCTGAAGCCTATGTAGAGACATTCTGCCATCACCACTCTGATCATTCTCCCATTTTACCCTACTTGCATTATGCTAGACCTAGGAGGGGGGAATGCCCATTCATATACCAAACAACCATAAGACTATAAACAGGTAGTTTTGGATGCTTGGCAGCATGGAATAGGTAATTTCAAATAAGCCTTTGATCTTGTTCATGAAAAATATCTTAAGTTCAACAAACTTATGTTTAGGAACATCTTCAAAGAAAAATAGAGAATTGAAGGTAAATTTAGAGGGTTACAATGAAGTTCGGAAAACAATGACTCTATAAACCTACTTATCTTAGAGAAGAAACTACAAAGAGATAGCACATGGCTTAAGAGGGAAGGACTTTTTTGGTACCAAAAGTCCTATGACAATTGGGTGAAGAGAGGAGATAGAAATACCAATTTTTTTCACACTCAGACTGTGGTAAGAAGAAAGCATTATAAAATCCATAGCCTTCATTTGGAGGATGGGAATTGGTGCCACAATGACACTGCCTTGAGAGAAGCTTCTTTGAAGTATTTCCAAAGCTATTTTCTTATCCCGCCCCTGCCACACATTCTACAGTGATAGACATCACGACCCCTTGCCTTAGTGATATAGGGTATGCCCTCATGGAGAGGGTCACTAAAGCGGAGATTCTTAAAGCTCTTAAGAGCATGGACTCCCTCAAGACTTTGAGGCCTCATGGCTTTCAACTTGCTTTCTATAAGGAAAATAAGACATAGTAGGTGAAGACCTCTTTAAGCTCGTCAAGGATGACTTCCAGCAACGTAGATCTGTAGAGTCCCTGCTGGAAACTCCCATTGTTCTTATTCTGAAATTTGATCACCCATCCTCCTTCGAGGAGTTTCTACTAGTCTATGTAACATAACATATAAATTGATCACTAAGGTCTAGGTGAATCGCCTTAGGTCTTTTCTGGATGAATTTGCCAGCCCCCTCCAGAGTAGCTTCATTCCAAGTAGAAGCACAACTAATAACTACAACCTTGCTCAAGAAATAGTTCACCATATGCACTATTCTAAATTAAATAAGGGATTAGTTGCTTTCAAAATTGACCTTTGAAAAACCTATGACATGTTTAGTTGGAGTTTCCTTGTAGGTACACTTATCTTTTTTGGCCTTCCTAATTCTATAGTGGCTCTGATAATGTGGTGTGTAAAATCTTGAAGTATTTCCATGCCCTTGAATGATGAGAAATTAGAAAGCTTTGCCCCGTCTAGAGGTCTCAAACAAGGAGATCCGATGTCCCCAAACCTGTTTGCTTTGTATGGAGAGATTTGCACTGTCTATCCAACAGAAGGTGCATTAGGGGAATTGGCACCCAATTCAACTATCTAAAAGAGGATAAAGTATATCTCACATTTTCTTTGTTGATGATGTGTTGCTATTTTGCAAGGCTAGCAATGCATATGTGGAGATGGTTACTCAAACCTTAAAGGATTCTTGTGATGCATCTAGACTAAAGGTGAATACAGATAAATCCAAAATTATGTGTTCCAAAGCAACTCCTACTGCTAGGAAAACCTCTCTGTCTATAATCTCCTCCATGAGGAATGTTTTAAACTTGGGAAAGATACCTGGCTTTTAAGCTAATCAATGGGAGGACTAGACAAAGTAATTTTAGCCCCATCCTTGAGACAATTAGCTTCCAATTGGTTGGCTGGAAAAACCTCTCCTGAACCGGGCTGGGAAGATATGTTTAGCTAAGTCAGTTTTAAATTCTATAGCAGTTTACTAGATGCGATACAACTGGCTACCCTCAAGTACATGTGACACAATTGATAGAATGGTGCCATCGTTTGTCTGGTCCAAAACAGATACATTTGATGGCCTCCATTTGGTGAATTGGAGTCAAGTTGTGTTGCCCAAGTCACAGGGAGGATTGGGCATCCGAGAGGCTATAGTACTAATACCTCATTATTAGGCAAGCTCTTTTGGAAGATTTTAGCAGAGAAAGATTATTTGCAGGTGCAAGTTCTTTCTCACAAATATTTGGCATCCAAGCCCTTCCTTAGTGTTAAGGTGACACATTCAGCCTCTATAGTTTGGCGTAGCATCGTGAAGGCAAAACTTACCTTCTTGGAATGTTTTATTGTGGATTTCAGGAGTGGGAAACATCTATCCAATAAAAGGATTGGACAGGTTTGGGACCAATCTGCCAACTCGTTCCCTTTGTACACATTGCTAATACTCAAAGTATGTTTTTACCAACTCTGGGACAATGAGAATTAGTCCTTTTCTGGTCTTTATACTTTTATTCTAGAGGTTATTATTCAACACTTCCAAACCATCCTCGTCCCCCTAAATACCTCATATGGGGAGGACAGTTGAGGTTGGCAATTCTCTAATAGTGACAGTACGTAGCTCAATCTGGCTATAATTCTCTTATAAGCACTTAAGATACTACCCCCCACTCGGGACCTTGGAGATGGGTTTGGAGAGTCGATGCTCCTGAAAAAAAAAATTGTATCCTACTTTGGCTAATTAGGCATAAGTCTCTCCCAACTACGTCTCTTCTTCATCACAAGCATATAACTCTAGTGACAAACTGTGTTAGGTGCAACAACATTGAGGAAACCATACTACACTACTTAAGGGACTGTCTTGCTTCTCGTGGGGTTTGATGTAGACTAGGAGTCCAGCAAAGTAGCTTCGTCAATCTGGATGAGCCAGGTAAGTGGATTCAGAAACATGTGAAGGGATATTAACTATGTTATTAACAATAACAGGGTCAGGGCCTTGTTTTTAGCTGTCATCTGGTGGATTTGACATTGGAGAAATAATTCCTTATTAAATGCTGAGAAATGGGTATTAACTATGTCATTAACAATATCCGTAACATGAGGGATGAGATGGAGAAGGCTGAGACTTTGGATGATTCAACCATTATCTATAAGTGTTGGTAGACTAAACCTCCCCCGAGTTTTGTGAAACTCAATGTGGATAGCGTTAGAACAAAGGGAGGAACTTAGGCAGGTGGCTTCTTGACGAAAGCAGGTTTTGGATCGAGTTTACATGATGAGTTTGCTGCCGGTTCGCTTGGAATAGGGACATGAGAAAGGTCATTTGTGAGGTTGATTCCTTCGAGACAATTTATCTTCTTAAACAAAATGTTGGTGATGAAGCAACCCTTATAATCATAGTTTAGGGAGATCAAAGAACTACTGTGTAGAAATTGGGACGTCAAGGTTCTGCACATCTTTCAGGAAAATCAACTCTTTAGCTGATATCCTCGCCAAAGAGGCTAGACTCATGGCGGATGAGTTTACATTGTTGGAAGACCCTCTACCAAATCTCTTGCCCATTCTTGAAAGGGAGAGCTCTTTTTGAGTTTTTTTTTTGTTATGTTAGTTTTTTTTAATTTCCACCGCACCAAAAAAGGAATATTTATATAATTAGTTTTAAAAAAATGATAATGTAAAAAATAAGAAAAATAAAATAATTGAGAAATATTGATATGTTGCTGTAATTTTCTTTAAATTTTATGTGTGGCTATTAAATAAAAAAGAAAATAAACATTTTTTACCCAAAAAATATTATCAAAGAATTAAGTGACAAGCTTTATTATTTTTATTTTATTTTGTGGTGTGATACACAAGAATCTGGAAGTACCATGTATGGAGGCCCAAACCTAACATGTGGTACTGTGATTGTCCCCACTCCCCAGGATGAACGGCTCAGATGTTCATCAAGGTAGTGTTGTACCAAAAAAAAGAAAATCATAGCAGAGTGACGTGAATCCTTCACGCGTGTATGGTGTAGCTGACACGTGCGAAGGTATTTGCGAAAGGAAGAGTTTGTGTGTGGGGTCAGAACTCAGAAGGCTTAGTCGGAATGAGAAAGGTAGGGTGGGTGTGTCACGTGAACGATGGACCCTTTTCTCATTAACTTTCTCTTCTTTTCATGTTGGTCAAAGCTTTTGAGTGCTGTCGGTTGACCACCATAAAAAGCACTGCAGCCGCTTGGGCTGGGTTTCAGGAGTATAGGTGGGGCCCACGTAAGTTTGTTTCCGGCCCACCTTGTGTTCGGTGTAATAAGCAACAGTTTATTAACCACACCTTAAACAATGTTTACAATGATTAGTGAGCTCAATAAAGCAAATCAATTTTGTCTCAATGCCTCTATCCACCATCCACCATCCACTCTAAGAAACTTCTATTTCTTTCAGCTTCGGCCATGTCATGTGGCCAAAAAAACTGAGAACATAAAAATGATAAAGATGTATATTCCACCTTCTCTGAAAACCGCATAAAATAGAAACAGAAACTAGAAACTCACAGGCCAACAACAACGATAATCATGACTTGGAAGACCTGTTTGATGCTAATTTGGGCGAAACAATCCTTTCTTCCAAACCTTTCCGCAAAGCAGATTGATAGTGATGAAACTAACGTAAATCGAGTGAATTGTCATTACAAAATACAAATCGGAATTACATGTTAAGGGACTCAACTCTCAAGTCTCAAGTTACTGATTCGATTAGAAAACCTGAATACAATACAGTATCTATTTCTAAATAACTAAATGCAAATTTCGCTGGTATCTAAAACATTATATTTAATTCAACATATACAAAATCTTCAATACTTTATTTTCCTTTAGCTTAAACGGTTTCCTTTTTTTATTTATAAATTTGTACTTTTTTAGTTTTTATCTACTTTAGCTCTTAAATTTTGGTGAATGGTAAAAAAAAATTAAGATTCACCAAAAAAGGAAGTTCTTAAATTTTTTTTATAACTCAGAGAAAATATTATTAAAAAATTAGAAAACACAAAATATGTCTTCTAATAATGGAAAAAAAGACACAAGTAACATAATTATGACAAAAATCAACTAATTATTTAGCTTTTTTAAGTAAAGGATGAAAATCCTCTCTCTCAAATTCTTGTGTTATTTGTGTCTTAATCATGATATGATATTTATTAATTGGTTATGACTCTAAATAAGATACAAATTTGAGACAAAGATTTTTATCCCTCAAGTCAAATGCTTTCCTTAGTAAGCTTCAGTGAGGGGTCTTGGGATACATGGAGCTGAGTTGTCGAAAAATTAGGGATGTACTCAGTAGAGTCGACATATAGGTTATTATCATCAAATGAGTTCCAACATAAAGATAACTTTTCCAAAGTATTATGGGCAAAAGGGATTCTCTCAAAGTTGCAATGCTTACTAGGGGGACCGAAAGCACATAGATTGCAACAATGAACAATCTTAGTAAGAAAGGAATTTTGCAAGACAACGTTGAAGGGTGTGTTTTTTGCATCTGTGTTACTGACATGCGCTTTTTAATTTGTCCTATATAAATAAGTATGCAATTATGTGCTTGGTGAGGAATCTCTACCACTCTCCATAATGTATTCTATTATCACTATTTACAATTTATGGGGCAAATCAATGGCACAACACAAATGAAGCGAACTTTGTCTTTTATTTAGCTTGTGAGAATCTAACACATTTAGAAGGCGAGAGATGATAGAAATTCAACGATGAATCATGAGAAGTTAATAATATAGTTCACATAGTATAATTAACGAGGGAATGATGTCATGCAATGAAGTTGACACATTCTTATGTTGAATGGTATATGAATCCCATGTATTGTGTTTAATCTTTTTATCTTGTTTGTTTTTTCGGTTTTAAACTATACTGTACTACGTTAGGCAAACACTTCTTGTGTTTTCTTCTTAACTCTCTTAAATAATAATATTAAAATTGTATTTATCTACTACTGTAACAATATAAGATTCAAATCATAACAAAATTTAACGATTTATATACTATCTCCTAAGCAACAAATTGACTAGAGATTAACATTTGACTTCAAATCTGCGGGGTGCTATTTGCAACCATAAAATGCACGAGCATTTAGAAATTTGAACTTATTTATAGGTTTAACATGCTAAATGTGGGTTTAACATAGAGATGACAACCCCACCCACTTTAGTGGGTATCAAGTTGGGTTTATCGGTCCCATCTCGCCCCATCCTATCCCACTTCTACTTAAACAAAATTTCATATATGTGTGCCTGCAAAATCATACCCATGTGGATCATTTAATCATGGTAGTGCGATGACCATAACCCTGCGACCGAGACCACAATGTTGTGAAAGGTGCACTATAACTAGTGATGAGGTTGAATAAAGATATATTGTGGAAAATCTCATAACCCTGTGAAATTTGTAATTGTGCATATTTTATCTAAGTATGAGAGGCAGGGTGGGGAAACCCAATTCACGATTGGGGCCCAATTCCTAGTTGGGGGTGGGGTGGGCCAATTTTTTTACCCTAGCAAGAATTGGGATAGGGGCAAGATGGCAAAAAATGATGTTACCAATAAAAAATGAGGGTCTAATAAGAAAGAAATTATAAAAATTCAAATTTGATATTTGAGATTATGTTTGTCACAATATTTAACTGTTAAGTACTTTTACTTTGATTATTGATTATTTTGTAACTTGTTGTGTGATGACTTAGATAACATTGAAATTTTAATAATAGTTTAAAATAAGATAATTTTTTTAAAATTATTTATTTTATTTTTTAATGTGGATTGACTTACTAAATTTGTAATTTTACGAGATGAATGAAAAATTAATTATAATAAATTATTTTAGAATACAAATTTCACAAATTAAATTAGGCATATTATGCGTTTCATAAATGAAATAGTTCAAATATCTATATCTAAACACAAGTTAAAAACTATTATTTTTTTCAATAAAACTATTCTAATAATAAGCAAATATGATGTGCGAAAATTTATTATAATTTATTTATAATATGCGAAAAGATGATGAAAAAATGCACATAAACTTTATTATAATTTATTTATTTAGATATATCAAACATTGTTCAATTGCTAATCCAGACTCGAGATGTTCACCAAAATTTAATTTTGAAAAACATAACTATAACTAATAACAACTTATTATATAATAATTTATTATTTTAATCTAATTATAGAGCTATAATCTATATTCTATAGTTAATGTAACTAATTTATTTTTTAAAAAGATTATTGTGGTAAACTGGGATTCATAATAAGTTATTTTTACTTATTATTAATTTATTTTAATTCTAATTTTGAACAAAAAAAATGTTGATAAATAATAATTAATGCGAAATTTTTTACGACAGTAATTTTTATTTAAAATATATGAAAATTATTTATTACTTCAATGATTAATTATTAAGAAAATACATATAAATAGAAGAAATGTTAGATGGAAAAATGAAAATAAGGCTATGATTTCTATAAATAAGCATTTATAGCCGATATTCTAACTTTTAATTTTACACATTTCTCTTTTTCTTGTAAGCTTAAATAAATAATAAACAATATATATTTGTTTACATCTTGATAAAGTTATTTCAAAATTAATATTGAAAAACTAATTTAAAATTCATGTTAAATTAATTTATTCATAGTACAAAATATGATTTATTTTAATATAAAAATATAAATATAGTTTGAATGGTTTCATGAAATTTACATTTTAAACTATTTTTTTTTTGCATTTTGGGATATAAAAATAATTTCATTTTATTTTTTAATGGTTCTTATTAAAATAAAAATCAAACTATTCTAATTTTTTTATTGACAAAAGAGTTTATATAATATAATAATATTATAATATAATATCAAAATAGCTTTGTGGAAATCTGTTAAATAGAAAAACTTTTTTGACATTGTCTAGCTTCAGATGACAATTGCCATGATATGTGAAAAATGTACTAGGGAAAAACAAAAAAGCTACTTACAAAACTCTCGCACCTTTATGACAAAAGTCAATTGTCATATATATGTTTGTAACATTGTGAGTTGAAAAATGATTTTTGATGTTGCTTACAACTCTGTCAATCGTTACATTTTTATGAAAAGCACACTAAAAACGAAAATGTTCTTTGACATTGTCCACACTTTAATGCCGTAAGTAGAAAAATCTAGTTACAAATCTTCTAGACATTTGTGATATAATAAATGTCACAATTTTATGGTTAACACAATAAATTGAAAATCTTTATTAAGGTCACCCACACATAGATGTTAATAGTCACATCTATATAACAAAACATGCTAAACAGAAAAATGAGAATTTTTAAATCAATTATTTAATTGTTATAGAGAAATAAATAGTTAAATAACCGGTTATATATTTATAATTAATTATATAACTGAATTTAAATACAAGCCTGTAACTTGTTATAAATACATAACTTGTTATTTATAATGATAAAAAAATAGTATTGAAATAAACTCATCAACATGCAGTCTTATAAGGAAGGATAAATAAAATTTTGTATTAATGTAAAGCATGGTTACTTGAAGAAATTCGATTGCTATATTTATATAGGAGAATAAGGAGCAATCTAATTTTAAAATATGATAAAATTTAAAGACTAAAATGGTCTAATTAGAAATAAAAAAGCATTTAAATCCTTTTCTTTTTATTTGGTATCTAGGTAGGCAAGGTCATGTGGATTTGATCAGCAGGGGTGAATCCAACCAAAGAAAGCTGACTATAAATGCAGTGAATTAGTCAAAAAGTTATGCATTGATTATAACATGTAGTCTATAAATTAAACATAAACCATTCTACATACTACATAAATATATTAAAAATTTCAAGTCTGAATTAAGAGAGTTGCACGACACAGCAATGGCCACAAAGCTGCTTCTCACCCTCCAATTCCATTGGTTGAAAGCTGGTCCAAGCATCCCGGGTGGCTGAAGTGTCAAAGTTGTGCACAACAGACATGGTCCTTGGTAGTTCCCCTCCAATCCTGTAACCTGCCAAGAAAAACAAACGAGTCCCAATTGGTGCCATAGTTAGGTACAATCTTTGATCATTAGCAGGCCAATTCTCATAGTTGTCCTCTAAGGTGGACAGGTTTCGCTTGTGTGATCCATCAACTTCATTCCAAAGGTTCCCATCATAGGCCTCAATATGTCCCTTCCATGCATTCAAGCAATCCCCTGAACTAAAAAGAGTACCATTCACTGCCACTATCTGATTAGGTGGCACATCCAATTGCCACATTCCCGCTATCAGGTCCCACTTTCCTGCTTGCGTGTCATACACCTCAGCTGAGCTGCGTTCCACTATGCTTGGCATTGTTTTATCCGAGTCCTCTCTCTCAGCAAAACCCCCTACTATGTAAACTTTCCCTTGCCACGTCACACCAATACATTTGTACCTTAAAATATGCAGATTAGGCAAGGGGGTCCACGTGTCGAGATCAGGGTCGTACACCTCAGCTGATGAGATCCCCCTTGCACATGCCAACATGGACTTCCCACCCGCCACATAGATTTTGTTGTCACAAATGGTGCACGCAAAGTCATACCTTGCCACACCTAGTGGTGCACAATTGAACCATTGGTTGGTTCTGATGTTGTAACGGAGCACAGTTGCCACAACTTTGATGCCCTCATCCACGTAGTCAGCACATTCATCAGATACATGAATCATTTCTTTGTGACAAATTTGGCCACCGATTATATAAATAAAATCCCCTAGGGAGACTATAGAAAATCCCTTTAAGATTTGGTCATCAATTAGGCCAGGAATGGAGCCAACATAGGTCCACGTATTCATGGATGGGTAATATAGCTCAATTGAGTTAGGGAGACTGACACCTGGGGTAGGCTCTCTAGGGCAAAACACAGCAACTACTACGTGATTGGAAAGAACATTTTCTGGGGCTATCGGTCTTGCCGGTGAAGGGAGTGAACCCATTGGAGTTTTGGGAAGATTGTGCTAACACTAGTGATTTTTTCTGTGTGATAATTCCTAATTATGTTTTGTGTGTCAATGGCAAGTGGAAAATGTAATAATATAAAGGTGAGGGAGAGATATAGAGAAAGGCGACCGAGAAAACCAAAGAGTAGGCTTGTGAGTATCGACCAGGAACAACACGTGGTGCTGAAATCAATGATTTTTCTTGCGATAACAGATCATACATTTGCTGGTTATTGTCTATGGCCATGTCTTTTTTAGTTTAGCAAATGCCAAATGGGACAAAGATTATCGTCTTCCGGATTTTCCAAGGTTTAGGCAGGAAAAAAAGATTTGAGCAAAAAATTTATTAAAATAATCTCTTTGTGGCGTAGATTTTTAGGTTATGACTTATTTGGATGGTATGTGTTATCTATTTTTATAGCAGCACGGCAAGCAGAGTACGGGAGGGAGTGGAAGTGGCTAAAAAGTGTTCTGTAAGTTCTATTACACGCTAGTTTGTTTATTTTATCGAAGTCATATCAATTTGATTTTTCCAACAATGACGCTGGGGTATCTCTTAACAAGAAATGTAAATTGAAATGATGATAGACGTGAGTATATAAAATGTTTTGTGTATAAGATCATCCTAAGGTTTAGTTATATAAGTGAGGAATATGTCTTATAGCGTAAGAGAGGAGACATGGTTTTAAGTCCAAAGATACGATTCATTGAGGGAGGAAAAAAAGTAATGAGGTACAGAAATAATTGTCTTGGTTCAACCAAAAGTGAGAAAAAGGAAGGGTGGGAGAAATAAAAATAATGGTAGCTTCCTCATTGGCAATATGACAAACAGAAAGAAACAAATGAGAGAGATAAATCCAAGGGGAACACGATGGGAAAGCATCTAAAAAGATCGTGGCTTGGAAGCAAATCCAAATGAGATACTAGTGTATAACTGCAAGATACACGAAATGAGGGATGTGTGATACTTTTTTTCTCAATAAGCAAAGGAAACACTAGTTTGGTCCACGTGGTGGGACCCAGTTGCTGACGAGGCGGGAGCGGGAACTTTCAACTCAACCAGCAGGTCCCTCCATGAGCTAAGCACAGTTGCCCTTGGAGTAAATCGCGCTGAGTCCTCAGGTCCTGCACGCCCTCCGCCAAGGCCTCCTCCCCAACCGAGTCCACCACTTCCGCTGATTGGAGCAACAAACTATGTAGTTTTCTAACTCTCTCTGCTTGCTTTTCTGTCACCTTATGTCTAACGTGCTTTTGTTTAGCTCTTGGATAACTTTTTATTTTCACATATTCACTATTTAGAGTCCTGCTTTTCATTCATTGTACCCAATTTCAAACGCTCTGTGGCATTTAATGAATATACTTCTCTTTTTTTTTTAAAAAAAAAAACACCCACATGACTCATCCCTTGACATTTATAAACGTGCAATGTACATGCTGATGTTCTTCTTTTAACTTTTTTGCTACTCAAAGCATAACATGTTTTGTGTTCTATATTTACCGGTTCTGTTGATTTGGGTATTCTTAATGGCATATTGGGTTTTTCCTGTACTCAACCTTCAAGCCCAGGGCCCATTATCGATGATATCCATTGGACTGTTTGTAGCTGCACTCTGAAATTAACTATTTGACCAAAAGAGGCAATAGGGAAAGCAACAATACCTACATTGTAAGGTTAATATCATACGGAGGAAACCCCTCGTTTGTTCAATTCTTGGGAACTTGCTCCAAAGATGCACGATGACAAAGACATAGTGACAGAAAAAACTTTGTTGCCTAGTCAAAGATTGCAAAACTAATGGCCTTAAACCGGAATAACATTTTAAAGGGACATGCATAAGAAAATTAACCCGCTATAGTATGGGTTTGGTTTTCAGTTTCAAGACTTTTTTTTTTTTTTTTTGTCAGCAAATGAGAATTTTTTTTGAAAATGCACTAGATGAGCAAAAGATTTGTGAGTGGGCACAGGATCACCAAGATGAAACTAGGAAATCACACCTAACATCGAAGTCCAGCTAAGGCCGATAGGGATGGGAAGGTTAATGAATAGCGAGAGTTGACAGTTGTGAGTGTTTCCCGATTTTATGAACGTAACTAATTGGTCCTGCGTGTGGATTCAATGTGAATATTAACATTACTTCTCTGTTTGCAGCCTGTGATCATTGGCAAAAGGTACAAAAATGTGGGGACACCTTTGAAGGACCATAACATAACAAGTGGTTAATAAAAGTCTTACATAAACCACCAATTTTATAAATTCAATTGAATAGATGGTATATATTTTATACTGAGATCCAATTAAAAACTTTTGTGTAAGAAAAGTTTAGTATCTTATCTATCTTAAAAGTTAAAATAATAACATTGATATCTAATTCTTCATGGTACTGTAAGTTGTGTTTGATTCTGTATTCAATTACATTACATTGACACCAAATTCTCATTTTGTGAATGAAATTATGTTTAATGTGTCTGGAAATGTATAAAACAAACACAGGAAATAACAATGTATACTCTATTAGACTTAATTTAATTTTGAGACATTTAGGTTGGAAGAGATAATGACATTGCATAGGGTTCCAAGAGATGGTCAGTTGGGTAGAATGACAAGTCATCAAAAGGGTATCCCCCAATGAGGCAGCAGTGGGGGGGGCATAGTAGGCAGTGAGAACAAGCAGGGACAGGAGGATAAGAGCTGCAGAATGAGACAACAGAGAATTTAATCAGGATATGCGGTGTGCTGTGTATAAAGCAAAAGTCAAAAAAGACTTTAGAGAAGAAGACAAAAAGTGAGAGAATCAGATTGGTGGCAGAAGGTAATCAGAGAAAGCCACATGGTTTCTGGTTTGGCTTGTGCGGGAGACAAAGCAGTTAGGAGCAAAAAGGCAACTTTGATTTGATTGATCACCATGGACCTTCATTGCACACTAGATAGTTTTTTTTTCACTCTTGCCATGTCCTTCTTGGTCCGTTATTTCTGTAGTAAGAAACCCGTGCAATGGAACCTGCTTTGACTGCTGTTGCTTCCGGGCAAATATCAAATTTTACTAATGAATTAAAGTATGGTAAATGTGATTGTGATTTATCGATTTTAGACTCTCAGTAATGTATTTTTTGTTTTCTTATTGGTTTGACCGTTTTGAATCTAATTTTGCATTATGATCATGTCATACAATGACTATATTTTTTGTAAATAAAGGCTAACTTGATCCTGACCATTGGTTACCCCTCTCATATAATTTTATATTAAATATAGAACCCATTTGAGATCATAACAGTGGTAAAAATTGAAATAATACTCATGAAGTCATAACAAGACCATCTTAAAATAAAAATTATTCATTTATTATTTATAAATTTGTTAACTTTACTTTTATTTTATAGTTTTAAATTTAATTACTCTTGATGGTGAAATTATTAGACAGTAAAATATTTAATTAACACAACCATAATGAATAAAATAATTTAAAATTATACATCTGAAAATAAAATGAGTTATTTTAAGTTTTTTTTTTATAGAAATAATGTCATGATTTTTCATTTATTTTTATGAACTATGTGTACCTTGTCTTATTCTACATAGATAAAATTATAAAAAGAATTATTTTATGAATTGTTATATATAAATAGTTTTTTAGTTATATAAGATTAAAGTTTTGAAAAAAAAACATTTGTCTTCATGAATATAGACAAGTAAAATGGAGAGAATCATCAAACCACATATCCACCATTTAAACAACTTAGATGTAGTGTAAAGGTGACTTGCATTATTTTGGTGAACCTGACTCCATATTTAATTTATTTTAAAATATAATTTAAATCAACCTGAATTAATTAAATATATATTTCTATATTTTATACTTTATATTGAATAATACTCATTCAATTTTTTTTTTTGAACAATTTAGTTTACTTATTATATGTAATTAATTGTTTGATAGATTATCATCAAATTATTTTGATGTAATAATTTGTAGTTTGATATAATTTAATTTATAGTTTGATTATTATAAATTAGATGAATCAATTGTTAATAAATTTGATTAACATTAATCATAATACTAATATTTGAGTTATAAAAAGATTAAGAGTTGTTGATCCTTATGGTAACTTGGTGAAATGTGAAAGGAGAAGTCGCAAGTTTAAGTCTCTCCATTAATACACTAGCAATTAATATTTTGCTATAAAAAAATAATTGTATTTTTTTATCTGATTTTGGTGAATATTAATAGTTTTGAATTAGAAAAAAATTGAAAATTGATCGGGTGCTTTTGAATTTTTCTTTTCTGAGAACTAACCAGAACACCCCCGTAAAACAGAAATCAATTGATGGTCCTTTAATTTAAATTTACTAATTGTTAATTTAGTTATTATCTGATTTTATGGACAAAAAACAAAAAAGTCTAGTGTGGTTTGGTGTGTGCAACAATCAAAACACGATGTATAATGGTAAAGATGAATTCATGGTTATTTTATGAAGTTAGTTTGAAGTATAAGGCTCTGTTTGAGGTGATTCTAAATTTTTTATTTTTAGTTTTAAAATATATTTTAAAAATAAAAATGTATTTGGTAAAAATAGTTTGATTTTTACTTATTTTTGAAGCAATTTTTACTCAATTTTAAAAATAATAAAATTTTATTTTTAAATTTCTGTTTATGTTTTTATCTAGGTAACGTTTGTTTTGTCTGTTTTTTATTTTCATTTTCAGATAAAATAAAAAACAGTAGTGAAATATATAAAAATATGTTTGGTTACAATTTAGAAAACATTTTTACTGAAAATATTTTCAAAAAACAACTAAAAACAAAAAGCAGAAAAAAGTTGTCTTCAGTGTTTTCAAAAGTTAACACTATGTAAAAATCTAATAACATTATAATTATATAAAAAATATAATATATAAATATATTTTAAACTATGTATGTAAATAATTTATAATATTTTTGCTAAAACTAATTAAATTTAATAATCTTATTTTTTGAAAATGAAAATATCAAGTGAAAACAAATATATTTTCTTAATGTTGAAAATTTTAAAATGAAAAAAGTTTTCAGAAAATGAAAATAGAAAACATTTTTTCAAATTAAATGTCAAATTAAGTTTATTGTTTGACGTGACTTATCACCATTGACCATGACTTCTGACTAGCGGTCGCCACCTCTTATCAACCGTCATCGACTGCCACCTTCATCTGACGGTCATCGGCTGTCACTTTCGACCGACGGTCACCAGCCCCACCTCTAACTAGTAGTCAGTCACCGTCACCTCCGATCGATAGTCACTCATTGCTACTTTCAATGAGCCGTCACCGATTGCCACATACGACCAGGGGCCACCAACCGCCACCTTCGACCAACGGTCACCAACCGCCACCTCCGACCGATGGTTACTGACAACCACCTCCGACCGACAGTCACCGACTACCACTTCCAACCAGTGATTACTGACCGTCATCTTCGACCAGTGATCACAACCACCACCTCCAACTAGCGATGACCAGTTGCCACCTCCGACTGACGATCACTGGCTGCCACCTCCGACTGACGATAATTGAGTACCACCTTCAACTAGCGGTTCCGTCACCTTCGACCGACGATCACTGACCGCCACCTCTGATCGTCAGTCATCAACTACAACCTCTTATCATCATTCACCAACCACCACTTTTCATCGCATTACTACCTTCGATCATCAATCAAAGAGTCCTAAGATTTGAAAATAATATTTTATTTTTATAAATTTCAAATTTAGAAAACAAAATGGATCCGAAATAAAGTAAAAAGAAGAATAGGTTGGGGAAATTTGAGGGCAATATCGAGAATGAAATCCCATAGAGAGGAGAGAGGTGGGCATTGAATTGAATATACTAAAATTCGTTATACTGTCACAAGTGACAACAATATTCTGATTTCTGAAGTGTGATAGAGAAAGTAGGTTGTAAGACTTTGAGCCCGAGGGGCGCTCTGCCCATTGCAAGTTGGAACCCCAGCATAGTCCATATAGACCATTCTAAGATGGAATTTGAGCATCCCAACGTAGCACAGCACTCCTATACACTATCATAGTTATAGATAAACTGCGCATGCACCTTGTTCCAAACACCAAAAAGATTTACCATTTCGGTGTTTCTTCTTCTCCATAAAACCTTTTTGAAGCTGTGGGTGCCAAGTGCCAAGTGCCAAGTGCCAAGATGGGTATGGGTTTGGTGGAGCGCTTTGAATGGGTGAATGGCTATAGCAAGAGGCGTTGCAGAAGCCTCTTTTGGAGGGTCCGGGCTGCTCTCAAGAAGGCTCTCAAGAATCGTGGCAAGCAGCGTCTCAAATTCCAATATGATCCTTCAAGTTATGCCCTCAACTTCGACGATACTTCTTCCGCCGCCAACAAAGATGCCCGACTCCTCGACCTCACCCACATCAATAACAACACCTTCGTTTATGTTCTTTTCCTCCAAACCACCTGATTCTCCTTCTGCTTCTCTTTTTTATTAAGCTTTTCATCGCTTCCTAGCTAACAAAGGTATTCTTCATTTTTTTAAGCAACCTCTTCTCTTCCCTTCTCCCTTCTCCCTTCTCCCTTCTCCCTTCTCTTACTGTACTACTCCTTTTTTATATATATATATATATATATATATATATATATATCCTTAACTTCCAACACTCCTCAGTCTACATTCTTCACTCTATCTTCATATAGTACACCCAAAACCAAAAAAAAAAAAGCTACTACACGACACCATACTAAACAGTGTTTGTCGCCTAATTCCTTTTTAATTCACTTTTCAAATTTTAATACAAAATATAAAATTCAATCACACGTATCGCTCTTTATTTCGAAATTCAACTTCGCGGGGTGTGGAAATGGGAATTCGGCATATTAAACACCACGGTGGCAATGATGATCTTGCTGATGAAAACAACAATGATTATAACAAACTGCATTTGGGATTATTTTGTAGCAGTGCTAGATAGCAGCAACCAGTAACAGTAATAGGCCTAATAACACGCAAGGGATTGTTGCGGTGACAAATGGTGACCATTAATTAGTGTCACTAACAACCATTGCATTAAATTCAGATAATTAATATGGTATCTACGGAAATTCATTCTAATTGTTGAACCAGTTTAAGCACTTCAAAGAAGAGAGTTTCTCAATTCTTTTACAAACAACTACTCTCTTGATAGAGTTTCTCAGTTCTATGTACTATACATGTTAAAAATTGAAGCGAAAATATTTTGAAATTGAATTTAATATCATTAAATTCCATTTCAATCCAACATATTTTATTTTAAAAACTATATTTACATAAAAAGTTAAAAAATCAGCATGCCAAACAAGTCTGACTAGAAACAAATAGCCGTCTATTCAGAAGCAACGTTAAATTGCGCTCTGGAGAAAGCCGTCACGTTTTCATCTCCTGACAGAGGATAGTGTTTCTCATTAATGGAGTAGAGCTGCAAAGTGAATATCGTTGTAACGGTTCACGGTCGTCAAAATAATAATAATAATAATAATAATAATAATAATAATAATAATAATAATAATAATAATAATAATAGGGTCAGACTAGGACTAATTTACATTCTCATCATGATAAACCTTACATACGCAACAGAATACCTTAACACTCGGTCACTTCAGAAAAGAATTGATGACTGCATTAGCAATCTTTTTGTACAAGAGTATAAAAACCAACGGAACAACTATCTACTCGGAAATGGATAACAATTTCAACAAATATCCTCCGATTAAAGTACATACACAATTTTTAATACCAATGACAGTAATATCTTCATCTAGAACCTAAATCCCCAAATTGAAATCGAAATATTACAAGTATTCAAACAGCAGGATCTTCTAATATAGCGGTGGATAGATCATTTATACGAGGATAAGCAGCTTTCTCATCAAGCTGGTTTTGGGCCCACAACAGCATCTTTAACAAGCTTGGAAGTTTTGGGTCTGCCAAAAATAATGGATCAAAGTTACCAAATTCTAGAGCATAGCATTAGTAATTTATTCAGATAATGAAATAGAGCAAAGTTGAAGTTTTTTTAACAGTTAGATACAACAAACCATCTCAGTGCATATTTGAATGAAATTTACAAACTTAAAGTTTGAATCAAGTTTGCAAAAGTATCCCAACTTTCACTTTTCCCAAGCTGAGTTTTACCGGTGCTACCATCTATGCCATTGGATTTGTATCGAATGTCATGCACATCTACACATATTTAAGTTTTAAAGGACAACCAAACAAGACCCTGAACTCATTTTCCTCTCAAATGTACTTTTGGAACCTTCCCACGAGAAAGCTAACATACATTATTGGAACAGGGGAACATAATAGAAATACTCTCAAAAAAAAAAATTTAACAACAATCTTTCGTGCATACATTAAATGCATCACTATGACCTCAATTCTACACCCCCAGCATTATTGTGATCAACATCATGCACTTCATTATCCATGTGTGAAGCATGAACAGAATGGTTCTTATGATTTTCCATTAATTTGATATTTAGAAATTTTATGAAAACATAAATATGAATGACAATAATAATAAATAAAAAAACTCTCCTATTGGCCTTCACATTCAGTGGATTCCAATTCCAATTCAAATTCAAATGCAGAAGTTCAACTCCACAAATGGTTCCTGTACATGCAAGCCATATCTTTTTGATTAAGTACATAGAGGTAAGTCATAGAATTATGTTTGAATCCATCGTTCATGTATAAAACAAATCTTCAGAAGTCAGTTGATGCACACTAACAGAACAATAGTCCAGGTGCCCATCTGGCAAAGCTTCTATTATTTTCCCAGATTTTACAATTTCTGTTTCAACAAACCCTATATCTCAATCACCATCACCAAAGACTTACAGGAATACATTTTTAATAAGAAGGTTATAGGAATACATAAGAATAAAAATAGCACATTCATGTGAAAAAATTGACTGCCAAAATAGATTTAAAACAAGACATGCAAACCCAAGTTGTATATGCATACTTTTGCAGAAAATACAAACCTTTTTCATGGCTCTGGCTGGTAAGTATGGCTGCATTCACTTCACTTGCAGTCTTTAAACGCTGTGATATGTCAAGGAGCTCTCCAACAGGACAGTTAGAAACATCTTCAAAGGCAAGCAGTGCAACAGTCCTTTCCAACTCTTCCAAAAAGCTTTGCTGAAATCCAACAGGCAAGTATTACCACCAAGTCTCTGTAACCAGTTACTTAAAATTTTCCACAATAAAACTTTGTTTTCCCATATTGTATTTTTCTTAACTACAAGCAATTAAAGTGAATTGATAACACAAACAAATAACCCATTAATGAAAAGGCCAAAAATATTTCCTAATAAAGATCTTAGGGAAAAAGGAAATTTAGTACCCTGTACTTGAAGTTTATGTCGTATGCTATTTAGTCATTAAATTTTTAAAAGGTGTATTCCAGTCCCTAACGTTTTTAAATATGAAAAACAACTTTTCTGCCACTATGTAGATAGGTATTATCTTATTGGTAACAAATTAATTAACCAAGGAAGGATTATTTTGCACACATTTTCATTAGCTAGGGATTAACTTTTTTAAAAATGCTGGGGAATTAAATATACATTTTTAAATGAAAGATTGAACTGCAAACAACCCAAAATTCAGGAAACTAATTAACATTTTCCCCAAGATTTTATATGAAAAATAGAGATACAAAAACTCATTTGATGAGATATACATTTTCCTCTCCCCTTGGTGCAAGCTCCTCTTGTGCAAACTCTAGTGCTTCTTCTACTTTTCCATTCCGGATTAGTTCTATCAACCGTTGCTGTTGAAGATGGAAAAATAATTGGGGATTTGTATCCAGTATCTGCAGACAGTATTATAAAATGAAATGGGCAAGACGTTAACATGTGATAGATCCGAATGTTAAGCATTTGACTTGATGCCAGCAAGATTTTGAGAATGACAAAAAAACACCTAGTAGTGAATACAAAAAAGGCATTTATCAGCAAGAAATAAATGTACACACGAAAAAAGAATTTTCCTAAGATTTTTTTCATATAAAACAAATCTCTAAGGAAACCAAACTGAGCTTCAACAATAAAATATTAAAAAAATGTAGAAATAACATAAGCGAAAAGAAGAAAACGAAAAATTATAATAATAATGAAAATATGAAATTAAAAATGAGGAAAATTATAATAGAACATAATAACACCATTTTTATGCAAGTCACAGTGCCTCTGTTTAAGGTTATCAAATACTCCCTCCATCCCTTATTAACCCTTTACAGAAAAAAACACACCCTATAAGAAAAGTAGTCAATTTAGTTATTCACATTAAAGTTGTCAATTATTGAAATATCTTTCCAAAATTACCCTTATTCCCTCCTGTCACTTAATTGTTTCCTTCTAATTAATCAGTGTTTGGAGAGAAAAAAAGTTGCTTACAATAACAAGGTCTGCTTAATAAGAGAGAAATGGGTTTGAAAACATCTGTTAATTGATTAAGGGTAGCTTTGGAAGAAAATAGTTAATGTGTATAGAAATTAGAAAAGTGTCTTATAAAGAGGGACTAAGCATTTGTCTCAAAGGGTCTTATAAATAGAGATGGAGGAAGTAGTGATTTGAATCATAAATTGTAAAGTGAATTTTGAATCATGTACCAAATTGTGAGATTCAGAGCCATTAGGAGAAATTGCTTAAAATATATTGTATAAATGATGCATAGTGCTTAGGAGTAGGAATAGGCCTTAGGAACCTAATGAAATGTAATAACTCTCACAAAACAAAATCTTTAGCTGAAATGGAATAAGTTTAAACTGCAATATCTTAACAATAAGTTTCATGAAAGAAAATCATGTCATAACTGAATATCTGAACTGTGAAGCCTCTATTAAGAAAAAAATAAAAACAGAATAAAGAAACAGTTAAATTAAGTGCATATAATTATTGAGTACCAATGTGAAATCCCTATCTTAAAAGAATGAAAAAAAGAGCAGCAGAATAAGTAAATAGGGTGTATTTGGAAGTGCTCCTTTTCATTTAACAGTTTAAGCTTATTTGACTTTACAATTTCCTTCATGAGAATTGGTGAAAAAAGAGTAAAAAACAGGGGAAAGTATCACTGAATCATGTTATTAGTATTGATGATGCAGAATTAAGTTGAATTGCACAATCCATTCCCGCATCATGTGATCCAAAGACACATGCAACTTAACACAAGATACAAATTGGTAGCTTGGCAAATTGCCCAATTCAAATTACAAATTGTGTAACTTTAAGCATGTAGTGTTTAGCAAGGATAGTTGAGTAGGAGAAAGCATGATAACCAACTAAAAGTGGCAGCATCATGAAATGTGACTTGGTATATCTAAGACAAATCATCTGTGTCATTGGCATTTTTAACTTGGAGACTGCATTTCTATATCACAACTACATATTAATCCCTTAGGGCAGTCATGTTTAGCTATCCAGCAGGTAAGAAATCGAATAACACATGCAATATGAATATTACAAATTCTAAATTAAAAATAAGAGGAGACTAAATCAAGGGAAGCCTACCTCTGGATTTAAGTCATTCACTTTTTCAATTGCATCTTCAACATTACCACTCTGAACCGCCTTCTTAACAGCCATGCGATCTGTTATTGTTGCAAGATCTATGTCTGCTGTAGATCAATAAGGACAAGCATAGCTTGATAAAGAATACAATCCCTTGCACTTAAGGACACAAAATAAATAAATCATAAGAGGATACGTTCAGTTCCAGACTCCATTCGGAATTTCTCGGCAGCTTCAACATAGCCTTCAGTGACAAGGAAATTCATTACCAATTTATTCATGTCTTCTTTTCTAATCTTCACATCATTAAGCTTCTTCTCCCACTCTTCTCTTGTTATTACTTTCTTAGACGCAGCCTTCACACAACAATTTGCAAGGATAAAAGTCATTTGCCATGACATATATCCGAGTTAGTTCACTTCCAAGCAGAATGAAGAAAATTGTCCATAATAAGTCCATAAATAGAAATACTTCCTCCAGAAATAATACTAAAACTCCATACATATCGACATAGTTCCCCTCTATTCTTTTGTTTTGTAATGCAGAGATATACGAGAAAATATCGATCTTGCTTGTTAAACAAATATCCTGCCACAGTATTTCAAGAAACTAAGAATCCAAATGCTAAGCATTAATAGTTGAGTATAACACCAAAGCCCTCCTTCTAATTATGAGGTACTTGTGAAAAAGTAGCAGGAACTCATCCACAAAAATAGAACAAATCCGAACCATCACTCCAAGGCTCTTTACAATCCACATAGAAATGGAATGTAGAATGAGCACAAACTTTATCTTGAATGAGCACAAACTTTAGATCCTTTGCACCGCCGACATTAAAAATAAATTAATTAAATATGCATCTACAAAGGAAAAAGCGAGAGAGAAAGTCAAATACCATTGCCTCGATTTCTGCAAGTTGACTAATCACAAGCCAGAACAATGACATCAGTGCACGCACTTAAACCCCATTTAACCGTAAAGGAAGGACACACGAGCTCCCTCACCTGAAAATCGGAACAAAGGCACCAAAACTGCAGGCGGTAGATCAGCATCAACATTTCAAATTTCAAAAACAGTCACATTTCAAGTTTTCTCGTCTTCCAGTCAATGATAAACAAAGCTAAAATCATCAAAACCCTATCGAGTATCGACGGAAGACGAAAACAAAATCTGCACGTGATTGTAGGGAAAAAATTAAGAGCAGGAAGTGAATTTACCGCAAAAATAATTTCTGAGAAATTGTATTCGGTCGCTATTTTTCCGATAAAGTGGCGAGTGCGTATTTCTCCGTCTTCGGAGGTGCCGCCGGCGATCCCTTCCTTGTTGAACCGTAATACAGGGTTCTAGACTTGTGTTTCATCGTGATAAACTACTGATATTTGTTGTTTCTGTTCCTCATCGGGTTCGGATCCGCTTTGCTGTCTCTATGAAGGCTGGAACGAGGCTTTTGCTTTTTATACCACCATTTTTACTATACGCACTTCCACAAATCCTAAAATGAGGCTTTTGCTTTTTACACCTCCATTTTTATATATGAACCTCCATAAATCCTAATTCCTCATTGATCAAATTGGATCTTTTTTATTCAACTTAATTGTCTAATTTTAAAATATTTATTAAAATGAATCTGTTTTGAGAATTAATTAGGCTAAACTGTAGTTTACTGTCATATAGGATTTTAGATGTCATGGATAAGATGTGGTTGTCAAAGAGACAATATTATTCCACATAAAATTACAATTATGCCCTGTTATTTAATGACTACTTTTTTTTCGCCTTCCTAAATATGGCTCTTATTCAAATAATTGGACTCTAAACACATTGTGTTCCCGTTATTTGACATTATTATTTATTTAAAAAAAGAAATGAAGAGAGGAAAAAGTAAAATAGTAAAACCAAAAGATATCTCATGAAGCAGCACATGAAGGAAGATGGCAAAAAAAAAAGCGCTCACTTTTCTCTTCTCCGTACTTCTTTTCCTTTTACTTTTTTTCTCTCTAAAGACAAAAAAAAAGGTTTAATTTTGGTTCTCTCTCTAAGAATTCCACCACCCAACCCTCACAAGATCCACATCCTTTTCTTTCTTTCCCCCTTTCTCTAATGTTTTCTTCTCCAAACCCTACCTATTTTAGGGCCTCTCCCTGCCAACACACACTAAAATAGAAAGGAGAAATAGGAAAACAAAACAAAGACCCCACAAAATAGCAAAACTCAATTGTGATTTAAAGGAAGAAAAAATTATAAAAAAAATGCATTAAATAGCAACAAGTAATTGCATTTTTCTGTGGAGTGATAGCTTTGCCTTGTTCCTCACATTGTGAGTCATCCATAATGTGTAAAATCCTATGTGATAGTAAAATCGTAGTTGGAAATTGTGATTTGATCCAATCAATCCTCAAAACAAACTTATTTTTGAAAATTTTTTTAAAAAAGACTCACTTAGGTGAATATTTTTAAAAAATAACCCAATTTTATCAATCACCCCTAATTTTCTTACCGTATTTTGGTAGAACAACTAACCTCCCTATCTTTCAGGCCTTGAAGCTCTAGGGGACATGTGTATACTTGCAAAAGAGACTCTAACGTCCAAGTCAGTGAGGGAAGTAAGAGGATCGAGGCGACGACCTCTATAGCACCGACGAATGTTGCCCTGTCTCTTGTTGATGTGGTCCCAACTTCCTCAACCTTTCACAGTGGCTCAGGTATGACTTAACTTTTGGGTGGTGTGTTTATAAGGGTATTTGTTGTCTTACTTTTTATGTTTGGTCCAGGATCGGGTATGCCTTGTCGAGGGCAGATGGTGTACCACTTCCATAAAGAACGGGTAGCCTGCCTCAACCATTGTAGTGTTACACCCAAGGCTTTGTCTCTGTGGAACATCGAGCTAACCTTTGTGCAAGTGATGCTCGATGATCGACTTTTATCCAAGGAAGCTCGGGGTATGATGCAATTTCTGCGGTCGAGGGTTTTCTTAACTCGGTCGAGGTCTTCCTCTTTTGGTACATAGCGATTGTGTGCTTCTACAAAAACCAAATTGTAGAAGTAGAGAAGAAAATGAAGGATCATGTCGAGGAGAATAAGAAAATGGCAGATGAGAGAATGAGGATAGCTGAGCAGGTGAATGCTGCTACTGATGTCGTGCTCCAGATCCAAATTGGCCTGAAAATGGAGCAGGGTAAAGTGATTAGCTTGGAGGCAGCTGCCACTCAGCGTCTAAAAGAAAACAAGGCACTAGAGGAAGAATTGCAGAGGGTGAGGGTTGCTCTGGCCCAAGTAAAGGCAAAAAAGGCAGGGTTGCGAGAGGAAATGGCTTCCCTAAAAGACGGTGCAAAAGGCCAATATGGTGGTCTGATGATGATGACTCTAGAGGAAGGCTTCAAGATGGAGTAGACAAGGGTTCTGGCACTAGGGGTAGATCATCTGTGCCGAGATGGAGTGGTTGACTAGCCAAGGTTCTCATTCGGTGGAGATTATTAACGTCAATGCGGGGGCGTCTGAGGCAAGGGAGGCCACTGCCGGATCTAGAGCTGTCAAAAGGTCTATTGAGGATCAGACTATTGCATCTTAGTTTTTATTTTTTCTGTTATTGTAAAGGATGTGTATGTACCCCTTTTTTGTTAATGAAATGATGTCCCTACTATTTAGGGGGAGGGGGGTTATTGCTTGCGTGAAAGTTCTATTTATTGTTTGTGTTTTGTTATTTTTTTTATGTGTGTGCGGTTGAGAGGATTGGTTTACTGAGAGTGCTAAGCGAGCCAAAGGTTAAAGGGGTCAAGAACACTGAGTAATTTGAGAGGTCATGGGGGCCAAGAGTGCCAAGCAGGCAATAGGCTGCGGGGGTCGAGTAGATGATAGGTAGTAGTTGTTACGAACGACAATGATGATGTTCGTTTTATTATCAGTCAAGCGTTTACATCATTAGGGCATGCCTCGTCAAAACTTATCCAGTCAAAACCTATTTTCTCTTTTATTGGGAAAAACGATCAGGGTAGGAAAAATAGTACATCACTTATTATTAGTAGTTGTAGTAAGTCTTTGAGTAAGTTACGTTCCATGTATTGGGTATGTCGTCTCCTTTAAGTGTTTGTAACCGATAGGCTTCGTTGGCTAAGGCGTCCGTGATACGAAAAGGTCATTTCCCATGTTGATGCTAGCTTTCCCTGATTGTGTTTCTTCCTTGTGTTTCCTTGCCAACGCCAAACCAGATGCCTGTCTGGAAAGCGCGTCTGAGCACCCTGTTATCGCGTCTTCTTGTTGCTTGTTGCTTGTACGATACTTCCTTTACACAGGTTGTCTCACGAATTTCATTGAGCTGGTCAAGAAGGGCACATGTTGGGAATGAGTTAAAGTTAGGCTGAAAATGAGTGCGTCAGAGTGATTGTTCCCTGAGCTCCACTAGAATCATGACGTCCATTTCATAGCTGAAGCGAAAGAGAGTTTCCCGAATTGAAGATTGAGGTCGGCAGTTGTATCTCCATAGCACTCTTGGTAGTTCATTGGCTCATGCGCCCTTGTGTTACCCGAGTCTTGCTCTAAGTTCAGTGAAGATAACTTTGTTGGTGGCTTCGACGAGCCCGGGGATGTTTGATCGAGGTGGTTGAGTGCCTAATGCCGAGGTTTCGGAGGAAGTCCTCGTATGAGATAATAGTGAATCACTTTCCGTTGTCTATGACGATGGTGTGGGGAAGACCAAAGCACCATATGAGGGATCTCTAGGTAAAATTTTTCACCTGTTGGGCGGTGATGGTGGCCATGGGGGGTTGTTTCTATCCACTTAGGGAAGTATTCCATGACCACAAGTATAAACTTGACCTACCCTTTGGCAGGCGGAAATGGACCAAATATGTTTAGTTCCCATGTAGTGAAGGGCCATAGCGAGGTTATTGAATGAAGCTTTTCAGGGGGAGTGTAGGCTTGTTCCTATGTCGTTGGCATTGTTCGCACTTCTTGGTGTATGCCCTGCAGTATCTCTGTATGGTTGACCAATAATAGCCAACTTTTGTGACCCTCTAAGTGAGGTTCTAAGCTCCTAAGTGGGAAGCACATATGCTTTAATAGACCTCGTTGAGGACATACTCGGCCTCTCTAACTCCTAGGCATTTGAGTAAAGGTCGTGAAAAAATGCATTTGTGGAGTTCATCCCTTACTGAGGTGAAGTTAGATGCTCTGTGTCGCAGTAGTTTGGCTTTGAGGATGTTGTTAACGAGGAAGTTTATCAATGGGGTATGCCAATCAACTTGGACGGGCATGCTAGCCATGACCTCTGGTTTTGTTGTGCAGGGATGGCTTAACTGCTCTTGTATGATCATCCGTCGCTAGACTCCTTGAGAGGTGGTGACGAGCCTGGATAGTATATCGGTCCGACTATTATCTTCCCTGGGGATATGAGAGACGTTGGTGTCATTGAATTTTTCTAAGGCTTTTTAGTAAGGAGGATATATCTATGCATCTGGGATGCCTTGGCTTGTATAGTGTCGTTTGGATTTGTCTTGCAACTAGTTGGGAGTCTGTGTTGCGTCTAATTTTGCGAACCACTATATCCTTGGCTAGGCGAAGTCCGACCAACATGGCCTCATACTCGGCCTAGTTATTTGTTACTTTGAAGTCGAACTAGAGCGCCTATTCAACCTTTAGGTTGCCAGGTCTGGTGATTGTAATGCTTGCACTGCATCCATTGGAATTGGAAGAGTCATCCACTTGGAGAGTCCATTATTGCATTTCCTCTCTTCCTTCTAATAGGGTGCCCTCCATGTCAATTGATGATAGCTTTATCATTAAATCGGCGAGAGCCGAAGATTTAATGGGACCTTGTGGTCAGTACCTTAGGTAGAATTCGGAAAACTCGATAAATCACGTGGCCATGCGTCTCGTGAGGTCAGGTCAGCGCAAGATTTGCTTGAGCGGGTGATTACTCTTTACGAGCATGGTATGACCCTGGAAATATAGGCGCAACCATCAGCTAGAGTGGACAAGGCACAAAGTTAGTTTTTCCACTATCTGATACCGGGTTTCAGATGGTTATAAGATGCGACTAGTGTAGTACACAAGGGTTTGGACCTTATTGTTTTCTTGGGCAAGGACCGAACTAATGGCGTTGTTACTCACGAACATTTAGAGCATGAGCTCTCCCTGGGTTGAGCATAAAGAGGATGGGTGGCTTGGATATGAGTTCCTTGACCTCAAGGAACATACATTCTACTTCCTCAGTCCAATTGATCTTACCCTTGTTTTTCTTAAGGAGCTAGAACAGTGGTTGGCTTCTGTCTGCCAACTTGGGTAAGAAACGGGCTAAGGAAGCTAATCATCCCGCTAACCTTTGGACCTCCTTGTGACTTTGTAGTTGGAGGATTTCTTAGCACTTGTCAGGGTTAGCCTCGATGTCGCGTCATGTCAGCATGAAACCTAGGAACTTCCCGCCCTCGACTCTGAAGGTGCATTTTCTTGGGCTCAAATGCATATTACTGCATCGGATATGACTGAAGACCCTGTTGAGGTTAGTGGTGAGGTCCTCCACTGTAACCTATTTCACTAACATGTCGTCCACGTATGCCTTGATAATATCTCCCATCAGGTCTGCGAAAACCCTGACTACCAGTTGCTGATATGTGGCACCTGCGTTCTTGAGTCTGAATGACAAGACCTTGTAGCAGTAGTTGGCTTGATGTGTGCAGAAAACTGTTTTTTCTTGGTGGGGGGATACATCGGTATTTGGTTGTAGCCCGACTACGCGTTCAAGAAGCTGAGAAGTTTGTACTTTGAAGAATTGTCCTCGAGCTTGTCAATGTTAGGGATGGCGTACGAGTCCGTTAGACATGTTTGGTTAAGGTCTGAGTAGTCGATGCACATTCGGCATTTACTCGAGGCTTTCTTGACCATGACCACGTTAAAGAGTCACGTTGTATATCGTACCTCCCGTATGAAGTTAGTTCCTTTAATTTAGCCATTTTCACAGCCGCGAATTTCTACCGTTTGCCTCCTATCCTTTGTTGCTGCTGTGACACAGAGGTGGCCTCAGCAAAGGTGGACAACCTGTGGAATATGAGATTAATGCCTAATATGTCTGCTGCACTCCAAGTGAACAAGTTAGCATTTGACCTTAGGATCGATATGATGGCGTTGCGTATATTAGTGCCCATTCAGGTGCCCACGTACGTGTTTTGTCCTTCAAGGGTTTTGAGTTTCCATGGTTGGGTGTCTTTGGCCAAAAGAGGTCGTCCATCCTCATTGACTCGGGGGTCGAAGTCTATCCATGGTTTCGGGGTGCCTAAGGCCTCTTCTGTTTCAATATGGTAGACCGTCCTAGGTTCGTTTGGGACCTGATATGGTGTGACCTTGAGACTCTTTATGTAGCATTTGCGTGCCTTCTCCTAATTAGCTTTGATGGTGACTATGTCCCCTTTTGAGAAGGGAAATTTCATTGTCAGGTACGGCGTTGATACGATGCCTCTAAGAGCGTTCAAAGTAGGCTGCCCAAGGAGGACGATGTAGGATGTATCTATATTGATCAAGATGTAGTGCACGAGGAGGGTGGATGAGAGTCACCTCTCCCCGAAGGTGGTCATCAACTGTACGAACCCTCGGGTATGGACTTGTTGACCCACCAACCCAACGAGGGGGTTCAGATATGACTTTATGAGGTCCTCGGAGATGTCCAACCTCCTAAATATAGCCTAGTAAAGTATATCTGTCAAGCTATCCTGATCGATCGAGATTTTACGTATTTCTTAATCCGCTATCACCGCTGTGATTACCATGAGATCATCTTGTCTCAATCTATCCCCCACGAAATTGTCATCACTGAAGGTGATCAAAGGTAGTACTCGCGCGACTATGGGTGACTGCATTAATGGCTTTAAGTTGGAAGAGGTGCCTTTTTCTAGCAAAACTGTAGGGTCCCCTCCAACGAATCCCTCGATGATGTTTGTTTCCAGTATTGGGCCTCTGTTGCTCCCGAATGTCGTCGTCAGAGAAGTTG
The DNA here is from genome assembly GCA_037954015.1 of Psophocarpus tetragonolobus. Taxonomy (NCBI): domain Eukaryota; kingdom Viridiplantae; phylum Streptophyta; class Magnoliopsida; order Fabales; family Fabaceae; genus Psophocarpus; species Psophocarpus tetragonolobus. The sequence goes on from CM075688.1 coordinate 94,015,905, forward strand.
TCTGAGCCTCCCTTGTTGGATTAGTTCTTTGATCTTGTCTCGAAGTGCGACACATTCCTCAATGGTGTGGTCGTAGTTACGATGGTACTTGCAGTGTTTGCTTCAATCTGCACCGTCGTCGAAGGGAGTCGGCTGTGAAAGGCGTAGCATTTCGGCATTTAAAGCTTATTCCAAGGCACGTGCTCGAGGTTCCGTCAGTGGTGTATAGGTAGTGTACTTGAGTTATGTCTGCCTTGGCGTTTGAAGTCTTTGTCTTATACTGGTTGGTGTCTAACTTCTTCTCGGTCTTTCCTCGGATGCCTAGGTTGGTCCTTTTTGCCGACAGTTGGCATCCGTTGTTACCTTCGCCATAAGGAGACTTCTTCCTTCTTGATGTACTTGGTGGAGTGCTCCATGAACTCCTCCAAGGTTTTCAGGCGACACTTTGTGACACTATCCGCAAATTGTCCTGGCTTTAAGGCGTCTATCTCGAATTGTAGGGCTATCCCAGGTTCGAGGTCCATAATCTGCATGATAATTTTTTACAGCCAATCTGTGAACTCGTGAAGAGGTTCGTCATCCCTTTAGAGGAGCTAAATGAGGTTGTCGGTGGTCATCCTTTAAGGCTAGCAGGCCGTATAATGGGCAATGAACTTGTCCACTAGGGTGTCGAAGGAATCAATAGATTGTTGGGGAAGTCGCGACCATCAATTGAAGGCGGTACCTGCAAGGGAAGTGAGAAACATCCTACATAACACTCGTTCCTCATTGGAATAAAGGTTTACCTGGGCAAGGAATGCTTCTTTGTGCTCATCAGTGTTGCTGGTGCCTTCGTAGAGTTTGATCGTAAGGGCCTCCATCTCCGTGGCAGGGGGTAGTCGAGTATCCCATCCACGAAGGGGTGCCTTTTGTTTGTGGCCTATCCAGGTGTGTGCTAGTTATATTCTGACCGACTCCCAGTCCTTGTGGGTGGCCTCAGACTCCTTGCGTGGTTGAGGAGTGTTGCCTGGCTGAAGGATCCCTTCAAGTGTTTCCCCATCAGTCCCACCATTGTGGGTGCTCTCGATGGTCCAGCCGAGGTGACAACCTCTTGATTCATTATAATCACTATTGTCTTCTGGAATGGGTTGTTGGCCTTTGAAGTTTTGGATGACCGTCCTCATGACAACATTTTTTTCTTTGAGCAGCAGTAAATCGACCTTATGCTTCTTGGAAATCTCCTGTATTTTTCGAATTTCCTTTAGGAGGTTGACCTTTCTTACATGGTTAGTAGCGGCGGGCGGGGACCCCTTACATGTCTGGACCATGAGTGGCAAGGTAGAGAACGGGCATAGGAATTTTCACGTCCCCATAGACGGCGCCAGATGTTCTTACCATATTTTGGCAGGAGGATTATCTTCTCGATCCTTTGGGCCTTATAGCTTTAGAAGACAGGTGTGTACCTGCAAAAAAGACTCTGGCACCCAAGTTAGTAAGGGAGTAAGATGATAGAGACTAGAGTGTGAAAGATTAAATCCCTGGGGGGGCTTGAGACTCCTGTTTTTAAGGAGGTTTTGATTCTGAGTTTCCTTATTTACAAAATTCCAAGTTACCTTCTTTTTTATAGAAATGAGCCTTCATCCTTGGGCCTTTGGTGAGCACCGAGTTGTAGTCAGTGCTGGGGCACTTGGTTCCGAGGTAGAGGTCGTTTGGAATGACGTTTGGGTGTGGGGTTTTGGCTGCGTGAATTGCAATGGCGTTAGGGTTGCATTCTGTGTTGGTGGGTGATGTGATGACAACTAGGATTGGGGGGAGAACAGACAGACTGCAGGAGAAAAAGTAAGATGAGTATCTTAATTTTTTGACAGTAGCAAAATAGTAGGTGCTAAAAGCAAAAACCAAGAAAAAATTGGTTTGTGCTACATCCATTCTCCTTGGTAATTATATCCATTCCCTTTTATTCTTATTAAATTTATTGCCATAAATATATGACTTAAGTAATTTTAATCCCTAAATATAGTAGCTTTTTATTTTGATACTTTTAAAGATTTTTGTTTAACTTTTGTCAGTTGAAGATTTTTTGTTTGTTTTCAGTTTATCTTATGTAAAAATTTCGGTTTTAATATTTACTTTTAGTAATTATATTAATTAAGTGTTTATGCGAGGGAGTGAGACGTATATAAATTTTTAGAAAAATACTTGTTTTTAATTTATTATTTATTTAAAATAATATATTACTTTATATAAGTTTATAAATGATTAAAAATATAGTTTATGAAAAAAAAAACACTTAATTGTCTTATCTAACTTCTTGATGAGGTAATGAGTCACTAGATTATTAGCATTGATGTATGTTTTAATTGGTAATATTTATAGAAAGCATGACTAATATCAAACAAAACTATATTTTTTCATAAAAATCATAGGAAAAATATTTCAAATATCTAAATAAAAAACGTTACTTTTTAAAGATAAAAGGTTATTATACAAGTTGCCTACATTTTTGCTTGATTAGGAAGAAAATACTACAATTTAATTTCACGTTTTGATTTCATTTTATTATACATATATTGGACCAATAGTTTAGGTTAAGAGATGATCAATGGAAAAGGATTTTTTTTTTTTTTATATAGTTTTGATGTTGTTAACATCAACGTCAAAGCATTTAAACAAGTAAGGATAGTTTGGTTGAATAAGGAAGCTAAAGCTATTATGTGGATGAATGAACTAGCTAACAAATAAAAGTATATTTTTATATTTTTTAAACAATAAAGGTTGACAAATGGAAAATATCCTAAAAGGTTTATGTTTGTAAGAAAATCCTAAATAGAAAATATCTAATTATTTTACTAAGGGCAGGTATTTTAGTACTACAATCTAGAGAAAGTCGCACTATGTTTAATATGTATGATTAAAATGCTGCAGTAATCATTTAAACTATTTCCTATTTAAGAGATTCTCTGCAACTTTATCTTGCAAAAATAATGATCAATTGTAACATGCATATCACTTGTGAACCAATACAAGACGTTAAAGCTAAATCTAGCTGGTTTTATGGCCAAAATGATTATATCAATTGATCTTCATCATACATTAATAGCTTGTTGGAGGCTTAAAAAATTGGAGTTGATGTCTGAGTTAATTAAGAAAGAATTTCGTAAGGTTTATTTTAATCACATATGCATTTTTTTTAAAACTATATATGTCCTCTTATTTTTACGTTATACAGATTTTTCCAAAATGATGTAATATTATATATAAATCTATTACACATGTATTTCTTAAATTTTGTATGATATTATACATGTATATCTAAGTTTTGTAGCTGATATTAAACGTTATACATATGTACTTCCTATAATTTTTTAAATTTATAGCTGATACTCGTTTCACCTCCATTGTCACATTATTACTAAACTTAGGAAAAAACGATACATATCACGTTCAATATGAAATAAAACTTAATAATACAAAAATAACTAGAGGTTTTTGTAGTTTGTAAAAGAGAGACATAACTGTAATGAATATATAAAAATAAAAAATGATTGTATAGTTTCAAGAAAAAAAAAAAGAAAAATATATTTGTAGTTACATTAAATCTGAGAAAGTACCTTCGTAATTACTTCTTGATATTATATTAAAGGATGGTTTGTGAGAGACAAACTTATTTGATACCATTATAAACAAACTCTTTATAAATATTAAGTTTTTTTAATATTTAATATGATTGCATATTAAAAATTTAACAATATTTTATATTTTTGGAATCCTATAAAATTAATCAAATATTATTAATCAAGATAATAATAAAATATTAAGTTTATATAAATATTGTTTTAAGTAATATTGATTTCAATATTTTGTATCTAATTAAATTAAGTTTATATTCTTAATCATTGAAAGTTATTTTATAAAAGTATACCAAAGAAAAGGAAGAAAAGAAAAGACTGGAAAGAAAAGAAAAAAACTGGATTTATATGGCGGTAATCCGCGCAATACCAGATACTCCTGGTCACACCTCATGAGTTTAGACTGGATTTATACGGCGGTAATCCGCGCAATACCAGATTCAACTCGACAAGTTTACCAAAACCCAGGTTTTTCGCAAATACAAGGGCAGAACCCAGGTTTTCAGAAGAAGATGAGAAAGATGGTGAATATACAGACATATGATAAGCCTTTAAATGATTATCGCATCTTTAAATATTTATCATTTTAGGCATCCGAAGATACCTTAACGAATAGACTACTCCTTGATTAAAATTACATAAACATAAGAAAAATAATAGACTTACAGAGGGGAGAAGAGGGGAAGGGTGAAGAAAATCTTCGTATTTTATTGCAGAATGAGAAACTTTACACAGGAGAGTTTTTAGAGAGAAGGGAGAGAGTTTAGAGAGAGAGAGGGTGTGTCTTCAGCCTGCTCCGCATAAGAGACTTAAGGCCTATTTATATACAAAATGTATGACCGGGAACCGGCTGTATAGGTCACCTGATTACTGGAAACCTGTTGTGTCGGTTTTTACCCTTCAGTCAATTACCCTAAGGTAAATTTACTGTGTCACAGGTAAAACTTTATTTCAAACGAGTGATGGATGCAGTAAAATCTTGGAATTCTTCGTCCATTTGTTCAGGAAGAGATTGATCATCTCCTGCTTCAGAAGGAAGAGTAGAAGCTCCTGATGCTCCTGGTGTTTGTTGGCCATAACAGCCAGCTTCTTCATAAATTTCTTTGAAAATCCTTTCTCTTTCAAAATGTCGGACTAAGGTAAGATTAGCCTCAGTGGGGAAAGGATGAAATTTGGAGCCCATACTCTTTTTCCCGTAGAGCTTGGTATCTTTTGTTTCTTTTAATAAAATTAATGTTTCTGAATCAAATTTAGAAAAATTCCAATTTGAACCTTCAGTGTGTGCTTTCCAAAGGTTGTACTGATACGTTTTATTTTTGTTTAGTGAAAGACCCTTTAATTCATCATGATCTGATGTTTTGCAAGAATGAAACTCAGGGTTCACTTCTGTGTATAGTTTTATAACATGTGTAGGGTTACTATCTTGTAATGTTATACTTCTTGGTGAAGTAGTAATTTGTAGAGCAACCTTTTGCATATGTTCAGCCTGTACTTCATTTATGACTGAATTTATGGGAGAGGATAAAGATTGAAATCTATCTGTAGGTGGTATTAAGATTGTGTGTAGACATCCTACCTCTAGGAATGACATAGGAGTTATGAGAAAATCTCTGTGTAAAAATTGTTCGAAAGTTTCTAAATCTATGTGAGCTTTTCTTACTAAATATTTTATTTGACATGTACAGTCTTTGGTTACTGTTTTACAGTAGTCAGAAGAGATGACACAAATAGTTTTGTGATTGAAATAAGTTTGTATTTTAACAAATAAGCCATTAAATTTTATGGCTTCTGAGTGTACTTCAAAAAGGAATTCTTGAAGAAGGTTAAATTTTGATAAAAGAATATTTGGGTTTAGACTGGGCGGAATACTAGTGGCACCAGCATAAGTTTGAGTTTGGATTCTGGGTTCCATTTGTAAGGCAGTTTTGATCTTTTCTTCATCAATTGTCTGGAGTCTTACTGCCATTTGGGCTTCTTCTTTAGAGTAAAAGCCTTTGTAGGTAGACCAAAATTGGTCTTGTTTGGCTTCAGAGAGATCTCTGAATGAGGTATATACCCCTTTGTTAGGCCCATCAATAAGAGCAAAGTGTGTAAAACCTTTTCCAGATGGAGAGGCTGGAGATGTTAAAACAACTCCTTGATTATTTTGTCCACAAAAATTGTATAGAGCACAGATAATGCTTTGTTTGACTTTTGTCACTTGAGATTCATTCTCTGTTGTGTATTTTGGAATATTCCAAATGTTATCGATCAAGACATTAAGCTTGATATTTGTATTGTCTCTACCAGGATACTGATAAATATTTGTGAGTATTGGTAATTCTTGTTTACCATATTTTGTGTATTGATCTACCCTAAAGGGTGATCTTACTGGTTTGGGGCCCTGAAGACCTTTCTTTGTTGGTTCCAATGTCATGGATATGTGTTGATGTGACCAATCAGGTCTTTGTAGAAATTCTGATATTTATTTGATAAACCTGGACAAAATATCAGCACAAGTGTTGTCAGTTCCTTTGATATGTTCAAAATTAATAATTTTTCCAGAAAAATTTATATAATCTTTAAAAAGTAACCATCTTTTGTGTGGTTTTTTGTCATTGTTAATTTGATTTTTACCATATGTAACTATAGCTTCACAATCTGTTCGGATTGTTATTTCTTTTTTATTTATTAAAAATAATTTAAAAGAATCCATAGCATGTATTATAGCATTAACTTCATAGTCAGTGCTTGTTTGATAAATTTTGGGTTTTGTAGTATATTTTCCTGAGGAATATCTACAAATTTGTTCTTCTGTTTTTGGTAAATGTTTATTTGTCTTTCGTTTGAGGATTACTCCCCATCCAAGTTCACAACCATCACATTCAATTATTAAATAGTCTGAATCTAATGGTAATTGTAAAGTTGGTAAATTTATTACCATTTGTTTTAGCTTTTGAACTAATTTTATATCTTCGGAGTTAAATTTTCTTTCTCCTTTTAAAGCAGTTTTGTTATATAAAGCAGATGTATATTTTCCTAGATTGGGAATAAAATTTCTTGCATAATTTAGTAATCCTAAAAAGGATCTAAGTGTTTTTATATCTTCCATTTTATCAGGGAATTCTTGTATTTTTTTAGAGATATGAGGTTGGAGTTTTATGGTTCCATTACCTATTTCTGTTCCTAAGAATTTAATGAAATTCTTGCAAATTTCCATTTTTGATTTAGAAATTATTAAACCATAATGTTCTAATTTATATAAAACTTGTTTTAAATGAAGAAAATGTTCATTTTTTGTTTTGGAAAAGACTAAAATGTCATCCATATAAACACAAGTGAAAGATTTTACATCTTTAAAAATATTGTCCATTTTACGCTGAAAAACAGCCGGCGCATTTTTTAAACCAAATGGCATAACATTCCATTCAAATAGACCTTCAGAACATGAAAAGGCCGTCCATTTTATAGAATCAGGATCCATTTTTACTTGATGAAATCCACTTTTTAAGTCGAATTTAGAAAACCATTTAGTATCTTGAATTCGGTTTATTAAAATATCTTTAGAAGGAATTGTGTAGCTATCTTCAACAGTATTATCATTTAATCTTTTATAATTGTAAACCATTCTAGATTTACCACGTTTTTGTTCTGAAGATTTATTAACAATAAATGCTGGACTTCTATGGGGACTAACACTAGGTGTTATTACTTTTAATTTTAAAAGATTTTGTATGTGGGTTTGACATTCTTCTTGTTCCCAATTGTTAAATTGAATATCTTTTGTTTTTATAATTAAATCAGGATTAATTATTTCTAGTTTACATGTTACGGGATCTCTATCCCAGAATTTTGTAGGATCTTCTCCTATTATATTTGTTTTGTTTAACCTATTAAGGATTTGTTGAATACTTTCAAATTTTATTGACTTTGAAATTTTTATAGAAGAGAATACTTCAGCTGTATCATCTAAGATATTATTTAAAAAATAATTTTCATTTATTTCTTCTAATGTGTATAAATATTCTGTTTTACATTTACATGTATTTGAATTTTTACAATTACAATTATCAGTAATAGTTTCTTGTTTGACTGAATCACCACTGACTATAGGTGTCATTTGTGTTTTATCACTTATTAAGACATAGTCTTTATTTATAGTAATTGATCGATTTTGTCTTAAGATGAAATCTAAACCAATTATCATGTTTTGTTTAGAAGGAACTAAGTTTTCTACTCTCATGGTTTTGATGAAGGTTTTGTAGCCAAAAATTTCACAATTTGTGCTAAATTGAAGAATAACATTATTAATTTCTTCATCATTTATCATGATTTCTCCAGACATAGTTCTAGTTTTTTGTATGTGTTTACTTTTAACTATGTTTTGTTGTGGAGTTACAGTTTTACAGATGACTGTTTCTGAACAACCTGTATCTAATAAGGCTTGTATAATTTTTTCTGTAGAAGGTTTATTATTTATTTTTGGAAAAGTTATTTTTACTAATACTTTTAGAGTTATTAATTGTTGTTTATTACAAACTAATGGGATACATTCTGTTGTTCCCATCATATTATTTTGTATAGAAATCTGACTAGTCTCAGGGGTATCTATTTTAGTCTTTCCTTTTATTAATTTTTCTAGAAGAATAACTTTTTCTTCTAAGTAATTTATGCAAGTCTCTAATACAGAAACTCTTGTATCAGTTAAATCTTTATTGCTAGGTTTATTTGTATTTTCTCTTGTTTCAAAAGAGGGTATATTTTGTTCTGATATGTTTAAATGTTTTTCTATACATTTAATACAAAAATTTTTATAACAAAGTGGACAATGAGCTCTTTTTGATATATGAAAATAACGTTCACAATATGTGCACGGGATTGAATCTGTCCCTGAATAATATTGGATTTTATGAGAGCAATTTTTTATTTCTAAGGTATTCATTAGACAATATCCTAAATCATCTAATAATTGACCCATTTCATTGTATTCTTCTCCCATGAGAAAGTTATCTTCATTAGTATTAGCATATAAATGATTATATTCATTATTTGTAAATTCATTGATTAAATCATAATTTTTGTGTATTTTATTAGAGTTTAGTTCATCAGTGTATTCTGTTATGCTGATTACAGATAAAATTTCTGAATCTGTTGATACGTCTTCATCTATTGGGAGCAAATTCATATGACAAGATTTTATTAAGTTTGATTCTTTAGTGTAAAGATTTGATATATTTGGACAATCTCTTGAAAAATGTCCTGGTTGATTACAAGCAAAACATTTTAATATTTGTTTGTAGGTTTTATTATCTCTGTATTTTCTAACATGTCTAGTAGGATTGAGTGTAGGTTTTCTAGCATTAGATGCCCTTATTGTATAAGTTTTTCTAGGATTTCTTGGTCCTAAATATTTTTGTGTATTAATATTTCTAGGTTTACTTCTAGAATTATTTCTTTTATTTTTATATTTATTTTGTGAATATTGTTGTGGTGTATATATTTGTTTACAGATTCCTGCATCAGAATGTTTAAGTTGTTTTTGTATGGCTATATGTGTATATGTATCTTCCATTATTTTCATAATGTGTTGTATACGTATTGAGAGATTATTCAACATGGGAGTAACCTCATCATTTTTCCAATTTTCTCTAATTTTTTGTCCTAATTTGCCTGGCAATTTAAGGAACATTTTATCTCCTATATTCACGTCGTGGAAGCATCCAGCTATAGACGCGTATAACAAATAATCTTGGCAATATTCTTTTATTTTTCCAAAGTATTCAATGGACAATCTTTCTAAATGTCCTAAATAAATTTGTTGTCTAATTGTATTATCATCATTGGCGGATTGTGAAGTAAACAATCTTTGAACAAGAGAACAAAAGTTGTAAATGTTTGGACCGGGTTCTATGACCAAAGTATTCAAGTCATTAGGGAAGTTTTTCTTAAATGATTCCCAACCAGATCTAGCAATATCGCCGAGATATGTTTCTCCTTTTGCGATCATTTCTTGGGAAGACTGCACATCTTTTTCATGATGTATGCCATAATCACGTATTACAGCAGCAGTCCATTGTTCAATGTATGTAGGAAGGAGTTGTGGATCTATTCCTCCTAAGTTAAGAAGTAAATTTGGAATTTGAAAATGTGGTTCTACTGGTAATCGTTTACCATGGGAGATATATTTATTATCACTAAGGACAATATTTTGAACTGTGTCTCTAGGTAAAAATCCTGGACTATAATTCTGAGTACCAGCAGGATCTAACCTATAATTTGTAGCAGTGGATTCTTTATATTCATTGATTAATCCTACTTTTGTATTTTCTGAGGTAGTAGACAATTCATCGTCTTCTTTATTTTTTAATTTTTCTTGAAGTTTGTAAAAGTATTCTTGTTCTTCAGTTTGTTCTTCAAGTTTTAAATTTTGTAAAAAGATATTAACTATATCATTTATATCATTTTCTTGAGGAGTTATAACTTCATTTCGTTCTAAGGGAAAACAATCCCAAGGTTCCCAGTTTGACTCACTAAGAATGCTTTGTTGTAAAGGATCTTGTTTAAAATTAGTTTTTAAAGTTCCTTGCCTAAGCATGGCTATGTTTGCTTGATGATGATTCCATTCTTCTTCAGTCATGTCATCATCTTCTTCATCTTCACTATCTATGATATTCATCATAGCAATATGATCATTGTCGGGAATAGCAGATGTACTATCCCTTCGATCTTGTTCTAGATCTGTTAAAGAAGTGCTTCTGTAGTCAGTAAAACTTAGACTAAGACCTCTAGACCTATTATGTAGAATGACAGTGTCTGGATTTGTAATGGGATTTTGTTTATCCCTTTGTAAATGGGTTTGCCATAGATGTCCCTCATTTCTTCGAGTAAAGGCTTGGGCTGGCAAAAATTGTGTACCAATTGAACTAATGGCTTCTTCTAATGGTCTAGTGTTTATTCTATACATAGAAGAAATATAATTACTTATTCTTCCTATGAAAGTTATGTCTAAGTGTAGGTTATGTCCTATCCAATTTGTTCCAAATCCTATGGTTTGTACTTCTAGACTGATGTGATTTACAAAATCTTGAAGAGTAAGTGTAAAGTTAGGGGCAAGGTATATCAAAGATATAGGTTGATTTAGGTCAACTTCTAGTATTCCTATAATACTTTGGGAATCATTGTTCTGGAATCTGGTGTCATGGAAAACTATTAAGGCTCTAGCACTAATCATATGTCTAGCTAGGGATCTTACACCAATAGTAATTAATCCCATATGAACATATCGTCCATGTTGGTTTAGGAGTTGTGTGGCTGTTTGCTGAGATATTAATGGTATTATCTCATAAGTATTATCAGGTAGGTGGAAATCTTCTATTCTCCTATACCTGTAGAGGCTGGTTCTTTCGGAACTTAACCATCCTATGTTGTATAACTGTCTAGGATTTAAAGAATCTATCCAAGAATTAGATCCTATTTCAACATTTTGTTGTATATCTACTAAGTCTTCTAGTCTTCTAACATTAGTAGATCTTCTTCTATGTAGAAATCTATCTAAGATTCCAGGATGTTGGATGAGATCTTGTCTCCTAGTATTATGTTCTCTTAATCTTCGAGAAGTTCCGGGAAACCTCTCTGATGTGTGATTCCTATTAGATGAACTATCCATAGAAATTTCTTGTACTTGTGTTTGTGAATTATTATTTGGTGTATAATTCATATTTAACTAATAATTTTATCTTTATTGGAGTTATTGTTGTCCTGTGTAGTCTGATTCTTATTACTAGATTCAGCTTTGTTTGGTGTTGCAATAACTTTAACAAATTTGTGAGTATTTTTACAGACTGTTTTAGTTTGTGTAGTTGTTCCTAAAGATAACTTAGAAACTTTATTGACTAAATCATTTATGTCATCAGTCATGTTTATATTTTTATGTTGCTGATTAATAAGAGTAGATAGTTTTCTAGAAACTTCTTCTAGTAAAGCTATTATTGTGTTATTTTGTCCTATTAATATTGTATGAACAAAATCTGTGTCGTGAGTTGGTTTTATATATCCTACGGGAGGAGATTTTGTAAAATTTTCAACAGCTGCAAGAGCTGAGTGATATTCTTTACCTTTTATAGGTTGTATATTTGTCATTTTGTAAATGTTAATTTTAATCGAAAATAGAAATCTGTCTAGAGTGAATAGTGTTTGCTAGGATACTCATGGTAGTTGAAGAGAATTATTTATATTCAGCATAGTTTTAATATAATAAAATTATTTTATCATTTCATACTTTAAAACTATAAAATAAAATATAAATTTTTAAAAAAATATTTTTTTTACCAATTTTAATCTTTTAAATGTCTTTTAATGAAAACACCCAATCAATTAACTAACCTATGTTTTAAGAATTTGGTTTAATTATTATGTTTTGTCATCGCATAATCTCATTACGCACGAAAACAGTTGTAAGAGATTGAAATTGTTATTGGAAGTCATGTATTCTGTGAGGGTAATCATTGTGAAGATTTATTGACGAAATTGGATTATTTGGAGAATAATAGTTTCAAGATGTTTATGGGTTTTAGAACCTCCTCAGCTATTTAGTGAAAGTTTGAGATTAAATGTCCCATAAATCATGCTTCTCAACCATGATCAGTGTTGGTTTGTTGGGTTTAAATTGCTTTAGACTTTCTTTTCTTATTTTCTCATATGCAACAACAACAACAACAAAAAAATCTCATTAATCATTACCTAATTTTTTATATAAATATATTAAGTTATTTTATTAAAATAAATAACTTTAAATTAATACTAAATGAGTTTTTTCCCGTTTTTCATTGCAAAAAGTTATTTATTTGATTATTTCATATATATATATATATATATATATATATATATATAATTATAACAGATAGCATGAAGAATGCCTCCCAATACATTGAATAGGAGACCAATCCATTGTGTGACTGAAATTTTACATAAAAAGAAAATTAAACACAACTTTTCTTGATAATAATATTTGAAAATATTAATAAAAAAATATCAATAATATATAATTTTTTTCATGCATGATATCGTAGTCTATACTTTATACTACAAATAAACTAGAATAATTTTAATTTAATACATTTTTGTTAAAATAATTTAAATTATTAAAATAATTTAAATTTATTTTGTAATATATAAAATATATTTAATAAATTAATTTTAGCATATTAAATATTGAAAATTTATAAACATAAAATAATAAAGAGAAAAAAATAAAATGAGTTATAAGGTTGATTAGTGGTAAAGTGAAAAAATGAGAAGTGAAAGATTCAAATTTCTTCACTAACAAAAATTAACAATTAACATTTGACCTATAAAAAAATTAAAATAAATAATAAGTTAAGAAAGATTTTTTTTTGAAATATATAATATAGAAATATAAAAATAAAAATAAGGAAAATATGATAATGAAATTAAAATAAAAAACAAAAATTGAAAATAAAAACAAAAAAGGAGAAAAATATTCTGACTATATAATTAATATATTATATAATAATTTTTATTTTCTAATTTTAAATACATAATAAATATATTAAATAAAGTTTATGAATACATATTATTTTTAAAATTAAATAAAATTATTAATAATATTATATTAAATATATTAGTTTTTGAATATTTTACTTATTGTATATCTAATTCAACTACCAAAATAAGTATTTTAAATGCTTCTAAACTTTAATAAGAAATATTCGATGTTTCATTAGGAGTATTATATGTTTTTGTTTTTTTAAACGAGATGGAGATGAGTATCTTACTAAGTGCGCATAAATAATTTAATAATTGTAATATAAAATAATGTAATTAATTTGATAATAAGATTAATTTTTATAATATTATTTTAAATATAATATCTTTAAAATTTTATTTATTGCTTTAATAATTAAAATAAATATCTACTTTAACAAAAATTAGGTGTCCCAAGTTTGATACAGAGATAACTGATGATTCTTAAAACGAGGACGTGAATTCATATTTTGCTACCTGTTCTATATTTGTTATATAATATTTTATTGAAAATTTATTTATTATATTTATAATTATAACAGTTAATATTTTTATAATAGTCTTACTCTTTTATATAAATACATGATAAATATCTTAAAATAAATTTTATTAAATATATTTACCAAAATAAGTTTAATTTATTTTTAATATTATTGCAACTAAAATATGTTTTAATTCTTTATTTATTATATAATTATTCTCCAATTAGGCTTGCTAAAAACTTAAATTAATTTTCATGTTTATTAAAATATTAGTTCATAATTTATTTACATCCTTAAATAAAATATATTCATATATTAACAAAGGTAAGCAACCTACTTATTCGCATGCTAGTTTATTTTGTAGCGTAGGTGATATATCCATGTTCTTTGTGAGGAGTGCACGAGGATAGGTCAAAACTCAAAACTATACTACCACTAATACAAGTAATAGTAGATAAATTGACTAGCAAAAACACAGCTTGACAATTGTGTATTTCCATTTTTATTTTGGTATATAATAATTTTAAAATTTTAATTTAATATGTTTTACAATAATATGATATAGATATAAATATTTTAATTATTAAGGTTATAAGATTAATCTAGTAAAAAAATTCATATATGGAAAAATGGAGAAGAGAAAGATTGTGAGTTTGAATCTTTAATATTTTTTTTAAAAGAGTAAAATGAGTATTTTAAAAAATAGACATAAAATAGTTCCTTTATTAATAATACAGATAATATAATATTATAAATATAAATTATAGATAATACAAAAATTATGTATTAAGATATAATTGTTTTAAACTAGTTTATTTTTTAAGGTTAGAAAGTTAATGTAATGAGAAAATTTATAAAAATATAAAGAAGTATAATAGGTTGTGAATTCAATCTTTTTTAGCAAGGTAATTTTTTTATTTTTAATTTTAAAAAATAAATATAAAAATAAAATTGAAAATAAAATGGGATTACCAAAGAATGAATTACCTATAAATACAGGAAAAATAAAATAAAAAATTAACCACGGTTGGGTGGATGCATGTGGAAAATGAATACGGCGTCGTACTGGAGACGTGACGTGGTGATTCTCCGTGTCCGCGCGCGCACTATAACTTGAATAACAACCCAATCATAGGGCGAGCACGGTTTGTTAACGTGCGCACCCCTTACCCCTTTGTCACCCCAAACCCTATTTAAACCTACCTCCACAATTCACGAACGACTTTGTCCTTTCTCTCTCCCCTTGCAAAGCACAACACGACGTTACGAAGAAAAGAAAAGTCGCATCACGAACCTTCTCAGAAACCTCCACGGATTCTTCACGAACTCGCACCCTGCATCACGCCTCTTTCCCTTCTAGAATGAGATTGAAATCCTCCTTGCGCTTCGATTTCAAGATTCGCCACTGGAGATTTTGCTTTATCGGCAACGACTTCTAAAAACAAACAAGCGACTTAGGGTTTTGATGCGATCAATCTCGTTAGGTTCTCGACGATGATGGCGGAAGAGGGATTCGATTACTCGTACCTGTTGGACGACGACGGAGACGCCGCCGATGACGATAAGCTCTGTATCGATCTGGACACTGTTATGAGCGTTCTCGACGAGGATATCGATCCTTCCGAGGTAGTTCTGTGCCGACGAACTCTCTCAATTTTCAATGCTCTGAGTAGAGGTTGATGTGAATTACGATCGTATATAGTGGAATACTGGAATTCAGCTGTTCAACTTTACCAACTGTTTTTAATCATCTATGTTCATACTTCGGTGCCTTTTGTATGATTTTCTTTGTTGATTATATAAGACGTATAGCTTCTTGCAATTTTAATTTTCGATGGATGTAGTATTTCAGTTTCTCAAATGTCGCTTTGGTTTCCCTTTATGCTTTTGTTTTGTTTTCTAAAATTTCGTGCGTAGTTAAACCTGCAACGTCCTCTTAGCATTACGGATTATTTCGTTTCGTAAGTGATGTTCCATAGATAGCACAGTGAAAATAGGAAACTACTGGTTAGTTTACTCATGTATGATGTATCTACTTCCACTTCCTGCTTTGTGCAAACACTAATGTAATGTGTACCAGCGTGTGAAGATTTCAGGAATATTATTAATTCATGCCCAGGTGTGTGTATACAGAGCATGCAGATTTGAGTTGCTGAATGAGGGTAGTGGGCTTTGATGCTCATACAAAGGGGGCTTAATGATTGCATTGAGACTGAGAAGTCTTAGTTTCTGTTGCTTTATGTTTCTCTTGGTCTTTTCAATTAGTTTATGCTTGAAAACATCATTAAAATGATTCTTTGCATCAAAGACAATTATTTATGCCTCTTCTGAATACCTAGAATTTCATGTGATGTTGCCTTTTATTCTAATCTATTGGATATGATGCTGCAGAGTAGTCCTGAGGATTTTTCAATTAAAAATATTTCACCTGGTGAACTTGGCATCCACAATAGTTTTCTACTTCAAAATGGTATGTAGACTTGTGTACCCCACATTCATTTATTCTCTTTATTGGTTGTAATTAATCTGTTGAACTTTAGAAGGACAGTTTTTATTTTAACTCTGTATTTTGGATATAATATGTTGTGTAGTTGCTAATTGCTAATATTTTACAGTAGACTCTAGACTGTTTCTCCTGCCTACTTACTAGGACCTCATGTGTCACCTTGTCTTATATTTGACTTTAGTGGTTTCAGACTCTCAGTCATACGTTGTTCTTGGTTCTGCTTAGATGGGTTAGATTCTGAGACCATGTTTAACCAGTTTATGTGATTCTTTAGGGAATTCTGTGCTTGAATGTGAACATGAAAACCTGGGACCTTCATCACAGACTCTCTCTTCCCCAAATGCTCTTGCTGGTGGTTGCAGGGACTCCTCTGTGGTTGAAAGTGATGAAATTTGTTTCACAGACACAGCAGGAATTTCTAATAGTAAGATGCCTGCTTACATTGCAGACACAAGATTACCTGTTCCTGAGGCAAATTCAAGCAACATACCTGTCTTTGGAGATAATTTGAATCTGACTCTGTGGAAGTGTGAAAATGACAGCCAAATCAAGCATGTGGGATATGATGCAGAATCTGAACGTATGTAAAATCTTCACTGTCTTATCATTAGACTAAGACATTAGAACTTATTCATTCTTTCAAAACTTTAATTTTGATTGTTATGCTTAGAACCTGAAAACTTGGGCAGCAGTCTGATTATTTTTTATGCATGCAGATGCTTCACATGGCTCTATCATTGCGAATTTTGATGTAAATTTTGGAGATTATGAAACCTATATGAAAGACATTATTGGACTTTCTGGTAAACAGGAAAATGACTCATGTACATCTTTTGAAATGTCGTTTGTGGATGCTGATAGATCTTCACATGTTGCAACTTCAACGGATTCTTCTATTTGTCAAGGTTCCAATGTTCCCAATGATTTTAGTGACTATTATCCATCTTTGAATTGTTGCCAAGGTATGGATGATAGACCTGTTGTTGCCAACACTTCTGGTTATTTATCTAATGGTGTTTATCCTCACATGTGGAAAAATGAAGAAATGAAGAGGAACATGAAGGTTGCTAAAATGGAGTTATTTGCTGATACAAGTAGTGGCATGCATTCCAGCATTAATGGCGGGATATCTTTTCAAGATACTCAATTTATGTTTGCAGATAGTAAATGTGCATCATTTTTTCCTAGTAATGTTCTCTTTGAAGAGCATGCATCAGTGCACCTCTCAACTTGTGCTTCATATATTTCAACTGAAGGTCAATCACTTAATGTCAAAGCCGAAAGAGACAAACTAATTTTACCTTACCAAAACTATGTTCACAGTGATGATGCTGAGTTCAATGTAGGTCAACAGATGAAACAGCTACCTGGTATTTTCCCTGCTGTTGGATGTCAGGGTAATGATATATTCAATTGTGAGGATCGTGTTACAATTGCCATGACTGAGAAAGCCAAATATTATCAAGATTCTATTGATGGAGCTGCCTATAACTTTTCAGGAAACATTGGAAATTTGAATTTAAAAGCATTTGATAAATCTTTGTATAATGTCCAGACATCAATTGCCTGTGGGAAACAGTATAATTGTGTTATAAGTGAAGGAGAGGGCAACACATTTGAACGGAGAAGTATTGATTCTCATCCTTCAAAAGGAAGTATTGTGAGATCCAATATTGAGGATGATTCTGATGTTTGCATTATTGAAGACATCGGTCACCCTGCACCTATAAGTCGATCAGCAGAGGTTGGGAATTCCCTTGATAGAGGTGGTTATACTCATTCTTATATGGTGGGAGGTATGAGGACCAAGTCGCGCGATGAGCAGTACATATTACGAGTTGCATTGCAGGTTGATACTTTTTCTTTGGAAGTTTTATCATCTGTAGCGGTTGGTAGTTTTAAATTCTAAGGGTATTCTTTGCACATGCAGTCATGCACATAAGTTTCTCCTCCCTCCCTGTTTCAGTGTGGCATGACCTTAAATCTATTAAATCCTTTAATAAATATTACGAGTTGCATTGCAGGTTGATACTATTTCTTTGGAAGTTTTATCATCTGTAGCTGTTGGTAGTTTTAAAATTTAAGGGTATTCTTTGCACATTCAGTCATGCACATAGGTTTCTCCTCCCTCCCCGTTTCAGTGTGGCATGACCTCAAATCTATTAAATCCTTTAATAAATATTGGAGGTATGTGAATTGATGAAATCCGGTGGAGATGGTAATGCATGTATAAGTTGAAATGTTATCTTTGCGATAGAGTTGTTTATATGGCCTCTAAAGGCTATTGTTATATTTAAATTTGCATGGCCTGTAGGACATATCTTAAATTCATAATATCTAAATGTTCTGTGTTTCTGAAATGCAAGTAAACTAGCTTCTGTTGTTGATTGCAGGATCTATCCCAACCAAAGTCAGAGGTTAGTCCACCAGATGGACTGCTGGCAGTTCCTCTTTTAAGACATCAGGTTGCTTTGCTAGTCCAATCTTTGAATTATTCAGATGTTGTTTCTCCTGTTAAAATGGTATTATATTAGGTCTGTTGTGCAGCTTCTTTAAAATTAAAATGAATGTCTCTTTCTGGAATTTGTCAATCAAACAGAAAAAAGGAACATTTTTATGATTTATCTTTATAAATAACGAATTGCATCAATAATTGAAACTAGGTATCTTTTTTACAGAAAATACGGATAACTCCAATCAAAAATCAGAATGTTGGTTTCCTTGTTTCCACACACAAAAAACAAGAAAACAAAAAGATAGAAATATTGCAGTGCGTCTATGTTTCTATGCCCTGCTATAAGGCCTTGATTCTTTACTGAATCACTATACCTTCCCTCTCTCTGCCTTCCCAGCAGGATTTATGTGGTACTCGTTCCTCGCTCCTTCATGCAATTTGTGCAGGGTGGTTGAAAAGCAAATTCCCCATATTGACCCTTAGTCACCTTATCCTTGCTGCCTTAGCAATCCAAGTAACCAATATGAAGCCTAGAATCAAATGTTAGGAGTGTAATTAATAATCAGTTGTTTGTATTTCATACATCTACGACCTTTAGTGCACTTCAGTTTTTGAAAAAGATTTTTTCCGTGCATATATTTGTTCTTTCCTAGTTCCATTGATTCTTTTATCTAATCATGCTTGTTCCTAAATTTCAGAAACTAAGATGTCTTTTTACTCCAAAGGATGAATATTGTTGCTTAAGATATCTGCTTTCCTTTTGAGGTTATATATTATATAGGTTAACTGTACAGAATCTCTTGTGAAGTGGTTTGGTGTTTGTTATTCTGACTCCTAACCCTTTATTAAGTTCAACACATTTTTTTCTTTGATGCCCCTATAACTTGCTTACTATGTACATCCGAGTCACCCAACTGAAGTAGTCACTTTTAGAGAATTGCTTTATCATGGATGGTTCAGAAGGAAACATCAAGTTTATACTGTTCTGGTGGAATTCTTGCAGATGATCAGGTCAGGGCACTGCACTTGTAATTTGATATCGTACTTGATACTTGATTGCCAATAAGCACATGATTTCCTCACAAAAATAATTGATTTGAATGTTATTCTCTTCTAGGGTCTTGGGAAAACAGTGTCTACCATTGCCTTAATATTAAAGGAAAGACCTCCAGTTCTGAATAAATGCAACAATGCACTAAAAAGTGAATTAGAAACATTGAATCTGGATGCAGATGATGATCATCTTCCTGAGAATGGTGTAATGAAGAATGAATCTAATACGTGTCAGGATATGTCTAGTAGAAATCCAAACAAGAACATGGGTTTGTTAGTGCATGCAAAGGGAAGGCCGTCTGCAGGAACCCTTATTGTTTGTCCAACTAGTGTCCTGCGACAATGGGCTGACGAGTTGCACAATAAGGTAACCTGCAAAGCAAATCTATCTGTGCTAGTTTACCACGGAAGCAATCGAACAAAAGATCCTTATGACCTTGCCAAGTATGATGTTGTTCTGACGACTTATTCAATTGTCAGCATGGAGGTTCCTAAGCAGCCTCTAGTTGACAAAGATGATGAAGAAAAAGGAACTTATGATGATGATCATGCAGTATCAAGTAAGAAAAGGAAATGCCCTCCTAGTTCTAAAAGTGGCAAGAAGGGATTGGACAGTGCAATGCTTGAGGCAGTTGCTCGTCCTCTTGCAAAAGTGGCTTGGTTTAGAGTTGTCCTGGATGAGGCCCAGAGTATAAAGAATCACAGAACTCAAGTTGCAAGGGCCTGTTGGGGTCTTCGAGCGAAGCGTAGATGGTGCTTGTCAGGGACTCCTATCCAGAATGCAATTGATGATCTCTATAGTTACTTCAGATTTTTAAGATATGATCCTTATGCTGTGTACACATCATTCTGTTCCACAATTAAGATCCCTATCAGT
This sequence comes from Psophocarpus tetragonolobus, assembly GCA_037954015.1. Lineage (NCBI taxonomy): Eukaryota > Viridiplantae > Streptophyta > Magnoliopsida > Fabales > Fabaceae > Psophocarpus > Psophocarpus tetragonolobus. The sequence goes on from CM075688.1 coordinate 94,036,387, forward strand.
AGAAATCCATCAAAAGGATATAGAAAGCTACAAGCTGTCTTAAAAACAATAATGTTACGTCGGACAAAAGGTAAACTTGCATGCAAGAATTTCACATCATCACTTAGGTTAAATAGCCTTATTTTTTCCTCCATATCCATCCTAGAGTATTTTATTTATTTTTGCCTAATTGTTTTTACTTTCAACACTTTGCTCTGTTCTCCATCTGCATGATGGAAATCAAGTTAGTAATAGGTGAATCATATATCATTACAGTTTCCATTTCTTGCACCATTAGCAACTTTGTTATACATGAATTCATTCTGTTAAATAATTGCTGCTATCCCTTACGTAAGATTTTTTTATAACCATGCTATGGTGATATTTTCTGTAGGCACACTTCTTGATGGGGAGCCTATCATTTCCTTGCCACCTAAATCCGTAGAGTTGAAAAAAGTGGAATTTTCACAGGAGGAACGTGATTTCTATTCTAGACTAGAGGCAGATTCTCGAGCACAGTTTCAGGTATGGCCTGTTCTTACTCTTAGAATGGTCTTGAAAGATTTATATAATACAAATATTTTTTTTTTGTTTTTGTTTAATTTTCCATGGTCTTTATGCTATCCCAAATCACCTGGAAATTTCCAGGTAGTATGTCTTAATGGAAATCCTTATTAAATCCCCCTTGTCATGTTGTAGGAATATGCTGATGCTGGAACCGTGAAGCAAAACTACGTTAACATTTTGCTGATGCTTTTGCGCCTTAGACAAGCATGTGATCATCCTTTGCTTGTCAAGCGTTACAATTCTAACTCTCTCTGGAAATCTTCAGTTGAGATGGCAAAGAAGCTTCCTCAGGAAAAACGATTATCTCTTCTAAAATGTTTAGAGGCATCCTTGGCCCTATGTGGTATCTGTAATGTATGTTGGATTTTTTTTTTTTCCCCTTTGCAAATTAGTATATATGATATATGAATTAGTGTGACCACATTTCTGTAAGCATGTGAGGTTCAATGTAGGCGCACAGGTGAGAATGTTAAGAATAATGTGACCTTTAGTGAGAAAGGGGGAAATAATGATTGTGTGAATGAACATTTACTATAGTATTAGTAATTACCAATAAATTAATACTTAAAATGATCTTTATACTTCTGTTAATTCTAAATTTGTATTTTCTAATACTGCTGCTTTCAACTTAATTCCTTTTCTTCATTACTTATATTCTGTGTCACTCTGCTTGCTATCGGATAGTTGTAGCTATATATATATATATTATTTGCTGCTGGGGGGTTGCAATTGAGGAAAATAAGAGAAAGAACTAAAAATAAGAGAGACTTGGTTTAACTAGTTGTTGCATTTCATGATATGTAGAAAGGATGACCGAGATTTATTTTCTTAAGCTCTCGTGCTTCATAAGAGTATAAATTGAGAATAGTAGAATTTTATTTCATACTTGCCAAATTTCCATATCGTCACGATTGACCATATATTTTTTTTCTTTCAAGTATGGCCCCTAGCCCGGCTTCTTTGTTCTAATGTTCTTACATGGTTTCTATGCAGGATCCTCCTGAAGATGCTGTTGTTTCAGTTTGTGGTCATGTTTTTTGTAACCAGTGCATTTGTGAACATCTTACTGGTGATGACAATCAGTGCCCTACTACAAACTGCAAAACTCGACTAAGCATGTCTTCAGTGTTTTCCAAAATTGCTCTAAATAGTTCTTTTTCTGATCATGCTTGTGATGATTTGCCTGGTTACTCTGGTTGTGAAGTGGAGGAATCTGAGTTTTGTTCCCAGACTCAGCCATATGATTCTTCAAAAATTAAGGCTGCACTTGAGGTGTTGCACTCATTGTCTAAACCACAATGCTGTTCTTCCCAAAACAATTCTGTGCAGAGCATTTCTGAGGAAAGCAATGATGGCCTTGGTAGCTCATCTTGTGCTGACGCAATGAAATCCTCAAATGAAATTCCTGAGAGTCAAAATGAGTCTGAGGAGAGAAGCTCCAGTAATTCAGTTGGTGTGGGGGAGAAAGCTATAGTGTTTTCTCAGTGGACAAGGATGCTAGATTTACTTGAAGCATGTCTTAAGAATTCTTCAATCCAGTATAGAAGACTGGATGGAACAATGTCAGTAACTGCAAGAGATAAAGCTGTTAAAGATTTTAATACTCTCCCCGAGGTGTGTAGTTACATTATTGATAACTGGAGTACTAAATTTTCCATGTCTGGAATAGTGGGAGCAAACCGTGAACCCAACCTAGTGGGAAATGGTTTTTTGTTGTTTTATGAATATAGGGAGAGATACATAAGTTATATTATTTCATAACTCATTCTATTTCTTTATGTGATATAGTTGTTAAGGATGTTCTCTGTTGTTTTTCAGGTTTCAGTTATGATTATGTCTTTGAAGGCTGCTAGTCTTGGTCTGAATATGGTTGCTGCCTGCCATGTTCTCATGCTAGATCTTTGGTGGAATCCTACAACTGAAGATCAAGCAATAGATCGAGCACATCGAATTGGTCAGACTCGTCCTGTCACAGTTTTACGGTTAACTGTTAGAGATACAGTTGAAGATCGTATTTTAGCTCTGCAGGTATGTTTTTTTGGTTGCCTTGTTAAGCGTGTTTTTCGAAAAAAAATTGTTTCCCTTGGAAATGTTTCGTCCGGTCACTGTTTTACGGTTAACTGCTAGAGATACGGTTGTGTTTGTCTACGTAAAACCAATTCTTTTTAGGGAGTGAGGGACACTTTGATGAAAAAAAATTATTGTCAGGAGGTTGGTATACTGCTGAAGTATCAATGGACAATTGCACATATATATAAATGCTTAGATTACAATGGGTTAACTAAGTGATTTGGAGCACCTTTTGGGTTTGGTTTTATTGGGTTCTATTGTGGAATATACTTTTTACAGTAGTGTTCTTTTATGCATAACTCTAATTCTTAGATGTGATATGAGCTTTTTGACCACGTTTTTGGGGTTAACTCAGATTTAATGTGTATATACAATTGCAATAAAGTCTTGCCGCCGCATTAAGGAATCGTTATAAAGGCTATCATTAGTTTATTTATTTAGTTGATTTTATTGATGAACTGTTGGGCACATTATACATTGTGTTCTGGTGCAAACATTACTATTTTTTAATTGACCTTTTTGTGGTTGAAGATGATTGTTTTATGTAAATTTTGTTTACATATATAATTTTTTAAATAAGAATCATAATATTCCTGAATAAACTGTAGTAGTTTACAGAGAATATTGAACTTTGGTAATCATACTTGGTAAAGTGTATAACTTTGTATCCGATACCTATATATTTAGTATTTTACCTTTTGATAACTTCAAGATATTTCCATTGGCTTATCTTGGTTCTACTGTGCTTATACATTTGTGCATGTGGTCTCGTGATTTTTTAAAACATTTATCTGCGGTAGTATATGTATCCGGGCTCACAGATTTGTATTGGTGGGGTTTGCTCACACTAGAAAACCTGAACTATCTTCTGTATACTTGCAGCAAAAAAAGCGAAAAATGGTTGCATCTGCGTTTGGAGAGGATGGAACTGGTGGACGTCAAAGTCGCCTTACAGTGGATGATCTAAAATACTTGTTCATGATGTGATTAGAAATATATCCATACAGATATAATTTTAATTTTTTGGATAGGTGATTTTTTTCCTGGGAGCAGGCGTCAGGTTGTTTTTTTTTTGTGGCAGCAGGAGAGACAGGGTGCTGAATATTTTCTAACGTGGCCTCTGTTGACACATGACATGAAGATTATATGAATTATCTTTATAGTTAGAGAGATGATTCAATTGTTTACCTTGAAATTTTGGTTTAGTCATTAACATTTGTATAAGGTTGTAGAAAGTAGCATAGAGAAGCATAGAAAATTGTTGTGCTCATTGTAAATAATATAGATAGATAACATCTTTCCCCCTTTCCGGTCTTCCTACATCTGTTTCTTTTTTTCTAATCTTTAATGCAACATCAGAACATGCAAATTATATTTAACCTGGTGGTTTCGGTTTGTCATTTTAAAGTGATTCCATTCTATTTAAGTGCTCTTTTGAATAAATATGCTTGGATTCTTAAAATGCCTGATGTTTGTAAATCTATCTATTGAAATGCGTCTTAAATAGTAATCCAAGAGTTTCTTATTGAATTTCAATTTCGTGCCTAATTGTTTTCCCTTGTGTGATTTACTTGGATTAGGAAAATAATTTAGTTTGGTTTTCATTTCAGTTATGCGTAACACGACACATCTTAACATCTATGAAATAAGAAAGAACATCCCCGAAATGGTTAACGAAATTAAATTGAGTTGAGCTCCTGAAAAGTATTTTCTGAATTTCGGTTACTAATGATAGTTTGATGATTAAAGTTTATATGCCCTCGAAGGATATGCTAATTAGTATTTTATATCAATGTGAATTTTTTTAATAGAGTATATTAGTGGGACATTTACGCAAACAACATATATATCGAATTACACCTCTCCAGCTCCAGCGTAAAAACAAAAAAAATATGAGTTCCCTTTGTTATTAAATTGTGTAGGTGTTCATCGGAAAAATAAATAAATTTAGAAGGCGTTTGATTTAAAGAATTTTTTACTTTCTCCGAAATGTTTGTAATACAAAGTCTACAAATGTGGAGGAGTGAGGGATTTCAAATGCCCTTAACAAAATTAACTTATTAATAATTAATATTTATAAAAAATATTATTTTGAAACTCATTTTTATTATTAATTAAAATTTATTAAAAAGCACTAATTTTAGTATGTTTTACACTTCATTTAATGTTTTAGCTGATTTAATGTTAGAAAGAGAAATATAAAGATGAAAATATATTTTGTTAGAAGGTTATAAAAATCAGAATTTACTTTTAATCCATTATAATTTTATTTTTTATTTTTATTTTATTTTTTAAATTTAAAAGATATTTCTAGGAATACTGAAAATTAATCAAATGCTTTTTTAATACTTAATATATTCAAGAATGTTATTTTTATATTGTATTTTCAAGAATAACATTCTTAAAAATTAAAGATGATTATGTGAAAGAAACATTTCTAGGTGTTTAATGTTATGCTTCTATTGGAATTAGAGTGGAAGGAAAAATCATTTTAATTTTGTATTTGTCTTCAAAAGTGAAAATTAAAATAATATATAAATAAAATAAAAATGTGTCTACTTTTTTGAGTTTAATTTCCATGCATATTATAAGTATGTTTATATATTATTCAATAAAAAAATATTAGTAATATGATTTTGAGGTAATTATTATAGAAGTATATTTTTTTTTACATTGTCAAGATATATGTCTTTTCTTACATTTAAAGATTAGTCTCAATTAAGTTATCAAATTCAAGAGTTTACATAGATTCGTGAAAATCTGGTAGACTCGACTTGTAGACTCGAATTGTAGAATCGTAAGAGTCTATTTTCTTAAAAAAATAAATAATAAATACCTATTATATAAAAAAAATATAAGTTTAAAGTTCAAATAATGCAACTTAATAAGTTCAAAACAACAAATAACAATGAAAATAAGTTTAAACTTCAAAGAAACACATTTTCTTCAATTTTTCATATCTAATCCTCTAGTAAGATCATCTCCAACATCACCATCATCATCATTTCCATCATCCCCTCTATCATCATCATTTCCATCACCCCCGATTATCATCAAACTCTTCTCCAGATGAAATAACTTCATTCACATTTGCATCCAAAGCAATGTTATCAATATCAAGTGCATCATTAGGATCAGTTAAACTTCCTCCAACCAATCCAACATTATCAACAACAACATCAACTTGAGTATACTCAACATTCTCCTCTTCAACATTATCAGATTCAGCCTCATCATGTTTAGTGATCCACTCATAATCAGATTCAATGTCATCAAATGGAAAAATAATGGTCTTTTTAACTTGTCTACTTTTCAACTTCAAATTATACATGACATAAACCAAATCATTCAACTTCTTTTGATGTAAGTGGTTTGTTTTCTTAGTATGCACTTAACATTAGAAAATTCCACAAAAAAATAAATAAATTGATAAGCACCTAAACAAACCAAACATTCAAACAATAATAAAAATTTAAAAACAACAAATAGGTTATAAACAAATTATCATCTCAAATGAGCTCCAATTATACTTACATCCAGATGAACTACAAGTCAAACTTAACACACGAATAGCAAATTTTTTCAACTCAGGGCAACCATCTCTAATCATTTTCCCACCATTTTGCTAAAAGCATAGCTTTCCTACAATCATTTGCATTTTCCAATGAGAAAAGTCCCCTGAAATAATGAAATTCAACTAGCTACATATTAATTTTTTTAATATCTTCGTAATTATTCACCAATTTTCGCATACACTTATACAAATCCTCTTTCACTTCATGAGCATCTTTTTTAAAACTAGGCTCGTAATGCAACTGGAGATTGTGATAATAAGTAGCTGCATGCAAGGGTCTGTGAAGTTGGTTTTCTCGCCTATGATCAATAATTTTTCAAACTAGTTCGTAGCTATACAAATACCAAATTTTCTTTAGAAATTGTTAAAAAATAATTGAAATTTAAATGATAAAGCAGACAAAGCTGAAATTCAATAATTGACAATTTTTAACCTTTTCTTCACATCATTGAAATTTGCTTTAATATTTTGCTTTGCAATTTTCATCTCTTCATATATGAAACCCATTGCTGGTTTCACATCTGAATCCACCAAAAGAAGGACCTCTATAGAGGAGCAACAACTTTAAGACAAATCACTACATTCTTCCAAAACCGACTATCTAAAGCCACATACTCAACATTTCTTCCCTATTGAGATTTGCCAAACTTGCTTGCCTTCCATTCTTCAGAGCTAAACAAACTCATCAGTGCATCTTTTAACTCATAAATACAACCTAAATTCAAATAATTTATGGCAAATCTAGTCATACCAAGCCTAACCAAATTTCTCCCATTTGTGAACTTCTTTAACATACTAATGAGCATGGTTCTACCGTAAATGTATGTTGTGATCCTTCTTCCCTTCTTAATGATCATTTTATGAAGTTTCAGGTTCTTCTCAAAATCCCCAAAGATCAAATCAATGCAATTAGCAGCACATAGGTCCAATACAAATTCTTTTGTTTTTTCATTAACATTTCTCTACTTGCTTTAAAATTTGCAACAGTATCAGTAACAACTTAAATCACATTCTCCTCACCAAAAAATTCTACAACATCATTCAACATCTTAAATACTTTATCAACTATTTTTTATATGTTTGAGGTGTCTAGTAAATACAAAAATAAAATCCCCCTTAGACTATTAACTAGAAAGTTACGAAAAGATCACCTTTTTCTATCTGTCCACCCATCAGACATGATAGAACAACCTATTATCTTCCACTTATCCTTATATTCTTGAAATGACTCATTTGTTCAGAAAAAGGTCCCTTGATTTCATGATAAGATGGAGGCTTATAACCAACTCCATATCTTCCCATCATCTCACATATCTTTAAAAAAGCTGGATTCCTGATAAAATTCAGCCACTTGAACATCAACCTCCTCTTTCTCTCCTTTTTTCACCATTTGATGTATAGTTGCTTGAACCCCTCACCACTAGCAACTTTTCCTTTTCCTTTAGTCTTAGAACCAAAAGTAAAACTCCTTTGGATTTGGTTGAGTTTAAGAGCTAGTTATCTTCACCCCCTCATTTTCTTCATCACTTTCTTCAATCATGTGTAATCTTCTTTTCTTAAATGATGCTTCTTTGGCCTCTACAATAATTTTTAGCACCAAGATTTTAATTTCTTCTAGCACTGATGCACAACGTTCAACATCTTCTCTAGTTCCATCAAGATGCATTGATTGAATCTAAAAATTCCCTCACTAATAATTTTAGAGCAATATTTACATTTAACATTTTTACCATTGTCTTGAATATCTATCCCCTGTTTCTAGCCAATGTCAGTTCAATTTCCAGCATTGAATATCTATCCCGTGTTTCCAGCCGAAGTCACTTTCTCATTCAACTCTTTTTCGTAAAGTTCGTTGAGTATTATATTGTATCACTATTCAAGTGACTTTGTGATATTTTGACAGCCTAGAGCAACTACCCTGACACTTGCACGAAACAAAGATTTGAGCGTTGACTTTTTCCAATATATTCTACATGACAAGATAATCTTTGGGATGTTAGATGTTTGATACAACAATTTCCTTTTTGAATTGTCTGATGATAGTGACTATCTGCATAGATATTAAACAATCAATCTTAATCTCATTTTAAGATTAAGGATAAAAATGTTCTCATTTTGAGGCGTGCATCAAACATTCTTTATTTCTTTGTTCATTTTTTGTTTATATGTGGTATACATCTTTTAAAAAAATCATTAAATAATCAATCTTAATCTCATTTGTTATCATCTAAACCATTAAGGATATTCTTAGGAGCTTATGATCATATGGACCTTCTGAACGTAACAAAAATCTTAGTTGAAAAAAAACCTTGATTGATGTTTGTTGAAAAACCCTGACGAACATTGATTGCAAAATAACCTTGATCAACGTCAATAAAAAACAATTCTAGCCAACGTTAGTAAAATAAAATTAGCTGATGTCAAGCAGAAAATAAAATCATCTGACTTCAACAAAAGGAAAAGTAGGCTTAAAATTTTTCATATTTACTTTTTTTTATGAAATTTGATATTCTACAATTTTAACTAATTAAAACATTTTAAAAAATTATAATTTCAAATTCTCTTTAAAATTCATCATCCAAACAACATATTTCATTACAAAGTATTTGAAATTTTGTAATGAAATGATTTTTTTTCTTTAAATTCTCCATCCAAATACAAAGATAAGGATATTGATTAGCCTTTTTTTACAAACGTGAGTTTTGAATTTAAACAAAAGACTAGAAGTGAAACTATGTTAAGATGACCCATGACTTAAGTTAAAGATTAGAAGAGTTAGATAAAGATACGATAGGATAAGAGTAGGTCAACTTTTATTCTATCCTATGTTTGATGCACACCAAAATAAGAAGACATATATGATTATTTTATCGTATCCTATGTTTGAGATGGAAAAATTATGGTATAATAAGATATAAAGAATGTTGGTCTTAGGGGAAATCTAGAAGGGGGTTGAATAGATTCCAAAAAAGTTTCTCAAATTTTCACTTTATCAGAGTTTTCTAAAACAAAAATACCCCTTTAGAAATTTCCAAAATCTATTCAAGAGTTTCAAAAACAATTTCAATTAAATATTGAACTTATATTGAGAATCAACTCTTTTTCAAGATTTGAGTTTATGTCAAGACTAATGTAACTTTCACAACAATGTGTTTTAATTCAACATTTCCCAAACACCTAAATTCTAGGTTTTCTTTTCATTTCAAAGGTTTTCACTCTTGAAAATAATTTTTTCTCTCATGAAAACCTAAAGACCATTTTGTTTCAATAAAGAATTTTGATTAGCCAAGAAATGTACGTTCTCTGTGATAATTGATTATCAAGATCAAGTAATCGTTTATTCCCGAGAGCTTGCAATTGAGTTACAAAGTTTTTCTGCACAGTGATCGATTATCTAAATAGAGTAATTGATTAACTCCCGAAAAACTTAGATTGTATGAGTTTCTTGCTTGATGCAACTAAGGTAATTTATTATCAACTTAAGTAATTGATTACTCTTGAGGTAAATTAACACTTAGTAATTTTGACACTTTTTGCTATCCAAAGAACAAAACATCATAAAGTTCTAGAATCAATCATGAAAATGATAGAAAATAAATACTCAAACAACTCAATCAAATACTCATGCCTATCTAAATACACAATACAAATACCACACCTTTTGAAATGTGTTTGGTATCGTAAAATGAATTAAGAAGAGCAAAACCAAAACCTACAAAATACTGAGACTTGAAACTTGAGATAACTCCATCAAAGTACAATCTTTAATCTCAACAAAGAATATCAAAACCCTTATTACACATTTAAATATAATTTATAGTAAATTTACATAAATATAAACAAGCTTCTCATGTCATTAACATAAACATAAATAACATTCTCTTGTTATAACTAAAGTTCTCATGTCATTAACATAAACATAAATAAAGTTCTCATGTCATTAGCATAAACATAAATAAAGTTCTCATGTCCTTAACATAAGCATAAATAATAAGAAAATAAACTAGATTAATGGTTGACAAATGTCGTGCTACTCTATTATGGCCTAAAACATGCAAACAATGTGACACAAATAATATTTAGTCTCCTGTCAAGATAATTTCTTGTTCTATTAAATCCATGTTGTTTAACTCAATCATGAGATTCTTAGAATCATCAAACACCTTGTCACTTTTGAGGTCCCTAGTAGCTTCAGGCAATTTTCTTGAGCCTAATTCTGTCATTTTGCCAAAGTATTTCCTATTTCAATTAAGCTATCAACAAGTGTGTTAACTCCTTTATTTCTCTTCCTTGAGTGACTAACTCTGTGATTGAGTGATAGAAGATTATTGGGCCAAATCCACTCCAATATCATTAATCTCATTTCATTCTTCCTCTTATTTATCTAGCTCTCAACATCATCAGGAGGAATACATTCTTTCTCAATAAGTACGATCTTTTCCAAAAGCAAAACCAAGTTTGTCAATATGAGGGATTGATGCTTACCTATATGGCTCAACATTTGGATGACTCTTGAAATTTATACAACTTAGAAAGTGCTTTTATTAATAAAGTCAAACAGAGCAACTCGGTAGAGAGGAAATTGATGAACACTAATCTTAGCATACTCTTTCCAATAGTCATCACTATAGCCTTAATAATTTTTTCTCATCATCCTAACCAAATTCACTTTGATTTAACATATCATACAATATGTTATATATTCCCCTTAATATCTTCATTGTAGATTCAATGTATGGTTTAACCTTAATTTTACACCCCGAAGATTTTAGTTCTAATTTTGTCTCAGTTGCTTTCAAGGTATGTTCTTTGAATTGTCCAGTATCGTGTTTTTTACCCAAGTTCACAGCTTCAATTAGAATATCAAGAAAAAACCTCATCTTCCTCTTTAGAACATTTTCTATGATATCTCTTTCTCATATTATTTTGTTTCATGTTATTCTCAGAATCCATTCCCATTTCATTAGAAAATATTAAACTATAGATATTTAATGCAATATATTTCAATAAATTTCAATATATAAAGATGTTATAGAAGAAATGGTTGTTAAAATTACAAAATATAGTCAAGGTTACAATACAAATTCAAAGATTTTTTGAATCCTTAAGATAAATACATGAATCAAATAAACTTAATTGAAGATAATAAAAAAAAAGAGTCAACTACAAAATAGTCAATCCATGTGTCTATTAGCAAGCCATTCATTCCATATTTGTGTTGCTAAGTTATCACTTCAACTAGACCACTTTGTAATAGTCTCAATCATACTAATAGGTTTAACATGTGAAAATCCTCATTATGCAATTCTTCAACCAAATTTTCATTCATTTGCACTTCCATCGAGTTCGTTGGCATTTCTATTCTAATAAAATTGTGTAAAAATCAACAAGCAATTATAATGTGATTTTGAATTTTGATTGGATAAAAGGATCATCTCCTTAGAATAACCCAATGCATTTTTAGTATTCCAAACACTATCTCTATAACATGGCATAGAATGACTCATATTGAACAACTCTTCCTTATTTTTTTTACTAGTGTATATGGACGTCTCCATCTATTACGATGGTAGCGATGACCTCTAAATGGAGCAAGGAATCCTTTAACAATTTGTATACCTAACATCCAAAAGATAATAGTAACTTATCATGAAATATAACTATGGCTTATATATAATATATATATATATATATATATATATATATATATATATACACACACACACATACACATACACACACTTCCTCTTTGTATTTTGTATAAATTTTGTACATCACAAATTTCTTTACCTCCTAGAACTTTTAAACTATTCCTCCTAGAAATGGCATTCCACAAAAGATTTCTTGAAATTTTATAATTTTATTTTTTACATATAATAAATAAGAAAAAAAAACAAAATTTTACCAATCCTAAATGCTATCTTTATTATGTACTAAAAATATTAATTTATTTTATAATATAAAATGCTACATTAATAAATATCAAAGACTTGTATGAAGCACCAACTAAGAAGGCTTTAAACATGCATTTAGTAAATTTCCAATTATGCTAATCTAGTTACATGTCATTTTCGCAAATAAAATACCACACCTTTTGCATAAGATAAAAATATGTTTTAAATATAAAAAAAATAAAGGTAATGATATATAATTTACTTTGACATGTGAAATTCACAAATATATTCATAGGCAGTAAATTTCTCTTTTGATTTTCTGAGCTAAGAATACATAAAATTCTCACTCCCATTTTCTCCTTTCTAGCAATGTAAAAGTATAATAATAAAATATCAAACTAGAAGTCACAAATTTCACTCCCAACAAAGAAAAAAAAATAGAACAATAAAATAATAGTTATCTATTCCTTTTTTTTAATACATATGCTACCTCACAACCGTTAATCTTTTTGTTTTTCATGCATATGAGACTAGTTTCATCAATGCTTAGATTTGGTTTGCATGCATATGGGACTAGCTTGTTAATTGTTACAAACTGAATGAATAACCAACTTTACCACTAGTTCACCTAATAACAAGTATGAAACTAACACATGGACAATGAATAAGTTAATTGGTGTTTTCAAGCTATGTGATATATCACAATCATAGGCAAACAATTAGTGAATTAAAAAAGAACTAGGGACACAAAATAAGTTCAAGAGTAATACTCTGACTTTGTGTTTTGCTTACTATGGTCATGCTTTGTTTTATATTAAACCAAATGTAGGTTTTAATTATTTTATAAAAAGTATAATGAATACTTTCTTTTTAAATAAACCAAATGCAGATTTTAATTTATCATCATAAGTATAAAATGTTTTGATTGCTATCGCTCAATTGTTTTATGTATGGGAAATATATTAATACTAAATTTCCCAAGGTAAAGTTTAAGAGAACCTTCAAAATCTTGTATAACCATACTTTAACCAAACTGCAAACTATAATCAGATTAGTGAAATAACATTGCTGACTATAACCAAGTTTTTGCAAATTCTATAGATAGAAAAGCAAATAAATTGAATACCTAAATACAGAAATCAAAATAATCGAGCACCGAAATCAGAAAATCATGCATGACCTTCAAGGATGCACTACTTCTCCTCTCCTTGGTTGCTTGCTTTTGATAAACAGAGAATGGTGGCTCTGCAAGAATGAAAGCAAACGTGAGAAAGAAAAAAAAAAGTGAGAAAGAAAAACAAATAAAGAAAGAGAGAACAGAGTCAACGATGAGAGAGAAAGAGGGAAGAGAGAGAGCGAGAAAGTGAGAAGACTCACCAAAGATTGAGAGGTGTGACTATGAAAGTGTAAAGGTCAGTATACGTAAAGTGAACCACAAGATAGAAGATGTAGGATTTGATAAAAAATAATCCTATCTTTTTATTTTCTAACTTAACCCCCCTTCATGATATGATAAAAAATAGTAATTTATAGAGGCTCAGTGTAAAAGAGTTCTACATACTGACATTCAATCATAATATTTTATTTATATAATTTTTAAATTATTAATTGATAAAATAAAATTTAATACAATGTACAATATATAAATGTTTTTCTCTAAAAAATAAGCTGATAAAATACACTTATACTAACAAATTTGTCTACAAACACTTGATATAAGGTAGAATGTAAAAAATTATCCTATTGTGGTTCTTATCCAGTCCACCAAATAAACCCATAATAAATATAAAAGTAAATGTATTAATTTACTTCAAAGCTTGATTATATAAATAGATCCTTAACTTTAATAAGTGAGAGTAATATTAGGTTAAAGACAAATTAACCTTTTCTTTTAAAAAAAATGGATTTGAGTGGTTAATATATCGTATTTTAATCACCTTAAATTGAATATTGTCTCTCCTCTGGATCCTGTTATGTTTTATAAAATTTTATAATTTGAACCAACTCTTAAATCATCTTAGTTTAAGGCATAATCACATTTCACGCTTTTTAAAGATTGCCATGAGAGAACTCGAGTTCTTTCTTTCAAACTTTGTGTGTTTTTTTTCAATTAAATTACACCTATTAACTGTTAAATGATAATATCCAAAAATAAAATTAAAGAAAATATAAAGTAGAAATATATATCATACCGTTAAGAAAAACATCGCTTCTTTGAGTTTTCTTTCAATCTTTTGTGCTCATCTCAAAACAAACTCAATGTTGACTTTTATATATATATATATATATATATATATATATATATATATATATTTTAAGGATGTTAAAATTATACAGTAGAAAAAAATCATATTATATATATATATATATATATATATTATATGATTAATTTGAGTGTCATTAACCAATACTGAATTTTTTTTTATCTCTTATCATTGTGTCATTATGCTTTTGGTAGTTTATAAGTTTAGAATGACTTCACTTACGGAATTTCTATTTCATTCACCTCGAGCATTGAGAGCAGACGAAGACTAAAAATATTTTCGGATAGTACATGAGATCAACTACTTAGAATACGCTACCATTTGTCTTTGATTATGCTAGTTCTACTTGGAGAGAGAGATCGCTCTTTTAAGAAGACGTCATTCTACTATTATATATGAATATGATCCCACCACTTGAAACTGACTCAACACTATAGTTTTTTTGAATTTTTGTTAGAAATGATTATTTGGTATTACATGTTATTTGTGGCTAACTTGATTATTAAAAATTTACGATAAAAAAACATGTGCATGAGGCTATTGAATAGTTAAAAAATCTTTTTTTTGAAAGGTACACAAAAAATGAATTTAAAAATGCGTTCATGTTTAAATTTAAAAAAAATAAAAATGAATTAGTCGTAAATAATTTGATGAAATTGTTAAGAATAAAATCTAAAATTTCCTAAAAGATAATTTAGAATTAATTACTTTTTATACATTATATAAAAATCAACTACTGCACTTTAATTTAGATTTGATAATTTTAAATATATGAAGATATTTTTTATTTAGTGTTAAAAAAATAAAGTGACTATAGAATAATTTTGAAACAAACTAGACCTTGAAAAATCTTTAAAAATGATAATTTATCAAATATTAATGGATTGTATTTATTTTCAGAAATAAATATCTTAAAATAAATTATAGGATTGAAAATGATAAAATATTGATATTCTCAATTATATGAAAAGAATAATATTTTTTTGAATGCATATTTGAGTTACAAAATAACGTTAATGATTCCCGATCGGTTGCTTTAGCCGAAAGAAGTTTTTTAAAGTTAAACTTAATAAAAAACTTATTTAAAATCAACAATATGTTAACAAAGATTAAATTGATTGACCTTGTTTATTGAAAAGAAAGTGTTAAATAGAATTAATTATAATAATTTTATAGATAATTTTGTATCATAATAATTCTAAAAAGTAAATTTTAAATAAAATTATAATAATGCCATTTCTTTTAAAAAAAAACTGCTTATGTTTATTAATGCCATTTATTTTTTTTAATATTAAGTCGTTGACCGAATATTGTTAGAGAATATTACTTAAATAATTTTGGTGATATATTTAAAATTTTGAATATTATTTTTTAAAGAATAAATTTTTTTGGATACTGAAGGATGATTTATTGTGCTTGGGATGGTGTGAAAATTATAGTCCAAGTAATGTTTAGTTAGTTATTAATATTCTATTCCACAAAAGAGCACGTTAAGGTCCCATGGTCTAGTGGTCAGGACATTGGACTCTGAATCCAGTAACCCGAGTTCAAATCTCGGTGGGACCTTTTTTGTGTTATACTTGAAACGGTATTGAATTTGGACATTTCATACAAAAAGGACAGTACATTAAAAAAAATAAAAAATAAACAACATTTATTTTAACGTCTAAAATGTAATTCAGATATTTAAGTTGAAACCTAAAAAATATTTTTTGATTATAAATGCTTTCAATTTTTATTTTTAATATATGATAATTTTATCTTCTAAAGAAACTCATTCAATATTCCCTAACTAATAAGACATTATATTGATCAAGTTGAAGCTTTATAGATAACCTTGAACCTTGATATATAGTTGTTCTTTTATTACTAAAGATCTAGATCTACTGTTCATGATAAAATATTTGTGCTTTCTCATCAATTCTCAAAAAGGTCAAAATTTTATGACTCATTCACATAATGGTATGTCAAATTTGTTCCTCAACATTAATGAACAACTTCCCAAAGCTGGGAAACTGAAAACCCACTATAACGTATCAATAGATATAATTCAAAGCTACTATTGGAGCAAGTTGTTAAACATTTCTAATGTCCCTAAGAACAATCCTACAAATGTTGTCTTTTTCAAAATTTTGCTATTTTGGGAATTTTAACTTTAAAAACATTATATAATAACAGTATTAGTATACAATACAAATATACCTCACTATGTTTGGTCTTTGAAGGTAAAAAAAAATTACCCTTACTTGATAAAGAGAGTGCAAATGGATTTATCCAAATTTTAAGAATAAGAGCATCATTGCCAAGGCAAATCGAGCATTTGATAAAGGAGTCTCAGCATATTGTGGTGACTTTATGTTTACTATAGTTCATTATGAGAAACTGGTAACTTTACACATTAATCCTTCCCATTAGAACGTGAATTAATGAAAAAATACTTTACAAGATACTATGAAACACAATTTGCTAGTTTGTTTATACTGAAAAGTAAGAAGTATTTGTTTTTATGCAAATATGTAATAAGTAATTTTAGAGTTATGTACAAAATATAATAGTTGTGTATATAAGTTAATGTTAATGACAACTTTATATTTAGCTTATTAATCATTGAAATTAAAACGTGAATTAGTAAAAAAACTTTACAAGATACTGTGAAATACAATTTGCTAGTTGTTTATACTAAAAAGTAGGAAGTATTTGTTTTTATGCAAATATATGATAGGTGATTTTAGAGTTATGTACCAAATATATTCTTAGTTTAATGTTGATGATAAGTTTACATGTGAAATTTTATGTGCTATTAAAAATATACATCTTACAATTTATAAAAAGATGATATTACAACTTTAACATATTTTTAATTTGTTACAAGCTAAAGAGTATGAATGAGCACCAATGGCTAGGAAAGTGATGTAGAAAAAAATTAAAAACAAGAGAATGGGTCAATGGCAAGTGAAACAATCTTGCTGCAAAAATAAATTTTTATATTTTGCATTGTACCTGAAGTTTATTAGATAATTTAATGAAGAACAAAAGCATGTCAATATAAAACTGTTGTTCATAATTAGGCATTTTATCTTTTTTTTTGTATTTCAAAATTTGTTAATACCAATGTTCATTTTAACCTGTGACTATCTTGTTTTGACTGCATTTTTTACTTTATTAAATAAAAGTCAATCATGAATAAATCTTAACATGTAGTCAAGATATTATGAAAGTAATGAAAGTAAGTTATGTCATTAAAACAATTTTCTTTTTAGCATCAAATATATATTATGTAATATATATATATATATATATATATATATTTATTTTGACTAACTACCTAGTGTAAAATTATTATTTTGATAGTGAAGTTTTTTTGTGCTTTACCCCTTAAATATATGTTTCTATGTTTATTTGACTTTTTTATAGGTGAAAATTAAGCAACATCGATATGAGATTTTGCAACGTGCCACACAGGATGATTCATTTACTCCTTCTGCCTCTGCTAATGATAATGACATATATTTAGATGTTGTTGGAGGTACAAATGAGAAAGGGAATGTATATGGGTTAGGTGCTTTGACCAAAATGTTTAGTCGCTCAAAATATTCTCAATCCACTACCATTCAACGTGAAGTGCACATCACATAAAGAAGATGTGTGACACAATTGAAAAATTGATTGCAGAAATCATGTTTAAAGCAGATAAAGAAAAGACACTTGAAGAGTAGATGGTGCAACTCATGCATAATCGTCATGAGAAAACTGAGCAAATGCAACGAGAGATTCAACAACATGATTAAATTCATATGCAAAGTAAATAAATCAAGCAACAAAACGATCAAATGTAGTTTACATTACAATACATAACTCTTAAATCTTTCATGACCTAGTACAACTACAGTAGAAAAAAAGGATTGCATTGATACTACTGGATTTGACTGATTGAACTTATTGGATGAAAACTTGTTTTATTTTTATTGAATATGTTGATATTTTTATATTATTGGTATTTATTTATTTTATTTTAGTAGTTAAGTTTGTATATTTACTGTATTTTTTGTTGGTTGTTTATTAAGAATATGTTTCTTTACTAATATTAACTATTGCATTTTGTCTTTATTATACATTTATAACTAATTATATTAATCATTTTATATTTCATGATAATAAAAATATAATATATTTATTGTTTATATTCTTATTAAACAAGTTAAAAACTAAATAAAAATCAATAATTTATTTGGTTGCTGTTAGTCACAAAAATAGTCACCTATCATTAACTTAATTTGGCAAGTAGCCACAAAAATGGTGACTGAGTTTATTTAAAATAAAATAAATTAAAGTAAATTATGATTAATTTAGCTATCGAATTAGACACTATTATATTGGTCGCTAAATTAATATAAAAGGAAAGAAACCCAACCATTTTAGATGTGTGCAAAAGTTAAAATCAGTGAACCATTGTAACAGTAGCAGAACAGCGACTAACTAAAATTCTAAAAAAATTTTATGTTTACTAATTACTAAAAATAATTATTTATGATTTTAAAACTTACTTTGAATTATTTTTATATGTTGAGAATATCGTCTATGATAAAATAATAAAAAATCAACTGCTTAAAAGCATATGGACCAAAATGAACTTTGTAAAAGAAAATAGATTAAAACAGAAAAAATAAGACAATAGATAAAAAGTGAAATTTAGCTTTTATTACTTTACTCATTTTTTTCATCTTCACTCTATTTTTTCGTTACCAATACAAAGGATAAAATATATAAAAACAATACAAGAGATAAAATATAAAAGCATAAATTATATATATATATAATCTAAATTAAGGATAATCATTCTAGTTCTAGTGATAGAGATGGAATAGTTTGTATAAAATTTAAGTTAGAATTTTAATGTTATAATTTTATTTTGAATAATAAAAAATATTTTAAATAAAGGATATACTTGCACATTCTTGCTATTTTTTTTTTTGGGTGAAGAGTGTCCTTGCTAAATGTTAATCGTTAGGTATAACTTTACCATGGTGTAAATGGCATACATATGTACATTATAAATTTATCAAAAGGGACCATTTTGACTTTGACATATTAACGGAGTAGAAAATGAAAGAGGAAAAAATGGTCACGTGGTAAATTAAATAGTGTAAAATAAAAATGAGAAAAAAGAAAGAAAAAAATTATAAAATTAAATTTAAAAAGAAGAAGAAAAAGTTATATGGGGCTGGGTGTGAAAGTGACGAGGCTTATCTGATTTTCCACAATGTGATTCTGGTCAATGCAGATCTTAGTGCACAGTTTGTCCCACGTACGTTATAGATTGCTCGTGTGTCTTTTCTTGTTTCAGATTGGTCAGACAACCTATAGAAAAGAAACATTAATATTTTACTTTTCAAACGTGTTATCCCAGTGCCTAAGTACCAACTACCAACTCATAATCTTTGAAATCAATAGACTTAATTCTTTTTCTGTGAAATTCTATTTTATTCACATTTAAAATAATTAGGAGGCTGTAGAGAGATATTAATCTTTTAAATAGATTTTAGTATGTTAAGGAGTTAATTTTTAATTTTTGACTAATAGATATCCTAAAAAATCAAGAGAGAAATAAAAAACAAAAAAGAAATAATATGATAAAAAAAATTATATACGTTTTCAAGAATAAAATAATTATTTTTTTGAGTAATCTAATTAATAATATGAATTGTTACAAATCAAATTAGAGGTGGCTTGATTTAGTCTTAGCTTCACACATGTATAAAATTAGGGGCGAGAAAAGGGTGACCTAGGTTGGGTTGGGATAATTTATCTTTGTAGCTATATTCAAATTGAAAATTTTGGTAAGAGAATTTATTTGAATATGAATCAATAAATCAGTTTGATTAATATTACAAATATGTAAGAGATGACTAAAATCAACTTGACTTTTTAACGTAATATATTAACATTATGTATAGTTAAATGTAGCATTAAAAAATAAATTTTAATTTTATAAGATATATTAAATAAATAATATAATTATAAATATAATATCATCTATTAAATAAATTATTATTATTATTATACCCTGTTTCAAAAAACTTATATTTATAATAGGACACTAATTAGAATTAGAATGACTTCATATATAACTTGAATTGGTCTTTACAAAACATTGATAGGTTGAATTTCAAAATTAAAATCGAAAATTAATATCAAACAAATTAAGTTACTGGGACATGAATCATCTAGTAAATTAAAGAACACAAATGTTTCATAAAGACCAAATTATATCAAATCAAACTAATTAACAATTTTATCTCAACATACCAAATTGTTTTTTAAAATACACTAAATTAATACAATTCACAAACATAATTACTTAACTAATTAACTAAACAAAGTTGTATAAAAACAAGTAACAATTAAAGATAATACATACAGGCACACACACATAATTGGTTTATTTCAATTTAAATTTTTTTTATAAGTCAAGAAATCTTACTACAAAACCGAACAAAAATACAAGATGTGAAAACCCTACCAACCAATACAAGAAGACTCATACATAATTATTACAATCACTCAAAACAACAACAACAAACAAAAAATGCATAACCCACTCCGCATGAAAAATGGATACGAGATTTTACGCACAACACCACTCCAAATAAAAACTATATCTCTCAATTATTTCAATTCAAATATGATCCCAATAGAAAAAAATTCAAACTAATTTTAAAAATTTTGAATTAATGAATCAATTACCATGTTACCTTTTTAATTTTAGGATATAATTGTTGTTTTTATTTTTTTTTTAAAAAAAATATTTTATACTAGATTTCAGGTGAACTGAACTCAATCAACATTAGCATCATTGATTTGGATCACCGAAAAAATTTTTTATAATGTAAATCAATTAAAATTAATTCGCTTGAATCTTTTTCACCAAAAATTTAACGAAAACTACTGAACACCCTTAGTTACCTGTATAAGGAAAAAAATTGACCTCTCTTTAAGTGTTTTATATGATTTCCTACATTACATATTGTTTGAAATGATAAACCATTTCTTTTATGCAGAGATTATAATAATATATGTATTCATAATACCACTTCAAATTCATCCCAATTTTAATAAGTATAATTTGTTTTGATGGGATACTATACAAATATAACTTGACTCTTTGAATTGGGTATGAGTACATATTTATCCATCTTGAACTTGAACATGTATCTTCTTTATTATAATTATAATAGTTATATAATACACTTAAAGTTATATATTTTATCAAAATTTTAATTTTTAATTTACAAGTTTTTTTTATTTATTATTTTTACATATTTTAATTTATTTAATGATAAATAAGTAACTTTAAATTGTAAAAAATAATATAACGAATTAATTATAGATATATTCAAATAAAAAATATCCAATAGGAATGTGAATTAAAAATTTATACTTAGTTTTTTATACCTGAACCTAAATCACCTTGCATTTTTCGAGGGTAGCAATGGGAGATATGTGTTTTTGTCCTGTTGGCATCCCTTTTAATTATGAACTAAAGATTGAGGGAAACCTCTTAAGGTTTCATATTGTGGAAAAGAGAATTTAGATGGTTAGATTTGATGAATTTGAAATTAAAGGCTTGCTTTTTTTTCCCCTAAAAATAAAATTGTATTTTTGGAATAATTTTCTTAGTTTTCTTGGAAAACACTCTAACTAAACAACTTGCCCTCTACATTACACCCTTAGCCTTCTTGTTTTTCTAAAATAGTTTTAGTTAGTTTTCTAGAATTTCTATTTTTTAGAGAAGTATGAAAAATATGTTTAGATATATCCAAAATTTTCATTTCCAAATGAAGGAAAGACAGAGGTGGTAGCAGAGGCAGAAAGGTGGCGACAGTGATGACAATGAAAAAAAGGTGAAGGGATGATGAAGGTCGATGTGGGACTTATGGAAGCTTTGTGGGAGGAGTCGACGACTACAATAGAGAGATAGCAAGGATCAGGGTGGAAAGCGTGGAAGGAGCGTGAGAGGTGGAGACAATAAAGAAAAGGTAAAGGTTAGGGTGAGAGGTACAAAAGGAGTGTGAAAGGTAGCTACAACAACAACAACAGGGAGATGGCAGAGGTCAAAAGGCACAAAAGGAGTGTGAGACGCAATGAAGAAAGCAGTGGAAAAGGGAGTTGGAGATGAGAACTTGTTTTCCGATTTTCTAAATCTAGAAAACTACTTTGAATAATTTTTTACTTCTTTTAGAAACCAGTTTTTCATTTTCTAACAATTTTCTTTGAAAATTTGGGTCTCTAAACATGTTTTCCACTTTCATTGTATTTTTGAAATATTTTTCTTAGTTTTTTTTAAAAATACTGCAATTAAATAGTCCCTTTAGATGTTTTTATCTTTCACAAAATATTTCTTATTAGAGATGAACATTTGAGATCAAGCTCGTGGACTATCCGCAAAACTTGCAACGTGAGTCCTAAAATTTTAGACTCACATAAAACTTTTTAGGTTTGACCCGCATAACTCACAGGTTTAGAATGTTAACCTGTGGACCTCTCCGGGTCTTCGCATAATTAATTTTTAATAAAAATTATATTATATTATTTATAAAAATTGGGTATCATAAGTAAAAACAAAAAAAAAAATCCAATACTTTTGTTATGAAATTTAAAAATTGAGATTTTATATTTGAACACATTTTTATTTTATTTATGTGTATTTTAAATGTAAACTATTTTATTTTATATTTTAGAATTGAGAATTGAAATTATATTTAATTATTGATGATGACATTTAATATTTAACTATTAAGTAATAAATGCTCTAACTTTGGTTAATTATTGCCTTGTGACTTTAGATATATATTGAATTTTTATAATAAGTAAAAAGAGACAAATTAGTTTTTTTATTTTTTTTATATTTTTATGTGAGTTGACCCATGGACTTTGTGGGTGGTTGCGGACTCAATTATAATAAGCCTGTTTAGAATGTGGGCTTTGTGGACCAAGTTTCATGGTTCTACGAGTTGCGATGAGTCGAGTTACTAGTATGCCTATCTCTAGTCCTGATTGGCCAATATGTGGCCACCCTGAGTCTCCACCCTTATTCAATGGCAAGGTCCACATTCTACCATGATGGAACATTTTGATCTCCACCACAGAAGTAGTCCTATTTCTTACTCTTCACCATGATAGAATCACTATTCCAATTTCTTTGTAAACTTTTGGTATCTTAGAGTTGTTATGTTGAAACTTGTATGAATTTGAGATTTAAATTTTGATTCTTTTGTGGCATATTTCAAATAGAAAGATTGTCTTTAGAGGCTAGATATTTTGTATAATGATTATCTTTTGGGATTGTTTGACGATACTGACTATTTTCATTAATATTAAATTAGTGCATACAGTAGACTTTGATAGAGTACTATATAAGGATAGAAATATTTTGTTTTACCATCAGAAGTTTCTTGCAGATGCTTCTAGTAAAATATAGAGTCAAATGGTTTATGCATAATATCATATATTCTTTTGATGCCATTTTGTATTGACAATAGACCAAAAGATCTGCCTTTTGATTTTGTGTCTCTTATAAGCATATTCCTTCTACTTTTCCTATAATCTCTTCTCTAACTTTGTATCCTTCTATTTAATCTCGTAATCAATCTTAAATTAAAATCAAGCTGCATGATCTTGAGTATTTAAAGATATTTAGTTGTTTTCTTAATATATGTATAAGTTATAATATTAACTATTCTTATTATTATTGCATTTATTGAAAAAAAATTGAAATTAAAATTAATAAATATTATTTGAGATCTAATATATTATAAGATAAATTAAATAGTCTTGGTCTGATTTTTATAAAAAATATTTTTAGAAAATCTTAAATACGAAGAATTATTGATACTTTTGTAGTAACAAAATATAAAAACAACAATACGTTTAAATGATTAGAAAAATATAATTTTTTCAATTTATCAACACACTAAAAATCTTAAAACTGATCTTGATATAAACTAAAACAACCATCCACTAATTAATCCACTATTATTAAGAGCTATTTTAGTTTCATTATTTAATTTTAAACTCACTATTTTTTTATACGTGGACTTTTCTTTTAAAAAATATGAAGAATAAAAACAAATAATAGGTTTAAAATCCAACTAAATTTCACCATAAAATAATATAAGGTTAGCCTGATAAAAAAGTGAAAAATAACTCGTGAATTTAATTTTTTTTACTAATAAAAAAATAATACACTAATATTTATTTATAAAAAAAAAAATTCCACCGCTCACCGATATTCCCCGCCCATTTAACATATTAATATTAAGCAATTTCTTGCTTTATCTATTGGGCATGCATGCACCCCTTTTTTGGCCACGATTAATATGCATTCAATCTTTTAGGTCAAGTTCCACGTTTTGGAGCAACAAGTTAGAGCAAAAGTTTTTTTATAATTAAACAAACAACTGATTTGCATGTGTGCTGTAAATCCTAGTTGAGGAAGAAATTATTCCAGCAATCATAAGTAGATATATACAAAGTTTACAACCTGTAAGTAATTACATGTGTCTAGAATTGCTCATGTAAATTGTGGGCTAGGTTCCTCCCCACTTTCTTCATGCATGCATTTTTCTTCTGAATGGTCATTAACTATCTATATAAAAAGGAGATAAATTATTTTAAGATTAAATTTAACATATTTATTCTTAAATTTAATTATTTATTTTTTTAAAATTTAATAATTAAGATAATTATTCATTATATTTATTCTTTAGTTTAATTATTTATTTTTTTAAAATTTAATAATTAAGATAATTATTTATTATGATAATTAGATTTTTAAAAAAATCAATTATCTCTTAATTTACTGTTCGAATAAGTGCATCTATCTTCTCTATATATATTAAAAAATTAATTGTTTTTATGATTTGACAATGAATTGACTCCATATTGTTCCATAATCCATCCCTCATTTAGAAAGTGCGCCTTATCTTAGCATTAATTTGTTTATGGGTTATAATAATTACATTAAATTTAGATTAAAGTTGACAACTTTAATTTTAATACTGAAGTGATTTTGATTTTGTAAACTGAGATTTGGAAAAGGAACTTTAATTTTGTTTTATATAAAAATTTAGTTTTTTGAATTTGTCGGCTCACAGTGTGACTTATAATTGTCTCATGCGCAGTTTTATATGGTGTATATATATATGTATGTTGTGATGGATGACGTAATTATTTTAATTTTTTTTATTTAAAACAATGATTTCTTTTTTTATGTAGAAAATAGATAAGTAGGAATTTATATTAATATTTAATTTGAAATTACTCTTATTTTTTGAAATACACATATGAGTTTTGGAGTTTGATCGATGTTAGATGATCGAAGAATCGACTTAGTGAATATATTTGTTGTGGTTTGAGGATTGAACAATGAAGTTTTCCATAGGTGTAGTACTAGTGTGACAATTCCCAGTTCCTGAGTATCCAACGTTGACAAATAAAGAACATTTAATAGGTAAACCACCATCGCTGAAAGATAGTAGAATTAGCCGTTGAAGTAGTTAAGTACATTTTAAGTCCAATATGAATATTTGTAGAAGTTGTATTTGTTTTTTCTTGAGTCTTAATGCAAAAGAGGAAGGAAAGTAGATCAGGCTTATGTTCTTTATGTTGTCTGGCCAGTTCTATATCATGAGAAAACGAGAGGCACCATTCTACGTCGATATGGTGGGCACCAATATATGGTCATGCTGTCACCACTAGATTGTGGTGCTCAAGGTGACACTTCATTAAGAAAAATACAAGGGATATAAAAGATGCCTTTTTGTTTGGAAGCAAAACTTCACCTCTTTTAACCTTGTGGAGCTCAGGAGTTTCTCTTCATACTCTATCATTTTTTTTCTTGTTGTTCACTTTATCGTTCAGAATGTTCCTCTCTTTCATGAGTAGTTGAGCTTCTTCTTAGTTAGTATTTAATGTAACTAAATCAAACTCATGCTTATTATTTTATTTTTAATCTAAGTTTATTATTCAATGTTGGTATTCTTCTTTTCTCTTTTCTTTAATCGTTTATTTTGCGTTTTGGATGCAATTGAAAAATATATTTGAATCGTAAAATGAAAAGAACACCAAAAAGTTTTATTGTTATGAATAGAGTAAAATCCATTGTCATCATTAACTTATTTTCTTAAAGCAAACTATTTGATTTAGGTTACACAAGTGATTAATAACTTAAAACTCAAATGAGCTTAGACCCTACTCGTTAGGGTAAGAGTATTGTTATGAGTAAGGGAAACACAAGTAACAAGCATTATGAGATTGTCATTTATGCATAAGTAATAGTTTAGTGAAGTCCACTTTTGTTTAAACCTCTTTCTTTTACAAGATTATGTTTTTGTCTATTTATTGCTTTTTGTAGTTATTAGTCAAAAACTTATATCATAAACAAGTAAAAAGTATAAATTTCTTAAGTATCACCCAAGTCTCCGTGAATGCAATTTTATACTGGTTGACTATACTACTTGTTCTATAAGCTTACCAAATAGATAAAAATGGTTGTGTAAAATGGTATAGAAACATGATTCTTTTTATAATACAGTGATTTCCACGTGTATTGCTTGTACAATTAATTAATTAATTGTATATATAACATATATAAAGGGAATTCATCCTTTTGTTTCCGCATTTCATTTCTAATTTTACTCTTATACTTATTTAAAAATTAAAAAATAAAAATAAAAAATTACTTTATTAAAAGAGAAACTTGAACCTATGACCTCTCGCTCCCCATTTCTTCATATATAGACTTTGTTACTAGATTAAGCTTGTAACCTTAAAAAAAACTACTTTAAAATATTTATATTTAATCTAGATAATTGTCCTACTATCTACTATCTATGATCTATAATATTATATTATATTATATAATGAGAATATGATCTATTGTGTCCATATTTTATGACAAATTTATCATTCTAAATATTTTATGACTTTTTTCACTCTCACAAGTATAATTTATCCCATATTAATAAGTACATATCTTCACAAGTTCTATCTTATTGCAAATGAATATTCCTTAAACATGGTTAATATATGTATACATTTAATCCTAAATATTTTTAATAAAAATATAAATATACATTATGATAATATTTTGAATTCTATTCAAAGTCTCTCCTCTTTTCATTTTCTCAAATTCATTGCAAATATAATATATTCTTTGATGATCTGACATGTTTCTATCATATTATCATAAACAAAGAAATATAAAAATTAACAAAATATATTTCAAAACATGCTAAACTAAAATTATTATATGCAAAATAATAGAATAATGAATTATTTATATTTTATCATGTCATTACAAAAACATATTAAAATTAAAAACCATAAAATTGTTATAACATATCAAAATAGAAATACAAATAAACAGGTGCTACCATGCTACCACATGTGTTTTTATTAGTATATATAATACTTTTAAAGTTACTCTTAGAGTAATGACAAAGAGTCCATAATTTGTGGATCCTTTATCTTTATATATATATATATATATATAAATAAAAGTATTCTCTTATATGTTACGAAATTAGTTCTTAGCTCATTTAGAAAATTGATGATGCTTATCAATAATTAAACCTGTAAAACATTTATAAAATAATAAAGGAACAAAGAAGCTGGTGCGTGATTATCACTTATCCTGTATTCCTACTCTTGACGAAGTGAAGATTTATGTTCAGTGTCTACTAGTTGCTACATGAAGACGTGTCCCCTTCATGATGAAGGCAAATGGGCATTAGTCATTACACCAGTTTCCGCACCCAACAGGTGGAAATGCACTGCTCTAAAGTCATGCCGCATTTTTACTTGAAATATTAAATAAGCTGCAGAGCTATATATACGTAATATGTAAAATCGCTGAGTTTAAGACCAATTGGGATCTGGATTTTCTACCTTGATGAGAGTCCCACTCTATGTTCCTGCTCCTGAAAAGAATATAAATTAATACAGAAAAAATGAATTTACAGTTGATCAAACAGGTCGATATATTATTGTCCATATAAATGTTTGAGTTGATCATTGTGGCCATGCTCTTGTGATGTTATGTTGAGTTGATCTTAAGGACCACATTTTCTGATAGTTTGACGTTTCTATAGCAAGCTTCTTACCTAGCTAAGCGCACTAGCACACTATGGAGGCCTATGGATGTTATAGCATCTCCTACGACTTATATGCTACATAAAAGATATGTGTCACTCACTATTAAATAACTTTACTCTATTTTAACTTTAATAAAAAAAAATTTAATTCTAAGAACTCATAATTTTATAATTTTAAATTTTATTAAAATTATGATAGTTTAAAATTATAAATTTATTTTTTATTTTTATTAATTATTAAAGTATTTAGTATTAGAAATAACTAAATTATTTTTGTTAATGTTGTAAAAAAAATTTAATATTTATAATATCTTAATTTAAAAATAATAATAATTACATAACATATTTAATGACAAATAACTTTACTTTCAGTGTTACATATGATTACTTTCAAAATGAGTTCTTAAAAAACTGAATGTTTAGACTAAACAACTTTATTAAAAACAATTGAAAATACTCTTAATTTTATATTATTCTAATTAATGTCTCATAAGAATGAATAAGTTAAACAAGCACCTTTCGAAAAAAAAAAGCTAAGCAAGCATGTATTTGCATCCTACATTACATTAATTTGAGTATAATTGGCTTGAATATATTAAGCGAAGTCTCATATTTGAAGTTTAGAGGAAAAAAAATGTAATCGAAAAATAAAATATCTCATTAAATAATAATAATAATAATAATAATGCTTATAAAAAAAATAATAATAGCAAAAGTAACAAAAACAGCTCAACTATCAAATTGAATAACTATAGATCACGCGTACATCAACTGCTATTGAGTTGTTATAACTTCGTAGGAAGTTCCAAGTTTAAATTTTTGAATATATAACTAGATTAAATATTTAGAAAAAAAAATTTTATCGTTCATATTAATTCTTTTTACCCAACATAATTGTTTCTAATGGATGATATATATATATATAGTCAAGACAAAAAAAATTGAGTGACTGCTTTCAAATAGTGACCTTTAAAAGGAAACGAGAAAAACTTAGTTAGGTATAAGAAAAATTTAAAGATGATATTCATCCATTATTTTTGAAATTAATAAAGTTGGAATAATCATCCGATAGTCACTGTTGAACGACCAAGTTTTTTATTACTTCTTGCATTCCTCTCAGCACTTAGGGTTGCCATAGTTCAAGTCATAACGCACAAGGTTCGCCACGAAACTAAACCTTTCTACTTTGTGATGATGAGATTCTTGAAAATAGTAGCTTTTCATTTCATATTTTAGAGGGCAACGACCATTTTGGAATATATACCAAAATGCAATCTCCCTCTCTCTATATCATGCGTTCATCAATCAACAAGAATATGGTCGTTGGTCAATATGTAGAAAGATACATACTGCTTCCGCTGTCGCTTTGTATGGTCTTTTCGATATGACTATATATGCACCCAATGAATAAAAGACTATGCAACATATTTTATTTTATTTTTCTAATAAGGATAATATATATAGTTGCTTTTTGCACTTTCTAAAATTTGTTTCAATTCTTTAACAATAGAGGATTATAAGAAAATATTTGTAAATTTATAAATCCAATCATGCTCTTTCTTATTTTTTTATATAAAAAATATTAAGAATTAATGTGTTAGTTATTTTTAGCAGAATAATTCAAACTTACAATTTATATCTTTTTTTCATGTATAGATTTTATTACTAAATCAAGCTTATAATTCCTTGTGCTGTCTTATTTATCTTTCTGCAAAATTGAAATTTTAATTTAATATATTATCTTAGCTATGCAAGTTTATATATATGCTGTTATTTTTTTTTTTAAATTTTAACAATTCCTGTGATGATGTCTATATTTCTTGCTATCTTTTAAAATTTATTTTACCCTTTCTTTTACTGGAAATACTTTGATCACTGACTAGAGATTGAAATTAATAGGGCAAATTTGTGTTTAATCTTCTAATTAATATAAAAAACTGAGTTGATACCTGCAAACTATTTTTGTGTGATTACATAATTAATTTCAATTCTTATATATGCATACTTCCTGTACAGGTTTAGTCCTGCTGTTATAGAAAAATAGTGAGCAAAATAAATGAAAAAAAATAATTGCAAAAGTTAGTTTCTAACAGTCTCCTTTGTATGTAAAAATTAAATATCGGATTATTCATTTGCACCTAAATGAATAATTGTTTTGTTAAACTCAGAGTATATCTTAGTCAAAAGTTAAAAGATAATTCTTTAAAGTATTAAAAACTATTTAACTACATAGACTAACATTTCTCAACAAATGAACTTAAATGAATGTTAATGTTTAGCATAAAGTAATAGGCATTAGCTAGCTTTTATGACTCCGAGTTCTTTTCACGTGTACTAATGATCAAGATTCATCACTACTCATGTTTATCGATAAAATTGTTGCTTTTTTGAAGTTCACAACGACAAAAAACGAACGATAATACTTTTGAACAATTCTACAAAACACAAGGCCTGCTTATCATTGGCTTACTGAAACAGGAATCTCGAGTTTACTATAAATAAGATTTCTTAAATTTAGTTTGCAAATCTCAATCTAACTAGCTAGTTGTTATTATTTATTTTATTTTATTTTAAATATTCCAAATTGTTTTCTTTCTAAAATTTGTACAGGCATCCTCGCATCACTTATATTATATCTATGATTTTGGTATGTCGAATTCTTAAACATACAACTCGTAATTATATACTTATTTGACAACAGTTTTGTAAAACTATTTTCAGTATTTTAATGTTTAAAAACTAAAAAATATATTTGGATAATGTTTTTTAAAATCAGTTTTTGAAAATATTTTTTATTTTTTAGTTTTTAAAAACTAAAAAATAAGAACAATTAAAAGTAGTTTTATTTTTCAGTTTTTTATTTTTATTTTGAAAACTCAAAATAAATTAGAATATGTTGTCTTTTGTTTTTCATTAATAAAATTCTAATAAATATAAACAAATCTTTCAATTTTTATATCTTTAAAACATTTTTCAAATAACATTTGTCAAACAAGTTTTTTAAAATTATTTTTGAAAATTCTTTTCAAAAACTAAAAAACAAAACAAAACCAATCAAACCCTATGTGTTTTCTACATAAAAATGTTAATTTATACAATTTTAAATAGTGTAAATATGAAAATTAAATATGTAAATATAACATTTTGAAAACAAAGTATATATGTGCTACTTAATTTTCGATGTAGGCTATTTGATTGATAGTTTAAAAATATATTAATGGTCCTAGATATATACGTGCAAACATATAAATTATGAATGCTTTAATTTTAACATTCTAAATAAGTGATGAATAACGTGTTTTTGAAGCAAAAGAGATATACTATATAATACGAGAAAAACAAAAGAGGCTGTACAAGTTGTACGTATAACCCCTAACCTGACCAACTGCAAAAGAGGGAGTCATATATATCCTGTAAGTCCTTAAAACAGTTAAAGACAATCTAATATATTAGTGCACCAATGAGAAAAACGTTCTCCATTTGGCACCCAACCTGTCAAGTGAATAACACTTGCATTGTTTGTCTCTTCCCAACTACTGACGCAGTTATTCAAGAGGGCTCAAACCCTAAATTTAATAATAAGCACTGTAATGCTTATTTCGTCAATATATACTACTTTTAACTAAATTATAAATATTATCAATTAAAAGAAGAAGCATTTGAAAAATATATATTTATATATAAACAAACATAATTCATTTAGCAAAATTACAAAATTATATATGGAATGATCTACCTTTACAAAGAAAGGTCAGGTTAAGAAATTAAACTGTCATTGAAAAGGTGTATTATAATTTAATAATAAGTGAATTTAAAAAAGGATAAATCATAAATATATTTTGGTGTATCAATTAACGGCTAAATATTAAATTTCATGAAAATTTGAAAAAATATAAAATTTTAAATAAAACCTTAAAAGCTAATCGAGACATGTCTAATCTGTATATTTATAACAATTTACTTTGAAGTATCTAATCAAAATCAATCTTACAGAGCAATCAATATTAAATGCAGGAATCCTTAAATTAATGAAAGATAAATCTGTTTTGACGATAAAAGTTTATGAGGGGGATATGGATATAAAAAAACAGAGGGTATATCGATATCTTTGATGTACTGTGAAATTTTTAATAATTTGGATTGGGAACACTGGAGGAGCGTCATAATTGTCGTACAAATAATTTTCCAACAAAGAATTCTAACTAATAAATTCTCCTTCGCTCATGCTAACCACCTTAATTAATTTGTCTATTAGAATACATTTCTTGCATAGTACAATCAATTTGATGAGATTGATACTGCTTTCTCAGTTTATACCTTACAGGATCTCATCAGAATCCAAGTCACATCTTTTCAGTGAATTGTTTTATTATAAACGGTTATTTTTAATTTTATTAATTTTTTCATTTTTATTTATTTCTTAATTGAAATATGTTAGTATTTTTTACCAACTCTTTTGGATAAAATAATCAACCACTTCATTTTTTAAAATAAATTGATATTTGAGTAAATAATGATTTCTTTTACACATTCACTCTTTCTCTTTCTTCTATAATTTATTATCATTAGTTCTTTTTAAATAGATGATCTCTAATAATAGAGGAGCTTGAGAGAACTTGGAAAGGAGGGATTAGACTATAGTTAGATCGATTAGGAGGACAACAAGTTTTTTGGCGAATGGTAGCAACAATACAACCAAGAAGAGCACCTAGTTTTCTTTTCTCTAATTTTCCAAAGAGTTTTGGGGAGCTAGTGTGCCATGTGGAGGGTTTTTGCAAATTGGGGTCATGTGAGAGAGTTTGTTATACTAGGGAAGCAAAATCAGGTTGGTCAGTGGTTTGATTTTGTCACGTTTAGGAGGGTGAAGGATGTTATTTGGCTAGAGAAATGTTTCGATGCAATATGGATAAGCACCTTTAAGCTATGAGTTAATATCACGAGATTCCATTGTGGAGACCGAAAGGCAGGGCAATAGGGAATGAGTCTCAAAGGTGTCAAGGAGAAATTCATTGCTCATGAGTGATAGGTCAGTCAGGTCCAATAACAGTTGACTTGCAGAAAAAGCAATGGAAACCTAAAGGTGCAATAGGTGGAGATAGTTCAATTGTGGTTGACACTTGGCAAGGGCTGTCTTTGTCAGCAGAAGAGACCATTGTAGCAACGCTGGAGGGATGTTTTGTTGGAAGGGTTACATCCCAAAAATATTTTATGCTTTGTAGAACACGTTGAGTAGTAAAGGGGTAAATTCCATCAAGGTGGTTTCATGGGAGGGGATATGATTTTACTAAAATTCATAAAAGGCAAAGATTTGGGGGGGCTACTTAAGGACACAAAGACCATCATGTCAAATTATTTTTATCAGTTGTCACGTTGGCGTCTTACCCTGGTGATAAGGGAAATGTTCGTCTGGGTGAGGTGTCAGCGGGTTCCTATTCACGGATGGTCACTAATTTTTTTTCCAATTAATTGATGCTATATTGGAAGACTTCGTAACCTTGGATTCAGGAATTGCACAATAGAGGAGATTGAATGTCACAAGAATGCTAATCAGGACACCAGACTGGGGCCCATAAATGTTATGACAACAATATGAATCAATGGTCAATTTTTTTTATATTCGTGTTAGAGAAAAGGTATTCACACCGATGGATTTTGTGAAAGATTATTCTAAGAAGGGTTCAAGAATGGATGAGTCTATGGAGTCAGAGTACAATTAAAGTGGTGGATTCAGCGGTGGGAGGAGCAAGAAGCGAGGCTATCTGTTTCAAATTTTGAATTACTTGAGGTTGAAACAATTATTTGGAATGTGAGGTACATTTTGAGAATTTTATGGAAAAAAAGAAGTTGATGTTAGGAGGTTATTAAGGAAGATATACCCATAAAATCTGCAATTAAACAAGCAAATATTGATTTTATCTCATAGGAGTTAGGTGGTTTTAAGGAGGTGGACCGCAATAGTGCAAAAGGAAATGGTGCAGACAAGAATTTGATTATTGGGCCTATTGTCATTAACACACCATTGGAGATAGAGGTGCGAGAGTATGGTAGGGAGATAGGAATTCTCAAGGTGAAGTAGGCCAATGTAGGAGGATGCAGGTGACAAAGGAGGAACATTGGGGCATCCAATTGGGGGGGTGTATTGGAGTAGATGAAATGGCCGAGATTTAAATAATCAAGTGCAGTGGATGAGAATGGATGGTATGGGCCAGACTACAAGGATGCAGACTCACGATGCTTGTGAGGTTTCATTGTAGGTCAGTAATTGGTGGTTAATGGAGGCTATGCAGATGACAACAATAGTATGCATGTTGGGACAAGTGAGATGTGCAGAGTCTCAAAATCAAACAAGGCAAGTTCGGTGGATGCTGAATTAGATATGGACCGATGGATGAATAATTTGGTGTGCACACATGGAGAAGGGTGTCATAGGTTAAGGGAGATGGAGATGTATAAGGTGCCTCATATGTTCCAAGAGGGTGATCATGTAGAAGTTGTAGGGGGAAGGACAGAGACCTAAAAAGGGTAGTGGCAGATCATGAGTTTGTGGATGTTGTATCAGTGAGTGGGGGGATGGCCACAAACTTGGTGGTTTGGCGTGATAAGACGAAGCACATTGGTTGTGAGACATTGGTATAGAGATTGTGGTCGAAATAACCTTCACGTGGTGAACATGAATAAGATTTTATGCATAAAGAGACTTACAATCTGTGGGCAAGGCAAAGGTGTTTGGCATGTTTGAAAAAGATGCTTTTGTGGATATTAATATTGGTCTGGTGGACACTTTGACTAAAGTTGGGGGCAAGTGTTAGAAATAGTAATAAGAAGAGGGAAATGAGGGATATTGGTGAGAAAAGGGGAAAAAGGGAAAACAAAATGAGAGATGAGGAAAATAGGGGAACGAGGGGATGGTATTGAGGCTTAAAGCGAGATGTCTATGGTGGTGAAGATGGGTGATAAAGTGGGAATGAAATAGACATTAAAATATGTGGAGGAGGTTGCAGCAAAAGTGTGGGAATTAGGGAAGATGTTGGGACTATCTTGTGAGAAGGAAGCATTAGTGGTTACGCAGTTGGCATGGATGGAGGCATGAGATCGGGAAGAGAGGGGAGAAGGAGTAGATATTAGTATCCAATGAAAATTATTACTCTTAATATTAGGGGGTTAGGGGAGAATGAAGAAGTGGAAGGTTGATCAAGCAACAAAAGTCGGATATATTGTGTGTGTAGGAAATGAAGATGACAAAGATAGATGGAAAGTTGTGTGAGTTCTTATAGGGGAATACAAATGTTGGGTGGATTTATAAAGCTTCAATTGATAATTAGGAGTGGTTACTCTTTTTGTAGGATGTGATGGTGTTCAAGTAAGAGGGAGTTTTGAACGAAACTCGTTTGTAGGGGCAATTAGGAAATGAGCAGGAAATGAAGTTGTGATGTCTCTAGCAAATGTTTATGCTCCTTATGGCATTGCAGGAAGAGGTCGTGTTGGGAGGAGATTTTGAGTTGTAAGTTATAATTGTTCGATTCAAGATTATTTCAGTAATAAAAATTCACCAATTATCTCTATTCATTCAATTTTTCCTTAGTTTTGCACTTATTTTAGTTGTAAATACTTATTGATGATATGTCATACTTATACATGATTTTGTAATATAATATAACTAATGTGAGAAATTTTGACAAGTTTACACAAATTTTTGGAAGAAGTCATGAAGATGGATCCAGTGAGGGGTTACAAAGCAACTCTAGTGTTCTTCTTCAATCTTCTGTAATTTTCTTGATTTTGTGAGCTGCCCATGACAATGAGTAGCTAAATCTTTCTTAGTTGGGAGATCGATGTACTGTCAACTGTTTTGTAAAATTTTTAATCATAATCGAAGCTCATATTCCTCATTTCGTGTTCTTCTCTATTTTTAATATTTGTTTATGTTATGATCAACCTTTAACTTGATTTAATATGCTTAAATGATTTGGAAAAGGATTTTGACCAAAAGGATATGAGAAAAACACGTATAAAGATTGAATCTAGGAATAGAACAATGTTTATGTGTCTTCCATCTTTCCCTTAATCGATTATCTAACTATTGTAATATTTCAAATCAAGGAATTGTTGGATTAAAGAGATTTGAGATTAACTAGAGATTCGATCATTAAAGTTTATGAATAGTTGAACAGGAAACTGAGATCCCAACATCTAACTCTATAGAATTTTTTAAACTCTATTTTGTTGTCTATATTTGATTATCTATACTCTTGTTTATATTACATTGTTATTCAAATACCATGAATTTTACGAGTTTAACTTTGAAGATTGAGTATTAAATATAATTGTCAATTTCCTATGGGGTATTCTAACTCAATTACATGTGATGAAGAACAAAAATGAGTTCAGTTCAACCAAAAGGGTGAGAATTTAAATCTTTTTCATAGTTTTATAGTAAAAGAAATGTGATTGACTTACCTATGGATGGAAGGAAATTTACATGGTATCAAAATGATGGAAAAACAATGAGTAGACCGGATCATTTCTTGCTATTTAAGGCATTTCTAGAGGTTTGGCAGAAGGTAGAACAATGGGGATTATCATGAAGTGTCTTTGACCATTGCACTGTTATGCTACAAGAATGAGACAAAATTTTGAGATTTGTTTTCAAAGCTATTTAGTTTGTTTCCAAGGCTGTTTGGTTTGTTTTCAGCGAAATTTGAAAATAAAATATTAATTCATTTTTTTAATTATTTTTAAGTAAATACTTTATTTATACCAAAAATTAAATATTTCTGGAACTATTAAAACAAAAAATATTTTTTAATTGTTAATTTGTAAATGGTTAGATTTAAACAAAAAATATATATGCACACATGTTTTGTTTAAATTTTCTAAACATGTAGGATTATTATTTTCGCCTTTTATTGTAACTTCTATTTTATCTTTTACTTTTATTTAAACCATAGCTATCTTTTATTAAAAATAATCATATACAAGATTTATAAGATAAATTCTCTTTTAAAATATTTAAGGCAGCTACACAATCGTACTTCCTTCCTTCTTCTTCTTCATATTTTTAATTGTTCCATTTTAAAATGAATACATTAATATATCAATATACTGAGTTACATTGTTAAAAAAAATGTAAAATTAAGTGTGAAATTTAATTTTAATTTTTGTATTTATTATTATCATCTCTACTCGATTTATTTAATATTTTTTTTACAGAACAATGTTTCATTTTGTTTTCAAAAAATAAAAAATAAAACTTAACTGTTCCTGTTCGATTTTAATTATTTTTTTTATTTAATATATATATATATATAATATTTAAATAATATAATATTTAAACATTTTTAAGTTAATTATAAATTAGATTAATAAACATAATTTTTAAATTTTTTTAGGAATGATAGAATTATTTTTTAATTTTGAATATAGTAATAAAATAATAAAATATATTATGTATTTAATAATAAAAAATTTATCTTTTTATGTTAAAAAAATTTAAATATTTAATCATGTTATATATAATTTGACTATGTACCATATTTAATAAGTACCATATTTAATAAATATAATAGTCAATGTTATTGGGCTAGAAACTTTATTTACAATATACTAATTGAAATATTTATTCAATAAATATGAAATTAACTTTAATAATATTGTTCTATTATATATTAACTATACAATATAATATATTAAATTTTTTTCTTAAAAAGAATATATTCATTAAATTTAGTAAACGTTTATCATATATTTATTAAATTTAATATATATATATATATATATATATGTTTTAAATGGGAATGAATAAGAAAAAAAAGTTATAAATGAAACTAATTATAATTATAAAATTATTATACATGTATTACAATGAAAATAAATAAATTTGGGAAGCACAAATTTGTTTTACGCTTTTCTTGCTTTTAATGTCTACATGTTTTCGGTGGGAAAGAAAAAAAAGATAAGACTCAAAATTATATAGATATTTTTTTTAAATTTTTTTAAAATAAAGAAATGCATTATTTTTTCTCATTTTTATGCGCCAGTAATTTTTTGTCCTGGCTTTTCAGATTAAGGGTACTCTCAGTTAACATTATATTTAATAATTTAATGATATTGGAAAATTAATTTTATATTTGAATTAATAAATGAATAATTTAATGTTATTGAAAAAATATTAAATGTGTCATATTTATTAAATTTAAACATATACATTAAATATGTTGAATATATATATAGAGAGAGGGAGGGAGGGAGGGAGAGAGATAGAGAGAGAGGAGAGGAAGGATTCAATTATTCTAAGAGTAAGTGTTTATTGGCAACAGTCTTATAAAACTGTTTTCAGTATTTTAGTTTTTGAAAACTAAAAAACTTGTTTGAGTAATGTCTTCTGAAAATAGTTTTCGAAAACAGTTCTGGTTTTTTAGTTTTTAAAAACTAAAAAACTTAAATAGCTAAAAGTAATTTGGTTTTTAGTTTTCTGTTTTTGTTTTGAAAACTGGAAATACAATCAGAATATGTTGTTTTTTGCTTTTCATTAATGAAATTCTAATAAACATGAACAAATTTTTCCATTTTTACATCTTCAAAACAGTTTTCAAATATCACTTGTCAAACAAGTTTTTTTTTTTCCCAAAAATAATTTTTGAAAACTATTTCTGAAAACTCTTTCCAAAAACTAAAAAAAAAACCAAGCCAATAAAGCCCTTAGTTTTAAAAAACTAAAAA
This sequence comes from Psophocarpus tetragonolobus, assembly GCA_037954015.1. NCBI lineage: Eukaryota > Viridiplantae > Streptophyta > Magnoliopsida > Fabales > Fabaceae > Psophocarpus > Psophocarpus tetragonolobus. The sequence goes on from CM075688.1 coordinate 94,075,607, forward strand.
ATATGTTATTTTTTGCTTTTCATTATTGAAATTCTAATAAATATGAACAAGTTTTTCCATTTTTACATCTTCAAAACAATTTTCAAATAATACTTGCCAAACAAGTTTTTTTTTCTCCCAAAAACAATTTTTAAAAACTATTCTTAAAAACTCTTTTCAAAAACTAAAAAACAAAACCAAATCAATCAAGCCCTAAGTCTTACAAATTTATTCTTCATCTTAACCATCCATTTTCTTGACATCTAATTATTAGGATAATTACTCATTATAATCATTATATTTTAATAAAATAAATGAATAAGATGAAAAGTGATCTTTTAAACTTACTCTTAGAGTAAGTGAATTTCTCCTTATATACAAGAGAAGAGATTCATTTACTTCAAATAATAGACTTTTAATCTTCACCCATCAGGTCAACATTTTTTTTAATATAATTATTAATATTAGTTACTAATTACAATTCTTAGATTTTAAGAAATGAATTGCAAAGACAAAAAGTAAATTTTTGTATTTATTCTTAGAGTAAGTAATGCTCCACTTATATACACTAGAAGGACAACCAAATTTATAGTCACAGAAAAAAATTTCAGTCGTTCACAGATGAGAGAGAAAAAATTTAAAAAATCAGTCATTAAGAGAGGAGAGAGAAAAAAGTGACAAATAATTAATGATAAAAAAGAGAATAAGGGGTTGATCTCCACATTAATGTGAGAGTGAGAGGAACAAATCTTAGCCATTAAGAGAAAACAAAAAAATATTCAAAAAATCTCAGTCATAGAAAGGGAGAGAGAAAAACAGAGTGACAAATAATAAATTATAGAAGAGAAAAAATGAATGAGTTTGTACGATCTAATCTCAACCATTAATTTTTAATTTTTAGAGAAAAACAAATATACATTGTCAATGTAAGAAAGTTTTACCCTGACAATTAATCACATTTTTATGTTTATTTTAATGATTAATATTTGCTCCTTCCGCTCTTAATGAAGGGTTGTGATTGAATGTTAGTGTAAAAAGGGTTGTGGTTGAATGTTAGTATAAAAATCTTTACATCTAATCATGACTTTTTATTTATGTGACTTTTAAAGTAGTAATTAGTAAAGTCAACAAATTTACCATGAATAAAAGGTTATGATTAAATGTTAGTGTAAAGATCTTTACACTCACAACTGTATACCAATTAAACTCTATATTACATGCATACATATCATATATGTTAAATAATACATAAAAAATTACATTATATTTATTCTATCTTGAAAAAGTTACTGTATATAATATTTATTACATATATATATATATATATATATATATATATATATATATATATATATCTTAAGAATATTATTTAAGTACAATTAAATTTTTATTTTTAAAATTTAATATTTCACAAAAAGTTAATCTTTTAAATCATAATTTTCATATTCAAATTTAATTAGACCGGTGTTTAATGTCTTTTATGTATTTTTCTATTAAAAAAGATTATTCTCAAAATAATTTTTAACAAAATGGTGCAATATATCATTTAAGTAAATCGTGCTCATACAACATTTTTTTATTTTCACATGAAATGGAGGAATTATTTATCAAAATGGAAAATACAAAGTCTTGAATAATCATTCTAAATAAATATATTATAATTGATATTCATATTATGACATGATAGTTAATAAAGTGGAACCACCCCATATATTAACACAATTGGAGGTTCCACTCAATCTTGTTGCATGGATGAATGCTCCAGAAGCTACCTAACATAAATTGCCAGGTTGGACTTTCTCATCCTATCTGTGTATCTAAAGTTTGTACCCACAGCACTGAGTATAAATAGGTATGTAGTTCTCTTTGTCTATCACAATCAAGTATAGAAAAGAATACTAAGCAATATATAAAATTTTGTTGTTGAAACTGGTGATCTTTAATTCCATATACTAAATATTATGGATAACATGTACAGTGTTATTCTCATACTTTTGCTATGTTTGAAGGCTAGTAGTGTGTGTTCATATAGGGGCCCAGGTGGTGTGAGGTCTGGGGATAATAATAATAATGGTGATCTTGTGACTAACCTGCCTGGCCAGCCTCCTGTAGATTTCCAGCACTACGCAGGATATGTGACTGTCAATGAAACCAATGGACGAGCACTGTTTTACTGGTTCTATGAGGCCATCACCAAGCCTCAGGACAAACCATTGGTGCTGTGGCTTAATGGAGGTATGTTTACTTAATTGATTATTTCCTCCATCACTCTTCACCCATTTCTTCTCGCTCTTATCCAACTTACTTATTATATTTAAAACTTTAAATACGTAATACATATTCGTTATTTTCTTTTCTTTCTTATTAAATCTATTATTTTTCTTATTTTGGATTTTTTTATTTTATTTTAATCCTTCTAATATATTTATTTTTTTTGTTCAATTTCTATAATATTTTCTTTTTTAGTTAACCCCTTTTGAAAAATAAATATATTAAAGGAGTAAAATAAAATAACAAGAATCAAAACATTTTTTTACAATGATGATTTTGAAAAAAAAATGTTATACGGACTAAAATTAAAGATATTATTACAGGATAAAAATATATTTAAACATATATATATATATATATATATATATATATATATATATATATATATATATATATATCAATTCTTACTTGCAAAATAAAAAATAATTTATTTATCTAGCAAAAAAATTAGTAAAACATATAAAAATTCAAAATAATGCTAAAATTATTTATATATAAACAAATTTAAGCTCATTTTCTTTAATTTTTCTTGGGGGTCGAGAGTGAGGTGGGCTTTTATTTTTAGCTTGAAAAAGTTCGAAATCTGGCTCATTTCTTGCATGTTGGAAAACTGTTGGCACCTCAGTATCAGGCTTAATGGATGAAATATATTGTGCTTTTTATGTACTCGTTTGATTGGTTTCTTTTTAAAATGTGGCAACCCTAAGCCCCATTGTGTCAACATGTTTGATTGTCAAGTTTGAGTAAACGTGATCAATCATACCTTTTGTATGCGACCAGTTATCAGTTTCTTAGCACTAGTCCTCTGACAAGGTGACAAGGTGCCTCTACTTCATGTTAAAAAAATTTACAGGTCCTGGGTGCTCTTCTGTTGGATATGGAGCAACACAGGAGATTGGCCCATTTTTAGTGGACACTGATGGCGAGAACCTCAAATTTAATAACTTCTCTTGGAACAAAGGTACGAAACTCCAGACGACTACAGACATGTTCATTAGCATTTGTGGCACACTCCACCTTAATTACTGCTTTTTATGTGAATAATAATATTATAAAATTATGTTGAATCGTACGCTAGTACTGCTGCATTATTTGTCCCTATAGGTCATTCTTAATTGATGTTTAGAATTCTTGACATATGTTGTGCAATGTGATAACGCAGAGGCCAACATGTTATTCCTGGAATCTCCTGTTGGAGTTGGCTTTTCCTATTCAAATACAACCAGCGAATATGCACAACTGGGAGATGACTTCACAGGTCTTAATATAATTTAGATATCCTTCTTCTGCACATCAATCACAACTGTTGCTATTTTTAATTTAATCTCATAAATTCAACTGTGCTCTATCCACTGTTTGAAACAGCTAATGATACTTATACTTTTCTGCACAATTGGTTCCTCAAGTTTCCATCATACAGAACAAGGACATTTTACATAGCAGGAGAGAGCTATGCAGGTATTGAAATTAACAATAAATCAATCAACCTGTCATTTTTACTCCTCTGATGACCATCAAACGCGCTTTTCAGGAAAGTATATACCAGAGCTGGCCGAACTCATCCACGATAGAAACAAGGACCCTTCCCTTCACATTGATCTCAAAGGAATTTTGGTAATTTTCATAGCTAATACCAGCTGAACAGTTGGTTTGTTTCATACTTTGATAAAAGTAGTTTTAGAAGAATCAAAGTCGAAAGAGGAATTGACTATTCAGATTAAAACAATTGATTAATTTTGTTTCTTTCAAAATTAACTTGACTTTTGCGTCAACCAAAGAGGCAGTAGATAAAAATCAAAGTAGAGAGAATCCTGCTTTTTACCAAGAATATTTGCATTGTAGCTCAGAATATTTATGATTTGAGAAATACACCTATTTTGCACATGTCACATCATGTTCTATGAGCATCTTTCCTAAGATAATTATGTATTTGTCATCATTCATTAGTAATTACGTTTCAGAGTTTTATCTCTGGTAGTTTGTTGATTGAATCCTTTTCTTTATTTTCTTTTATAGCTGGGCAACCCTGAAACATCCGATGCTGAGGACTGGTCAGGTATGGTTGATTATGCTTGGAGCCATGCAGTGATATCCGATGAAACATACCAAACAATTAAAGCAAGCTGTGACTTCTATAGCAGTGACCCGTGGAGTAATAAAAGTTGTACTCAAGGAGTGGATGAAGTACTCAAACAGTACAATGAAATTGATATTTACAGTCTCTACACCTCTGTCTGCTTTGCCAGTACAGCGCGTTCAAACTATCAATTGATGCAAACAGTAATGCATCCCTCATTTAAAATGGTGAGATAGATAGTGGAATTGAGAAACTTTAATTTAATTTAACAGAAGTTTTATCTTGTGTTGCTTTGAATGTGCTATTGTTAGATAACTTGTGATAAGTATATTTTTTTAAAAAGTGATTAAAACGAATATTGATGACCATTTCATTACCAAAATTGATCCGTGTACAGCTAGTGCTCATATATATACTAACAGAGACAGAGAGAGAATAGACAAAAATGTAAATAAATAGTATAATCAATAAGCCACGTACTGTGTATCCACTGTATATATGGTATATGCTGTATTGACCTTGCGGGTTTGATTGACAGATGCCACGGATCATGGGCGGTTATGACCCATGTTTGGATAACTATGCTAAAACTTTCTATAATAGACCAGATGTTCAGAAGGCACTCCATGCTAGTGACGGTCACAATATGAGGAATTGGAGTATTTGCAAGTACACATACTCTTTCATTTTCACTATGTTTTGGCTTTATTAGAAGTGCATGTGAGAAGTAATAAAATATTTCATTAATTGTCTTTTATTTTAGTTAACACCTCTTTTCAAAATCAGTCATAGCATATTCAAGGGCTGGGCACAATCAAAGCCTTCTGTTATCCCAATCTACAGGAAGCTTATATCAGCAGGACTTAGGATATGGGTTTACAGGTAAAATAATATTATTCAATTTCAATCCTTCAATTTCTAATTCAAAGTTGGGCTACCACGTACGTTTTCTTATGGTTTTTTGTCTTTCTATACGCTGACATCAGTGGAGACACTGATGGTAGGGTGCCAGTGCTGTCAACAAGATACAGCTTAAGTAGTCTACGTTTGCCTATCACTAAGAGATGGAGGCCTTGGTACCATCAAAAGGAGGTAAGCGATCATGAATTCAAGGCATATTGCTTCATTTCTTGGCCGCGCGCTTTTTTTTTTATTGAAGAAAATTACACTCATCCTTTTAGATTTTTTTTAATTACATTTACAATACAACTTTTTTAAAATCTTACTAAAACTCTTTTAAAAAGTATTACTAGCATAGGGATAGGGATGATTAAAAAAACCTTCGGAGGTGTAAATGTAATTTACTAAATATTTGCGTCGTAAAAGTAATTCATATACAACTAACTTCAATTTAATGAATGACTAAATGTAGAGAAACGGAAAATAATTTTAATAAAAGTGTTTTGCATAATTTTGGTCATCTCTTTTGGAAATCAAATTAACTATAATCAACTTCCATACTGTTTTTTTTAAACATATTATAAATTTTTGTCGCAGTTTGTTTTATAGTATTCTTTATCTTATGACACGTGAAATCATTATTTAGTATTATTTTTATATTTCTAAAAAAAATTTGAATTACTAATTATTTTTAATTTTTGTATATAGAATTCATTTTGAAATATTACTTTGAATCATTTTAAGATAATGTTATATTAAATATATTTTTCTTCCATGAATAAATTTACTTTTTTCCTTTAAATTATTTATTTTTTTGCTTATTTATTTAAATTTAATAATTTTCCATTAAATTATTTATCTCGTTTCCTTTATTTTTATTTTTATATTTCACTTTTTTAATTGTTTGAAATAAAAAAAAATCCATTCATGAGATACTTGCTAGTAAAAAACTATTAGCATTCCACTTAATTAAGCAATACCTCTGAATGGTACTGACTCAATTGCATATTTTGTTAAGGGACCATACTTCTTAGTACCACACTATCACACATTGTTAGGTTAAAAATTTTTTATACTCTCAAATATAGATTAATTTTAATAAATATAATTTTTTGAAATAATTATTCTAGAATTCAATAATATTAATTAGCATTTAAAAGCAACATTTATGTATGATTTAGGTAATAATGAAAAAAATATGCTTCGTTATAAAAGAACATTTCAGTTAAAGTTTATGAATAAATTAGTTGGTAACGTGATATGAATTAATTTTTTAGCGAAATATATATTCTGTCCTTGGAACAGGCTAGTGGATGGTATCAAGAATATGAAGGGCTTACATTTGCGACGTTTCGAGGAGCTGGCCATGCAGTGCCTTGTTTCAAACCAAGCAACTCCCTTGCATTCTTCTCCTCCTTTCTTCGTGGAGAATCACCACCGTCTACAAAATAATCAACATTATTCATATACTTGGTGAACCACAAAGAAGATTTTGCTTTTTCGGCTTATGGCAAAACTAGTCAGCAAAATTAACGATGACCAACTAAGTACAAATATAATGAATAAAAGAGTGTTGCTGATTTCGATTGACAGGAGAAATTTTCTTTCCGTTGTTTTTCAATCTTCTATTGCAACAAACTGATGATCAACTCCTGTATAGTCATAATTTTGGGAATATCCTTAACCGTAAATTAGATCGTTCATATCTAAATATCTAAGGTGTAGATGTTGATCAACAATTTGCTGATATTATCATTTAGAGAGTTTAAGTGTGATAAGAAGTTTTATATTGAATAGAAGTGGATAAATTGAGTACTATATAAGTTAGGACATCATAAATTTAATATTTTAAAGTTTTGGGTTGAAAATGCAAATATGTAAAAAATTAGTTTTAAAGTAGTATTTGATATAATCTTAGGTTCCGTTCGAGGTGATTTCGAGTTTCTGAATTTTAGTTTTGAAATGTATTTTGAAAACAAAAGCTTATTTGGGGTTTTTAGATTTCTGTTTCTGGTTTTATTTAAATTCATTATTTGACGTCATTTGTAATCATTGATCATCACTGACCAAAAGTCACCGACCGACGATCATCAGTCATCACCTCCAATCGACAATCACCAGCCCCTACCTCCGACTAGCAGTCATCGGTCGTCACCTCCGATTGACAATCATCGATCACCACCTCCAACTGGTTGTCACCGACGACCACCTCCAACTAGCAGTCACGACCGCCACCTCTGATCGGCGATCACTAGCCCCCACCTCTGACCAACGGTCATTAGATGCCACCTCTGACCGGTGATCACGGGCCACCACCTCTGACCGGCGATCATCGGCAGCCACCTTCGACCTGTAGTCACCGGTCGCCACCTCTGACCGGTGATCATCGACCACCACCTTCGACCGGCGATTACCGGCCGCCACCTCTGACCAGTAATCACCGGCCGCCACCTCCGACCAATGGTCACTGTCCGCCATCGCCGATCGGCGATCACCAGCCGCCACCTCCAACCGGCGGTCACCAACGACACCTCCGACTGGCGGTCACCAACGACACCTCCGACTGGTGATCGCCAATGACCGACGGTCACCTTCAACCATCGCTACCTTCAACTAGTGTTTTGGTTAAGATTTGAAACCAATATTTTAAATTTGGAAACAAAAACAATATTGTTTTTAAAATTTTGAAAACTTAAAACTAAAACTAGTTTTTGTTTTTAGAAATTTTAAAACTAGAAACCAAAAACCACACCAAACAGGGCCTTAACAATTGAAAATAACAAAATCAACTAAACTTGTTTATGTAATTCTATCAAATAGTGGGAGTGCATTGTTAATATGAAGTAATTCAACAAAAAAAGTGTATTGTTAATATAAAGTAATTCAACGACAAAAGTGCATTGCTAATAAGAACTAGTTTAATTAAAAAACATTGTCACTATCTTCTTAATACCTAATTTCTTATCTATTAAGTTCCAATCACAACTTGATTAAAAAAGACTCTACATAGAAACGGTGAATACATACAATAGCTAACAGAAAGATACTCCTAAGACTTAAACAAACTATCCAAATGTCAATCTATTAACATAGTATTATGGTTGCATTGACAATTCTAAAAAGAAAATAATTTTTTTATATAGCCCTAACCTATAACTAACACTTTTGAAGAGTTTCCTACTAGACTTTAGAAGCACAAAGTTGAACTCCTTTGAAAATCAAGACATTTCTAGCAAGTCAAAATCATCTAGATTATGGTTTAACAAAGTCAAACCTTTAAATAGCCAAACTGATGAAAGACATAAGAGGACAACACCTTTAAATAGTCAAGCAAATTGTAGCAATCTATCCATACTTGATAAATAAATTTACAAGAGAACAATAAGTAAGGGGAATTTGAATTAACACTTTCCATAATTTGAAGTCACACCTACTTTTATAAATTTTTTTCCAAATTCTCATTTTAACCCTAAACTTAATTCCCCATTTTCTCTCCTTAAATATCCTAACTCTCCCGTTAAAACTTGTCAGAGTTATAAAAAAAATTGAAATTTTTTAACTCTCTGGCGACCTCTTGCTAAAGAGTTAAAAAAATTTCAAAATTGTTTAACTCTTTAGTGAGAACTAGCTGGAGAGTCCAACTCTTCTAGAAAATTATTTGCATCAACTGTACAAGATAATCTCTTTTTCTTCTATTTCTAAATTTTTAATTTGTTACATTGCGAGGTTTCAACTTTCAATAATTTTCTTCCATAGAGTAGGATCCACATTTTTTATGGCAGTTGAGTTCGCAAATACTATTGAGCTTTCTCCAAATTTGGCACACTTTTTAGCAAATCCAGGCATAGGCATAGTTGAACCAAATCAACTCAATCCCAAATCCATCACCAAAGGAATAACAACCTCAAATTTTGTTTTGATACCAAATTTAAATCTGGGAAGGGTGTGAAGTTAAAGGGAGTATCACTCCTACAACCCAAACACACGTAGTATTCTAACAACCTTTTGCTGAAGAGTTAAAAAAATTTACAATTTTTTTAACTCTCTAGCAATAGTTTGCTGAAGAGTAATATGAGATAAAGAAAAAGACATATAAGTATTTTTCTATGGGAGTAGGTTTGATTTCAAATTACGAGAGATGTTAATTCAATTTCCCAAACGTAGGAATGGATTTAGGCCCAACATAGACAGATGGGTCCTATGGATTTGCTTAATTTTCATGAGAAAATTCTCACTTTCATAGACAGTTGTCTAATATCATTTTTGTAATCTGTTATGCTTATGACATGAAATTTGTATTTTTAATAGTTCAAAATTGGAAGGGTATGATGAGCAACGTAATAGTATTTTTAGAAATAATTCAAAATCCAAATAATCATTTTTCATATTCCTCTTGAAAACAAATATTATTTAGTGGACTCTAGATACACCAACATGCCAAACTTTCTTTCACTATACCATGGAAAGCATAATCAGTTGCATGAGAGAGCACCCCAATTTCCAAAAAAATTATCAAATTATATGCATTCTTCATTGTTTAATGTAATAGAAAGATGTTTGGGAGTTTTAAAATCATGTTTTCCTATTCTAAAATCAATGTTGTCATATGCCTTGAAAATAAAATATACCACTTACATGTTGTGTTCTTCATAATTTTTTTAAAATGGAAATGGAAGGTGGTCCCTTGTTTAATTAGACAATATGTTGAAGAAATTTGTCAATTAGAAGTAGAAGAATTATATGGGAACAACTTGACAAAGTGACATGTGTTATCATTACTAACTACAACAAATATCCGTTAGATGGATAATTTTTTAGATCGCCAAGCTCAACGATTATGTGGTGCAATAATGTAACATTATAATTATGTTGTAATTTATTTTTATTATTAGTAAATTTAGGAATGTGTAAACTCTGCATTTTTTTTTGTTTTATTTATATGCAAGTTTTTATTTCATAGACACAAAACACAAATTGTATAAATGTTTGGTGTTATATTATTGTAAAATTATTTTTTCATGTTGGTTTTTTTTTAGAGTTTAACACCTATGTACCGACAATATAAAAAAAATTATTATTTAATGACAATTCTTCATTTACATAACTTCTAAAATATTAATTTCTAAAACCAACAAACTCACCATATACGCAGGGTTATAATTAAATATCAATCTAAAACTTTTTACATTGGTAGTATTGGTAGTATATAAGTGTTTTTCTCATTTCTTTATAGTTTTAATGTAATATATTTTAATCTATTTTTCAATTAACAACAATTTTTTAAAACTGAAAACATTAAAAAAAACTAAAACCAATAATTCAAAACAAAACAAGTTAGTTTTTAAAAATTTTGAAACTGAAAACAAATTCTTCCATTAAAATGACAACTCAAAATAAAAATTGAATCTAAAAAATTTCAAAACTAAAAATAGAAAATCATTCCGGACCTTCATAAAACAAGTTTTTGAGTGTGGAGGATGCTTTAAGACAAGCTTCTCACTAAGCATGTCTTATTTTATAGATTTTTTTTAAAAGTAAAAGAACTTGTATATATATATATATATATATATATATATATATATATATATATATATATATATATATATTCAATGAAACAATGTTTCCCAATTTTTACATCCTCAAAAAATCAGACAAAAATCCTAGAGTTGTTCAATACTAAGAGTATAACATAACACCTACAATCAACATTCAGCTCCATGACCCCATCTACAATCATTCTACTTTACATACTCTTAAGACACAATAAAGGATTGCTACACCAATAAGAGAAATCATACCTTCTACTAAATCCAACCTTATACAAAAACCATTTCCATGAAGTTATCTAAATAAAAGCTAGAATATCAAGAGATTTTAATGTTTTGTTATTGAAAACAAGAGAGTTGTTGGATATCCATATACCCGAACAAACCATATGTCAAAATAGATACCTTACTTTTTTCTCGTATTTGCCCTCAACCTAAGAGTTCACCAAATGAATCAATTGAAGTAATTTAGTAGGTAAAGGTGAAAGAATTCCAAGTCAATTCATGACCATATACCATAGAGACTAAGATACCTTACATGTTAAAAAAATGCTTACAGTCCTCTCTTTGCTCCCTACACGTTACACAACTGTTCAGATTATCTTGGATATTCAAACTACGTTTCAACAAATTATTCATTATGGGTAGTCTATTAAATAGTAATCTCCATGAAAAAGCAATGACTTTAGAAGACAATGTGTCCTTCCAGATACATTTAAATACCTGGTATTTGACATTAGTACTGCTACCATTAGTAAGGCCTCCACTTAAGATCAGTATGATGGTGCCAGAGAAAACCAGGTATTTGCTCTTGCTATATAAAATGGATATTTTGCAATAAGAGTACTGGTGTTTCTAGTAATTTTTCTTCCCAAACAAAAAGATTCATATTCTATGACCACCTCCAAGATGATGGCCCAAACAATGAACCCCTCATATAATGAACATATATATTATTTTTTCCTGTGCCAAAGAAAATAGTCTAGGAAAGTCATGACATAACATGCCTCCACCTAACCAATTATGCAAGTAAAAAATAGTATCTTTCCCATCGCCTATTTTCCTTCTTATATATTGTGAGAGAACCAACCAAGAATTACAATCTATTGACCAAATATCATTCCACTACAAAGAACAATTTTATGACAAAGGAGATGATAAGAAATATCTTGAAAAGATACATATCTACTTTTTAATAAAGGACACCAAATTATTTTTTTATTTGTTAAAAATTTTCACCTCCAATTAACAAGCAAAGTACGATTAAATTTTTATAAACATTTAACACCCAATCCACCATCTTCTTTTGGCATACAAAATTTATCCCAACTTACCCATGCAATTCTTCTCTTCGCTTCCTCACTCCCAAAAGGAAATTACACTACAAACTAATTAAAATATCCACCACTTTTTCGGGTGCCTTATAAAAGGAGAAATAATACAAAGACAAACTAACATTACTAACTACTCCAAATGGCATATTTTTAGCCTTCCACCCTGCCAACCTTTTTCTTAATAGATCAACCACCTATTCCCATGAAATTGAGCACCAAGGATTGACCTCAATCGGAACCCCCAAAATTTAAATGGTGTTTAGAAACAACACGATTAAGAAAATATCCCACAACATGTGAAATGAAATGATCAACATTAAACCTATAAAAATGAATCTTGAAGAAATTTACTTTTAACCTGGACACTAATTCAAAACCTCTTAAGATTGCTTTCAGAGTCCAATCTATTTGAAAGTTAGCTTCTCCCATAAGAATTACATCATCTGCATATTGCAATAGTGAATAATTTGCCTCGTCTCCCACCCTTATTTATTTACAGACTCCTTTTTGCATTATAGATTTGTACAAACCCAATAGACCCTTTGTCACCACCAAAAACAGGAAAGGTGATAATGGATCTCCTTGTTTAATGTCCCTTTCTAATTGAAATTCACATGTAGGACTTCCATTAACTAAGATAGATGTATGACTATTACTTATTAAGGTTTTGATCCACATTCCCCACCTTTGACTAAAGCCCAATCTACAAAACATATAATCTAAAATTGCCAATTGACTAAACCATAAACTTTTTCAAAATCTACCTTAAACATAAAGTAGGATTTTTTAAGCTTATGAGCCCAGTCAATGAGTTCTTTAGTAACCAAAACTCCCTCAAGAATTTATCTTTCGGGTAAAAAATGTTGTTTGAAACCTAGATGTAACTTCCACTAGCACCCTCATAAGCCTCACAGTTAGGATTTTAGAAATTATTTTATACACACTTAAAATTAGAGAAATACACCAATATTGAGAAAGATTTGGAAACTCTCCACTTTAGGAATCAGAGTTATAAAATATCATATATCCTATAACCTATGAGATTTTAGGAATCAGAGTTATAGAATATCGTATATCCTACAACCTATGAGATTTTATGCATGTTCGACAATAAAATCACATGGTGGAAACATTTGATAATTTGTTTTCATATTTTTTAAAACCTTTTTTTTTGTATTTTAACTAAATTTTAACGTGCACAACAAAATTATTTAATTATCATAATTATAATTATTTAAATCATAAAATTAAAATTTATCATGTCATCAAGTTAACAATACATGTGAGTTAATAGGTGTCTTTTTTTATCAACATTAATTCAATAAACACAAATTCAACAATTCAAAAACATATGTTTACATGTAATTATAACTTACAAAGTTAATTTAATAAGTAAAGTAGAGAAATAAAAAATAAAAAGTCATGAGTTCGAATATTTTTATTAATAAAAACTAATTTATTAACTAATTAATATTTGAATATTAAAAAACACGTATTTACATTTAAGATTGCAAATAGAGACAAAAAATTTTAAAAACAAAAGGAGATTATTTGGATTACAATTAAATTCAACAGAACTCACGTTAAACATAAAGAAATTATTCACATAACTTTTCTGTTTGTGCGAAAAGTGTGAAAATTCCAACTTATATCTAAATACACACTGAAACTGACGCTTATTTGGGACTGCTTCTTACGCTTTTGCATTGGGATTGCTTCTTACAGTTACATGAGCATAGGACTTCGTATAACAATAACTGAGATATAAATACAAACATGTGCAACATATTAATTGTGTCTCCTGCCTTCTAAAAATTCGTACCTCTTCGTCAGTTGTGTAAAAAGTACGGGTCAAAAATAACATAAATAGTAAGTCGGAATTGTGGTTTTGTCGTCTTCAAATTCGCACTTAGTTAAATGTTCGTTGAAAAAAAACAAAAAGCTTATCAAAGTTCACACAAACTAAAACACTTGCGGTTTTAAATTTATGTTGTTTGTAATTATTAGACACAAAAACCACATTGATCAAATAAAAGTCAAATCACAATTGTGAGTGACTATTTAACATAGTTTATTACATGTTGGACACTACAAATACATAATTGAGGTAACATGTAAATTATAACTGCGAGTTATGATTTGATTAAATCCAAACTTATTTCAATAATGTTTTTAAAAACAGATAAGTTTAAGTATTTTTTTTTTAAAATAAACCTAATTAAGTCAATCAATCTTATCTCTTTTAATTGCAGCAAATAAAAGAAAAAAAAGTTTTCAACACATTTCTTATAATTGAAATTTATTAAAAATGATAAAATTAGGAGAAAAAATTATTTAAAACAAGTAATATCATGTTATGTAAAATATGTTTGAAAAGTGTATTAAATAATGTATTACTATTATTAAATCTTTTATATATATATATATATATATATATATATATAATATGTACTAATCTTTTACAACATTTAAGGTTAGGCCCTATTTAAATTTGAAATAAAAATAAATAATGTAAGCTAATCCAATATCTTAATCCACCAACAAAGTATTTAGAGGCCGCTGCTAGCTTTCTAATTCTAATCCATTAGTGTTTGCTCTGATTATCATATTAATTCCCGTATATATCTTTTGTATTTGAGTAATTTTCTAGGATGGTTTTTGGTGGATTGTTCTCCATGTTATTTAGTTGTCTGGGAATAGAGTAGGGTTTTGGCCTGTGTTTCTTGTTGAAGGTAGTATAGGATATTTGAAACGTTTCAATCTCTTTTTCTTATAATATAATATACATACTATGGTTTGCCTTTAAAAAAGTAAATAAAATTAAATATATAGTAAGATATACACACCATGAAGAGTGAAAAGAATCTTATTTGAATGATTCGGAAAAATCATGTCTATGTTTAGGAGTAAACAACTTAACATGAAACATGTTGAGTCATCAGTGATGACTGACACGGACTACACAGTGACTAGTCAGGTGAATGCATTTTTAGTAGAATTACGTACCCTATGTTGAATTCAAAGTATTGCTGGCCACAATTCATTTTCTTTTCCAGCTGGAAACAGCTTAACTTCATAACGTGTGATCACATGCGTTTTGAATTCAAATGTTAACTGTCCTTTTCTTTTCAGAAAATATTTTTTTACTTGATATTTTTTATTTTAAAAAAATAATATTGTTAAATTTAATCAATTTTAATAAAAATATTATAAATTATTTATATATAATTAAAATATATTTATATATTATTTTTTATATAATTATAATATTGTTACCAAACATATTTTCACTCCTATTTTCTGTTTTCTCTGAAAAATGGAAAAAAAAAATGCCCAAAATAAATGTCACCTTAATTCTTCTTTCTTTTTTTCTTTTTCATATAACATTTTTATTTAGAAAAACTAGGCTAAAAAAAATACAAATTTGCTCCTTCTTAATTTGTTATGAAATAAAGCACATATATTATTAAGAGTGTTCATTAGTTCAGGTTAATTCGACGAAATCTAAAATCCGAATCGAACCAATTAATTTAGTTTAGTTTTTTCACTTGATCAAGTCTAGACCTGAACTAAACCAAGCAAAACTAACCATATTCGATTTGTGGTTTTAGCTATTCAAAACCTTGACCCTACCTGAACGAAACCAAAACTATATATATATATATATATATATGGAACACTTGATATTTTGTTGTTATAAAATTATGAATTTAGTAGATTAATGGATTGACTAGTTTAAGATATAAAATTATTTTTTATGATTTAATGAAAAGAAATTTAATTTTTTAATTTTTTTATTGATTTTCTCTGAATCTGAATAAAACTAACTCGCTTATCATTGATTCAATTTGGTTTGGATTAGGAGAAAAAATTCCAACTATTCAAACCAACCATAACCAATTAAAATTAATTGATTCAATTTTATTTTTCTTCCAAAACTGAACAAACCTGAAACCGTGAGCACCCCTATATATTATTCACATAAAATAATTCTACTTGACACAAGTATGAGCAACTACATTTTTTGCACGTATTTAAAACATTTATATTTCAAATAATTAATAATTTAATATATGAAAAATAGGTAATACGTATAAAACAATTTATAATTTATTATATCATTCGATCACAATTAATTATTTTCTGACAAGTTGTTTTACTTTTATAATAGATGATTTTAAACCCTATAATTTGTTATTACAAAAATAATATATTGATTTTATGTTTAACAAATCATATACAAAAAAATTAATTAATATTTATATAATAAGGGTAATTTGTTTAATAGTTTAATATTTATAAAATTGTTTTACAACATGACTTTTAAAATATTAATTGGTAAAGTCAACAAACTTACATATATCAAGAGTTGTGATTCAATATCCGAGTAAAACTACATAAGTTATTTTCTCAATTTATTTTATATAAGTATGTAATAAAAATACTAATTATAAAATAGATTTAAATTACTCATAGGATATCATAAATCTACATAAAAAGTCATGATGAATTAATATTTATCTGGAGAAGTCATATTCAATTTCCCCATTAAATTTGTAATAATTTTTTTTTTGTGAAACAAAGCAGATTATTAATCCTGGGAGATAATTCTATTCAACATCATTATGAACAACAAAATTTTTTATGCAAATATATAACATATTTACATTTCAAAGATTAAATATGAGTTTAATTGATATACACGGTTAGTGTAAAAGACTTTTATACTGATGTTCAATCACAACTTTTCATTTACATAACTTTTTAAAGTATTAAGTAGTAAAGTCAACAAACTTACCATGAACGAATGGTTGTGATTAAATGTCAGTGTAAAAATCTTTACACTGACAGTGTATACCAATTAAAATCTTAAAGAATATATAATTTATATTAGAAAATATATATTAATTTAATGTTTGATAAATTTATATCTAGATTTTATTTATTAATTTTTATATAATAATGTTAATTTTTCATTAATATATGATACATATGCCATAATTAATTTTAATAAAATAATTTTATGAAAAATAAATATAAATTAATTACTAAATACTATCTTAAATTAAAATTAATTTTTCCGTGACAAACACTACAACTATTAAGAAATAATTTTATTTAATATTATTATCAACATAACTATTATGAATGTTAAATTTTTTTTTGGAGTATTTAGCATAGTTGCATATTAAAGATTGTTAATAGTTATTTATACTTTCAAATCTTATAAAATTACTGTAGCTTTTTAAAAATTCAAATTTTCTAAAAAATATATAAAATATAGTTACATATAAAATGTGATTTAAATTTTTGTGTTGAAAAATTAATTTAAATCTATTACCTAGTATACTTATTTTAAAATAAGATTTCATTTATATTTTAAAACTTCTTATACTAATTTTTATTAATATTTATATGATAATATTAATTTTTTATGCTTAAGTATGTATTTCATACACTAAAATTCTAAAATACTTTTTGATTACTTAATTAATCATATAATAAATTAAGTTATCATCAATAAGTCATATTTAATTAATATTTATTTGAATTGTTCATGGGAAAAGTTATATTTAATTTTTTTCATTAGATGTTTTAAATTTTTATGGAAGAAACAACGAAAATCACTTATAATCATACTTGACAATTGACGTAATTTTGAATAACAAAATTATTTCTACCTGTGTTTATCATAATTAATTTTCAAAGACTCAATAATATATAATTATTATTAAAAGTAATATATTGACATTGTCTTTGATGAATTTATAAATTTAAACTTTTACTTAGTTGTATTATATAATAATATTATTATTTTTTATAAATATATGATATATATATATATATATATATATATATATATATATATATATATATCAAAATTAATTTTGCTATTTAGCACCATTATATACATAACCATTATAGATGTTAAAATTTTTACTTAGAGTATTCAATGTAATTGCATTTTAAAGTTCTAACAATATTATTCATACTTTGGAAAGTATAAAATCATTTAATTTTTTTTAAAAATTACGTTAAAACTTATAAATTAAAATATAATTATATATATAATGTATTTGTTAAGTAATATTTTATTATGTGATTGAAATTTCTATCCTGAAAAATCATTTTAAATCTAATGATTTATATATTTATTTAAATAATATCATTAGTATTTAGACAATAGTTTTAACGTTTTACATAAATGACTTAATAAATTTAAATAATATTATAAACTAAATTAATTTTGCATAACATATAAGCAAACAATTATGAGTGTCAATTTTCTTTTATGATAAAAACTATAAATATAATTTATGCAAGACTATATATGAGAAAATACATGTTTTTAATCTTTATAAAATTTATTAAGTATGATTTTTGTTTCTCAAATTTTTTCTTTGATTGTAAAATACACATAATTTTATCCTCTAAATAATTTCTAATGTTTTGTAAAAAAATTTTAATAAAAAAGTCCAATAAGTTATAAGTTACCCGTGCATAAAAAAATACTTTATATAATTTTTAGTTCTTTAATTTATTTTTTTATCTTTCCTCATTTAATTTTAAAAGTAATTAATTTTAATCCTCCAGGAACAATTAAATAACCCACGAATTATATGCTTAGTTATTGTATGAAAACTAAATTCTAATATAACTGAGGCCATTTTTATTGAGATATATCTTGTGTGAAAACTAGAATGAAATCAAAGTCTTGGTATTCCGTCTATTAAATTTGCACATGTGCAAGTCACACATTGAACTGGGGGCATTTGATAAGCTATGTCCGTCACTGTGAATCAAGCCTTGTTTTGTTTTGTCTTGTTTTCGTTACTTTCATGTTGTTCTATTATGTTATCTTATCCTTAACCGTGTGTTTGATATATCCGCCAAAAGAAAAGGAAGAAAAATGGGACTTCCTATCTTAATTATTGAGGGGAATTTGAAAGGATGCCCACCAAATTTTCCATTGTCACCTATTGATCAATAAAATATCAATATACTTTCTATTATTTTACTATCATTGTCCAGTAATTAAAGTCAGAATTTTAAAAGTGTCACTCTAAGAATATATTATTTTACTATCATTTGAAAGAGTGACGGTCACCGACTAGAGAATGAAAGCCCCAGAGGAGAGAGTAAGTGTCTCGACGAGAAGGAGGCAAGCAAAAAAAATGAAAAAAGAAATTGAGAAGAAGAAAAGGAGAAAAACGATAAATGAAAAAAAGAAGAAAAGAAAATATTTAAAATTAAGATCAGGAGGAAAGTTGAAATTTTTAAAAAAAATAAATGTAATTATTGTTAAATGAAATAAAGACCCCACCTACTTTCGATTTTGTTAGTGTAGGGTAAACCGAGATTGGATATTAATTTCTGTGGGGTCTAAACTCCTTAAACCAAATTGCTTGCTCACATGGTGTGCTTACATTTTGTGATGCCTGACAAAACCTCAAGTAACATTTAAACACGTTAAATTTGAAAACATGGTTATGGACCAATACTACATTTTTTAAATTTCATGCTAAATATTTTATTAAGGTACTCAATTAAATTTTAAAAAAATTAATAAATGAATTAGGATGTTAATTGGATAATTAGCTTATAATTATTTTAAAGATAAGTTTTATTTTTTTAAATGTAATCCTTATTTTGGAACATGGATAATAAAACCTTAAACAGAATTTTCAATAAAAAACATTTATTCATTAAAAACACATAAATTAAATAGTGATTCAGATCCTGGAGATAATCGTATTGTGAGTCAATCCCAGAACCTTACAAATGTCTGGATACAAACTCTTCCTTATATCTGCGTAAACTTCACCAGCCCAATTCCTCTGTGCCAACTGCTCCCCCAGGCGCATCGCAGCCTCCAAAGTGCTCTCCTCGCTATCGTGCGCCGAGTCCACTATCCCCATGTTCACCGCCTCCGCCGCCTGTACCTTCTTACCGAGCAGCACCACGTCGCGCAGCACCGCCGCCGACCTGAGCTTGGACCTCATAACGGCGGCGAAGTAGTCCGGCAGCGGCAGCCCGAGATCCACCTCGGGCATGTAGAGCACGCCGCGGCCGTTGCGCATGAGGAGGTAGTCGTGGCTGGCGGCGAGGAGGAATCCGGCGGCGGAGGCGTGGCCGTTGACGGCGGCGATGGTCGGCATGGGGAGGGAGATGAGCGCCGCGACGACGGGCCTGAGGGACTGGACGAGGGAGTGGAGGCGGTCGACGGAGGCGGAGGAGGAGCTGGCGGCGCGGGCCCAGCGGAGATCGAAGCCGTTGGAGAAGAATCTGCCGTGGGCGGTGGTGAGGAGGACCGATCCCGGGTTGGCTTGAGAGGTAAGGCGGGAAAGCGTTGATAGGAGGGAATCGATGAAGGGTGGGTTGAGGCGGTGCTGTTGGTCGTCGCCGCCCAGAGTCAGAACCCACACTTTCCCACGCTTCTCAAGGCTGCACATTTTTACTCCTTCCTCCCTTCCCTGTTGCTGTCACTTTTATTGCCCTTTCCCATTAATTTCTTCTTTATTTAACATTATCCCCCTTTCAGCACATGGATATTAATTAATTAATTATAAAATATTCGATTTTCATCTGTTTAAAATTTAAATACATTTTTTTATCGCAGTCGCAGGTTTCGCCTTATTATGAAATTAAAATTAATACCACACAAGTTAACAGTACAATTATTTAAATATTAATAATTATAATAATCTATATACTTTGAGATTTTTATTTTTTATAAATTAAAATCTTTTCTTATTTCTTCATTGGTATTATTGGCTACACTACACATGAGTGACATGACCATACAAATAATTCTGCAAATTCGTAATTTTTTTTTTAATTTGTAGATTTCAATATGAGAAAAACCTTTTGGATAATTTTCCATTTAACATGTTTAATCCGAAATGCGACCCGAGAATTTATCTTCTAAAGAAAAAAGGTGAAATGCGAAATTAATGGAATGAAAAGTTGTGTAGACGTGGCTCTCAACAAGATCACAAAAAATAATTTTAAAAATTAGAAGAATTACCATAAATATTTTTTAAGAAATGTATTAACACCATTATAAAGATGATTACTTTTAATTAAAATATAAAATTAGATAACTTTAGAAATAATCATTTTTCCTTGTAATATAGAGACTATTTTTATTTTATTGGTTATAGCATTTTTTAACAAGAACTTTATTATTGAAAAATTTATTTTTTATAAAAAATTATCATTATTTTTTTTATTCATTTAATTTTTTTATGTTTTTGGGCTCGATAGGGAAGAGGAGAGAGTCCTATGTATCTTTAAGTATTTTGGAGAATCAGAGTTTATATCATTCTTTGTAAAAAAACTTTTGTGTATTAATATTTTTTATTTTGATTTTTTAGTTTTGAAGTATCTAAGTTCATACATCCTAAAGGAGTACACCCAAGTCAATTTGTTTCAACATTTTTATTTTTGGATTACTTTATCATTTTTGGAGAAAATTTTGACTGTTAATTTATTTTTAGAGGTGAAGTTTAAGATAAAAAGTTGTCACAACTTATATTTTAAAACCTCGAGATTAAAGAAATGTTACATCTAATAAATTCTTTTATCGCTGAAAGGTATTATATTTAGATAGAAAATGACATGTTTGATGGATGTAGAAATAGAAGAGGGCAAAATCACAACATGTTATTACAAAATGACAATAATAAAAGTAAAAAATTTTCAAACTCATCGAGAGTGTGATACAATTCAAGGAAGAACCTATGTTCGATGCAACAACGAGTGTTGAGTCTAGAAAAAAAGAAAAATGTTCTATGGATGAGTTTAGAAAAGATCTAAAGAAAATCCCAAGAAGGTACCTAAGAAAGCTCAAAGAAATCTCTACCAAAGGCTTTTAAAGCTTCCCCGGAATAGCTCTCAAGCCTCCCAAGACTCTCCAAAAGCCCTTTAAGAACTCCCAAGAATGGCCATCTCCAGCCGTTTCAAACCTTTCCAAAAGTCCCCTAAAAAAAACTTCCTAAGAGTCTTCCAACCCCCCCTCCCCCCCCCCCTCAACAATGAAATCGCACCCTATTTATAGCCTTCACGCAGGAAAATCTACAGGGCGAAATTAAAATCTGTTGAGCGAATTTCTGAATTTCTAGTTATTTTTTAAGACTTCACTTAGCAAAAATTGTTTCACTAAGCGACCTATAGGGTGTGATTTCCTAATGACTTAGTGAATTTATGGCTTGGATTAGCGATTTTTTTTGTTTAATGATATCTTTGATTGAGGTTTCAAATTTGAGCTTTGGTTTTTCAATTCACATGGAACAACATCCACTCTTGGTTCAAAGGCATTGTTGGTTGAGGTTTGGGCTTTGGTTTTTTTATTAACATGAATCAACGTCCTCTCTTAGTCCATTGAATCCTTTGATTGAGGCTTATGTCGTTGATCTATGATTCATATGAATCAACATCCTTTCTTGATCCTATAATTCACATGAACCAATGTTGGGATTCATTTGTTAGCATCATATCATCGTCTTCTACCCCTTGTTTTTAGGAGAAATTTTACTAATTATAAGATTGGGTTATGCAAAGTGTTTTTCTTAATTTTTTTATTGGATAAGTGTCATAAAAATACAAATTATATTCAAAATGAACATTTATCACAACTCACAGTAAAATTAAAAATTATCTGAACAAAACTCGATGTTTATAAAAGCTATCCATAATTTTATTAGGCAAAGATCTTTAACAAATTTCATCTTCATCGTTTGTCTTCATTAAAACTCCAATTCCAAGGTCATGTTTGTTGATATTAGAAAATAATAATTGACTAATTCAAACACTTTACATAATATATCTTATATTATTACAAAAAGAGGAAAAATGTGCACATGACTTTTTCTACAATTATAAAATATGACATCAAAGTCATTATTAGGTAATATACATAGGGTAAATGTTAATTTTAGTTTATTGTATTTTAGTGTTTTTTTATATTATGTTTTAAACGTTTTATTATGATTTTTTTTATTTTAGTTTATTTTTGGCTTAATTACAATCATTTCTCTAATTTTATAAATTTTTCATATTTAGTCTTTTATTTTTAATTGTTGACATTTTGTCCTTTGTTTTTTTTTAAAATAATTTTTTCTAACAATCATTTATTAACTATTGATCGTTTATTTGAAAACATTGAATGTTAACGCATGGAAAACTATCAATGACGTCACAATCGTACTAGATAATTGAATTATAGTTCATATATCCCAATTTTACCAATGCTCACATTTTGTTCCTCAATTTTGGTTATTGATATTTTGACCCCCTATTTTTATAAAATCTCAATTTTTGTTCAACTGTTACTTATTAATCATTAATTATTTTTTTGGAGACATTGATTGACCACATGAGATATTAGATGTAAGATCATCTTTACTACAAAGATCTCATTTTAGATTTTAGATACTCACATCTCGCCTTGTGTATGCCACCCATCTCTCCCTTTCTTGCATACCTTATCTCGCATCATTAATTGCTTTCAATGTGGTCAATCAACATTCCCAAATAAATGATCAAGAATACTAGAAAAAAATTAAACTTTTTAATATTGATATATATATATATATCAACAATTAAAAATTAGATAACAAAATGTAAGCAATAGGTAAAATTGGAGGATATGAATTGTGATGCAATCATCTAGTATGACTTGCATGTCATTAACGTTCCTAAATAAAATGTTCAACAACTAATAAATAACGGTTGGACAAAAAAATGAAGCTTTTTAAAAATAAAGGGACAAAATGTTAGCAATTAAAAAAGGGGATAAAATATTAACAATTGATAAAATTAAGGGGTAGAATTGTAATTAAGCCTTTGTTTTTAATTTAGTTAGCTATTAATAATTTTAAAATTTAGAAACAATTAATTTAAATAGTAACAATTATTTTTTTCAAACCATATTCACCATAATTGCTACCATTTCCCACGACACAATTCATCTTCAACATCACAATCACTATAATTGTATACAATAATTTTTTCGGTGATAAGAAACTTGTCAATAGGTTAACTCTCATAATAATTTCTCAAAAACATAATGGATGAATATGAAACTTTTAAAACTTAATCTACTAAAACAAAAAAAGACACTAAAATAAAATAGACTATAGTTAACATTTAGCCATAAACATATTATGTATTACATTGAATGGATTTAAAATACATCAATCATGAATAAACATAAATACTAATATACTAGTTAAATGTGTATATAAGATCTTACTTAAGTAATAAAGTTTGCAAGTTCTATCTCAACAACATAAAATAACCAAAACACTGGGATATAATTTGTAAAAATAAAATCAACAAGTACGAAAACAATCCCTCCTTAATCCTTACCTTTAATAATAAGAAGGGAAAAGATAACTATTTTTTTATGTATTATTATGAGCGTCAAAGGTATAGTCAAGAATATAATCGTTGTCCTTATTATAACTCTTACCACTACTACTATCACTGCCCTTATAACCTTTCTCTTTACAAATATTGTTGTCATTTTCATTACACTTGTTGTCCAATTCCTCAGATGTTGAACAAGCATGAGAAGGACCAACATTGACAACCTCACTTGAAATGGCCGTAACACGTATGATACTGGACTTTCTCCCAGTCCTTTTAGGACGAGGTTTGGGCCTTATTGGAGGGTAACAAACCCATTCACCAATAAGAGAAGGACAAGGGGAATAGTAGTCACTTGTGGCAAGTGTATAGACCTTCCTCTTGGAGTATGAGTGGAAGATAATGGATATTCTGGTGGTGATGGTGGTATCCATTGATAAGTGTCTTTAGGCACAGTGATGGACATAGTCATGTTTAACATAATAGGGATCCTCAATCTTGAGTTGTCTCTAGTTGGGTTTGATAACCAAAAAGTGACGCGTCCACTGTAGGTACTACGAAAATCACCGCTGTGAGATTGATAATAGTGTACCCATTCTCCACAATTATCTATCTCAATATCTAAATTTAGGTGTTGCCCTTCCATTCTTAGGATACACTACATATCATAAACACAAAATACACAACATACAAAAACAGTAAGGTAATAATTCATACAATAAATATGAAAAAGAACATACACAAAATGCAATAATCAAAGTTAAACTTAAATAGCTAATGCATGTTAAGTAGGTTTATCCATCAACACATATGTAATATAATGATTGATCTTGTCCATGAAAAGAATGATGTACACATCATAAAATTTGTAGAAAACCAAAACATTTTGAATAACAAAAGACATATCCTAGAATATACCTTACAACCTTCAATTTGAAATATGTCACATGTTGTATTCCATAAAATAAATGTTTTAACCCCTGTCATCAAGATGTCATGTATGCTTCTTAATTGTTTATTTAAAGAATCTTTTTTATTTAATGGCGTGCTAAGCATGTGCTCATGCACATAAGTTCACAATTGTGCACATAAAGTGTCCAAAGTCTACAAATAAAGTTCCAAAATCAGCATTTGAAATGCTTAATAGTGCATTAATGCTTGTCATAGTACTTAATTAGTATAATTACAAGGTCCCTATATAAGAAACTAAGTTGTTTTTTTTTAATAAGCAAGTAACAAACTGTCAAAGATATCCCAAAGTGCTTACTTTTCTCTTATATTTATGTGTGCGATTAGATTCCAATTCAAAATCAATTTTTTAAAAATGTCTTACCCCCACAATCTTTGTAATATCCAAATTAACATAAGCCCCCAAGACTTTTTCCAATGTTCAATGACGTACATATATACATATAAGGATATAAATATGTCGAGCCAAGCTTAATCATTTATTTAAATGAATCTAATTGAAAGCTTGAGTTTTACTTATTTAAAAAAAAAAAAATACTTAAGCTTAACTTGTATAACTCATTTGTAACTTAACTATTTTTGGTTTTACAATTTTAAAAATATTTTTTAAATTTATTATCTAATATTTAATAATATTTTTTAACCATGTGATATGTGTTGAATATGTAATATGTTAAATTTAAACATTCTAGTGTATTAAAATAACGTAATTTAATAAATAATTTTATAAATTTTTTACTACTAGAAAAAATAGTAAAATTATTTTTAACAGCTTCAATAAAGTTCTATAATTTTTAATAATAAATATATAAATAACAAAATCCAATAAAATTATCAGTTACAAATTAAATAAACAAGTTATTTATGAATGGTTAATGTTGAGCTTGTAAAACTTGGGTTTGACTAATTTAAATAACCGACTTTATATTAAAACTTAAGTTTATTCATTTAATTAAACAGACAAGGTTGATCGAGCATTTAACTAGTCAATATTGAATAGTTAATGAATAACTTAACTCATTTATTTGTGTATGTGTGCACCAATCATATTTGAATTGTGCCAATTCGATTTCCAGGTGTCACAGTGCAATTTTAGTTCATTTAATTTCATGTTATAGAATTGAAACTATTATTTTGGATACTATAAAAATGCACCATTACGCTACTCATCAGGGGATTGAAATTGTATAATTGCTTTGCATGGGGACCTAACTTGCACCATTAAAATTTGAGAAACTAAAATCTCTCAATATTTGATGAAAATTAGCATAATTGAAATATGAAAAAACTTGAAATACCAGAAGTAAAATAAAGTCTAAAATATAATAATAATAATAATAATAATAATAATAATAATAATAATAATAATAATAATGATATACTTACATGTAAATAAAGTAGTAATCGAAATTGTTAAACTTGTGAAAAACTTATAAATTAGACTTGTAAACTTGTAAGAATTTATTCCATGTTAAAAGAATATTAAAAATTAACTTTATTTATACCACAAGATAAAAATTATTATCTGATCATAAATAAAAATTATTCATAATGAGCAAATTAAGTATCAAAAGTTTAATATTGTTTAAAAGAAAATATTATATGTCATAGTCAAAGTTACAAAATATCATTCTTTTCTAAAGTAAACATTATCTACAAAGACCAAAATAGCAAAAAAACTATCCTAAAGTGACAAATTTTTAATAACATATTATTATATTTATATATATTACGCAATATCAACATCACAAATAACTTTCTATTTAGTTTACTATCAAGTTTACAAGGTTATTATTAAATTTACTCAAATTAAAATAAAACGAGTTTATATATATTTTAACACTTTTTTGTCTTTGTAAAGTTGTACTTTACAAATTAATACTTAAGTTTAACTATCATGTTAGTAACTTCACTATTAGAAACTTAGATAAATTGTATTAAAAAGAAACTTATATAAAATATTATAAATAATAGAGATATCAATACTTTATCCACAAAATAATGAATAAAATTAATTAATAATGATTTTTTGTTCATACAAGAATCAAACATAAATATTAAGAGATTTACGATACTTCATTCATCTTTTTTAACTAAGTAATCTCAATCTTTTGACATAACAAGGTTTTAAGTGTATAATTACCAAGTCAAGCAAAAACAAAAAAAAAATGTTAGAAAAGCTCTTTCCTTATGATTTGTTAAAATTTATTAGATATTGCTAAATTTAGTGAGTTTCACCGGTCAAATGATCATCTTTCTCAAAATTATTGATGATTTACAATATATATTATTTTATAGACAAATTTTAATTGTTGATAAGTTAGTAAATTTTTGTTAATAAATAAATTTGAACTTACGTTGTCTCTTTTTTCTTCTTTTTTTTTTCATACGTGGATTTTCAATATATATTCTAACAAAAAAAAAATTATAATGGAGTTTGCTTAGGACCCCCTCACAAGAGAAACACTTAAAACAAAGATAAAGAGGAATGCTAATGAAAGTTGATTTACACGAGCTTACCTATATTCGACTATCCGAATGTGAACTTGAATTTGGATTCAGCAAGTACTCAACCCAACAGTCCAACACGCAAGAAGAAGGGTCACAATACTTCCGTCAGAATGATTACCACCATGGTATTGGTGACATATATATAGATATCGAAGGATTGTAATTGTATTATTTATTATTAATTTATTCATTAATTCTATTTTTTTTTTTGTTACATCATTCATTTTATCATCACTTTTTATTCACTATTTTCTTGCATATCAATGCCATAATACCATAGAATTAGAATGTATTTGGTCACTTAAGTACGCTAGCTATTAACTTATTTCTTTATTAATTAGTTTGATCAACACAAAAATATTTGATAAATATCTCAAAATAATTTATTTTAGGAGTTTTTACCTTATGAATTATAACTTATTCGGCTATTCTTATTTGTAGATTATTTAACTTTTTTACATTATTATCCGTTATATTTTAATACATTTTGCTTGTTATCCTCTTATATATATATATATATATATATATATATATATATATATATATATATAAAAGTAATTTAAATAATCATTAATTAATTAAAATTTTATTTTCTTTTTAATATTTTATGAAATTATTTTTATATTATACTCTTTATTTTATTATTTTTCACCATTTATTTTAATTTTTATTTAAATACTTTATCACTAAAGTATCTTCAAGAAGTTTTTTTAAGAGGATTCCTTAGTTCAACAAAAATTACTTATTTGTAGATTTTGTAATGTTATATCATCATTAAGAAACTTTTACCTAGTTTTGCACTAATTGAAAAAAAACTTTAATAGCTGAAATGAACTTATTAATTCTATTATGTTAAATAATATTAAGTATTACATTAAATTATATTAAATACTTAAATTAGACAAACAATTTCTGCAATAATTTTTTATGATAATTTAAAAATAAGAAAAAAAAACACAGGCAATTAATAATATTATTAAGTTTAAAAACATTGACAATTAAAAATCAGTAAAAAGAAAAAGTTTAATTGGTATACATTATCAGTGTAAAGGATTTTTACACTGATATTCAATCATGACTTTTCACTTATGTGACTTTTAAAATAGTAATAAGTAAAGTCAACAAATCTACCATGAAAGAAGAGTTGTGATTTACTGTTAGTATAGAAATCTTTACACTGACAGTATATACCAATTAAACTAAAAAAAAGTACATAACAATGAAAATAAAATGACCTTCAATCTAACAAAAATAAAAAATAATAAATAAAAAACACATAAATTTAATTTTCATTATTTTGTTTTCTGAAACGTTCTCAAATATATTCCATCTAATCCATCTAGAGTTGGAGATGATTTTTCTCTGCCATTAACTTGTGCTCAAATCCTGTTGTTCATGTTTACTAATTTTCACTCTCATGTATGGTGGTTAATGGAAAAAAAATAATTTTTTATTGTTAAAAAATTGTTCCTTATAGAAGTAACTTAAAAATAAAGATAAGAAACTTTTGTGCTATATAGATTCACTCCAATGGAGATTTTTTTATAAAAAACCGGTTCTCCAACTTAAACATTCCTAAAGAAACTTCCATTGAAGTTTTTTCTAAGAATTTAATTATTTTTATAAATTTAAAATTATAATTACATAATAATAATTTTTTTCAAGAAAATACAAATTTTATTTATATAATAAAACTTATGAAATTATATCATTTTATATTTATTAACTAACTTTATAAAATACTTTTAATCTAATAAACTAATTTATCAACTCGAAGCTTATAAGTTAGAAGTTTATAGTCAACAATTAACTTATTAAATAGACACTAACTTATCACTTGTCAGCTAGTTTTGTCATACATACTCTTGGATAGAAATGGATACAAAATATTCTATCCATTCTAAAATAGTGTACTTCTAAGATATTTTATATAAATTAAGAAAAATTAATAAATATATAAAAGTGAGTAGCATTATTACTAAATTAACATTTATATATTATATTAAAAAACTAAAGTAACATAATCAGAAATATAAACGAAAAAATAATTAATATTATATGAAAAAATCAAATACAACATTTATTTATTTTGAAATAAATTTGTTTTTCAAATAAAACACTCATGTTGGAATGGAGGGAATATTATGTTGTAGTTGGAGTGTCTTATTCCTTTTTATAATTAAAATCGTCCTCATTTTATTTATACCCATCCACGAATTTTATTTATTTATTTTTGTACTTTCATGTTTTATATTTAGCAGTAAGTTTAAGATAATAGAACGAGGGACCTGTGTACATAGTCCAATTAATAGTTTAATAGACTTCTAAATTGCTCAAAAATAAATGTGTGTATCACATTTTAGAGCAGTAGTCATTCCATTTCAAGTCTTTATGTCCACATTTAGATAGAAACAGTCCTCGATTTCTAATAGCTGTGCACAGCTGCACTCAATTGGCTGCGGATGATGTTTGTGCTTTGTGAAGCTAATGATTTGAAAATTAGGACCCCAAATACGCGTTTTATTGTCCATGCCTGAATAAATTCTAGTATTTTCAGTTGCATTAACATTTTGTCAACATTGTCATCTTCTTTG
Source organism: Psophocarpus tetragonolobus (assembly GCA_037954015.1). Lineage (NCBI taxonomy): Eukaryota > Viridiplantae > Streptophyta > Magnoliopsida > Fabales > Fabaceae > Psophocarpus > Psophocarpus tetragonolobus. The sequence goes on from CM075688.1 coordinate 94,106,160, forward strand.
ATAGATCAAACTAGCTACCATAGATTTTCTACAAGTCGAACACTTGTGAGTTGTGACCTTCGTGCTGCTGTTGCAAAGATCCCAGCTTCATTCATTTAGTTTAGTTTTTTAGAAGAGTTTTTAAAAACTGTTTTATAATAAAAGAAAAAAATAATTATTTAATAAGTGTTATTTAAAAATTATTTTAAAAATATGAAAAAAAATATTTATATTTATAGAAATGTCATTAATAAAAAATAAAAAACAACATATTTTCTTTAAAATAAAAATATAAAACTGAAAAACAAAACTAATTACATTTGTTCCTATTTTTAGTTTTTAAAAACTAAAATATTAGAATATTTTTTAAAAATATTTTAAAAAAACACTCCTTAAACGAGTTTTATATATATACTGTTAATATAATTAATGTATTTTTATTAAAGTAAAAATTATGACTAAACTTGCTTTCGTAATTGATTATTTTCGATCATGATCAAATTCTTTAGGTTTTGGTTTTTTTAAAAAAACATGTTGATGGATAATAGTCAATAAAAAGAATTATAAAACTAATTTTTCTTTTAAATATATGAAAAAATTTCCTAACATCAATAATTAATTTAATGGGAAAGAAAGGAAAAAGATATAAATAGAATAAATGTTATTGGGAGAAAAAGAAAATAAGACTATAAATAAACACTTTTAGCCCATTTTCTAATATCTAATTTTTTAAATTTCTATTTTTTCTCTTGTAAACTCAAATAAACAATAATCAGCATAGATTCTTTTCATCTTTATAAAATTTATTTTAAACTATATTTAAGAACTAATTTAAAAATTCATGTTAAATTAATTTCATTCATAGTATAAAATATGATTAATTTTAAGATATAAGTATAAATATAGTTTGAATGGTTTCATAAAATTTACCTTCTAAATAAATTTTTATTTTAATGATTCATATCTTATAAAAAATAAAAATACAAATCAAACTATTTTAATCTTTTATCGATAAAAGAATATATAAATTTATAATCAAATATGTGCACCAAGGTCACTACCCATGAATGAAAAATGCATTAACCAAATACAAAGATCACATCCTTGTGAATAATGTACAAAGTAGAAAAAACTTCTATGATATGATGATGCTAGTACCATCTACAATTGGTGCCCAAAATATGCTTTATTATGGCATATTGCACTTTTTCTTTCGACAGTGTCTCATTTTTTTTTTGTTATATTGATTTGTGAGGTATTTAACTTGATTACAATATAGGTTTAACAACAATTGATACCTTCAAATTTTATAAAATTTTATGTCTCACATTTTGAAAATGTGACGTATCCCCAAATAAAAAAAAATTCTTGAATTTACATTCCTATGTTAGATGACATGTCGTGGTTAACTTTTAACTCTTCATTTTCAATGTTTAACTTTGATAGAGAGACATTAATTGATAATATTTTTTAATATGAGGCATAATATTACAATTTCATAATATAGGGACACAATTTCTAACATTTGAAAAATTATTAGATGGTCATGGACCACCACATCATTTATGGTCAATAATAAGCATGACACATATAATTAATTAATTGACTTATCTTGTAAAATTGTATTAATTAAATAATTATATATTACATCTTGATTGGTTGAGACCATGAATGACGTATAGTTGAGCACCATCCAATAATTTCTTCTAAAATTTATAAAGCTTAAGATCACCAATTATAATTAGAGTTTGATTGATATACAATGTCAATATAGAAGATTTTGACACTTATAGTTAATCACAACTTTTTTTTTTATTTATGTAACTTCTAAAATAGTAATAAATAAAATAAAAAGATTTATCATAAATAAAGGATTATGATTAAATGTATATACCAATTAAACTCTTATAATTAAACTATTAATCGCATAGCACAGAGTAACCACCCCTGTCACATAACATACCTATGCTTTTAATTTAATTTTCGATCATCTTATTACTGTTTCTTGTATTATAAACCTACTGCAAGCGAATGGTAAAGAAAATAAAAAATCAAATGCAAATATGCTAATTTGTCAGTGTAAACACTAGTAACGTTTTGTGCTAGCCACGAATAAGATTTTACAACGCAACTTGCTCTTAATATGTTGATAATGGAGCCCTGCGTAACCACCAGAAGGCATAAAATTGCTATTAGAAAAGGAAAACCCTAAAAAAGAGAATTGAAATCGAGAACAAGTCAAAGAAGAAGAAATAAGGAAAGCGTCTGAGAAATTTCTGGCAAGGTGGAGTTCCCTTCCCACCACCAAGTTGCTAACCATTAGAATAAAACGAGCTTTACCATGTCGAAAACCACCACGGTTGTCAATAAATGCAATCGCCCTCACCAAAACGCCCACCATTGTGCATGATGCCATTTTGAACCTCTCCCACCTTGTTGCTTAAAGCTTTTTTAGAACCTCACCTTCGCTTGATTCACGAACCCTTTTCTCTTCCTCTCCATTCTTACTGCAATTTCACTGTTGGTCATCTCCAATGTTCTTTTACCCCTTAAACATTACTCTTCTTTTTAATTTGATCTTAGATTGTTGGAAGTGTTAAGTGTTTAGGGCATAAGGCTTACAAACAGTCCGTGTTTTGGATCATGGCCCATATTAAATTAACAATAGAATGGAATTGAAACTTCTACACTTTCATTAGTTTGAATTTCAAATCTATGACACACAATTGGCTCACATGTAAATTTAGTTATCTGTTGTTTTATTTTATTTTTATCATTCAGTCTCAGGCTATTTTAAAGTTACCAAAAATTATATTTATTGAAAATAAAATATTTATGTAAATTTGAAAACTTATTATAAAATTATAAGTTTAGTGATAATTATTTTAGACATACTTTTAATTTGGTTAATGTAAAAACTGTTGTTGTTGTTTCGTTTAAATTTAATAAATTTAATAATGTAGTCATTTTTTATGCACTTTTAATTTGACTATTAAGAAAACTATAGAAAAATGAGTTTATGATAATCACCTTGGATTTACTTCCAATTTAATTATTGTAAACTCTTCTAAAAACTAAAATTTTAAAGATATAAAATCATAAAATATAATTTTTTAATTGTGACTACTTCAGATACACTTTTGACTTAGTAACTATAAAATTATCATGGATTTGTAATAATCACTTTGAATGTACTTCTAATCTGACTATCATAAATTATAAAAAGATTTATGATGATCATTTTGGATGTACCTCTATTTTGATTATTGTGAACTCTTTTTAAGACTCAATTAAAAAAATAATAATAATGCACTTTTGACATAGTCACTGTAAAATTATCATGGGCTGTAATAGTCACTTTGGATGTACTTCTAATTTGACTATTATAAATTATAAAAAATTTTATAATTATCATTTTGGATGTACTTCTAATTTGATTATTGTGAACTCTTTTTAAGACTCAATTCAAAAATAAAAAAAATAAAAAATAGAGTTTTAACTGTGATTGTTTTAAATGCACTTTTAGTCAGTACAAAAATTAATCTGGTGAGTCTCACATATTTAATTTTCCACTCAAAACAAGTATGAAAAAGAAGGAAAGTGCAAAAAAAAAATAAGTGTTTGTTTGACAATAGTTTTATAAATCTGTTTCAGTATTTTAGTTTTTAAAAACTAAAAAACTTGTTTGGGTAGTGTTTTCTGAAAACAGTTTTGCTTTTTTAGTTTTTAAAAACTAAAAAACAGGAACAACTCAAAGTAATTTTGTTTTTCAGTTTTTTATTTTTGTTTTGAAAACTCAAAATACAATAAGAATGTGTTGTTTTTTGCTTTTTATTAATGAAATTCTAATAAATATGAACAAGTTTTTCCATTTTACATCTTCAGAACCGTTTTCAAATAACACTTGTCAAACAAATTTTTTTTTTCTTCTCAAAAAGAGTTTTTGAAAACTATTCTTGAAAACTCTTTTAAAAAATTTAAAAAAAAAAACCAAAACAATCATTGTTTTTCTTTTAAATCTATCATTGTTTATAAAGGAAAGTTATAAATATATGTGTAAATTTGTAATTATAATAAGTTTAATTTATATTTTCCATTTTGCTTACACCACTTTCTCCACAATCTAACAACTTCAAATTTTCAGTGCATTTTATTTTTCTTTCTTTCCTTAACATTTTTTTTTCTTTTCTTGCAACTTAATGAAGCCTAAATATCATTATAAAACTTTTCTCTACCACTAGTGAATGAATATTTTTATCATATATAAATATGGTGAAAGTGAGTACTCTTGTGATTTTGATAACTCATAAAGTCACATTTATTCTGCCAAAAGAATGAAAAGATATGCATTAGTACTCAATCAATATATAACAAGCAATTTAACAATTTTTAATTTATTTTATTTAAAATTATAATTTTTACTCTTGAGGTAAATTGACAAGATGGAAAAAAAAAATACTAAAAACTTATCTGCCAGATTTTCTTATGATGAAGTAAGTTATTAAGTTGTCAAATTCCTTCAATTTACGTAGTAAAAACTTTAATAAAACAAAAAAATTGGTAAAAACTTTAACGAAAAAATAATTTATCAAGAACTTTATTAAAATTGTCCGCTTTTTTAAGAACGAAAAAATTATTTGAGCTAAAATTATATTAAGAATATTAATCCTGTCATATTATAAATATTCTTAATTCTATATAAAATGCTTCCTTAAAAATAGAAGCAGTAGTGGAATAGGATTTCAATTTTGTACTTAGAATTGGTTATGTATAAAAAAAATATATTAAGAATATTAATCCTATCATCTTATAAATGTTTTTAATTGTATAAAAATTAATTCCTCAAAAATACAAACATACAGATGTCGGATTTCAATTTTGTACTTAGAATTGGTGCACGTTACAATGATTTTAAGATTGGATCGATAATTAAATTGATGGTAATAATTAAAAAATTAATAATTTATTTATGATTGAATCGAGGTTGAACGTATAATAAATAAATTTATATTTTAATATTATATAATACTTTAAATAATAAAATATTATAGAATTATAAAAAAATATTTTTTTGAAAGACTCCAAATTTTTGGGAGTTAAACAGTTGAATCTGTTTTCAAACTAGTGGTATGATCATAAAAGGTTAATGCTATTTTGACTTTCTTTGTTCCTAGTGCACACTCCTATTTAGACTTTTTACCCTAAACTGTTCTACGAAATACACCATCCTTATTTCTCTCTAAAAGTTTATTCAATTAAAGAAAGATTCACCACGGAAGCACTTACAACAATGACAAAGTGGACCTGATGCTTCAAGGAAGTTTAGACATCAGGACTTTATCAGAACCTGTTATTTGATGTATTTTGCTATAATTTAGAGTGGACGATAAACACTTGTGAATAAGAATGACAATGGGTTGAGATGATATGGGTGGTGATTATTTATTACCCGATTTGTTACAAAATCTGTCATCTGTTATCTTTTAAGAATCTGTTGGGTACTCGCTATAGAAATACTCGTGTGTTTTTTGTTACGTATGAGTATCTACAGGTACCCATGAATATTTTTAAAAAAATAATTTTTTTAAAATTAAATATTTTTATAATAAATTTTATCAAATAAATTATTTATTTTTTGAAAAATCTAGAAATAAAATTATACTAGTTTCTATAAGATTAATTAGATCTAAAAGTAGATTAATATAATATATTATAAGAAAATATTTAATACAAATAAAATCTTTATCTTATATTATTGACATTTTTATAAAAAATAATTTTATTAACTATGAAGTTTTCATTAAAAAAATAAGATTCATATCAACGAATTTTGATAATTAATATATCAACGAATTTTAATAATTAATATTTTAATTTGATTTATTTTTTAAAAATATTTTTTTAACTTATATATATATATATATATATATATATATATATATATATATATATATATATTATTTTAATTTAGCAAGTAGCGGGTACCTGCGCTACGGGTACTATGATACTCATATTTGTGCCCGTTAAGAAGCGGGTAAAAAAAAAATTTGTTTTCGCTACCTATCTATTTATAATATCTATGCAGAAATTTTATTTATAGATATCTGTAGATGTAGATTTTTTTGTCATTCCTACGTGTGAAAATGTAAAAGGTAAATTTACAATGCTCAGAACAAGCGAGAAAATCCAATCTCCGGTCGAGAGATAAGGTTTGGAGTGTCAGATACGTTTACGAGATGGTTTCGAATTATTATTACATGATTTCAACCAAATATATAATTAATCGTTCGAGAAATCTAATAAATTTTCGGGCACATGAGGCTAAATTTTACCTCGCCCGCTGCCACCCTTACATGACAGTTTGATAATGCGAACTAGAGCAATTTTTGAAGATGTATATGTATGAGTACAAAGGGGACTGTATTTTCAATAGTACATTTGAGATAAATAAAATAAGACAACACAAGAGGAGTGTATTAGTAACCATGGAGAGTAAAAATAGAAAAATAATTAAAATTAATGGGCTCCAATATCTATAAAATAGAGGTTCAAAATAACACAATTTTTAGCACCTATTCTCATTCTAGAAAACACAAAATTTATCCTTATATTTTGGAATAGTGATCTAAAACACGTGAAAATAATAATTTTAATTTTAAATAATACATATAAAAACTTCCTATTAGGGACATGTTTTACAAAACTAGTTGAAAGTTGAAAAGTTAGTTGTAAATTATTCGTAAAACTAACAAAAAGTTGTAAAATAACAAACAATGACATCGTTAATCATTAGATCAACAATGAGGTATTTAAAATAATTATTACATATTTTAATAATATAAATTAATTATATATTTAAATTATAAATTTCTATAATAATATATTTAAATTATAAATTTACATAAATTACATATTTATATAATAAATTGCTATAATTAAAATTTAAATTATAATTTCTATAATTAAATATATAAGTTTTAAATTACATATTTAAATTATAATTTTTTATAATTATATATATTATAAATGACTATAATTATATACATGAAGGAGATATATGTTGTATAATGTGATAAAAGATAATTAGTGGAAGAAAATATATTAATTAATGAAGAGTAAACATGTAAAAGTAAAGTCAGTTAGTAGCTAGAAATATATCTTTTGAAAAAAGTTAGTTGAAGTAGCTTTTTTGAAAAAAACTAGTAACTCCTAAAAAAGTTCTGAGATTTTTGTTATCCAAATGAAGTTTTTTTTAAGAAAGCTAAAATTATTATCATTATTAGATCAATCATTCGTCACAAGGTGTGACAGTGGCAAATACTGAGTTATAGAAATAACAAAAGCAAACAAACAATAAAACCCCCACAACAAGCAATAACCTGAAATTAGCTTGTAGAATACCCAGATGAACAATGTAAGGAAATAAACCACAAATAGAAGTATTATATGACTTCTAAAGCCCAATACGCTTTATACATAATACAAGGGACATAGACCATTCAATAAAAGACACATTTGATAACTTGCTATATCCTTTAATCCATAACTATAATTGTTGCAAAGCCATGAGCCAAACTTGTTTCAGAAGGAATGGTTCCCTTTAAAAACTATCGCATTCCTAGCAAGCCAAATACTCCATAATACTGACATCCAAATTAAACTAAAAACACGAGAATGACCTGGACCAACTGAATTAGACAATCCCAAAAATTGCCAGAAACTTATTTCACAGGTATAAAGTAAAATAGAATTATATCCAAGTCATTTATAGCAAAGCATCCAGGCAACATAAATACATTTGCAGGAAAATAGAAGGTGAGATACTGATTTAGGCGCAAGGCCACACAACAGACAGACGACCATACTCAGATGAATAATAGAACGCCTTGCCAGGAAGCCTATTCAGAGCCATTTTCCAAGAAAATGCAACCACCTTATATGGAGCCTTAGACCTCCATAACCTGCTGAAAAATAATGACATATTATTCGGGAGTGCCTCCAACACTAATTGATATGCCTCACTCACAATAGTGGTTGGAAACCCTCGAATTAGCACCCTATTCCCATCCATCTCTGTTATCTTGCCTAAGGTGAACCCTTTCCAAAACTGCGTCCAATTTCCTCACCTACCCTCCTCCCAACCAAGTAGCTTCCTCTTCCAAATGAATTGCCAAACCCATCTATTATTACACTATTCGCCGAAATCTGAAACAAATGTCGTCCTTTGATTAGATAATGCATAAAGCCTAGAGAACCTAGTTTTAGCCCACCGTCTATCAACCAATCTCCTTCCCAGAATTTCACTAGAGACCCATCCCTCCATCACCAACTTAGCCTACTTTGAAAACTAGTTATCCCTCCCTTCTACATCAGTAACTTTTAGGATGTCATTCCACCATTGGGAACATCCCCTTCTTCTTCTAACAATTAGGTTTCTTCTTATATCCTCTCCATATCTTGCCACTAATACTTTAATCCAGAGTGCTTGCCTTCCTTGGAGACTTCTCCAACACCATTTGCCCAGAAGTGCTTTATTAAAAACCCTTATATCATTTAATCACAACCTCCACTGCATTTGTCCTTGCACACTTGGTCCCAACTAATCCAGGCCACTTTTGAGTTGTCTTCTAAACCACCCCATAGGAACTTCCTTTGTAATGATTGAATGACATTAGCCACCTTCTTTGGTACCTTGAAAAAAGACAAGAAAAAAAGGGGATGCTAGAAAGTGGTTTTGATCAAGCAAATTTGTCCTCTACATGAAAGATTGTTTTTCCTCCACAATGTTAGCTTTGCTCTCATCTTATCAATAACAGGTTTGCACACACGCTTACTTCTCACGTTTTCCCCTACTGAATCCCAAGATAGGAGAACAACATACTCAATACATCATAGTTAAGGACCTTAGCAAAGGTTTCCACCTTCGGCATCTTTACCCCAACCCCACCCAATTTGCTCTTGTGGAAATTAATCTTAAGGCCAGAAGTCATTTCATAGACCCTCAGAACACTCTTAAGGGTGAACACATTTTGAAGTCTTGGTGAAATCATGAATATTGTGTCATCTGCAGACTATTGAAGAACCACCTAGAGTTCATGATTATGAAACTTTATGCCTCAAATCAGATTAACAGAAAGAGCCTTCCTGACCAGCCCACCTAACCCCTCAGCCACAATTAGGAACAATACAGGGGTATAGGATCACCCTGGCGTAAACATATCTTCATACATAATTCATCTGTAGCACTTTGATTCACCAAGACTGATGCTGATGAAGAGGAAAAACAATGGTGAATCCAACTAATCCACTTCTCCTTGAATCCGAAGTGTTTGAGCATATAGAGCAAGAATGACCAATTGACAGAGTCGTACACCTTCTCAAACATAGCTTTCAAAACTAGCATTGGTTTTTTATTCTACTTAGCTTCCTGAATTACTTCGTTGATTACAACCACACTATCAAGCAACTGCCTCCCTTTAATAAAAGTTGATTGAGTTTCTTCAATGAGAGAAAACATCACCTTTTAAAGTCTGATAGCTAACACCTTTGCAATGATCTTATACAACACACCAATTAGCAAGATTGTTAGTAATCCCTTAATACCCCAGGATACCATTAACTTTTGTGCTTCGAGCAATAAAGGAGTGAAAGAAGTTGGAATTTGCATCACCTTCTTTCAACCACTTCAGCCTAGCCTTCTAGGCTAATAACATCTCCTAGAAATAGCTCAATTTTATTAGGTCTCCCATAGCCTTTGTGTGTTGCTTGATTCCATTTACTCCTAAAGATCCCCTCTCTACTTCTTTATCTAAATTCGCTATTTTTCTTTCAAATCACAAATGGTACCCTCCATCTTACCAATATGTTGTCTATTCTAAGACTTAATGTCCACTTTTAGCACCTTTAGTTTTTCTCTCCCAGCCATGGACATCTCGCCTATTATAACTCTGTTTGACAAAATCCACAAACCCGTCAATCTCTAGCCAACCATTTATAAACTTGAAAGGTTTGGGTCCCCAAGCAATATTGGATTGTTTCAATACTATAGGACAATGATCAGAGAAGTCCCTACTCAAATTTAGCTGATAGTTATTAGGTGCCGAATCAAGCCATTCTTGTGAGGTAAGAAACCTATCAAGTACACTAAAACTTTACTTCTAGCACTAAACCAAGTAAACTGATGCCCCAACACTAATACCTGTAATAACTCCAAATGGCTTATAAAATTCAAGAACTCATTTATTCCTGTACAGACACTCCATTTTCTCCAACTCTATCCTCTAGATTCATAACAACATCATAATCCCTTGCACTACATTATACACAATCTTGGAACCATTGTCTATGTTCCAATAGAGACTCCCACAAAACCTTTTTCCTGCCAACGCATAGGGAATATATACATTGAAAATTATCCTATCTAATGAACCTACCTTAGCCTTTCCTTGCAGCCCAAGGAAACCCACACCTTGAAAGATTTCGGTTACCGTAAAGTCTTCTTCATTCCACACGCACAATAAACCCCCAACCCTGTTGATTGCATGAACAACAGCCTAACTCATAGATGAGTCACCCCATATAGCAGTAGACATTGTTCTATCAACATTTTCAACTTTAGTTTCTTGTATGCAAAGGAATCCAATATCATGCTTTGCTACTATCTGCCTCACCGACCTCTATTTTTCTCTCCCCTTAATCCCCCTAATATTATACAATAAAATATTAAACATATTAACTTGACAACCTACTACCTACAATAGCCCTGATAATGGCCACCCCCTCCTGTCTTGTTCATCCATTTCTGCCAGCCTTTGAATAATCCTATCTTCAGACCCAATGTAAGACACGCCTGTACATTTTCCTAATACCCACAGATACTGCCCTTCACTAAAAGTCCCATAAGCCACTTCAAGATTGTCTTGAGCATCGAGATTCCCTTTGCTAGAAGCCAAACCCTCATCCAAACCTTCACTTCCACCATGAGACAAACCATCCACTTCTCTTGTAAGACCTGAACATCTTGCAACATGTTCTCCAACCTCATTGATAGAGAAGTCGTTTGCTTATGATTGCTACACCTTCACATCTACATATTGGAACTTTTATGAACATTAAGTGAGCCCAAAAAGTGGGATTCTGAACGAGGGAACCCAACTGAGGAAAAGTCGCACTATCTACAACTACTGGGTCATCGAGTTGAGCCATGGATAAACTAGTTAACCTCCTACCTTGAGCTGTGGATTAACCCTCATCCCCACCAACCAAGGAAGAAACCGGATGTGAGATTGCACCTGGAGACCCACCACACGAACCCAGAACCATAGGGCACCGAACACCCACCGAAGACAACTTGGCTAGCTGAACCTCCTTCCCAACACCAGGGAAGCAATTCAGGTGCAATCCAAGGCTTCCAGGCTATAATTGAGATTGTGACAAAGGGCTGCCAACTAAACCACAACCCATTCCATGCTCCACGTACACCATTATGTCAGCCTTTCCTCCACCACAACTATCTAAATAGAGTTGAAATCATTTCAACTAACTTTCAACTTTTAGCTAAATTAAATGACAAACCAAACACACTCTAATTTTTTGTTTATAATTGAAAAACCATTGGTATGATTGGGAATGAACGTTTGACCAACAATATTCTTTTATTACTTGTACATTTATAGTATTAGATATTGACGTTTAAGGTCCTCAACAATTCAAACAATATTTTTTTAGGTCTATTGATATTATCAACAAAAGAAATGAAAACTATTAACTTTTAAAGGAAATTAATAACAAATAACCTTCTCAAAAAATAAACTCTCATGTTATTTATTTATATTTATATATATATATATATATATATATATATATATATATATATATATATATATATATATATATATCTTCCAAATCAAAACCTCTAAGTATTGCCGACCTGGCCCCTTCATATGCCGTAAAGTCCTCACTAAATACCTCCGAAAGTACCCGAGTATTACCAGCCTCCCTAACTAAAAAATCTCCCTCTGAATTATCCTCCAAAGGAAATTTCCCTCCTTTAAAACCTTCAACTTCTTCAAAACCTCCTGAAAATCTAAATGCCCAAAAAGATTACCACATTAAAACTCCCTGTATTCCTATTCTCCCAATAGAACCAGAATGGGAAGAAGAAGAGCCGTCGCTCATCATTGACAGAATTTGCCCTAAAGGATGGGCATGGATTCCAAATAATTTTGAAAAAACCTTAAATTTTTATCAAATGATTTTATTGGATACTCATTCGGTCGAATTAATTCCCGAAAAGGATCCAAGAAATCCCCTTATTACTAATTATTCAAAATTAAAAATTTTAAATGTTTTATGTCCCACAGACTGGAATCAAAACTGGTTGACTCCAAAAGGCTTTTCTAGACCTTTTAAGCCAACCTCTTTTAACTACTTTGATTATCAAGAAGCTTGGTCGAAAATCCTTTTAAATACTAATTCTAAGCATTCTTGGTACATAAGTTTTAAAAATGAATTACCTACTCGATTACCTTCTTGGTTTATTAAGTGGGTAATTGATTTTGGCCCAGTGAAAAGCATTTTACCAGCCAGAATTGTGAAAATGTATGACATTTTTAAAGAAATATCTCCAGCCATTCCTTCTAAATATAAATTAACAAGTTTTTTATCAAAAATGGGAATTGGATGGTTAATGCAACCACAATATCAGATTCATCATCACATGGGCGACCCGTTTCCCAAACAAGTCTGCTTAACTGTGAAGGTTTTCTGGTGGCAAAAGTTCAACATCGACTATGTTGATACTAAATTCAAACAATTCAAGAATTCTCCCCTAAAAGCCTCTATTACTCCTGCTTCTGCTTCATCTTCGCCCTTAAAGATTGAAGACTTGGTAGGACCAACCAAAACAAAAAAAGGAATTAAAACAGAAATTACTGGAAGCATTATCTTCTTTAGATTCTGACGAAGAAACTGAAGAGAATGAAGAATTACTATCCGACGATTGCTATGCCATCCAGATGGCACAGGATCCTAATTTGGACTCAGATTAGCAGTTACTGATAGAGCGATGCCAATCCTGCCTGAAGATTCGCAGTCTGGTGAACGCTCTTCGATAACTACAAACCTAGGGTTCGTGCAAGACAGCTGTAAATATGCAGGGACCCACTTAAAATAAGTTTGTCGGCCACCTTATCCGAAGAATCTTTCTTTTGTCAAAAAGACGGTAAAGCTTGTCGGCCTCTTTGACAGATTCAAGAAAAGGACAAATAAGTGGCGGACCAAGTGGCGCATTATCCGGAAGTGGAAGACCACGTGGCACCCTTTCCGGAAAATGGCAGACAAAGTGGCGACTGATCCGGATAACTTTAATTATTTAATTATTATTAATTGTAACTTAGTTTAATTCCGGACTTCGCATCCGGCTTTGTAATTCTATAAATAGCATTGAAGAAGAGAGGATAGACACAGCTCGACAGAGCCTTAAAATCCTTTCTCTCTCCTTCCTTCCCTCTCATCCCTCTCATCCCCCTTTGTAAATCTTCCATCCGAAATAAATTTCTTCCTTATACAACTCTGTCTTGAATTAAGCTGTGCCTCTGTAAGTTTCTAATTTCTTAAACTTCTTTTAAATTGTTCTTCACTCTTCTCTTAATCAAACTTCTTTTAAATTACACGCTTTGAAATGGTATCAGAGCCTAACTAAAAAGAATTTTCGCTGAAAATTATAAGTATGCTCTGTGGTTGCGACTAGTTTGATCTTCCACATCAGAAAGTTTTCTTGTTCGAAGTTTGTGAAATTCTGCATTCTTGATCTTCATAATTAACTAAGTTTTCAAGATCTTCATCTTTAACTTATATCATTTTCTGTAAACTTTTAAAAGCAAGATTAATAATCCAGAACACGATCTAGTAATTAGGATGAAGCGTTGGTCAGCCGGTAAGGGTGGTCCCGGTAGTCAGTCGTAGGAGACGCAGTAAATCCGTTGGTTTAGCCTGGTGGTCCCGGTTCGTTCCTAATTATTTTAGAAAAATGTCTAGATTAATAAAAATGTTTTCAAAAGGTAAAGAAAAGATCGATGTTAACAATGAAGACTCTGAAGAAACTAAGTTAAATATGATCCATCACGAATTAAGAATTCCTCAAATAGAACATGAATTAAATAAATGGAATATACCTAAATTAGATATAAAAACTATTTATAAAACTTCGTTTAAAGATATGTTTAAGTCAGAATATATAATTAAAACAGTAGAAAAAGAAATAGACTTAAAATCAACTCAACAAGAAATTCCTTTAATATCCAATCAATTAATTATGGAACACATAAAAGAATATCGATATTTATATATAGGATCAATTCAAATAGCCATTAAACCCCTGTTCAGACTAGGTATGGACATGCCGTTACTAGCCATCCTCAGGGACAATAGACCCAAAGACTTTGAAAATCAAACCCTAGCCTTAATGGAAACCAACTTACATCAAGGCCCGGTATACATAAATAATTATCCTAATTATTCCATAGCATTAAAAAGTCTTCATGAAACAAATAATAATATAATTTTAACTATTAAAATTCTTGAAGAAAAATGGAATAACAGTTCTTTTCTGTTAACTATAGCATACAGATTATATTATAAAGCAATGAAAACTCAATTAGCCCCAGGAGCATTAATTATGTCACCTAAAGATGTCACTACCATGTTATTAGTAAATCCAGACAAGGTTAGTGCCACTGTTCCTAGAACATTAAGACATGAAGAAATAACTTCAGGATTAAAATGGAAATTAGACGAAATTCTTCCTCCAGAAAGAATAGAAAATCCTGTTTTAAATAATATAATTGAATTCAGAGATGGGGCTGTAGAAGTAGCTTTTGCCCCCTTAAGAAGATCACTTTCATATAGATCTCCGAGACCTCTTTTGCCACAGCAAGAAGGTCTATAGATAGATCCGGGTTCTCTATACCTAGGTCTTTGCACTATGTGGGAACTAGGTCGGATCCTACTGTTCCCCAACCAGAATACGAAGAAACAGAAAATCAACTTAATTCTCCCCAATATGAATCAGCACCAGGTCCTTCAGAATTTAATCAATTAAATGTTATTAAAAAATTCGAAATAAATAAAGATTTATTAAAACAAGAATTTTTAAATCCTGATAATAAAGATAAAAGAAATTGGTTCTTTGAAAATTTCTCTCAAACAGAATTAAGAGAATATCGAAAAAATTATTATAATTATTTAGAAGAAAAAGAAGAAAATATTCCTTTCTTTGATTGGTTCTCAGAAAACTGTTTCAATAATCTCCAAATTAATGTATTAAAAACCGCTGAAAAAATATGGAAAACCTCTAAAGGAGAAATTATCAATATAATTCCCCCCTTAGAAGAAGTAAAATTTCCTAATATTCAAAATCATGAAGTAATAGCATCACCTTTTAAAATGATCACTGAAAATAGGGAAATTAATATCAAAGATATTCAAAATTTACACACTCAGATTAATTATACTAATCAAATGGTTCATATAATTGCTACCGAAGTAATTGATAAAGAATTACCTCCTAAAAAATTAGAAAGATCTTTAATTAAACCCTTTAAGTTTTCAGAAGAAGAATTAAAACATATAAAATTAGGAAAAGATTCCATGTTAGATGAAATAAATAAAAAATTAGATGCTTTAAAAATTAATAAAGTCAATACTATAATTATTCCCGATGAAGAAATAGGAGACATAAATAGAGAACAGTTTGATGATAATTTATTTAAAGTTAATAAATTAAGAAGAAATGCTAGGAGTAGCTCTTCCTTAGGTCCTACCCCTAGACCCACGACTAGGAATTATTATAATAGGCCAACTCTCCCTGATATTCAGTTTGAAGAATGGGAGCTGGAGTCACCATCCTCTTTTGATGGCTCTAGTATATATGAATGGAACATAGATGGCCTAACAAAAATGCAAATATTAAGAAAAACTAATGAAATGACCATGGCAGCCTCTGCCTATAGAACTAAACAAGATGCGGCTACTACGGTTAAGCTGCTGGTAACAGGATTCACCGGTCAATTAAAAGGTTGGTGGGATCATTATCTCTCTGAAGAAGAAAGATTTAATATAATGAACAGTGTAAAGCAAGAAGCGGACCAAATAATGCCTTTAATGGTAGAAACTTTAATTTTAGCCATTATTCATAATTTCGTAGGAGATCCTCAATTATTTGATCAAAGAATATCATTAATTCTTCACACAATTAGGTGCAAAACTCTAGGAGATTTTAGGTGGTACCACGATAACTTTATCACCTTAGTCTTAACTAGGCCTGATTGTAGAGAAGCATTTTGGAAAGAAAGATTTTTGGCTGGACTTCCTTCAACTTTTGCAGATAAGGTTAGAGAAAGTCTACCGAGATTATATAATGATATTCCCTTAAAAGACTTAACTTATGGAAGATTAAGTACAACTACTAAATTAATAGGATTAGAAATTTGCGATACCCTAAAATTACAAAACCAAATTAAAAGAAATCAAGAAATGGGAATAAAAGAATTAGGTAATTTTTGTAGTCAATACGGTTATGAAAAACCTATTCCTCCCTCAGAAAAAAGGAAAAGACAATTAAGAAAGCAAAAGAATATTAAATCACCTCACCCAGTTCAAAGAAGTAATTTTAGAAAATTCTCTAAAAAAGTAAATAAACCCAATAAGTCAAATATAGTGTGTTATAAATGTGGACGAATTGGTCATATGAAAAAAGACTGTAGAGTTAAAGAAAAGATAAAAGCTTTAAAAATGAGTGAAGAATTAAAAGAACAGATAGCTAATTTATTAATATTAGAAGATGAAACTTCAGAAGAAGAAGAAGAATCATTAATTGAAAATAATGAATTAACTGAAAATTCTGATAGTGAAAATGAAGAAAATATTCACACATGTGAAAATTTAGATACTTGTAATTGTTCTTTTAAAATAAATATGATTAAAGCAGAAACCAAGTTAGCCCTAGAAATGGTAGATAAAATGGCTAACGAAGAAGATAAATTAGAATATTTATTAAAATTAAAAAATATAATGATAGAACAAGAAACAAATAAAGAATCAAAAGAAAAAGAAAAATTTACAGGATATAATTTTTCAGAAATATTAAAAATGGATTCTTTAAATAAACCAGTTACCATAAAAGATTTACAAAAAGAAATTAAAGAATTAAAGCAAGAGGTACAGGAATTAAAATTAAAGTTACAAAACTTAACAGAACAATTTAATAATAACATTGGTTCTACTTCTAATTCAAATAATGAAGAAGATACAGAATTAATTAACCAAATAAAAATCCTTCAACAAAAATGGCAAATAAAAATAGCATTATCTATAGGAAATTCATTTCATAAGAATTTTATTGCCTTAGTTGACTCAGGAGCCGATTTAAATTGTATAAGAGAAGGATTAATTCCTACACAATATTATGAAAAATCATTACAAAAATTATATACTGCCAATAATTCTAAATTAAAAGTACAGTATAAATTATCCAATGCTAATATTTGTAATAAAGGAAAATGTTTTAAAAATAGTTTTATTTTAACTAAAGATATTACAGAGGAGATAATTTTGGGTACTCCCTTTTTAACTCAAATATATCCTTTTGAAGTATCTACCCAAGGAATAAAACATAAAAATCATCTTTTTGAATTCATAAATCCCATTAAATCAAAAGAAGTTTTAACCCTAAAAGATTTGACTGAAGAAAACTTTATAAATAAAATTGAAAATAAAACGGAGCAAATTCATAAATTACAATTAGAAATAAAATATCAAAAAATTGAAAAACAAATAAATGATAATCTAATAAAAAAGACTTTTGAAAATTTTCAAAAAGAACTTGAAAAAGAAATTTGTGCTGAAATTCCCTCTGCTTTTTGGGATAGAAAATATTTTACCATTAAATTACCATACATAGAAGGATTTCATGAAAGTAAAATACCCACTAAAGCAAAATCAGTCCAAATGAATAAAGAAACTCTTAATTATTGTAGAAACGAAATACAACAATTTTTGGATAAAAAACTAATTAGACCAAGTAAATCCCCTTGGAGTTGTTCCGCATTTTATGTTATGAATGCCTCTGAAATTGAACGAGGGGAACCACGAATGGTAATTAATTACAAACCTCTTAATAATGTTTTAAAATGGATTAGATATCCACTTCCTAATAAACAAGAATTAATAGGAAGATTATATAAAGCAGTAATTTTTTCTAAATTTGATTTAAAATCTGGTTATTATCAAATTAAGGTAGCGGAAGAAGATAAGTATAAAACTGCTTTTACAGTTCCTTTTGGGCATTATGAATGGAATGTAATGCCTATGGGACTTAAAAATGTTCCCTCAGAATTTCAAAATATTATGAATAATCTTTTTAATCCATACTCTGAATTTGCTGTCGTATACCTAGATGACGTATTAATATTTTCTAATACGATAGAACAGCATTTAAAACATCTAAAAATATTTAAAGAAATAATAAAGAAAAATGGTCTAGTTATTTCTAAACGAAAAATAAAATTAGGTCAAACTAAAATAAGATTTCTAGGTCATGAAATATTTCAAGGAAAAATAACACCTATACATCGAAGCATTGAATTTGCAAATAAATTTCTTGATGAAATAACAAATAAAAATCAATTACAAAGATTTTTAGGATATATTAATTACGTAGCAGATTTTATTCCTAATATAAGAATTATTTGTCAGCCCCTATTCCTTAGACTTAGAAAGAATCCTAAGCCTTGGACTGAACAACATACTAAAATAATTAAAGAAATAAAAGGTCTTGTCAAAACATTACCCTGTTTAGGAATCCTTCATCCTAATGCTAAAATAATTGTAGAAACAGATGCGTCAGAAATAGGGTTTGGAGGAATTTTAAAACAAACCTTTTCCGAAAACAAAGAACAAATAGTAAGATACCACTCTGGAGCTTGGGTAGGCGCTCAAATTAATTACAGTGTCATTAAAAAAGAAATTTTAAGTATCGTACTATGTATTAATAAATTTCAAAGTGATTTAATAAATAAAGAATTTCTTTTAAGAATTGACTGTAAATCAGCAAAAGAAGTTTTGGAAAAAGACGTTAAAAATATTGTTTCTAAGTAAATTTTTGCCAGATGGCAAAGTATTTTGTCCTGCTTTGATTTTAAAATTGAATTTATAAAAGGCATTAATAATTCTATTCCAGACTTTCTAACACGAGAATTTCTTCAGGGCACTCCCTCTCTAAAATGAGACCCTCAGGAAATATATATATATATATATATATATATATATATATATATATATATATATATATAAAGAAAGTATAAATCTTACCTGATTTTCTAGAAAAAAGAGTTGTCTGAAAAATAGTCAATAGTTGGAGCATCGGTTGAAATTTATAAAAATATATTTAAGAAAAATAAATTGTTTTATTCTTTTAAAAATTTGAAACTAAGGACTATTTTTCAATAATTTTCCCACAAAAAGATGTTATTTTCAAATTATCCCTAAACTTTTCAAGAATTTTTCTTTCCTTTTAACTCTTCTGCAACGACTTCATATCTTTTTTTCTTAATTTAATATTATGTATAATTTAAATAAAATTAATTATTTTTAATACACTTAGTAAAATAAAATCCGATTTCGATTGTAATTGAATATAATAATAACCAATTATATATAATTCATTATTGAAAACATTTAATTTTTCTAGCTATCTTATGAAAGGAATTTTTTTTTATGTGAATGTAAGAGGAATATTTTCGTAAGTTTATTTCATGAGGAAAATAAGTCTAGATTATACAATCATGGTTAAAGAATTTTATAATTCTTGTAACTAACTTAATATTACTGCTTCCTCTTTTGTAATCTATTTGTTTTGTTTGTGACCACCTTTAGAGAGATACACGTTATTGGTTCCACGACATTATACAGATGCACGTATGTGTGCTTAGCGAAACAATTTAAAAATTAAAGTAAATTACAAATTTGCACTAATTTTATATATATATATATATATATATATATATATATATATATATATATATATATATATATTATTTCTTTCTTTTGAAATGATTATAATTTTTTTTTTACTTTTGTAATCACGAAATAACTTATCCCATATTGTAAATGGTGTTTAAGCCTTTTGGACAGGACTCAAGCCCTTATGATTTTCACAAATTACATGGGTTTTTTTTTTAAAATTTTTTTTTTCACATATTACAAGAGCACTGTTTATATTTTTCAAATGGATAAAGGGTATTAGATGTAAAATTTTAAAAACATAAAGAGAAATTGTGTAATATTTGAATAAATAAAAAAGAAGTATTATTTTAATATGTGAAAAACACAAAGATGCCCTGAGATTTTCACTAACAATTTTAACACTATTTAGAGTATAAGGGTGTAACTTTCATGTGATTACAAAAGTTAGAGACTTTTGTGATCACTTAAAAAAAATTAAAGAATACAACTCTTATTAGTGCAAACTTAAAGGAGTGCTGACGTAGTTACTATAAAAGTTATATAATCTTTGTGACTATTGTAAAGTTGAAGAAGCTAGCAGGGCCAAGAATACGCATTTTATATTTGTCCAATCTTGAATTAATTGTAGTTTTTGCTATGAATACAATTATAATGTGATTTCTTATCCTTTGATTGATTGGGGAGGTGAATCACTCTACTCTCGTCTTACAAAATTTGTCTTGTTTGATTGGAGTGATATAGAGAAAATGGGTAGATTCTATAAGAAAAAATCTCTCAAGTGAGATGATTTTGAGGAAATACTAGTGCACATATACTCTTTTTTAATATATAAATTAAATAGAAAATAATTGATAATAATAAATTATATTAAAAATAATAAATATTTTATATTAAATAAAGGATATAAATAATATTTTTAATTCCTTTTTTATCTACTAACTACTTTAATTTAAAATTTTTAACTTTAGTTTAACTATTTTTCTACTTATTTTTTCTTTTATGTTTTTTCACACATATATTTCCTTCTTTTCTGTTCTCCCTGATCTCTATCAAATAGGGGTTAATGATAGCACTACAAATTTGCAATCAATAAAAGGAAAAGAAAAAAACTAGCATAGATTTGTTTCTAAAATTGCATTTAGCTCTAAAATCTTCTGTCTCACACGTTAATTAAATCATGATAAGTCATAAATATTCATGAGAACCTAGTATCTTTATACATACCTAATGAGTCAAATATTATATTAGAATGTTTTTAAGGGTATTTCTTATGGGAATTCTTAAGTGTAAGAATAGATTTTTATTCAGTTCATTGGTTGATAAAGTTAGTGTAAGTATGAGCTGTAAGAATTAGTTATTTTATTGAAACTTCACCACCATTATGTAATTGCTATTAGATCATTGTTGTCATGAACATAATTATTCTATCATCTCACTTTGATATTATTGTTAGTTCAACATTATTAATACTTTTGTTATCGATATTTCTATTGGATTATGATTATTGTTAACATAATTAGGCATGATAGGGAGGCAGGTAGAGAACGAGTATGACATTTTCATTCCTATTCTCACTTTTGAAAGTCATCTTTATTCTCATTTTAGTATGAGATTTATGTCTCGTTCTCATACCCGTTGGTATCGAATATACCCGTATCCGTTTCATACTCGTAAAAAGAGTTATAATAATATTTTAATAAAAAGTTATTTATTTAAATATAATAATATTAATTCAAAATCCATTTAATAAACACAATTTTTGTAATTTGTTAATTAAATTCAAACCTTTCTTTATTGTTTAGGACAAATGAATATTATAGTCATTAAAATAAGGGTCGAGTGAGGCGAGTACAGAGATAGGGTAGGTATGTATATCTTTGTCCCTGTCCTCATCCCTGACTCAACAAATCAAGTATTCCCCATACTGTACCTGAGTCGGGTCAAATCAGGGATTCTTTGTCAGGATTACCCATGATGCAGGTCACCCCTAGACATTACTACTATGCCACAAAACTGACACTTTCATTGGACCACCATAGTTGTTAATTTGACCATCGTCATAATCAATAACATTGTCAAATAACGGTCAACCTCCATAATCAATAACATTGTCAAATAATCAATATATCCAACAGGTCATTGTTGCAATCGCCACCATTCTTGTCTCCACCAACATTACCATTAAACCACCACTTTCATTAGACCATCACCTTCGTTGATCCCTCCATCAAATCACGTGTCACCCCACGAAACCACTACTAACAACTAATATCGTTATCATTGCCTCTATCAGGTACATCCTTAAACTAATTTTAAAACAAAAAATTAGAAGCATAAACTAAACCTAGATTTTAGAAACGAAAATTGATTATTTTAGTTTTTGAAATTTAAAACTAACAATCATCCTAAATGGTAATTGATATTCACAACTGTAATGCATACAAATAACGAGGCCTTACATGAAGGACAATTGCTATTCTCACTCGTCATTTTTGCTAGTGCACTTCTTTGTGTGGTTGGTTTGTTTTACCCAAAATGTCCTCTCTCTGGAAAGTTGATTCCAGAATTTATTAACACTCCCTTTTCTGGATTCTAATTTCCGAAAGAAATCCATATGCATTTTCACTCTATCACAATAGTTCTTTTGACTAGTTCTTTAAATTCTATATATCTTCCTCAATCAACATTTTCTTGTTGGCATGGAGTAGATTCTATAAATTGGCCATTGGGACTTCAATAGAAGTGTTTATGATTAGCATGCTTATGTTTGTAGAGAAAAGGGAGCAAAAAGAGGCTTTAGCATTGTGGTATATGCACCCAAAGATCTTGCCTAGAGTTAAGATAGTGGTTTTTTTTTTTTTTTTTATTTAGAAGAGGAGAGTAGCAGAAGCTAGAATGGGAGGTATCTTATTGTATTTGCACATATTGACCACACAAGGGAGCATTTAATGTAGGATCGATGTATCAATGATAGAAAAGTGGTGTGTGGGAGTAGTAGCTTGTGTGGCAGAATGTTATATCGAAGGTATTACTACATGAAACTGTCATTCATACTGGAGACAAGAAATTAATATTCTTAAACTTGCTAACATTTATGAATAAAAAATGGTATATATGATAAGAGGGTATGGGTTTGGTTTTGAAAAGAAAAAAAGAAATGAAGTAGGTGAAATTGGATAGGTGTCCAAGGAGGTTGGGCATTAAATAGCCAATAACATGACGGTACATAGTTGAATTTGAATGAAAGAGATAAGACGACAACTAAGTTGGGGGCTTTATGAGCAGCCAATGCCATGGCGATACATTAGAAGCAAGCAGGAAAAGTGATTTACATCATTTCCATTCATAGCTCAACATTTGGTTTTAATCCAATTATCTAATCAAATACGTGATTATGACTCCGAATAATATGAGACGTACGTCATTAGATAGAAAAGTAAGCCCCGAATCTTTCTCTTCATCACCTCTCATATGTACCACTCTGTTTCCTTGCATACTGTCCACATCTTTTCTTTTCTTTATTTTTTTTTTAATCTGCATCTTCTGATTGACTAGTTTCTCAACTCACTTACTCGCTCTCCGGTAATATTCCACTTTCACTCCCACGAAACTAAATTATCTCATATATTAATTAATTAACAGTACAAGTTAAGCTGATAAATATGTGAAAATAAATAAATTAGTCTACATCATAGGTTTGGTTAGATACACCGATTTAAAGTAGAGAGTCACTTTTTCATCATCATTATTTCATATTTTTTTTTATCTACAATTTTTTTTTTTTAAGAAAACGGGGACTCAAATTCGCCACGTGTTTCACTCTCTTTTTCTTCCTTCATCCTAATTTTACCACTAGGCTAAGTTAGATTATATCTCTTTTACTTCATATAATAACTTTTTTATTAAAGGTATTCTACACGCTTGATAATATACAATTAAGACAAAATTCAAACAATCTTATGACATTTCACCGCAAAAATACAAATTAAGCAAAAATAAATAAAAGAAGAAAAACTTCGTTATTTTCACTCTTAATATTTTTTTAGAAAATAAAAAAACTGACATTTTAGTAGTTAGTAATTATAAGAATACTTACAAATATAAACACGTAGGAGGTATATGCCTGTGGACACAACAAAAGTTTATAGATTAATATGAAGAATCAGATGATGTCGTGCATGACATGATTTGTTTGACGCTAATGACACGAATATATGATTCATTTAACTCTTCAACTATTGTTTGTCATTAGAAACAAATAAAAAACTTTCGACATGATAATTAAAACGCTATGCCAAAACTGTATGGTTCATATAGTATTTTTGTAAAAACTATTCTTATAAGCGAATCAGTTTTGGTTCGACCAATGGTTCATTGGGATACAGCAGTGGGAACCGGGTTCGGTTGATACTGATAGGAGAGTCAAAGTGAACTGTTATGGGGTCCCGCTACATGTCTGGGGAGAACAGTTTTTCGCTACTCTACTGGCACCATTTGGTGAGCTTTTGTATGAGGAAGGAAGTACTCTAAGACATGAAAGATACGACGTTGCACAGTTAGTGATGTCTAAGAAGGATGTGAGTAAGCTCGACGCGGTGGTAAGGACGAAGATCGATGGCGGGGAGTTTGACATCAGGGTATCGGAGGTGGAAGAGGCAGATCGGCTCAAGAACAGCCAAGTGACAACGAGCCTTGGGTCGAAAAACAGTTCATGCCAGGGAGACGAAGATTTTGATGAATCGGCAGAAGCGGAAAGGCGTTTAGCCGAACTGAAACGGGAGAAGTTCCACACCGGAAACTGGAAGTTGTGGGATGAGGAGGGGTTTACAGATGGCGATGGTGACGCCGAACGCGGTGGACCGGATCCTCATTTAGAAGGTCACACGGTGGTTCGCGAACCAATCAGGTCCAGATCTGGGAGTAGAAACGAGGCGGAGGGGCGGGGGAGACCAGTGGTGGAGGAAGGATATACCACCAATGCCTCCGACCAGCATGGACAGGGACGGTAGCCACGAGATGGAAGAGGAAAGGAGTTAGTGGTCCCACTAGCGTGTACAGGGTCAGAGTCCGAATGGGGAAAAAACCAGAGCTTAGGTGGGTATGTCAGGGGCAGAGACAGAGCAAAAATGGTGAAGAAGAGGGGAGTGTCAGACAATGTGGAAGAAAGGCTCGGGAGAGGGAGGCTGGAAGAGGAAGAAGAAGACATGTGGAAGTATCACGGGCCGGGTAATGAGGCGCGAAGCACGAGGCATGACAGCAGGTCAAATCGGTCAGGTCAGTCACGCGCGGTCTTGTCGGTCAGGCGCGCGGCTCGAGGAACGGCTCTCGGCTGTCACGCGCAGCACGAGACGGGACGCGTCTTCGACGACGCTGACGCGGCATGCGGAACGCCAGTGCAGCTGGGCCGGGTTTCGGAGGCCCAAACGCATCTACAGTGCGCTGAAGGGGAAAAAACAAATGAAGGTACAAAAAGCGAACGGGCTTGCGGGAAAAATCAGAGCGGGGAACTAGTTGGCCCAACTGCAACAATTTATTTTCGTAATGGGAGCAAGGTTTCCGAAACTGCTACATCGTATGAACGGAACAGTGTCATTTCGGAATACAGTGATTTTGGAAAGAATGAATCCATTTCTACGATGCCATATTACTATAGGAAATGGGTATTAGTCGGGGGAGAAGAGGTGTCCAGAGGACAAGGTGGGTAAAGGAGACACGTAGATATATGGAAGCAATTACGAAGAAACAGTTTTAATGGGAATGAATTAATGAGGCGAGGGCAATTAGATGACACAAATGAGGATGAGCAACGGAAAGGGCAAGAGGAGGATGAGGCCGAGAAAATCTGGACGGCATTGCAGGAAATCGGAATATCTGGTAATCAACCAGATAACAAATACATACTGGAATTACGGAAAATGGAGGAGAGGGATAACGGTGCCAAGGAAAGAAGGGGAACGACGACAGACCAGAATATTTAAATGAAGATTTTCTCTTTAAATATGAGGGGATTCTGGGATCGGGTCAAACGAAGAAGGATCAGGAGAATGCTGCGGAATAATGACATTGATATCTGTTTATTACAGGAGACAAATTGTACATCGGTAAATGACTGGGAAGTGCAGGAGGTGTGGGGATCCGTAGGATGCGAATGTAGAATACTACCGTCAGTAGGGCTTAGTGGTGGATGCCTGACTATCTGGAAAAAACACCTTATGGAGGTGGTCTAGGTCATTCAAGGGCAGGGCTTCCTCGGAATTGCTTTCCGAGGAAAAGATCCAACCGAAGTTAACTGTGTGGTAAATGTATACGCTCCATGTTCGCCACAAGGCAAGAGGAAGCTCTGGGATGACTTGATGATGACGAAACGAGGATTTTCGGAGGTTAAGTGGGTACTTGATGGGGATTTTAATGCAGTGTTGGAGAGGAGTGAGTGTAAAGGGAGATCAAGCTACCATTCCAGAATTGAGATGTTCGACTTTCAATTCTTTATCCAGTCAATGGCTTGTTTGGATATTCCAGTTATCAGGAAAGGAGCAACGTGGATAGCTCTGAATGGTGAGTCTGCCAGTAGGTTGGATCGGTTTCTATTTTCCCCAGAATTGATGGAGGAATGGGGGGTTAAAGCGCAAAGAGTCGGTACTAGAGAATTCTCAGATCATAGCTGGATACTAACAGTGGTAGATGAACAGAATTGGGGTCCTAAACCATTCAAGTTTTGTTATCATTGGTTATTGGAGCCAGGCTTCATGGAGTTAGTGAAAGAGTTCTGGTCATCTGACCACGGTCAAGGATGGAGAATGCATAAGTTGGCGTGTAAACTGAAAGGCTTGAAGTTGACAATAAAAAAGTGGAAAGACGAAACTTGGAGTCGAGATGAGAGTTTTTTGGCAGGAAAGGTGGCAGAGTTGAAGATGGTGGATCATCAGTTAGGCCAAGGGGTTAATGGAAGTGGACATCATAGACAAGAAATTTTGGCAGAATACTGGGGGAAGGCAAGGCGAATGGAACGGTCTATGTTACAGAAATCTCAGAGTAAATGGGCTCTGAATGGTGATCGCAATACGCAATACTTCCACAAATGCTGTAAGGAGAGATGTTATAAAAATTCACTACTGGCGGTTAAATCAGATGCTAGGTGGTTAGAGGGAGTCCAGAATATTCGGGAGCATGTCTTTAATCACTTCTCAACGTTTTTTAACGAAGAAGAACAGACGAGACCAAAGATGGATGGGGTGTATTTCATCCAGTTGTCTGATCAGCAGAGTCAAAGCCTAGAGGAGCCCTTCTCAGCGGAGGAAATAAAAGAGGCGGTTTGGGCTTGTGAGGAAGGGAAAAGTCCGGGTCCTGATGGTTTTGGGTTTCAATTCTACAAATCATGTTGGGAGATAATTGGGGGCGATGTGGTAAGTGCAGTTCAAGAATTCCATCAATCAGGGGCCTTACCTAGAGGAGTCACATCATCCTTTCTAACCCTCATCCCCAAGGTGGCAACACCAGACAGGTTAGCTCAGTTTCGTCCAATTTCCTTAATTTCTAGCATTCAAAAGATTATTTCCAAACTGCTGTCATTGAGAATGAAGAAAGTATTGGGGAACTTAATATCGAAGTGCCAGTCAGCCTTTTTGCCAGGTAGATCTATACTGGACGGGGTTCTGGTTGCAAACGAATTAGTAGATTGGGCGAAAAGGAAAAAGAGGCCATGTTTCTTGTTTAAGATGGATTTCCAGAAGGCATATGACTCGGTAAATTGGGATTTTTTGGATTACATGTTAGCTAGGATGGGCTTTGGGAGCTTATGGAGAAAGTGGATAAATAGTATTGTCAGGAACAGCCATGTGTCCATTTTGGTCAATGGGAGCCCAACGGAGGAATTTAGGCCGGGGAGAGGCTTGAAACAGGGAGACCCACTATCTCCCTTTTTGTTCCTAGTGGTAGCTGAAGCCTTAGCTGGTTTGTTTAGGTCAGCGGTAGGGATAGGGGTGTTTAAAGCGCTTAAGATTGGAGCTGGGGCAGAATTTTCAGTGATGCAATATGCAGATGATGTTATTATGATGGGGGAAGCAAATCTGAAATCAGTTTGGTACCTGAAGGTTATTCTCCGTGGATTTGAGCTAACATCGGGATTAAAAGTGAATTACAGCAAAAGCCAATTCTTTGGTTTAAACGTAGCAGATACATTTACATACGCTGTAAACAATCTTTTGAACTGTGTTGTTTCATCCCCGCCTTTTAAATTTTTGGGGATCTCGGTGGGAGTGAATCCGAGGAGGGCAGATATGTGGACACCAGTTATCGAACAATGTCGGAGGAAGTTGGCAGTGTGGAGGGCGAGACATATGTCGTTTGCAGGCAGGTTAGTGATGATAAATTCAGTTTTGTCTAGCCTTCCATTGTATTTCTTCTCCTTCTACAAGGTGCCCAAGAAAGTCCTAAATGAGATTACCGGCCTACAACTTTCTTTCTTGTGGGGAGGGAAGGATCAGAAGCACAAGATTGCCTGGGTTAGTTGGGAAAACGTGTGTAGACCTAAGGAAGAAGGGGGTCTGGGGGTAAAGTGCCTATGGAACTTCAATTTGAGCTTGCTTGGAAAGTGGAGGTGGAGGATATTAACAGAGCAAAATGCAATATGGGCAAGCCTACTGAAATGCAGATATGGGCATACGTATAATTCCAATCAAAGACAGCAGAATGTATCTACAGCCTCTCAGTGGTGGAGGGATCTATGGTCTATTGATGGCCCGGAGGCGGCCATACCATACTGGTTTGAGAATAATGTCATGAAAAAGGTAGGGGATGGAAAGGAGACTCTTTTCTGGGAGCAGAATTGGTTAGGCGATGGGTCCTTTAGTTTAAAGTTTCCTAGGTTGTTTGGGTTAGCGGTAGATAAGGGCATCTTTGTAAATGACAAAAAGGAGGCATCAGGGGGGTAGAAGTGGGTATGGAGAAGGGGGCTATTTGTATGGGAAGAAGGGCAGTTACGTCTTTTGCAGAGTATATTGCAGCAAGTGGTGATGATCGACCTTAGATCAGACAGATGGATCTGGAGACCTAGTTCGGATGGATTTTTCTCAGTTGCGGACGCTTATTCGGTGTTGTGCTCACAACAGTCAGGTCCAACACTAGTAGCGGTGGAGCCCCGAGATTTGCGTCGGATGTGGAGAGACAGACTACCCTCCAAGGTAATAGCCTTTTCATGGAGACTACTGTGGGACAGGTTACCGACCACAAATAATCTACTAAAGAGAGGCGTTCAGATACCAGGTACGGAGCCCCTATGCGTATTTTGTAAGATTGCTCCTGAGGATAGAGATCATCTGTTTTTACGGTGTGCCAAAACCCAATCGGTGTGGAACAACATTATTACCTGGTTGGAAATTCAAGGACCGATTCCGGGTGAACTGTCTCAACTCTTTAGTTCATCGTCAGCCTGGGTGGTAGGAAAGCGAAAGAAGCAGTGTAGGTTTGTATTCTGGCTCGCGGTGATTTGGGTTATCTGGATTACGAGAAACCGGATTGTGTTCGAGAACATATCGGTAGATTCAATCGACATTTGTATGTCTATAAAGGTAATATCCTGGAATTGGCTATCATACTCTTTTGGTTTTAATAGGGGGTGTGGGTTCTCGGATTGGTATGCTAACCCTAGGTTATGCTTATTAAATTTGCGATAACTGAATAGACCTTACCTGCTTCCGATAGGATACGGATGACAAGTACCGGATTGTATTCTAAGAAACCTTTGGTTTCTATTATTGAATATATGTTTAGCTTTTCAAAAAAAAAAAAATCTGCCATTATTTTTATTTTTTCCTTAAAATTGACGCAATTTTATATACTTTTTAATTAATGCCTACATTAACCTTTTTTAATTTTTTTTTACCACAGGTATATTTGTGTAGTAATCTATTATAGTATGTGATCCTTGATAGAGTCCGTAAACTTACTCTTGAAGTTTTGCAATAAGAAGCAAATCTCCCTAGAAAGATCGTTCCTTTAAGTCATTCCATATATCAAAGGCACGATCAAAGTATGAAACACTTTACAACATGGAGTGAGATATAGGATTTGAAAAGGCAATACATAAAGTGTATTACAACGTGGATCTGTGGGAGTTGTTGTGGGAATGGATCCAACGAGAAAGGCGATTTTGTTCTTTGATATGAGAGTCATCCTGAGTGCGAGCAAGAGTGACAATTTTTACCATAAAGTGTAATTAAAGACTCCATGAATTTTGAAAGAAGGAAAATGAAAAATCAAATTCGTTCTCTTAACAAAACTAATATATTAACCATTGATATAAATAAAAAATAAATTACATGAATTTTGAGTTAAGTGTATTAACTCAATTGTCTCCCATATCTGCCTACAATATCAGCAAACTCCAGGAGGGAGTTCTGATACTATCAAACAAAATTAAATGCAAGAAAAGGACAGAAGGTTGAGACAATGTTGAAGGACGGACCACTTTTCATTAATGAATCATTTGCTATGCAAAGAAATATACAACCTGAAATATTACACAAAAGGATAAGGTTGAATCCTGGTAACAAATGTCAGAAAAATGCACCTGTATGTCAACATTGTGATAGTTGCGACAACAATAAATAATAAAAACCCTCAACAAATGATACCATACACTAAGCAGGTTATTAAAATTGAAAAGTTTACATAAATTCATTTATAAGATTTGTAATAAGCTCAATTAGTAGAATTGTAAAATTTTATTTTATTAAAAATATATCTATAAATAATATAAAAATTAAATTTTTTTAATATATAATAAATTTAATTTATATAATAAGTCTAAATTACTCTATTAAATATAAATTAAAGTAAAAAAACTCAAAAAATTCAAAACATTTTTAGACATAAAAATAAATTATATTCAAAACACTCAGAATTAGAGTAAACACAAAAATATACCACTCAAGAAATTTGCTCATGAGTCTACTTACAAATTTACTCTAATTTTACAAAATTTACTATCTTCCAATTTTATATATAATTTAACTTGTGGGTGATTTTTAAATTAGTACAATTTTATGAGTTAATTTGTGATTTTGATATATATATATATATATATATATATATATATATATATATATATATATATATATATATATATATATATATATATATATATATATATATATATATATATATGTGAAAGACTTGGTTATTAACATTTTTATGATTATACCTAGTTTAGTTCTCTCTTTAATGAGTAGAAAAAATTGTGTCATGTTTGTATCTCTTTTGAGTGTCCATTTTCATTTAATGATATATATTCTAGATTTGATAAAGGTCCTATTGTGATTTGGTTTAACTTGTGTTCTATTTGTCATTTTGAAATGATTTTGCAATTACCAATCTTATTTAATTTGTAAGTTAGAGTGTATTATATTTATTTATATTCTCATAATATCTTACAAAGTGGAAGAGTTTGTATTCATAATATAAAATAATTTTACATATATCATCCGATTATAGATTATCTTATAACTAAAGCAAAGGTATTCAATATATATTTTTTTGTTCAGTAAGTAGAATTTTCTTTTGTTACAAAATAGAAGATTTAATAGGATATATAAAAATGTAGGAACTAGATTTAAAATTCTTCTATTATTCATTTTTAAAAAAGACTCAAATACTTTTTAGTACATGTAAAATAGTGTGTTCTGCTAGTACTTAAACTTTAATTTTTCAAATCTAATATTTTTTAAAATTTTAAATTAATATCTATAATCAAGTGGCTTTTTTTAATTGATGATATAACTAATAAAAATATCATATCATCAAATTTACATCATTTAACCTTGCTAACTTAACATTAACATTATTTTCATGAAAAATACATATTTCAAAAATAAAAATTTTCAAGTTAGGTATCAAAATATAAATAATTTTAGTTTATAAGTACTTTGTTTCTCATATGGTATACATCTTAACATTGACTCTATGTCTAAGTCATTCATTTTTAAATAAATAATGGACTAAATAAGATTATTTGTTTTTAAAAGGCTAAATTGAATCTATATTAAAACAAAGAGTTAAATATATTTTGCATTTTTAATATACTAATGAATTTTGTGTTGAAGCTTCAACAAACTTTTGCTTCATCCAATTTTTAAACATTTTAAAATAATTTAAAGCATTATAAAATTTTGATTTATATTGAGAATCCAATAAAAGTAATTAGATAGCATTTTAGAAGCAAAATATAAAAATTATTAAGAATTTAAGATAAAACAAAAATTTAATAAGACTCAAAACAAAATTCACTAATATACTAAAAATACAAAATATATTTAAGTCTTAAAATAATATTTAATGTAATAATAATGACAATTAACTTTTTTTTTCATTTAAATAATTGTTTGGAACCAATAAAGTTAAATTATTTTGATTTTGGTATTAAATCTTTATTTATATTAAATTTTTATTTTTATTTTGATTTTTATACTTTAATATTTTATTTTAAAAAATGTAATCTTTCATTAAAATGATATGGATGATATGGACGCTGAATTAGTCTTGTGATCCGATAACAAACCATACTGAAGAAAAATGTAATAATTTAAAATTTTATAAAATGTTAACTACTAAAATAAAAAATTTAAATACTAAAATCAAAATACATAATTTAAATGTATATTAACCCAAAAGAAATACTACTTCTATTATCTTATCCAAACTACTTCATACAGTTGGCATTTTATAAGAATCTTATCTTTCATGTAAGGTATCAAATGCCCTGAAGATGAAAGCATAAGGCGGTGCCGATACCTTCTTCTCAGATAGCATACAAATGCTTTTTTTTTTTTGAAAAAAAAGTAAAAAGGGTTAAATAAAATTTGAAAACTAAAATAAATAAATAAAATATATGATTGATAGTTTATTTTTTAGTAGTTATTTAAAAGATAAAAAATTTTAATTAAATGTGTACACTAAAATACAATATTTCTATTATAATAGTTAATTTTCCTTTTCTATACAAAAAAGAGGTCGCTAAAAGCTAAATAAAACATGAAAATTAAAAGGAGAAATATAATTTTTTAATAAGAAAAACAATTTAAATGAAACATATGATTGTTACTTAATTTTTAGTAGTTATTTAAATATAAAAAAATTCAATTAAATATGTATATTACAATAAGATATTTCTATTATAATAATTATAGATGTACAAACTTTTCATGCAACTTAATTAAATAAACAAGAATATTACACTATAAAAATGAGCATTAATCACCAATCAAATCTCTTCTTATTCTTTATTGGACGATTCAGATAGACTTTGCCATTCTTTTCCAACTAAAATAGAAAAATGTTATATCACATCGAAATGTTGATTTGTTTTCCGTCCCAATGAGATGAAGATTTATAACCCTCTCTTTTGACTTTCGTTTGGATCTTCATCTTTTTTAATAGAGACCTGACTTGTGTCGTTCCAACAACCAGCACGGAGTACCTTCATATACGATCGCGTGTAAGGGAATCCTTTTTTTACATGTAAGGTTTTCATTCACCAAATCAAGGTTCATCTCATGTAGTGATTATATAAGGATATTGAAAATTTTTCTCTTATTTTAAACTAGGAAAAAAAGGAAGCACAAAGTGGCTTACTGTTAACAAAAAAATAATTTTTTTCCTGTTATTGTGGAATAATTATGTGTTGGTTATATATGTTTTAATAGTAATTTTTTTTATTTTTAAATAGATAATTATTAAAAAATAAATAAAAATGAAATTGACATGAATATAAAAAATGAGTGAATTATATATATATATATATATATATATATATATTATAAATAATCTATTTAATAAACTATTCAGCCTAGCTAGCCACAGCTTTCTTTTTCTTTCTTCTCGGCCCTTTCATCCGTCTATCTAATTTCTTCTCTCATATTCATATATATATAAAAGATATATCCGAAGAAAAAACTAAATTTATATAAGAGAAAAAAACAAATTTCAGTTATTAAAATAAAAAAAATTAATAGTTAAAATTAAATTATATGTTTTCTTTTAACATTTATTATTTATCACTCAATTTGTTTCTCTCCTCACTCATATAAATTCAAACTCAATTTTTCATTTACAGCATACTAATTAAATTATACTTTTATATATATATATATTATGTTGTTTTGCATACTGGTACCAAAGTATTTTCTCCGTGCATGATGACTAACTACGGCCAACTTGTTAATGATAAAATCCCAATCAATTATTAGTTATTTAAAAGTGCTAGTGTTGTGGCTAATACAGAACAATACTATATTATATTTTAATTCAGTTTAATGTAAGCTTCAAAAGACAAAACTCACAAATACAGTACAGTCACGATCTCTCTCATTTTCTCTCTAGGGTGTTCTATATACATGGCTACAGCGGGGAGAGCAAAATAATAAAACCAAAGTTAAAATTACAATGGCATCTACATTGTCAAACCCCGTATATTAATTTAGTTATTTACCT
This sequence comes from Psophocarpus tetragonolobus, assembly GCA_037954015.1. Classification (NCBI taxonomy): domain Eukaryota; kingdom Viridiplantae; phylum Streptophyta; class Magnoliopsida; order Fabales; family Fabaceae; genus Psophocarpus; species Psophocarpus tetragonolobus. The sequence goes on from CM075688.1 coordinate 94,140,645, forward strand.
TAGTCCTTAGCCAAATTAACCAGCCTAAGCATTCCAATTGATACATGGAAGTTGAATCTGTTGCCTCGATACTTGATGCCCTGCAGGACCAACTAGTGCTTTTGGTTGAAAGGTTGTGTTCTGTGGAAGTTGGCTAAGCAGAGAAACGAAGGAATTGTCTTCCCCAACAGTGTTGTCTCTCCTATTAAGATCACAATGGAATCGCCTGCTTGAAGAGGAAGGTTCTGTGTCATTCCAAAATTGTGATAAGAGTGCTCTTTTCACAGGAGAGTTTTCCTTTGAAGAGACTTGCTGGAAATCAGAAATATCTTGCTGCATGCCCTGATCGATTCCATCAAAGAAGTCATCATCATTTTCTAGTCCCAGCTGGGATCCATAACTTACGCTTCTCGAAGACATGGTTTTGGAATTCTGATGAGTATTATTATTAGCCATTGACAAAGTTGAAATCATCATCGGCCTCATAGTACCCTCCTTATTGTGCTCCATCAAAGGTAACCTTGGCAGGATGGTAGTGTTGCGCTTCTTGTATATGCGGCATAAAACCCAATCATCAAGCTACCAAGCAAAATCATGATACGAAAAAAATGAATTCAAAAAAGAATTTCTAAACAACAATAAAAGCCTCATTATATTATATAAAAAAAGAATTGAAGAAAAGAATATTAAGATAATTGGAGGATATGAATACCCTCAAGGAGTTTTTCTTGGTAGGATGTGCAGGATTTGAAGGCAGAGAAGGTGGTTTTGAGGTAGAAGTGTGGGCAAGCCTGTACTCGTGCATGATCCAATTGGTTTTAACTCCTTTTGGAGGTTTTCCACGATAGAAAACAAGGGCTTTCTTGACGCCAACTTTGTGGTGGGTATCAGATGCAAGTATGGGCTTGTCAGTTCCTGTTGCTTTCCAATACCCAGAAGAAGCAGCCCTGTTAGGTCTCGCCCCATTTGGGTATTTCCTATCCCTGGGATTGAAAAAGTACCACTCTTGATCACCAAACCTTGCTTTACCTAAGAGACACAAAAATAAAAAAGCAATTAATTATGGAAATAATAAGTGGGCTTGCATGAAAGGAGAAGAAAAGGAAAAAGTTGCATATATACTTGGGAGTTCCCACGGGTCAAACTTGTAGAGATCAACCTCGGCGATGATGGCAACAGGAAGAGGAACAGAGTCTGCTTTTTTCTTGAGGTAGTGAACCAAGAGTTCCTCATCCGTGGGGTGGAATCGAAACCCTGGAGGGAGTAGTGGCTGCTCAGATCCTGAAAATGAATCCATCCAGCTTAATCTTCCATGCATACCATTATACAACTTCTTCCCTTCTCTCTTTCTTTATTATGTCTCACTGATTTAGATACTGTGATACAAATATAGTAGTTTCAGGAGGATTTGAGTTTTGTCACTGTAGGGTTGTGTAAGATAAATGTATCAAACTGGTGCCCATGATTAGTGACAGGAGGGAATCGAGTACGTGTAGGGATAGCAGCAAAACTTTTATTTATATGACTCTGAATCACCGCTTACGATTAATTTTTAAAGTAAATATTTTTTTAATTTATAAAGATGTCTGAACAGCAGAGCGAGGAGAATGAGGATGGTTGGGTGGCTGTGCGTGGAGGGGGAAGGAGTTTGGAACTACCATTATTACTCTTATGATGTCATGCTTTTGGTGGGCAGACAAAACCCAAGGTACCCATGGTCCACACAATTGTACACTGTCCCCAATACCAATTCCCTAACCTAACCTAACCAAAATCAGGAGATGTCACGTGCGCACGTGCTCTTCTACATTCGTTACATCGCAATGCCAATAAATTATAATTTATATCTATGCGCGCCGTCTTCCTTTGTTCTTGTAATCTTTGTTGGGTTTCTCATGTAGGTTTATGGCTTTCCAAAAACAAACCACTCAATTGAAACACAAGCTACACTCTTTCCTACGTAAATGACATTCAATTAATTCAAGATATTTTGAAAGATTAGTTTCGTAAAAAAATATATAATTATATGCAGGGAGGTTGGTGAGTTACTTGAAAGAAAAAATAAATTTAAATTAAAGACTAATAAATGTACAACTATTGAATTGTAAATGCACAGTTCTTGTCTACATATGTCAAATTGAAGACTTGAAAATCCACAATAATAAAACAAGATGAAACCAATTTTCACTTTGGCGACCATATTGTATGTGAAACCTTTGATATATAGACTTGTGTGAAATATAGATATTTTGGTTAATATAGATAGCATATGTCGTTTGTGTTCATTGAAAGTTTGCGATATAATTGTGTACAAGTTAATATAATACCAATGTGTTGAAAAAACTTTATGGCAAGTGTTCCAGTTAAACTCCATTAGTAATATGAAAATTAAATACATTTTATTTGTAACGAATAGTATGAAGATTTACTAAGAACTACTACGCAATAATTAACCAAAAGCATAAACAAGTAGAGAAAATGGGGTTTTTAAATATGGAAAAATGGTTGGACTTTCACTTCACTAAATATTTTCTCAAGTGTATAAACAAACATATAATATTATTTATTACTCATAAAAATATCCCCACCCTAATCTCTTATGAGTAGGATTTAAACTCATTTGAGGTTTAGAAAAGGAGTTTAAAATGATCAATGGATTTTACCTGATACCTAACAATAAGCCATATTGAGAGTTCATTTTACGAGTCAAATACAATTTTCCAATCGCTTTCAAAATGTAAAATAAATTAAATATAAAGCAATAAAGTATAAAGAAGAGATGAGACACAAACATTGAATAATAACTTTTATTAAAGATCAAAATATACACAATAGTTAAATTTAATTACATCAACTTAGTCTACCATGGAGGTGAGAAACATTCTAAATGGAGAGGAAATACAAAAAGAGAAGTAAAAAACACATATGAGACAAAGGAGAGGTCTGGAAAAAGAGGTGAAGAGTAACTTTTCCAAACAAAAAGCACCTTTTATACTTGCTAGCATGAATACCACTGCCTAACGTATAAAGTAAAAGTAAGATCTAAACTAAAGTGAATATATAACTAAATTTCCTAACTAAACCTATTTTATCTAACAAATGAGGAAAACAAAGTGTTAAATAAGAAAGAATTAAGATAATTGCTCTCATATATGCTCATATAGAAAATTAGGTATACATGGCAATTATCACTATGTGGTTAACTTTTTCAATATTTGGTCAACATTTTTTTGCAAAGATAATATTTCTTTACTTCTTAAATTAGGTCATGATATTGAATTTGAAGTAATAAATGTCATCGTTTAAACTTCCTAATCTTATTGTTCATGATTCACCATTTAAAGTTTGGACTGAAATTTTATATTCAAGTCCATCCTCTCAAAAATATGTTTTTAACAAAACTTATTCTCAATTAATGAGATAATTGTTCACTAGTAACCAAGTATGATTGATACTAATTTTGCCTTGTTTAGAGAAATTTTTCAAAAAATTGTATTTAAACAAATCATAATAATAGTTAACCGTATAATTGTTTATGGTTCACCACTAAAGATTTGGACTAAAATTTTCTCTTCAGATGCATCCTTTTGTAAATATGTATCAACCAAAACTGTTCTTAAGTTACTATATAATTTTTCATTAGTAACCAAATATGATTCATATTGATTTTTTCATGCATGTTTGTAGAATTCAATTCTTGTGGTACTAAAAATGAGATTTCGGTTAAGAAAATTTTTGAGAGTTATCACTTGAAGAGAATATTTTAGTTTACAACTTAGTGATTAACATGCTTGTGAATAACAATTTCTTAAATCAAATTTCTGGAAAAAAAATCCCCGGATGACTCCTACTTTATTAGCAATGAAAAATTATATGGTTACTCAAGATGAGATTTTGGTTAAAAAAATTGAAGAGGACTAATGGTGTAAGAATATGTGGATGAATAGGAAGAAGATGAAGATGGAGGCGTCACTCTAGGTAGAGATAAGCCTAGTGTGTAGAAGTTTGCCACAAGGGAAGAAACCCTTGATAAAAGTCATAGAAGCACTCTCACAGAGTCTCACAAAGTCTAATTTGTATAAAATGAACTAATATCCTTACAAGAGTGAGTGATGGGGTTATTTATAGGGGGGTGGACTTGAACGTCCAAGACAAGGCCAAGGCATAAAAAGAGAAAGATCCAAACAAGTCCCTAGAATTTAACATCTATGTTCCTTTAATTTGAATTTGAATTTTGGAGGGAAGTGACATGGTGCTTCTAAAATTCAAATTCAAATAAGAAGCAACAATATCAGCCACATAGGAGAAAGAAGGTGATGTGGTGCCTCTTATAAGGGAACAAAGGGCCCCGCATGTCTCCTACATACTTCATGTGTTGGTTAGAAGGGGTACAAAAGCAATTAGGGGTGTGGTAATGAATAACCACACGCCCAAATCCTTATAGACCAAGCTCATCTAATTTACACACTCCTCTAAAGGGACTAAACACACCTCCTAGAGAAAATAAAACCTATAGGCTAAAATATAAGGCCTAAAATTACGAAATTACTCCCATTCACCAAACTACTAAAACTATACAAATTATTTACATAGTTTTGAGGCTATGACCCTAAAGTCTTCATGAAACTCCTTCCTAGCCATGTCCTCTCTCTAATCCTCCTAACCAAAGTCCCTTGCTAGGGAGGAATGCACCAATATTACTCTTATATTTTTGTTCTCTTTCATTAATGATTCTTATTTCTTTGTTTTAAGATGAAATTTTGTTTAGCTGTACAAATTGTAGTGGATTTTACAATAATTGTTCATGGCTAGCTACAATAATTAAGTGGTTAATCATAAACAATTATATGATTACTTGTTAATAACAATGGGTTAAAATTCAATTTTTAATTTCTCAAACATGGCGAAATGAGCATGACACCTACTTCATTACCAGTGAACAATTATATGCTTACTAAGGAAAAAGTTTTGGATAAGAATTTTTTAGAGAATTAGATAAAGAGAAATTTCATTAAAAAACATAAGTTGTTAACAAAGAATAATTATATGATTAATTGTGAACAATATTTTATTAAACCCAAATTTTTTAATAATTTCCATAAATATGAAATTTTTTTTTATTACAATGAACAATTTTACCATCACTAAATAGAAGGTTTTCGTTAAGAATTTTTTTCGAGAGGATCTAATTAAATGAAAATTTCAGTTTGAAATATAAGTAGTGAAAATATTCGGTTAATTATGAATACAATTTTTTAGAAGGTATCATTTGAAGAGACAATTTCAGTTTGAACTTAAGTGGTTGACCACTAACAATTATGTGGTTAACTATGAAAAATATTTTGTTAATCTATTTTTCTTTAATTATGAATAAAATTTTTGTGAAATTTTTGGTTAATTATGAATGAAATTTTTTAGAAGATATCATTTGAAGATGTTTGGTTAAGAAATTTTTCTGAGAGGATCCAATTAAAGTGACAATTTCAATTTAAAATATAAGTAGTGAAAATATTTGGTTAATTATGAACAAAATTTTTTAGAAGGTATCATTTGAAGAGAATTTCAGTTCAAATTTTAAGTGCTTGACCATTAACAATTATGTGGTTAATTATGAACAATATTTTGTTAAAAATATTTTTCTTTATAAATTTTCATAAACAGGGCAAAATTAGTGTTACATTTACCTAGTTACCAATGAACAATTATATGGTCAATCAAGAACAAGTTTTGGTTAAGAAATTATTTCGAGGGGATCTACTTAAAGAGAAAGTCTGAATCTTAAGTGATTACCACAATCAATTATGTGAATAATTGTGAACAACTTTTTGTTAAATCTGATTTTCTAATAAATTTACCCAAACAAGGAAAAATTAGTTTGACACCCAATTGGTTAACAGTGAAAAATTATATGGTCATTGATAGAGATTCAATGAAATCAATATAAATTTACCCAACCAGAAAAAAATGAGTGTGACACCTAATTGGTTAATAGTGAAAAACTATACGGTCATTGATAGAAATTCACCGAGATCAATATCAAATAAAAACTAGATTTCCTCAATTTTTTAATATTGGAAACAACCTATGTCATTTACCTAATATACAAATTATATACGGTTTAGATTTAATAAAAGTTAGATAGCAAGGGATATCAATTTGGAAAATATGAAAATAGGAATTATAGAAATAAGAAACTAATTAAGTGCAAAAAATAGAGAAACAAAACATCAATATAAGGTTAGGAAAGATGTACTTGAGTAATCATAATTCTAAAATCATACAAAATTACATCAATAGTCATAGGTAATTCAATCGAATTGGATCATAATCATAATTCATAATTCTAATGAATGTTTAGAAATCAAATCGGTTGAAATAGGCTCTTAATCGATCACCTGACCACTTTGCAATTTAGATCAATCAATTTGAATCCATCCTAAACCAATTTATATCAAAATCTAATCAAAATTTTGCACAAATTAGAGAGGAGAAGAGAGCAATAAAGTCACAAAAACGCATGAAGAAAAGCACACAAGATAATCAAAATTCATACTCTATCATATGATCGCATTGGAGATCTCAAATTGATTCAAAATTTAGCTTTCAATCAGATCTCTATGGAAGCTTGTGTGAGAAGGAAGGAGAAGACAAAACATGGAACTTGTGGAGGAAGAAAGAAGAGAAAAAATAATCTATAACATTTTGAAAATAAGCCAAAAGTTGTTACAAGTACTTATCAGAGTCATTTATATCTTCTCACTAAGTGGGTCTCTAACTAGTCTTTAAGTCTAACTCCTAAGTGTGTTTCGATTCAAAATGAAATTGGCCTAAAAAACACAACAAAGATTAAAAGAAAATAAAACTAAAAATTACAATCATAGAAAATTACAAAACTACAAAATACAAAAATAACTACAAAGATAACTAGCCTAATGCAAAGTTCGATAAAATAAAGTCTACTAGCCTCTAAAATAGGAGAAAATATATGAAAAAGATTCAAACATGGCCCAAATATGAAAATGAACTAAATTAGAAAATTAAGAAATAGGTACAGAGTTACCAAGACTAAAAAGGATATGAAATGTGTATAATAAAATGCTTTATCAATCACTCAAGAAGAGATTTTGGTTAAGAAATCATCTTGAGTGGATTTACTTGAAGAGAAAATTTCAGTTCAAACCTTATTTGGTTTATGAATAACATTTTGTTAAATATAATTTTCTAGTAAATTTACCCAAACAGAGTAAAATCACTATAACACTTGTTAATCTCACTTGGGAATCTAGAAGAAGGTTTGAATAGATTCCAAAAAAATTTATTCAAATATAACTTTTTTACAACAAAAACACTTAGTCTAATTGGTGAGCATTCTTTCAAAATAATGAACCCTGTTTAGTAAATAAGAATTCTTTCAAATAGTTAATATATGCAACAAAAATAAAGATTGTGCAAGACTATTAAAAAGACACTTGATTTTGGCATCCCAAAATGTTAATAATAATATGATATGAAAAAATGGGCACACAAATTCAATATGTTAATAAAAAATGTTGGAATGCACAAATGTCAATTTATGGGTTATGAATGTTATGATTCAAATAAATAAAATTTTCAAGAAGTATATTTAGATTTTTAAACCAACAGTTAAAATAACTCAAGTATGAGAGAAGGGACAAAAGTAGAACATAAAATTTATATTGGTTTAGCCAAATCCTTGGCTTCCTCTAATATTAGTTTGACAATCCAACTCAAATCCTTTTTCAGTATAGTTTTGAGTGTAACCACTATGCACACACAAAGCCTATAGATAAACTTTTTTTGAACCTTACAAGAGAATCACCTTGTGAAATATTATCACAAGAGACCACTAGGAAACTCTATCCTAGAATTCAAATTACCTTATGAAACCCTATCACAAGGAACCACTAGAGACACTATATAGGAAGGGAAAAATGGACCTAAATCCTACGGGTACCTGTAAAAATACCTTTATGTGGGGTAAGTAATTATCTGCAAAAAGGGTCCATTATAGGCTGATCCAGACCTGCAAAAATTATGCGAGTATAAGGGCATGTATGCCCAGTGCCCTGCTCCGCACATTGTATATATAATTATATATTACATAATTATATTATATAATATTACATAATTATTGTTTTGAGTGAAACATATTGCTAAAATTATTATTTGCATTATAATTTATGATAAGTAATATAATTATAGAATAAAAAGAGGCATGTAATATACTTTATGCAAATTTAATAAGCTAAAAATACAATTTACAAGAAATTGAGTTATTTAAAAAATAACATTTATTAAAGTTACAACATTATTTAATAATATGGTAAAAAAATATAGATTTATGTGTAATCAAACAGAAGAGGGAAGAGGAACAAAAAAAAAAAAAGAAGAAGCAAACATTGAAAGTTGATGGGATAGAAGGAAATGTCACTTCCAAGAAGGTTGTATAAATAAGAGTCATTTTTCTACAAAAATAGACTTTAAACATGGCCTTCTCATTGAACAACCTCTCTACCTTCAACTTATGGAGTCACCACTGCATACTCTCCCAAATATTGAGCTTGGACCATCATTCATTGAGCTTGATTATGCATATCAAGTTCAAGATTTAGGAGAAATGGAAGGGAAGGATGACCTTCAAGAAGATCACCCCTTGGACCCCAAGGAGGATCTTATTGAAGTTTATTCTCCCATTGAAGAAGTAGAAGTTAAGGTTGTGTCTATCACAATTGAACACAATGAATCACAACCTCAAACTCTACTTGAAGATGAGACGACTATAGTTGAACATGAGATTGAGCCCCAAAATTTTTAGACTCAAAGTCAATCTCAAGTTCAACTTCAAAGAGACCATGCAAGAATGGTTCACCTTTAGGCCCATCACTCCATCTTGGGGTGAACAAAAGGATAATGCTTACTTAGTCTTCCTGAATAAGTGCTCCAATTAGGGATGACAAAAATATCCATACCCATGAGTACCCGCTTGAACCCACCCTGATTTTAACGGATAGTACTTGGTTTGACCGAGTATGGGTACGGGTATTACCCGATGTGTTAAACCGGATACGGTATGGGTATGTGACTACTCACCTCATACCTGAATTCGCCTCGTTATAATTTTAATGATTATATAATAATTTTAAATTTGTATATTTAATTAAAATTTTAATTCTTAAGCTTTAATTTATAATTTCTTGTTATTAATTATTCTTTATATACTTTTTAAATTAAAATATAATTAATAACTTAATATATATATATATTTTTTATTTAATAATAAATAAGTAAATTTAAATTATAAAAAATAATATGACGGGCACCCGCAGGTATACCCGAACTCGAAAATACCTGACAAGGACAGGGATGGGGATTAAAATTTCATACCCGCCCTTTTTATACCTGAACCCGAAACCCGCCTCCCACTTTGCGGGGACGGGGAGGGTCAAACTCGCACTTACTCCTCCCCATTGCCATCCCTAGCTCCAATGCACCAAGTATGGTTTCTCCACCTATTTTTAACTATAGGAGACTAGTACTTAATGCATTAGGGGTAAGTTGGGAAAATGCTGTGTAGGGGCCTTTGCATTACCTTTACTACCCCAACCATAAAAGGGCTACACCATAGACCACTTACCCTCCCCATTCTTATGAACTTACACCTTCTAATTAACTTGCTTATCTTCTTGCAGGAATGGAAGAAGGGCATCTAGATTTGAGGTCAAATCCTCTCCAAGGGGGAGGAGATGATGCGATCCCATCTAGCACGAATTTCTAGCTAGCGAGGTTGGGAGAAGACAGGACTAGGATGAAGCATCATGAAGATATTTTAAGCCATAGTCTTCAAAATTATTTTTAAATATTATGTAGCTTGTTTAGTATTTTTAGTGGGTGCTTGTAGTATTTTTAGGGCCTATGTATTTCGGCCATTTCACCTTGTAATTGGGCATGGGGTGCCATTAGTTATTTGTATGGAGTGTATGTTAAAATGTCGGCATTTTTGTAGGTAAGTGAATGTGTGGTTGCTTTCTACACCCTCTTCTTTGATTTTCACACTTCTTTAACATACACATTTATATGAGTAGGATATGAGACCCACATGTTCCCTCCATATGTCGCCAGTTTCTCTCTATCCTAGGCAGTATCTATTTGTCTCTTGATTCAAATTTGAATTTGAATTAAGGGAACTAAACCCACAAAATTAGGATCTAATGTCACATGAGGGAACATAAATCCACTAATCTAGGGCCATGTTTGGATTAGCCAAGTTAGTCCTTAGCTATCCTATAGTGGACATCTGCTCCCCCTTCTAACTCTATAAGTAGCATTCACTCACCTCTTGTAAGGAACTTTGATCATTTTACACAAAACACTTTGTATGAAAGCTCTTTGTGAGTCTTGTTCTTTTTACTCTCGAGAGTGCTTTTATGGCTTTTATCAAGGGTTCATTCCCTTGTGTAAAACTTCTATAATCCTAGGCTAATCTTGCATTGAAGTGGCGCCTCCATTACAATTCCTCAACTATCGATCTCCATCTTCTTCAACTAAGAACCTTACAAGAAAAAAGATCATGGGAGGAGCAATCCAAGATTGCATCAACAAGAAGATGGTTGATAGAGGGACAAGATATGAATAGTGGGACATCACTTCTTGAGGAAGATAATCCTTTAATGAAGGTTTGTCACAAGGAAGAGGACCCTGATAAAAACAACTAGAAGAGTCTCCTAAAAAAAGAGAAAACCCAATGACACTTTACTAGAGAGAAATGCTCGAAGGAGTCTTACTTTCATTCAATCATTCAAGTGTAAGGAAATACATGAGGTGGGGTGTTATTTATAGGAAAAAGAGTGAGAATGGTGTGTGGATCTAGAGGAGCTGGGTTTTTCCTTAATTAGCTTCTAAAAGCCAACTAATCAAGTTTTAAATTCCACTAAACCATATGTCCAAGTAAGCAAGGAGAATAATACATGATTTGTCTCCTTCTCTCTCCTACTAGGAGCTACAAGAGGGGACATAAAGGGTCCACATGTTGGCTATGCTTTTTGAGTGCAAGAGAGGTGCAAAAACAATTCGAGGGATGTGAAAATTAGTCCACACGTCCAAATGGACTTGTCTCCTTTCTACCACACTTCGCATACTAATTAATGCACCTACTGCTCTTACAAAGGAAGATCGGAAAAATAAAGGCCTAGAAACGAAGGATAAATGCAGCCACCTAACTATTGAATGAAACACACAAATACAAGGCACAAATAAAATAATTCTAATTGTAATTTATTCAATGGGGTCTTAGAAGGATCTTCTTATATCCTTTCAAAAGGTCCTTGGGTTGGATTACATCAAAGAGAATGGTTCCTTCTTTTTTATTTTACTCATTTCCAAAATTTATTTTAAATTTATATTACTTCCTTATATTATATTAATGAAATACATTATAACTGTCATGTCAAGGGAAGGCAAACAAGTGTATGTCATTATGAGGTGTTTCTATATCATTTTTCTTTCCATAAAATGAAAATGGTTGGAGGGTGAAAATTGTGGTGGACAAAATAAGATTTTTAATGGTACTTAACACAATCTTTGTTTGATCCCTATCAGTATAATTCCTAGCATTATATTTTGGGAGCTTTTCTCATTACCATTTGTTTTATATGATTATCATTTTGAATAATTAATTACTAGTAAATTAGTAATATTTATTTGTTATTAGTTTTACTATAACACAAAGTTGTGTCACATTTTTTATAAAAAATTAATTATCATTCTTCAGTATTTTCACTTTCCACTTTTTCTCAACTCTTATAATTTTTTTTCTTCTCCTATTTTAAATTGGGTTCACCAAAAGGAGTGTGACATATCTTACAAAGGTGAGAGACATGTTAAAAGAGAAAATACATTAGGAGTTCATTCACAAAGTTGTAATCCTACACAAATGTGACAAATGCACTGAAAAAGAAAATACATCAAATGTTCGTCCAAAGAACTGTGAGGAACTTACTAGAAAGGAAAGTATATCAAGGGTTCTCACAATGATGTGCACAATCCACATAGTTGTGGGAAGCAAACTTGATGAGAAAGTGCATACAGGTTTGCCATTAATGTGTGGCACAACTCGCAGATGTGTGGAAGACACAAAGAGAAAGTGAATTAGGTGTGTAGTCTAATGGATTTTAAAAATGATTATTCACAAATTTTTCACTTTGACTTTTGCACTACATTACTTCCTAAATGATGTACAACCTAAAATATTATTATATGATTCATTATGTTTTAGAGAAACTATCTCTAAAGACAAATTGTAAGATTGTTCTCTAAAGATGAACTAAAAGTAAACCTAGAAAGAAAATATATTGGTATAGAAAAAGTAATGGGAAGAGTTCAGTACAAGACCAGAAGGTCATATCATATTTGGTCCAACGTGATGAACAATGGACTCACAAGTTGCATCACTTTGGAAATTTGTAGAAGCCTACATTGGCACCTCACCCAAGCATGCATGTATTTATGCAAATCTTAGGATTGCTTTGGAAATGTGGTTTACTAATCCCACTTGTCTTAACTCTATAAGATTTATTGGTTTTGGCTAGTATAAGTGAGTTAGCATCACTTATCTAAAATTATATTATGAGACTCTTTAGTCTTTTATTGAATATGTTGGGTTTCTTATTTTAGAAACACAAGACAATAAAAATGTCAAGTGATTCATAATCGCAAAAAAAAAAAAAAAAAAGAATCAAGACAACGAGAATGAGAGAAAAAAAAAATGAAAGTTCTAACTGAAAGCATGAATGCGTCATGTAATTGAAAACCATTTACAATAGATATATATAGGCTTATAACATGTCAAATTGTGTAATTAACCTACACACCCCTATATACAACATAGATGCTAAAGATTAGAAACTACTAAGGTTACCAGAGAAGCTCTATTAAAAGCATATACAACCTATACACCCATTTATATACTTTTCTCGCAAATCAGAGAATATTTAACCTATTTAATATAAAAAATTTGAAATAATATGTATTGTAAAATAAAAATATTTACAATGTGTTGAGAGTTTTAATGACACAATGTGACATGTTATAATCCTATATATATCTATTGTAAATGGTTTTCAGTTGTAAAATATATTTACACTGTGTTGAGAGTTTTAATGACACAATGTGACATGTTATAAGCCTATATATATCTATTGTAAATGGTTTTTAGTAGTAAAATTTGAAATAATATGTATTGTAAAATAAAAATATTTACACTGTGTTAAGAGTTTTAATGACACAATGTGACATGTTATAAGCCTATATATATCTATCGCAAATCAGAGAATATTTAACCTATTTAATATAAAAAATTTGAAATAATATGTATTGTAAAATAAAAATATTTACATTGTGTTGAGAGTTTTAATAACTACTTTACTTCTGGTAAATACATTAGTTGTATTGTAGTATAGAATCTGATAAAATCAGGTCGTCTCCTAAGGGACTTTGAAGATAGGTTATAATTTCAATCATTCCTTTATAAAAACCTTTGCATGATCGAAACAAAGGAAACAACATAATTAAATAGATAATATAGAAATTATGTTTTTAATTTTTATTAATATTTAAAATAGTGCAAGATGATTAGGAGTTTGATTTACTTCACAATACCAGAAATTACTAACTATTATCTAAGATTCATGTATTTAGTTCTGGAATTGCTTATGATTTCTCTATCCTAATTCCTTAGTAATAGAGAACTAAATTATTGAAGTTTTCCTAAATTCCTTAGTAGAATGATTTCGATAATTTGGTTAGCTCATAACAACTATTAAATCAAATATATAGGTCATACCTTATCCTAATTAAGTGTAGTCACTATAGAATACACTTTCTGGTTCTTTAATTTCATAAAAATCTTCAGATATAAGAAATTAAATAGATTATGTGATAAGTTTATCAGACATATAATGAACATTAAACATAAAGATGATTCAAAATAGATAAATGAAACTTAAATAAAAGTAAAAGTTAATTACAAAGCATTGATCAATGCCTCAACCCCTCATAATATTGCTTAGTTACATCCCACAATGGAGTATTTACAAGGATAGAGAAGTTAGAAGAAGCGGGGGGGAAAAAAAAGAAGAAAAGATTGGAATACGGGATGCATCTTCCCCTTGGATTGCTTCTCCTTTTATAGAGCAAAATTTGGTCTTATCGTTGAGCGAAAATGCCTCACTAAGTGAATTTAGTGCTTTACTTCACTGAGCAAAGATCCTTCACTTAGCAAAAGAATATTCTTAATTGTGAAGTAAACTCAAATTTTGTTGAGTAAATCTAATTTCGCTCAGCCAAAATCCTTTCCAATATACATCACCTCTCTGAGACAAATCCGTTGAGCGGATTCGTGGCAACAAGCATATATGTTTTACTTTTGTTTAGTGTTTCATACTTTCTCCAAAGTAAGATTCAATTTCTTCATAAACATAATATCAAGGATTACATGCACAAATCTATTACTATTTTCAAAACAAACTAATTTATTAAATATTTTTTTAATTTTTATAACAAAGTTGAGTTATACAAAATATTTTGTTTAATTTCTAGTTAGATAAGTGTCGTAAAAATATAAATTTTTACCTATGAATACTTATCACGCTGTCAAATTATTTCTATCAAAATTGATAATCTTTCTGTAATTAATATCAAAATTGGTAATCTTACTTTAATTAAATAATACAATAGTAATTGAATAACAATATAAGATATATAACGTAAAAATTAAGAGGGTTTGGATGCAGGATTATTTAACCTATTTAGTATAAGTAGTATTATTTTCTTGTTTCTTCGACAAAAAAGATCATTATTGCTTGTATTAAATGCTGAATACTATGAGGCTTATTATGGTACAAAATGTGATTGCATTTTGTTGGAACAAACAAATATATTGACAATATATATATGATGAAGAATGTGATTATTAAACTAAAATTTATTGAGTTTAATCTTCAAATTGTTATAGATGTCCTCTAAATTCAGAATTATGGGATTGCAATACAGAAGACACTTTAATCATATCAAAGAGTTTAGTAATAGTACAAATGTATGAATCATGGGATTATCTGATCCAGATTTTTTTCGGTTGAATAATTAATCATAGCACTCGGTATGCTATATATAATAATATATTGTTCAATAAATTTCAATTTGCCTCTCAAAAAAGAAAAAAAAAAGTGATACAAATGAATTGAAGCCTAAACCAATTATTAAGTGAATTCAGGCCACAGAATTGAGTGATGTTAAAGGTAGCATATGGCCTATCTCATTATATCCCGTATTATAAACAAAAAAAAATAAAAAATGAACGAATTTATATTGTGGTTATAAATATGCATGAAGCTTGAAGCATTCAACGTTGCTTGCTGGCGTAGTTCCTTTCTTCCTCTACCTCGAGCAAGTTCATGATGACGGCATCGGAAGCATTCCTTAGCAACTCCGACCAGTCCCTGCAATCCAATCGCATAAGAATGAATTAAATTAAATTGGACGTTAATTAAGGAAGGAGAGAGGAAGAAATGTGTAAATAAATACCCATTGAAAGAATCAAACGTCAATCCAACGGTGTTTTTAGCGTCTTCGAGAGCTAAACTGAACCTACGAAGCTCCTTACGAGGGCAGGTACCGTTGTCCTTGACCATAAGCTGCGACGGTTTGACATCAAAGAAAATAGGAACGACCCTTTTGTTGGACTCCATGAGAAGAGCGAGCTCGTGGAGACAGAAATAAGAGTCACAATAACGAGGAGAGAAGACAGCAACACCAACCTTACAATCTAGAATGGCTCTATCAATGTGATGGAAGAGCCTGTTACCGGGTTTCATGTTCATGCTGTCCAAGAATGACCTCACTCGCATCCTCGTAAGATTATCGTACAACAACCCAGCAACGTTCTTCTTTGTGTCTATCCCACGGTGGTTTATGAAGACGTCGCATGCTGGACGACCCATTTTGCTCATCAACTTCGCGGCAGCCAATCGCTGCATGGCTCCTTAGTCCTTGCTTTCTCTTTTCTTCAACCGAACTTACTTTTTGTTTCTTTCCTTTCCTAGCTACTTTAAGTTCTTGTGTGCCACTTGTGTTTTCTTGAGTAGGAGAGAGTTTTTTATGTATGCAAGATATGAGGGACAAAGATGTGTGCTTTATTAATCAATATATAGTGTGTAAATTTTCAAGAAATGGCTTTCTTATTTTTCAGACGTACGGGGCATACGATGGAGTCAAGAAAATACTAGGTAATTTAACGGGCAAGTCATAGAACAAAAAGAGTAACCCCTTTGAATTTTCTGACCATCATGTATCAATATTTGAAACTAGACTTCTCCTTAAAACACGTCTTTTTCTCTCTTTCTCGCTATCTTTTTTGGGGAGGGTTCAAAAATACGTTTCTTGTTACATGGGGGATCTGCGCTACACTAATCCGCTGACATGGTCATTCTTTTACTTTAATTTTTTGGGAAATTTATGGGTTGTTTCCCCCATAGTGGAGACCTGAATTAGAGAGAAATAGTTAGTTATATTATAGCATTTTTATTGGTTTAAGTGGGTTATATTTTGACACACCTATAATTTTTATTTTATCTAATCTAAACAATTCTTCTTTCTAGTGATGCATTCTTAAAATATTTATTTATTTAAGTTAAGTGAGTTTCATATATGGTATGACTTTTTATTGTTTTTAAATTAAACAATAATTATTTATTTAAACACAGTGATTTATTGTAATTTTTCTGTCTGATGTCTTTAGTGATTTTTACAAAATAAGCATTAATTACTTATTAAAAAAAGTTATTTAAGTAATATCAAAATATGCTTAGGATAAATGATGGTACCTTAATGTCTAAAAACTTCTTTAAAATATGATAGGAATCAAGGATATGTATTAATATTATACTTTGTTGAGGTATCACTTTATATTTAATTATTCTCCCTTGTATTTTAAATTTTTTAAACTATCAATAATAAAAAAAATTAATGTTGACGAGAATATTAGGTTAAAGAGTGTCTTATTAATATTTTTTTATTAATTCAAGGTAAGATGTAAAACATATAAAATTTATTAATCAAGTAAAAATTATAAAATTATAGTCACAAATAATTTATTATATTATATTTTTATTTTTTTGCTCATTAACTCCGTACTCAGGATATAAAAAATCAAATAAATGTAATACAAAACAATTTGCTCATATTCACTATTTTAATATTTTATAGAAAATATAAAATTATGATGGTACATAAAAAAAATACCTTTAAATTAAATTATATATATAAATTTTTTTTCAAGGTGGAAACTTGGAGGGTGATGACAAAGGTATGGGGTAAGGGAGGTGTTGAAGAGGAAGAAGTAGAATGCAAGGAGTAAAAAAGGAACAATGCAAAGAAGGATTAAAGGAAGCAAAGATAGGCTAAAAGGTGGAAGGGTTTGGTGATGTAGGTGCGGTTGATTTCAAATAGTTACGGGTGGTGGAAGTATTGGAAACTCTCGTATCTCTAATCGTTTGTTATCACACTCTTCTTGTTTCTCTTCCTTGCTCTCTCCCCTATCATGTTCCCATTCCTTTGTCTTTGTCTCTGTCCTTTGTTGCTCAAATCTTGCATGCCCTTCAAATGATGGTGATCGGTTTCCTAAGACAAAAACATTTCTTGTCACATAGGACTCATATCCAATGCCTCTCCCACCCTTCTAGCTCCCCCTCCTCTTACACTAGAAAAAACATTATTTATTGCCACATAGGACTCCTATTTCTTATTTTGTAACATGTCATTAACTTTTTATAAAATGAGACAAAATAAAATTTTTATTATATATGAAAACACATTTGAATATTGTAAAACATAAAGGCTAAAACTAAACAAAAGAATAAATTTTTCTTTGTAATTTTTTATGAGAAAACTAATGACTTGTTTAGATTTTCTTATACATTTATAGAAAGTAGCAACATGATATAACATGGTTGCTAGATAGGGTTATTCTTTAAACATGCTGTCCAAAGTTTAATCTTTGGCCCTACATATAGAAAAACATCTATTTGGAGATGTTAACTCTTTATGAGACAAAATAAAATTTTTATTATATATGAAAACACATTTGAATATTGTAAAACATAAAGGCTAAAACTAAACAAAAGAATAAATTTTTCTTTGTAATTTTTTATGAGAAAACTAATGACTTGTTTAGATTTCCTTATACATTTATAGAAAGTAGCAACATGATATAACATGATTGCTAGATAGTGTTATTCTTTAAACATGCTGTCGAAAGTTTAATCTTTGGCCCTACATATAGAAAAACATCTATTTGGAGATGTTAACTCTTTAGTTCAAGCGATTAAAATAAGTGGTTCCTAAGAGTTAGTGATACTCCAACCTAACTATAAGTAACAAAAAGTAGTTTTGGACTAAAATATAACAAATGCTAACGTTTCCAATAGTTGAATGAAACTATTCCAAAAATATCCCTTAATTAACAATAGTTTATTAATTTCTAGCAATTCTTTTTTATTTATAATATCAATTTTAAAGAAAAGTATATTTATTTTATATTTATTTTATTTTTATAGAGATTTCTAAAAGTAAATGATGTTAACTAATTAATTAAATCAATTTTATAGAGATTATTTGCTTGGGAAAAGGAGCTGGTAATGTCCTTAGAAGTATTGTTGCAGTTCTTTGTGTTGACCCTCAGCATCAAGATAGGTGATCCTGGTTGTCTGATTGCTCAGGGGGTTTCTCAGTAGCAGGTGCATATAGGATCTTGCAAGAAGGGGCTGCAAGTGAAATCAGGTCTCCCTTTGTGTTGTGTCTGTTTAGGAGGCTTTGGAAAGACAAGGTGCCTTCTAAAGTAGTAGCTTTCTCTTGAAAGCTTCTCCTGAACAAGTTGTCGACTGAATCCCCATCTCCTCGGAGGAGTAGCGCTGTCAGTTGTGCAAGGAGCATCGAGTAGAAGAGAGTAAGTATTTTTTTCTTACTTGCCTGGTAGCTCAATCTTTATAGTATAAGGTTATGACTTGGATTGATATTCAGTCTACTTTACCAGAAGATCTTTCCTACTTATTTCTCTCAGTTAGCTCTTCAGGGTGGTGGGTAAATGGAGAAACAAGTGTAGGTTTTTATTTGGTTTTGCAATCTGTTGGTATATATGGTTAGCTAGGAACTCCATTATTTTTAACAATACCTTAATGGAATAATTGGATATTGTTGGCCTAATTCATATCACCTCTTGGAAGTGGTTGGATTATACGTTTGGGTTTAATAGTTTCTTATTGATGTAGCAACGCACCTTATGTTTGTTGAATATGTAGTTATTGCAGGGGTTATGGTAGGAGTGTTGTAGTGTTTTGAGGTGTCCATACAGTTTTGTTTTGTTGATATGTTGTTTCAGGATTTTAGAAACTCTTGATTTTGTCCATTCGTGTTTCTTTAATAAATTTTCTTTGCCTTTCAAAAAAAAAATTAAATCAAATTACTTGAAATTATTTTTACTTATTTTTCGATACAGAGAAAGTATACTTATAAACAATGCTCCTCGGAAAAGGTTAAAAAATAAAAATATGATTATCTTCAAATATTTAAAACTCAACCAATCAATCTACTTCTATTATGTAGGTTTTATTTTGCGATGAAAAGTGTAATTAATTTATTATAACTTCGGACGTCATATATATATATATATATATATATATATATATATATATATATATATATATATATATATTACCTCTTACATTGTGACTACGCAGATCTCATAATATATACAAAAATACTACTCGGCATACATACTAAAATTAAAAAAAAAAACAGTATAAAATTAATTATTTGATTACACCGATCTCAAATATTATTGGCGTTAAAATAATTCATTTTGTTTAATTATATGTAACAAAAAATATCATCTTTTATATAATAAAATAGTATAAAAAATATGAAATATAAAAATTCACACAAAAGTAATCATGAATTAAAAATTTTTATCTTCATAAAAATAACTTTTTTTTATGAAAAATATTTTACAAATTTAAGCTATAGGATTTCCAAACATCGTATCCTCTCTCCAAACAGCTTAAATTTTCCAAAACACTGAATTTGGTTTCCAATGAAACAATGCTCTAATAGTCATTTTATTAGTCATCAAGCACATATTATCATGAAATGTATTATCTTTTTCTCGTCTTGTCTTTTCTTGATTGCTTTAACATACGTGTGAACATAAGTAGGGACGGACCCATATATACAAGAAATTATGGGGGCACATAACACAATCAACATCAATTTTTTAATACTATTATAATATCATGTTGCAATTGACATTTAAGTTTTATTGCTTTTAATTTCGTTTTTTAAAATTTTATTATATAAAGTAGGAAATTAAATATTATCATATTCCCATTCTACCTAAAATTTCTGGGTTGTTACTGAATTATATAAACATGATCATTTTCCCCTCTCGATTCATTGAAGTATTGAACATGAGTAATTTAGTTTTATTTTTTTAATTCCACTTTACATAATAAGAGTGGAGCGAGGTATGCTCATATGTATTCAGCAAAAAAAAAAAAAAAAGGTATGAATACATGCCATTTCCAAAGTCATAAACATTTCACAGAATAGTTTTATATAGTCAGTTTAGTTGAAGTGCAGCGCTTTAGGATAAGTGGGGGAAAAAATAATAATAAAGTCTTATCTCATTAAATAAAATCCACTACCTGTATAGAATTTATTTTGTACTGTTAAAGACTGAAGTAGTAGAAATACAAATAAAAGCAAGCTTTCTAACCAAAAAACACAGATGTCACAGTGGCAGTGGTTTATAAATACGAAGAAAAACAATTGGGGCAGGGTTTGTTTTTGTGCACACTCTCTGCTTTTATTCTTAGGAACTACTCAATTTTTTGTTGTACATTCTATAGCTCCTGCAGGCACCAATATGATGGATTTGATTCTTATTTCTTTTAACCTCTAAGACATATTGTACAGAGACATTTAATGAGTATATAATTTGTTTTTCTAAAAATGTATTATTTATTGTACGTGGATCATCGGGAAGGAGATAAGGGTATCTTAATTTGGTTGTGAAAAAAAAATAAATTTAAGAAATAAATAATATAAAATCTTATGTTTTTTAAGGAAGAAAGAATAGAAAGATAAATGAGAAATAGTACTATGAAGCTCACAATTTTGAAATAGTTTCCACTCAAAATTAACATACTACCAAATAAACTCATCTTATTATATTTATATCTCGAAACATTATCTAAATTATTTTTTAAAATTTTATATTTAAATAAATTTAAAAATTAAAATGATAAAAAATTTATTAAAAATTAAAAAAAGATTAAGACCAAAATAAAAATTGATATTCATGCATAGCAAAAAATTATTTAAACCTAATTGAAAGTTTCCTGTGTAAAATATCATATGTAAATTGTGTCTTGTTTCTTGTCTCACTTATCAAGAAACGTCACGTCATTTAATGGGCTTCATAAAAGATAAAAATATTTATAATAAAAAAATCATTAAATGACATGGTGTTTCCTGATTAATAGGATAGTGAACAAGACACGACTTGGAGACAGAAGATTTTTATCCTAAAATATCATAGCAAAATTTCATGAATATATAATTAAAGTCTGAATCTAAGATATAATAATTATATAAACTAATTTTTTAACATAATTAACTTAAGTAATATTACATTAACTACTATACCACAAATATATATTCCTTCTAAGAATATCTCCAACAATATATGCTTGCAAAATTGCTTCAAGCAAGCATCCAATTCTTCAAGCAACTCTTCCAAGTAATCTTACGTGTCATTCAAAATTGCATTAAAAAAATAATTTGAGTTGCTTGAACAAGCACCCAATGCTTACAATAAAATAACATTATTTTACAATTGAAATAAGAGAAAAGGGGGAAAAGAGAAGGAAGAGGGCACGATGGTGGGCAACAATAGAGGCAAGAGTAATGGGTGCAGTGGTGGCATTAGGGGATTGAACTAGAATGACAGTGGGAGTTTCCACGAGGAAAAGGAGAAACGGAAAGGGGGAGAAGGAAGGAAAGGGGTGTGGTGGTAGGGGGGCATGGAAGGGAAAGAAGAAGGGGAGAAAAGAAGGAAAGGGGGGAGAAGAAAGAGAAAGGGTGGGTGCATGAGGGAAGGAAAATGAAAGAAGGAGAAAGGAAGGAAGGGGAAGTGGTGGTGGGCGGTGGTGGAGGGGGTGCAAAAAAGGAAGAAGAAAAGGTGAAGGGAAAGGAAGGGGAGAAGAAAGAGAAAGGTGAGGAAAAAGGAAAATGAAAAAACAAAGGGAACAATGAAAAAATGAGCAAAATGTTACCGAAAAAGAGAATAATGAAAATTAATTTAATATAGAATATTGTATTTTTCATTGTCATGTATTATTTTTTTTCAATGTTGTTGTTTTTAATTTTATATTAGTATGTATTTTGATTGTTACACATTTATTTATAAATTTATTTATTTTGATTGTTATGTAATTGTCATTATTTTTAATTAAAATATTATTAAATATTATAATATTATTTTTTTTTTTGAAAAATTAGCAAAAATTAGTTGATTATAATAATTAATATTTTAGTAAGTAATAAAACTAAAAATAATTTTAAAATTTTAAGGTACCATAATGAAGTCAAAATTGAAAAGATAAAATTATGAGTTTTTTAAAGTTGCTTAAAACTTCCTTAATGCTCTAAGTAGTATTATTTTTGGGTTATATTTATTACACAAACACTAGTGTCTATATAGTTATAATTGGTTTGACTTATAATTACTGCTAAAATCAATAACCTAGTATCACTATTAAATCAATGATATAGTTAAGTAAATTTAGGGTAAAATAAAATTTGATTCGATAAAATTTAATTAGATCGAATGGATTGAATTTACAAAAAAAAAATAGCAATCTAATCTCATCCAATTAAGAATGGATCAGATCAGATTCATAGATTACAAAAAAAAAATAGTACTATTTTATTTTCTATAAAACATAGAAAATAAAATATTAAAAAAAATACTAAAACATACATTGTTTTCAAGATAATATAAAAGGAATATTACATATAAAAGTAGTCCATAAATAAATAAAATATAAATTCTAAAAACCTAAAGATAATAAAATTTAATAACCCATAATTTCCATCACTATAACATTTAATGCATTCTTTTTCTAACTTATCTTCTTTGTAAATAATATTTAAACTTTAAATTGTATTGTTAATTTTTTATTTAGATGATTTTAAATATATATATATATATATATAATAAAATATTAAATTTTAGATTGAACAAATTTGCAATATGATTTGTCTATGTCAGATTTAATTGGATCAATTTGGATTTACGAATCGATCCATATCCATGAATACCCCTAAAAATTATAGTTGATAGCTAAAAAAAATAATATGGGTGTTTACGAATTGGATTGATTCAGTTTTAGTAGAAAAAATTGAATCAATTAAATTTAATTGATTTGGTATCCAAACCATTATTAATCGGGTTCATTCAGTTCTTTTCACCAAAATTTGATAAAAAATATACTAATAAATCATAAATAACAATTTAATACACTAAATTAGTCAAATTCATAATTCTATCCCGAAGTGTTTCACCCATATACTAAACTACGAGTTTTCATATAAAAGTAACTCAATTAATAGTTAACACACTACATATAATAAGAAAACTAAATTGTCAAAAAAATTAAAATGACTATTGTTTATCGTAGAATCATAAAACATAAAATTACAATTAACCATACACAAAATAAAATAACACACACATACATATACATATATATATATATATATATATATATATATATAATTGGTTCGGTTTACTTTAGGTCGGATTTAAAAAAATTTATGACTTTATGAACCAAACATAACCAAGTCCATGGATTTTTTTTTAACATTTAGAATTGTAAGAAAAAGTTGATCACGATCTGTGAAACCCATAGACTTCGTGAGATGACGAACTTGACCCATAAACCATTTAAATAGACAAATTTAACTATTAATTTGTGTTAATATTGTATTAACTAGTCTGTTAAGATTATTATAGATAATGATATAACTTTTAGTATGATATATTATAGTTTAGTTAATTTTTAAAAAATATTATAGTTTTTTAATTATTTTTAAAAATATATACGTGTGTGGCTTGCAAACTAGTCCGTTAAGTCTGTGGACTTCAATGGTCACGAGACTCTTAAAAAGTCTATTTATTTTGACAAATAAAATTTATCCAACCCGTTTAAAATACAGGTTTTGCGAATTAGACTTTAACAAGTCATACCAGTCTTTTTATCCACCTATATAAAGGAAACTATGTAAATATTGTCTTAATATTAGTATGGTTTATGTATAAGAAAAAACGAAATTGGATAGAAATTTAAGTGTATTGTACTATGACAAGCTTGAATTTGGTATTGAATTCCTTATGGTTTACATCTTGAAGTTCTACCGGCTCGTCTTCAACATTCACTTTCCTAACAAAGAACACGGAAACGGTATTAGTCAATATAATTGATTTTGAAACTTTAGTGTGCAAGTTTTCAAGTCACGTTGATTTCCGTTTACATCTTGTGCTGCATAAAGAATTTCAATTTGGTAAATTGATGACATATCTTTAATGTCTTTTAAAAATTAAAAGTGCTACATTAATTTTGTTGACCCTGTAGTCTTTTAATAATACAAACTAAACCATTTGGTGTTAGTTTGATATTCATAAATTAATGTAGATTGGTCTTTGTGACTCTAATGTGATTTTGTTTTCTTTCTTAATTCAACATAGTACATGTTTAGAAATGTGAAAATGAATACTATTAATCGTATCATGGCTGGAATTCGGTGATAGATAAATATAAAAAAAAATGTAGATTTTTTTTATGACATGTAGTTATCTGATATACATAAATATCTAGAAATACTATTATATTTAATAACCGAACAGTAAAATCTTTAGATATGTTATCTTCTATTCAGGTGTTAATACCATTGTATAGATTTAGTGTTAATAGTAAGTTTTTTTTTTTTATTGGTGTATTCACCTGCATAAGTGTCTTTTAAAGATATAGAATATTTATAAGGAGGTTCTAGTGACAAATGTAGAGGTAAGGACTATATTTTCTAGAATTGACTGTGATCATATATTTTTGTAGATGTACAAATTAGACGAAACGTTTAACTTCATCCTTCATATTCTATATAAATGATTCACCTTACCTTTTTTGAAAAAAAAACACTCGATATGTTGAGTTCACTCTTGAGCTCGTTACGTCTCAATTTGGCATGAAAAATTATGTTTCATCGAGGGAATTATGTGATTGTTAGGTGTAGAAGTGAAGTACAATACTATTATTCATTAGGCTAAGTAATAATACTATTTTGATTGAAATATGGAGCAAAATAGTATCGGAAACGAGTAGCAGAAGGAAGTTTTTTTCAGGCAATAGGTTCTCTACGGACTCATTCACGCCCCTATTTTGGGTTCTTCTTTGCTATTTAGAAGCCATATTCAAGGCACGGTTCAGACCATTCTTTGGTGCTAGCACAGAAACTACCCAACATTTTGAAATGTTCAAATCAAAGAGAGCGAATTACGTTGATAGTATGCAAGTCAAAAGAACCATTCCACCCGCGTAATTGTTTACTAATTACGAGATTAAAATGAATAATTAATGATACCATTTTATTTACACCCTTTAGTCCAACGTGAAGTGAAGGACTGCTTAAACCAAACCAAGTGATTTTGTTTACTACCATTTATCATATGCCTTAATTTGCAGTGTTTTCCTTCAAGGACCAAGTCATACCTCTCATTAACTTAAGCCCCAAATACATTACTTGCTAATTGCACCAAACAAATTAGCCACAACCCGTATTGGCCCAAATAAAAAAAATTAAGCACCAAATAAATTTTTGTTTAATTCATTTTAAATCATTTTTATTTATTTCATTGGTCTTTTAAGATAATTTTAAAATATTAAATAATTACAAAATTAATGGTGATCGAATATTAGTCATCGATAAAAGATATATAAAGATAAAAGAAAACCATTTTAAAATGTGTAATTCCAAACATAATTAAATTATGTTAGATCCATAAAATACTAATTAGATATTTTATTGGGTTTGAAAATAAAATAATTTTTTTTATTAAGTCATTTAATTATATGATCCATCCAATTTGATCTAATTAAATATTCATTTATAATAACTAGAAGGATTTTATTTTATAGATAAATGAAAAAAATGTGTAATATGTTAACATAAGATTAAAAACAACTAGAAGTATTTAAAAACACGCTATTTAAAATCTTCAATATAATATGTTAAAGTAATTAATTATTTTTACAATAAACACTTATTATAACAAATTTATAAGATAAATCTTTCTTAAATAAATTTATAATTATATTTCTAATTCATGTTTATTAAATTTTAAAAATGATGATGTGATTTAATAACAATCCACTATGTATAATAAATTTATTGATTTTTAATTATTGGCGACTAAATGATTATGTAAAGTCATTGATAATATATCACTTATAAACTTCTATTAAATTTTATATCACATTATTTATGGTATTTATTTTTATCCCTTCACTAAATATTTTTTGAATTTATTTCTTTAAATATAAGATTAGTTGACAAAATCTACATTAAGGGAAAAATGGAAACGGAAAAGATTAAAAGTTAAAAAATCTTTCATTAACAAAACTAATATATTTTCAACTAATATTTTCCTTTAAAAAAATTATACGTTTTTATTTCCTTTCTCAACATATGAAATTAAAAAATAAAAAATATTTTTTAAAATTATTTAAGATTACATATATTTTTCTTCAGCTGTATATTTTCAATTATTGACAGTTATATTTATTAATTACATTCAAATGTTAAATCCATATTTAAATGATAAACATACAATTTAAGGATTTAATTTATATTAAAATAAAATTTTCCACTTAAAAATATTAATATTCATTTTTCATTGAATATATAAATTAGATATATTAGATTTTTTAGTAATACTTTTTAAAAAATATGTTTGCACAGTTCACATTCCAAAGCTGTCTAAAGTTTTTTCCCCCTTGAACCCGAAGCAAAACAAAAGTCAAAATAGGTCTTTGGCTCATGCCGAAATAAACGCAAATGTGCATATTTCTATAAGTTTATTTTGTTATTTACATTGTGTAAAAATCAAACTTATTGGCTATAATATTATTCATATTTTGTTGGGCTTGCCTAAAAAGTTTTTTTTTTTTATATAGGTAAAAAATATTAATGCGGAATGAAATAATAAGGAAAAGTATAAGAAGTGTTTGTCTCCCAAAAGTATACAAGTTAAGTAAAGAAAAAACTTCAATAAATTTTTTGTCCCTAAAGTTTCACAAAAAATAACTTTTGATCCTTGAAATTCAAAAATATTTTTTTAGTTTCTGATTCACTTTTAATTCTTTTTTTTCTTGTTAACGCCATTAAAATATGTTGATAGACAACATATTTTTATACTCGTATATCATTGTCTCCTCAATCCTAACCCATCAATCTTCAATTTTAGATCTATATAATCAAATACACCAAAACTTACAAATGGACAACAATAATACAAAAAACAAATTAATTTTAGGGACTAAAAAATATTTGAATTTCAAGGACCAAAAATGATTTTTGGTAAAAGTTTAGGGATAAAAACTTATGTAAGACTAAAGAAAATGACACCAAATTTTAAATACAGAACCCAAGGTTCATAACCATTCAGTATATAACCGCGTTGACATTTTCATTACATGACATCATTCCTGATATTTGCACTGCATGGATTATGTCAGCAACATCAGATGATTTGTTTTTGAAGATTTTAGCATTTCTAACCTTCCAAATGTTTTTTCTATAGGGAACTTCTTGTTGGTACTCTGTGTGCTTCCAATTTTCAAACCAAAACTTAAACCTTAAAGGAACTTCTTTTGCCCATATGAGTTGGAAAATTGCATCTTTAGATTGGGATATTTTGAAAGCTAGAATCTTGTAAGTCAATCAGATAGAGTACACACTTGAACTATTTGCATTTTCCAAATCCACCTGTCTGGAAACCCCTCAAACAACCGCGCATCCTCTAGTTTATGGCCTAAATCCTCTAACTTCTCCTTCTCCCAAAC
Source organism: Psophocarpus tetragonolobus (assembly GCA_037954015.1). Lineage (NCBI taxonomy): Eukaryota > Viridiplantae > Streptophyta > Magnoliopsida > Fabales > Fabaceae > Psophocarpus > Psophocarpus tetragonolobus. Next base: position 94,168,871 of record CM075688.1, read on the forward strand.
AAATAATTGTCTTCTCCAGGTTCACTTCCACTGTGAATTCTCATTCACCCTCATCTCCTTCACCGTGACGTTTTTGTCCATTACTAGCTAAAAAAGCCTAGGATATTCTTCACTAATACTCTAACCCCTTTACCATATGTCTCTCTCCAAAACATAACCTCACTTTTGTCCCCTATCTAACATCTAACATTTTGATTCCACCATGCCTCCTACCCCTACCCGTGACCCTCTAGGGAATGTAAATCTAACCACCATCTGGAGCACTTGTTGCCTTGTACCTCCCACTGACCATGTTGATTTTGATACTCGACCTCAAGATTCAAACCCACAACTTATCATTCTCAGCATACAATCTAAACATCCATTTTCCTAGTAAAACAATATTAAACTTCTGCAAGTCCCTTAACCCTAAACTTTCCTTGTCTTTTGACCTACACACTTTCTCCGAGGACACCCAATTAATCTTCTTCCTCTCATCCAAGAATTTTTTCTTTAACAATATATGTATATATATATATATATATATATATATATATATATATATATATATATATATATATAAATAATATGATTGGGATCAACCACTAATTCTCTCTCTTCTAGCATTTATTATCTATCACTCTTTTTTTTCTCTTTTCTCTTATTAACTGAGATTTTTTGAATATTTTTCTCTTTCATCTCTTAATGGCTAAGATTTGTTTCTCACACTTTCATGTAAATTTGACTTTATTACTATATATATATATATATATATATATATATATATTACATTACTTTAATGTAAACATCAATTTTAACTCGAAAATCTTTTATTGCAATTTAGTCTAGCCTCAGAATAAATCAAAGTCTCAGTTATAGTTTCATTCTATGTTTAACAGAAAAAGGGACTGAACCTGTTGTTTGACTGAAAAACCAGTGAACCGGTCTTGTAATCAGTTTGGTCAATGCAGAAAATTGATTATAAACCGGTAAGCCCGGTGGTTCAACCAGTTGAACCGATTCATAGTTTTTTAATTTTTTTTTGGATTTTACTAAATGCATCCCTCTTTTTCCTAAGTTCACTCCTTTTTAAATTTAAAAATTAATAAAAGCAGAGGTTAACTTAGGAATATTAAGGTGTATTTAGTAAAAATATATTTTTTCTTTTATAATTAACTTCTTAATAAATTTTTTATTTTTATAATATTAACTTTTATAATACATTGATAATGAAAAATAATATTTTAGTATGACCAGTTCAAACATTGGGTCAATAACGGTTGAACTAATGAACCGTGAATAAGTACTTTGTTAGAGTGTTAATAAATTATAATAAACAATATAAATAGAAAAAAAATGTGGTATATATAAGTCTGAGCTAGTGAATGACACAAAAGTACTGTACCTATTTGACGAGTCAAAGGTGAATCCTACAGTGTATCTAGTATCCTTAAGAGTTGACTTGAACCTTTGTAGTGTTTTAGGAGGATATCGTGCATTTCCCTTGAGCTGAAGGGTTTGATGTCATAAAGGATGGAGACAACCCTTTTGTTGGATTGGTTGAGAAGGGAAGCTGGTGGAGACAAAAGTAGGAATTATAATAATAATGCATGAGGATAGCAACACCAACCTTGCAACCAAGGTTATCAAAATTGAAAGTTTATGTTTACTTCATTAAAAGTATACTTATAAATAACATAAAAATTGAACATTTTCAGTATACATAAGTTTGAATCTGCATAATAGGTCTAAATTACTCCAAATAAATACAATTAAAGTCAAAACACTCAAAGTTTCAAAATCATTATAAACATAAGAACAAATTATATTAAAAAATATACAATTTTATGTTAACTCATGATTTTGATAATTATACTTGAATGACCTTGTTGATATCCTCAAAAAACTTAATTGTTAGGTTTCATGTTAATGGTGTCCAAGAAGGGTGTCATTCCTTACTTCTCAAATGCTTATAGAGAAAAGGAACCAGTGTTCCACTATCAACTTGTGGTAATTTATGAAAACGTTCTACGTAGGTTGACCAATATTATGCCATTGCTTGCCTATAAAATGGTGCATTTAGACTTAATTTGTTGTGTTTCAGTTCAAAATGTTTTTCTTGTTTTTAGTCCTAGGGAAGGCATGTGTGTTTAAATATAAACTAATGGTTGAATGTTGAACTTTAGTTAATTAACTGCTTATTGAAATAGCAAAATAACAGAACCCAAAACCTTCTTTACTCTATTAGCCAGCATTTTAGAAATGATTTTGTGAATACTATTTATCAGTAAAATAGGTTTATATTCCTTTAAATCTTGAGGATGCTCTACACTTGGTAATGAGTGTCAAAAAAGATGATACTATTAGGAAAATAATTTAAATTATTTTAATTTCAAATTTTTTTATATTGTTTAGAAAAATATATTTTTTATCTTTAAGATTTATTTAGATTTTAAAAATATTATTTGTAAAGTAGATATTTGTTTTCTCATTTAAGATTAGGATGTTTAGGTCTATAAATAGGGTTTCTATGATAAGAAGAATCACTTGACCTGAAAAGGAGTTCATTGTCCTAAGTGAGAGAGGGATTATGATGTGGAAGGAGGTTTTTGAAGATTTTCAAATAGTTCTAAAAACTTGACGTGGATTTAGGCATGATGTGCGAATCACGTGAACAAAATAATGAGGAAGGTTTTTAGGTTTTCCAAAAACTTGTTGTGAATGTAGGTATATGGTGCAAACCATGTGAACAAAATAATGAGGATGGTTTGCAGGTTCTCCAAAAACTTGTCGTGGATGTAGGTATGGGGTGCGAATCACATGCACAAAATAACTTTGCTATTTTTCTTTTGGCTTAGGTATTTCTATGTATTTTATGGTGCATTTTCTTATTGATATTAATAAAGAAAAGTTCATTAATTATGTGTTTTTTGTCCCAATAAATTCAAACGCCTTGGGCAGTGAAGTAGAAGAATAAAATTTAGATATCATCTCACATATATCACCACCTATAATTGTCAAACACCTTTTATAAAATATAAATGAGAACTAGTCAATCACCAATCTAAATAGCAATTTCTCTTTGAAAAGATCTTCAAAATGGAATTTGACCTTCTATTTAACCTTTGAAACCTCATCCAACCAAACATCACTTGATCTAAGCAATTGATTTTTCTTCAATCTAGACTTTAAGCAATTACGAAAAAAAAATAGTGTTGGCATCCCTTTGAAGAGACCAATCAGTTTTTGCCTTTTGCAACATGTTTTCTTTAAGCATCGTGTGTTGAAGCGAGCTGACAATGTACTAGTTATTCATAATAATCGATAAATAAATATTAGGTCGTATCTACAGAGACTTGGAAGATATTATATAATTTCCAATTATCCTAATTAAAATGTGTAAATATCAATATACATTTTTTAATATTGAAGAACAACTATAAATATTTAAATATAAATGAGCTGAGATAAAAGTTAAATAGATATTAATAAGAAGAGATGTTAATATCAAATTTCACCTATCTTGTTCCTATGCAATCTTCATGACTCAATGTTATTGGATTCAATCAATCATTTCAAGTTAATCTCTTAATAAAGAAATTCTAAGAATCCTAATTCAACAATCAATCTCTTGATTACTCAACTAAAACCCTTGGATTATAAAAAGAAATTTAACCAACTAACAATTCCAAATATATTCCTAGCATTTAGAATCATTAGGTGAATTGATTCAAGTCAGATTTAGAAAATGTTTCTCAACCAAATCTTAAATCTCTAATCATAAAACAAATGGTCAGCTCATCTCAAGCATTAGAAATAGAGTCAAATCACTAAGAGATAATATAAAACACACACACACACATATATATATAAGATTACAAAGAGTTCGATAGATTGCATTCAATCCTAACATAAAAGAAGATTAACTACTCATGGTGATGAGAGCAATCATCCCTTATAGATGGAAGATGAAGAATGAATTGAACCCACTCTTTTCCAAGAGTTGAGTTTTCCCTTCTCTTCGTTTTGTGTTCCCTCCTTGGTCTCTAGTAACCCTAACTACTGCCACCCTCTTTTTCTTCTTTTTTCCTTTTAGACTTCCCAATTAGCACAGTCATAAGTGACCAATCCACTTAGTAGATTCAATTTTGTTGAGTGAATAAGAATCCTTCATGGTGATGAAAGCTTAATATGATTGCATTTGGCTTGGGGGATTTCTTCTAACTTATGCACCCTCTCTAGATCCAATTTGTTGAATGGATCTGAATTTGCTTAGCGGATTCTTGTTAGAGAGCAATTCCTCCTTCACTTTCATTAAAGCTATCTAATCCCATTGAACTATTTCATGCTTGCTCGAAAATCATATCCAATTCCTTTATCTACAAAAGAAATTATCAAGGATTATATTACAAATCTATCATTCTTTTCAAAATAACCTATTTACAAAACTTTTTTATTTTTTATAATAAAGTTGAATTTTAAAGATATTTTCTTTAATTCCTGGTTAGATAAGTGTCATAAAGATAGAGATTTTCAAGTGAAATTAACACTTATCATCTTGCTAAATGCCAAAATTTAGATAATAAAATGTTTCTCTGAACCGCCACTAAAGCATCCTTTTCCAACACTTGAGCATCAATCAAGTCTAAGTTGTGTATATGTGAGGATAATTGAACATAAAGCTAGCCAAACACTTTTTTGCTCCATAATTTAAGTCTTATCTTCAAGAGTCTTAGTTTCTTCTTAAGGACATACATTTTCCAACTAGGAACCTAAGAACTTATCCAACATTCCTTAACAACATTTATAGATCAAGGGTGCTCCACCCTAGCATTAAAAAACTTAAAAGGATTAGCACCCCAATCCAAAGATATGACCACTAAGAACCATTGGGCAATGATCTGATAAAAATCTAGGATGAGTTCATTGGGTTGTTACACCCCATAGCTAAATAAGGTCCTCTGACAACAAAAAGCAATTCAATCTACTAAAAGAGGTACCATCTAGACTAATCCACATGAAATGATTTCTCAAAGAATTTATGTCCAAAAGAATTTATTTTTATGGTGCGACTTGGGTCTTTGTCTTCCCCAGACTTGGTATACAGATCAATGCAACCTCATGTAGCCACTCTCTCCTCTGCAAATTTGATTAACGACTCGTTAGAAGGCATTAATTGCTCTTCAGAGACACTAAGTTCTTGGAAAGTTTTTCAGTACAACATATTAATCAAACTTCCCTGATCCACCAGGGTCTTCCTTACTATACAGTTGGATATCTCCACACTGATGACCATCAAGTCATCTTGTTCAGGGTCTACAGCTTGGAAGTCATCGTCTATGAACATCATGATTGACATCTTTAGTTTGAGATGGTGTATAACGGAATTCATTGATCTTACTGCTCAGAGATGCCTTTTTTAGGAGGAAAAGGTTGAGCCCCTTCTTGCAAATCCTTCTGCTATTGTGTTTATCACTTTTTTGGGATGGTTTCCCTGCTAGGTGTTTCTTCTCTCTCTAGACCTGCTCTGCTCCACCTATTTTTACTCCTGGACTGGTCATATTCTCTTCAGTGACTTCGGTTGTTGTCTTGACCATACTCTTCTTTGTGGCCAGATTGGTGGTACTCTTCTCTATGGCCAGACTGGTGGTAACCACTCTTTTTCTTGTACACATAATCTTTGGAGTGAACTTGTTTGATCAATTTTTCTATCTTGTCTTTGAGATTCGTACATTCCTCGGTGGAGTGTCCCTTGCTTTTGTGATATTTGCAATGCTTACTAGTGTCAGTGGCAGGTGGTGTGTTCACCTTCTTCGGCTTAATCAAAAGTTTGACGGTCAATGCTTGGTCCAACACCTTGGAACGGGTGGTGTTCAGGGAGTATAGTGCTTATATTATGGCACCCTAGAGGGCCATTCTCTAAATTGTTCCTTCTTCTTTCCATGTCTTTCTCTTTCCTTTTCTTTGGGATATTAACTTAAGGCTTCCAACAACTTCCTTTGGAAAGCTTGCAATTCCTCGATTTCTATAAATGAGACAGCTCGACTCTTCACTTCCTCCACACTCTTTAGGGGAACATGGATCATGCTTTTTGCGAAATCCCCAAGCTGAAGATTTGTTAGGAAAGTGTGGAGAGTCACCTTTCGAAGCAAATCCTTTATACTTAGGGCCATTTTACCAAAACAATCTATAAAGGATCTGAGAGGATCCCCCTTTTCTTGCTTAACAGTTGTCAACACTTGCAAAGTGAACCTATGTGGTCGAGATGTTGCAAATTGGTTGACGAACCTAGCTGCTAATGCCTGGAAGCCGTCTACTGAGTGAAGGAGCTGTACGAACCAATTCACTACTGGACCTTGGAAGGACATGGGAAAAATCTTGTATAGGGCTGTCTAATCTTTGATGTACATCCCCACTTGGGCCATGAAGGCTGCCAAGTGAACATCAAGATCTGAAGTCCCATAATACTTCTCTAATGACACATGTTTCCAACTTTTTGGGAGTGATATTTGCATTATTTCTAGCGTAAATGGATGATGAGGCCTAACCATTAGGGCCCCTTCCATGAATATGTTAGGTGGTGGCATTGCCTGAAGGGGAGGTGTCATGGATGGTCCGGCTTGTGTGCAATAAGGTGCTTCCTTCGGGGGGCTCTTGGTTCATCTTTAGGAGGGTGTACCTTTCGACTTTGGGAGGGTCTACTTCTAGAGTGAGTCGTGGACTGGCTTAGGGGAGGTTGACTTTTGGAGGGTGCTGCTAACTCTCCTCTATGTGAGTCTTCTCCCCCCTTCTCAGGGTCTGACTCATTGCCTCTCCTACCTCGGTTTTAGTTTCGAATTTCTTCCATCTCACACCTTAGCTTTACCACTTCTTCCCTCAATAACCCGAATACCTCGACTATACTAGTTTTGTCCACCACCTCTCGGTTTCTTTTCGTTGTTTGCGTCCTTCCTCCTTCATTGGCATGATTTTGAACTCTACCTCCATTGCTTCTTATAATCACCATGATCAGTTGATAGTTGATGTTGAAGTGGGATCCAAAGTTTTACTTCGGGCCCCACGGTGGACGCCAAAATGTATTTGTGTTTCCTCTCTAAGTACTTATATTTTCAGGTCTTAATGTTGTCGAGTTCTCGATATCCTTTCCAAGATGTGGAGTACTTATATTTTACCTCTATATACATTACCTATTTATAGTAGTGGATTAGACTTTTACCTATTGAGTCTTAAACTCATGTTAGGCATAATAATCAATATATTAGGTTGGTTAACCTCTTGGTTTATTGTTGTTTGTTCTTATTGTTGTGGCAAAACTGTATTCAGCCTTTAGTGGGGACAAAAACTGAACACTTTTATTAAGGGTTGAACACTCAAGTTGAACACTACTGCTGTTTAGGGTCGAATATATAAGTTGAGTACTCTAATGATGATCGAATACTTAGGTCTCATACAATAATTAAAGCAGAAAATTTTTGTTCAAAATCGTTATTTATATTTGTTTGCTATGAACAAAATCAAAAACTCTTTTCCATGTAAATTTTATTAAATTAAAAAAAAAAGAACATGGGGCCGTTGTTTTATATTGCCATTTTCTGGTTTCCTATTATTTGTGAGTATAATATTCTGGAACAATGTACTTTTGTATTAAGGCAGCGCATATCTAGTTTTCGAAGGGTATCAATTATTGAAAATAAAGCAACAATTGCATTTTGCACATGTTTGCAATACAAGTATGTAAATTCATGTTTTAGTAACACATCCATGTGAATATGAGTGATCAGAACTATTTTCTACAGGAATAAGACTATCCCAAATACATATTTAATATTCAAATTGGGTTATTTATTTTTCAGGACGAGGAAGTAATGAGTAATGATATTTTTTGATACATACTGATGGACGATGGAGATCGAATTCTGAACAGAATAAAATTATGTATGAATTATGCTAGATAGATATGGTGAAGTTGCATACGAAAATTTGTCGCCTTGTTTGGGAAGGTATTGATTGTCAAAGGCACAACTCATTGAACCCCACACATGCATATTACCTTTTTTTTCCAGCTAAAGTGAACGATACAGCTGTTTGATAGTTGGCTTCAGATCCACCTCTTTTTTTATTCAACTAAATCTTTCATCTTCCATCCAGTAAATATACTCCAACCAGTTATCATTTTTTAATTAATTAATAGATAATTCAATTATTTTTAGTAACAAATTTAGTCTATAATTTGTATCTTTAATTTTAGCTCGGATTTTTATATAACTTACTTAGGTATAATATATTGATGTGAGTTTATCCAATTATTCTTTTGTAAAACATAATTTATTACATAACTCTGCTGTTTTTTTTCTCTTCTCTGCGTTATGATATATACTTAGAACCACTTTTACTGAAAATATAAAAAAAAGAACCGTATTTTGTTTTGTCTTGAATAAAAAGTTTTAAAAACAATCTGAAGAGTAGATGTGTGACAAGTTGATCAATTACTACCAAAGACAAACGACTCGCTGTCTCATAACGATGATGATGCATTCAGATTTATATCTCCCCACCCCTCTTTTAAATGTATTTAATAATAAGAAAGTATAGAAAACATGTTAATTTTAATTTTTAGGTTTCTGGTAAAATAGAAATCATCATTTCAAAATCATCATTCTCACACTGATAGTAATTTTTTTCCATTGTCTTATCTGGTGGCGCTGTCTTTCTTATAATGATGATATTCCTTTAGACAAAATAGAGGTGAAGCATATAAAAATGAGAACCGAATCAGCTGTCCTCTTAAAATCCTAATGCAGACAGAAATAGCTGAAGGGAGAAAGGCATTTCAAATTTAAATAACAGACTCCTCTAAGGAACACATTCTTTCACCAACACGATAATTAAACTAATAATAATAAATAATAATAACAATAATAATAATAATAACAGTCTTTCACCTGCCGTCATTAACTTTAAGAAAGAAGGGGCAAGGTGTTAGATACACAGACAAAGCAGAAGGTGTCGCTATTGCATGTGGCGAGGGCGTTGAAATCATACAATAATTGTAATGCCCCACTTCACACTCCATGTGAGATGCTGCATTTCCCTGCTGGCTCTTCTCTCACATTCTCACAACTCACAACTCACAACTCACAACTCACAACTAAGGAACATATTCACTTCACTTACTTTACCACAACAAAAAACCAACCTTGTTCTTCTGCACTTCACCAAGCATTCCCTTATGCTCTGACACGCATTCTGCTTGCTTACTTGCTTGCTTGACATGGATTCCAATTCCAAGGCCATTTTGGATTATGCTTTGTTTCAACTTACTCCTACCAGAACCAGGTGCCCCTCTCTTTTTCCTTGTTAGCTTCTCAAAAGTCAAAACAAACCTTAGTGGCTATTTTTGTGGTTGCTTCATGTCTTGTGTTTTGTAGATGTGAGTTGTTAGTCTTTCGTGGAGCTGTTCATCAGAAAATAGCATCTGGCTTGTTTGAGCCTTTTGTTTCTCATCTCAAATTCCTCAAAGATGAGATCTCCAAAGGTGGATACTCAATTAAGCTTCTGCCTCCCAACAATACTGCCTTCTGGTTCACCAAAGCCACGTTTGAGAGGTTATTGCTACTTTTACCCATGTTCACTTTACCTTTTTCCCATATTAATGGTTAATTCTTCATCTTTTCTTTGTTCTTAACCTTTCTTATTCCTTCTCCAATCAAAATTGAAGACCCCGCCAATCAATAACGTCCATAATCAAAGCCTTTAATGTGTACATATTGTATTGTGAATGCTAACTGAAGAAATTTCGATATTTTTTCGCACAATTAATATAAGGGGTAACCATTTCTACTACATCTTCATGGACCTCTCCACCACGAATGATAATAATTATTTACTTATTGGATTCGTTTGGAGGTTACATTTTTTGTCCCCACTAATAATTACTTCACTGCCCATGAATTTCTCTAATTAAAGTACATGGTGGTGTCAAATCAGTGGATTGTTCAAGGAATTCCAGCTCTTGTCTTGAATGATTTACTTTTCGTTGTCGGAAGTAGTTTAGCTAAGTTGATTTAATAGTGTTTGTCAGTATTGTAACCCTGGACAAAAAAATAGATTTAGAGATGTTGAGTGTGGTGTGATAAGAAAAGAGGGAGCAATCTGATGTATTTTTATCCCTGCTCCAGTACCTGCATTCATCCAATTTAAGATTTAAGAAGCTGATTTTGCTTTCTTTCTTTTTCTTTTGGGGTGGGGGGTATTTTACAGATTTGTGCGTTTTGTCAGCACGCCAGCTATTCTGGAGAGGTTTGTTAGCCTTGAAAACGAAATTCTTCAGATTGAAAGTTCATTTCAAGCTAATGCTTTATCAATATCCGTTGCAACTCCGGATGAAGGTATGGTTAGGAGGTGTGAGTTAAACATGTTTGATAGATATTACCGTATGAATTGCTTAGTGTTAGTTGCTAGAATTAAATTCCAAAAATAGTACCTTTTAAATCAAACAACCATGAATCAATGAAGTTATACTTTGCACAGTATTCCTTCATCTAATCACGAGTTGCTTAAGTGAAGGTAGTTTTCTACTAAAATTCCGTTGTGTATCAGGAATCATGTCACAAACCAATGGCAACACGAGGAGGTTAAGTGATTCTACTAAGGTACTTATTTCTTAAAAGAATTGTTAGAATTACTTAATAATCTATCAAGTTTTTCTTAATTTACATTTTGCGTTTGCTTCAGTTAACTGATGTACCTGAAGAAATTGACAATAAAGAAGAGGAAAACTCAAAGTAACTTTCTCCCTCTTCAATGGTTTCTGTTGATGAAATGTAATTTATTTTGTTTTACTAGTTCATTAAAAACATTTCCTAATACTTTCAATTGCTGTAATGATAAGGGTTTCGTTGCATCGTGTGTTGGAATCTCGAATAGCACTACTTCGGAAGGAGCAAGCAATGGCTTATACACGTGGTCTTGTTTCAGGTTTTGAAATTGACAGCATTGATGATCTCATATACTTTGCAAATGCATTTGGAGCAGTCCGTTTAAGGTATGAACAGGAAAGATATAACTTACTGGTTCTTCCTTGTAACTGTATAATAGAAACTATAGTCAATTCTTACTCAAATTTCAACGCTATTTAATCCAAAGATTATGAATTTAGAAAAAAAAAAAATTATATGTTCTTAACGTTTTTCCTGCCTGTTTTCAAAAGAAAATTTATTTCCTCAGAAGAACTTTCCCTTGCTTTTCCTGACTTAAATTTATTTTGACAATTGACCCTTCTTTGTAGATTATGAAATTTCACATGTTTATGGGGATCCCTCTTTTTGCAATGGACGTTCAATTACTTTTGGATGTCAGTTCTCTCATTCCTTGTTATTTTAAGGATAACTGAGAAATGAGAACTTATTGTTGTGAATTATTTAGTTTCCTTTAAATTCAGTGAATGTCATCCTGTATATCAAACTTAGTAATGGACTATGCCATACATCAGTGTATCAGATGAGGGGGAAATTTCTATAAAAAAGACATGCTTTCTACAATGAGATCTACTACACCATTTACCCTGTAGTTGGGGAAGGGAGGATCTTGCCTCATTGTGACAGAAACCTTTAGCTTTTAAATCAATTCTAAGTCTTGATATTCAATGTATATAGGGAAGCCTGCATCAATTTTAGGGAATTATGGAAGAAAAAGCATGCAGATGATCTTTGGATAAAAGAAGTAGCTGCTATGCAGTCAAGCTTACCACCAGCACTGTCATTGTCCGGATCATCAGGAATTATACTGGCAAATGATATAACCACCCATGACCAGAATAATAAAAATAACAGCTCTAAGGACAGCATTGCTTCTGGCGATGAGAATGTATTTCTGGAAACATCAAATTCTTCTAATCTAAACAAAAAAGAAGGTATTGTTTTACTTTTTCTTCCTTTGCCTTTGCCTTTACCTCAATTATATCATATCTTTGAAAATTATAGAAACCTTTGACATCCAAACCAAATAATTAATTTTAAGCTTCTTTTTCTTCTTCTTTTCAGGGGTTAAGCAACAAAATTTTTAGTTTTCTATTTCTATTTCTTTATTTTCATTCCGTAAACTCCGGTTTGATCCCCCATTACCAGCTATCTTAGGCTAAATCAACTTGTGAAATGGCAAAAAATTGCTTGAAAAACTCAAATAAGTAAATGTCAGGGAAAATAGAAGTCTAGGAAAAAAGAGAAAAAAAAGAAATGATGAGAATGATTTGTGGATCTTCTAGTCTACCATGATTGAAATCAGAAAAGATCTTACAATATGTAGTAAGATTTGCTATCATTGCCATTTTGTTAATTTCACGGAACTATTTTCAACCTGAAGTTTAAACTATTAGATGATTGCCTATTAATATTTTTTAATTTTTAACACCACCCTGTCCCACCTATAGGGTGAAAGAGTTTGAGGCTTTAAGTTTGAATGCAATTCCTTGTTCACAAAAGGCATAAAAATTGAATGATTATAGTCTTGAACAGCATTCAAAATGCAACCTAAGAGAGTATATTTGAGAAAGATTACGATCAAGATTATAATTTGTTTTTTAGATTATAAGGTAGATGTTTCATAACTTAGCTTAAATCTAGGAAAAAACTTCTCATAAATTATTTTTAACAGGTTGAAAATTTGTAACTTATGATTATTTTTTAACAGTTTTTTTTTTTTTTCAGTGTTCACACTCTTTCTTCTATAAAAGCTGATTTTTTATTATTCAAACAAGATTAATTATTTTTAAATTACTTCTTAGTAAACTTATTCAAACAAAATCTAATTCTAATTATAATTGATTATAAAATAATCGATTATTTATCTGATTTTTCAGCTTTTCCCATCATACTCTAAGTGGTCACTTTTTAGAAAATAAAGATTGACTCACCTTAAGTGGTTGGATGTAATAAGACCATAACAGAGAGAGCACATAGATATCAGTTTTTTGCTTTTGCTTGTATAAGCCATACAGTGTTTATGTAATACCAAGAAATGTCATGTGCAGATGTGACCTTGCCTACACCGGATCAGAAACCATCACATGCGGCAAATGTTCATATGACAATGCCCTGGCCTTACAGCGTACCTCCATATATGTATAATAATCTTCAAAATCCAATTCCACAAATGCCTTCATACCAAGGATATCCTTTGACTAATATGCAGTCTGTTCCTCCTTACCTTCTACAAAATATGCAATGGTCTTCTGACATGGGAGTAAATCAGAAACCATCAGCAACCAAAAGGGAGAAATCTCGTCATAAGAAAGGAGAAGAAGAATATGAAGACCAGCAGACAGAGTCCAGTGATCCTGATTCTGCGAGTGAATCCGATTCAGATAAACAGAATCACTCTAGTCATTCTTCGAAGGATGATCTGAAGAGGAAAAAGCACAGAAGAAAATCATCTGGAACAGTTGTGATTCGTAACATCAACTACATCACTCCAAAAAGGAGAAATGGAACTGAGGGTGGAGTCTCTGATGAATCTGAAGAAGATGATGATGTCATTAATGAAGAAACCATCAAACAAAAGGTTGGTGTTGCACTTGAATCATTGCAAAAGGTTCATAAAGTTGAAAAACGTGCTAATAGGAAAAAAGCAGGGGCCAGGCGCAATGGAACCAAATCAAGTGATGTGACTGAGGAGGATCTCACTGAAAACTTGAGTGATGCATCCGAAGGAGGAAACAAAAATGACAACTGGAATGCATTCCAGAACCTTTTGAAGATAGATGAAGGGACTGGAACTGATGGACCAGAAAGGAAACAGTCAATTGATATCCAGGATGAACATTTTGTGGTTAGAAGCTCGGAAGATAGAATGTCATATGCTGATAATTCTTCTCCAAAGTTGGATTTCAAAGAAGTTCTGAAGAATCCTAAAGTTCCAAATGACTCCTTTATTGTGGCTCAGAGAGATGGAGGAAATGAAGGTGGATCCAAGCTAGGTGAGTATGTAGACAGCTGTGGTCCAGTCAGAAAGAGCAGGGATACTATGGGTGAAGAAATGCTTTTCTCACATAGAGCAAAAGAACCAGGAAATGAACTTGGTGATCAATTATCTACTTTTGTTGCTGACTCATTAGAAACAAAGGGAAGAGCAACAGATGATTGGTTTATTGTAGATAATTTGGAAAAGATGAGAAGCTCTGACCCCTCCATTGAGCCTGCAGTGTTTAATGGTGATTACACTTCACCAGTGAATGATCGTTCCCAATTCGACAAAAGAAGTGAACGAACTCTCATTGATGATTCCTTCATGATTCAAGGTCAATTAGTAGATAATGATACTTCAGACTCACAATGGAAGACGGACTTAAGTATGGTTGCAGATCTAACTGCTGCCAACAAGCTAGAAAGTGATGCAGCTACTTCAAATGAGAAGCGTGCATTAGCAAAGAACCAGGAGCCAAGTGATCTGTTTGTAGTTCTCCAACGGGATTCTGGATTAGATTCTGTTGAGACCTCACGGACAATGGACTATGAGATTGACTTTTCCTTCTCAGAAACTGATAGAAGATCCTCCATTGATGTTTCTCATGACAACCTTCCTGTTAGTCCTAAGAAAATCAATGTGAGCAAAGGCAAAGTTTCAGGAACAAGAAGTTCTGAAAAAGATGAAAGGTCAAAAACCTTGCGCGGTTCCTCTGGAAAGGGCAAGCCTGAAATCATGTCCAGGGCCAGAAAGCCAGCTCTTCCAAGTAGGCCTATAGTTCAGAAGAGCAAAAGGGAACAGGTATAGTGATTTTTCAATTCTTCAGTAGCATGGTTGTATTTTGAAGATGCTTTGTGCACCTACTGCATTTCACATTACACATAGCTAGCATGTATTAACCCTAACTCTTAATGATGTGCATGATGGTAAACAGGAAGATGAGATTAGGAAGAAGATGGAAGAACTGCGGAATGAACGTCAGAGAAGAATTGCTGAAAGAACTGCATCCTCTGGTCTTGCACGAGTGCCCAGGAAAGAACAAATTGAAGGTAAAACACCAAACATTTCTCCTAAGACTGACAAGAATAAGACTCACCCTGTGAAAGAGACAAACAGAATCAGTTCTGCCAAGGTCAGAGGAATTTAGCAAGCCTTGTCGGTTCAACGGATGCATCTTTATAAGTTTCATGGTTAAAAAGTGTATTTAAATAACTGTTTATTAAAATGAAATGAATAGTTTTGTTTTTTACGAACGGTAAGTTATTGCTCGTATTCAGTTTTATAATTACTTCAAATATTTTGTTTTGTTTCACGGTTGTATATCAATAGATTCTTTATCAACTGTAGGTAAAAACTTGTCATAGGATTTGTTGGATAAATAAATATTATCCAAGTTTAATAGGTTGTATGGATTGTATACCCGCCATTCTTTGTACTCTGTAATGTATGAATATATATAGTTTTAAATTTTCAGTAAATAACTGAGTTTTGTTGTACTGTTCTGATTCCGTTGTCAGTTATACTACATCTAGAAAAAAGAAAGAAAAACATGAGAAAAAGTCAGAATTTCTTTCTGTAGTATTTTTATTTTTCTTTTGCATAGATTGTTGTTTTACAATGTTTTCATATTAATTACCACGTTATTTTGTTTATTAATTATTTTAATATGATAAATTCCTATTAGATATCCAATCCAAGTGACTACTTTCTTCTTTCTGCAAGGCTTCGCATTCGCACAACCCAATGGCCATTGAATAACTCTGCACTCTAGCAGTTCAGAATTTGCTTTAAACTCAAAGTTCGTTGCTACATGCTTAAAAGTTAGGAACAAAATCTTAGTCCTTTCATATGATACACACAAAAGTACAATTAAAAAAAAGAGAGTTTTAAGCTCCCTCGTTCTAGACTTGGGACAAACGACCAACCCGCATCAATAAGAATTTATATATAATTGGATGGACAAATTATAAAGTTATGGAGATTTTTTATTTCGAACCAATTCCAATTGTTTTTGTTTACGCACTAAGAAAGTAGTGTTTTTTACCCTATTCCAATTGATTTTGAACAGGAGAATTGGGTTTGGGAAGAAATTATGCAACGGTTTGTACATAACACGCAACCAATGTTAGAGAATTTTTTAACATTTACCAAATTTCTTTTAGAGTTTAACATCAATACGTAAATGAATTTTACACTAATATTTAATCATAATTTATTATTTATATAACTTTTAAAATATTAATTAGTAAAACCAACAAACTTATCATATATATAAATGTTGTAATCGACGGTCAATTAAAACTTTTTACACTGATAATGTATAAGTGTTTTTTTTTTATTAATACCTAGTGAATTATTCAAAATGTTCATTTGCTCTTAAAATCTTTAACAAATCTATTTCTTACTATTTTTCCTCTTCACTTTCATTTTTTTTAAAAAAAAAAATTCTTGTGACAATATTTCTTATGTTGAAATTATTCTGTTAATTTTGAATATAAATTTTCACTGAGTTATCAAATTTCTTTTTAAGTTTACTGTTTTTACTATTTTTGTAATAGATCTAAGTTTTTTTATATGTTTTTACTGTTTTCAAAATGGTTTGCTTTGAAGAAGGTTAAGATAATACAGATTGATTGATCCATGATAAGTTAAATTAATGTTAACTTATTTTGAATCACACAATCTGGAGATGTGAGAAATGTTGATATGGATCACCAGATCTGTAAGTGAAGAGAAAAATATTATGTGTATTTCAATTGATATAGATCATGCAATTCATAGGTGAGGGTTAATTGTCTTCGGACCAATCGATCCAAAAATTATAAAATATAATGTTCCGAATGATTGGATCTGTAATCTATTAACCTTCCAAATCCAAACCTTTTTTGTTTGTAATCCACAAAAAACATGTTATTAGGGATCATTTGATCTAGAAGTGGAATAACAATATTTTGTAATTCAAACTGGTAGAGACTCGTGAAAGTAAATATCAAACAAAACTAGTTTTTTTTTTCAATTTTGCGATGTAGAGAACAACTTAAGTCATTTCTAAAAAATACAAGTCATAGACGATTTAGATTTCATCAAACAATTAGAGAATATGGGGGTTTTGAATTCATAACCAAAAGAGTAATTGTAAAAAAAAAGAAATAGATTCAAAGAGAAAACAAAGAAAACATTGATAAAAGGTTTCTAGCAATGCACTTAAGTAATCACAATTATAAGATTCATGCGAAATTGCATTAGCATTCATAGGTAATTCAATTGAATTGGATCACAATCGTGTTTCCTAAATTCGGTTGAATTTTCAAAAATCTAATCAATTGAAATAGGTTCTCAATCAATCACCTAGTCTCTTTCAATTCAGATTGATCAATTTGAATCGATCTCAAACCAATTCATACCAAAACCCAATCAAATTTTTACATGAATGGGAGAGGAGAAGAAAGCAACAAAACACAATTCACATGAAAAAAATGCAAAAGAAAAATCAAAATTCATACTCTACTGCGCGATCGTATCCGAGACCTTAACTAATTTCAGAATTTAGCCTTTCATGAAAATCTCTATGAAAGCTTGCATGAGAAGGAAGAACATGCAGAGAACGGAGCTTATGGATGAAGAAGGATGAAGAAAGAGAGAAACAAATATGAAAATAACTCTAATGAAATGAAAAAAGTTGTTACAAGTAATTATCAGAGACTATTTATATTCTCTCACTAAATGAATCTCTAAACATGAATATAAGGTTTGACTTCAAAGTGTGCTTTCGCACAAAACAAAATTGGCTTATAAAACCAACAAAGATTACTAGAAAATAAAATTAAAAATTACAATTAAAAAATATAAAAATATAAAATATAGAAAATACAAGAATACAAAAATACAGAGATACAAAGACAATGGACAAATGTAAAGTCCAATCCAAAAATAAGAAAAAATATATGATAAATATAGCACAAATATAAAAATAAACTAAATAAAAAATTAAGAAACAAATAAAGAGTTAAAATGATTAAAAATGATATAAAATGTGTATAATAAAATAATAATCTATCACAAACCATGTAATCCGAAAGGTAACTTTTCAATTGTTTTTGTTACGGACAACATAATTTACATGCATTTTTTTTATAGACAACATCATCTACATTACATTCTGAAAAATGTTGGTACTTGAGAGATGTGAATAAAAGTGTAGGTATGACACATGCATTTTGCTTGAGTAAAAGTTAAGTAGATTAAAAAGATTCAAAGAACAATTTGGGAATTTTGAAAAAGTCATTTAATCTGGTAGGTGAGAATAGAAAATTAGGACTTAAAAGTTTTCCCATGTTAAAGATGTTAAAGAAGTCTTAGTTCATTAAACAACCCCAAGTCACCTTTGACCCATATAATAATGGGCTTTTTAACTCTCAATCCACACAATCTCCAAATTTATGAGAGTAGGATTAGAGTTAGAGTAGTTTGATCCCCTACATAATTAATTATCATTTTTTATATAAAACATATCACTACTATTAAATTTAAGTAAAAATGACGAAGCATAAATATTTTTATGACTTCAGATATTATGAATATTCCTTTATTTTTTTATGCTTAATTAATATTAGCTTAAATATTAATTATAACTAATTTAAATAAAAAAATTTATTTTAAAAGGATTTTAATTATATTGTTTAACTAACATTATTACCTATTAAAAAAATCATCATAGACAAAATCTTTTCTCTTTTTAAGAACTTCTCATACCTTTGTAAATTGTATTACACCCATGTGGGCAAATATGAGATGCACTCTCTTTTTCGGGCGTATTTCACACCTATGTGGAATATTTCACATCATTGTGGGCAAATCATGATGTCTTTTCTCTTCCAATACATATCCCACACCTATGTGAGATGTGTAACATCTTTATGAAAAAATTATTATGCACTTTTTCTTTCAATAGATCTCTCCACACAAGTCTGAGATGTTCCACATTATGTGGTAAAACTTATCATGTGTATTATCTTCTAGTACGTCTCCCATACCTTTGTGCCATGTTTTACATCACTCTAGGAAAACACCTAATGCATTTAGTCTTTCAATATAGTTGTCACACTTCTGTGAACATAACCACATCACTGAAAAATTCCCCAATGCACTTTCTCTTTCAAAACATCTCCCACACTCGTGTGAATATGGCCAAATTGTTGTGGTGCATGATAGTTACAATTTTTTTACTTTATTTTCAATTAGGCTTACATGAATTACAATTAAAAAGGTTAGTTAATAAACATTTTGAGGAAAAATAAATATTTTTTTGTGCAAAACAAAAACAAGATAAATAAGATATTATTGCATAAAAAGATAATTTTTGCATGATTAATGATCTAAATTTTCAAAACTAAAGAATGAATAATTTAAATCTCAAGTCATTAATAAATTTTACTTCAAAACATCACACAATCTTAATTTTTTCGTCAATAATGATATATCAATTTGAAGTTCTTTAAAAAATATAATTTTGATATCTCTGAAATTTAAAAATGAAAAAAAAAATGTAATTTTTTGAACTTGTAGACTAGCTCTAGTCCACACATCTTTTGGACTTTTTGACCCCTTGATCCATTTGGCTGTGTGGAAGATTTTGGTACTAACCCACATATGTCACGAACCCATTTGACAAGTCCAGCCAATGTTAAGTAGTTTGTTAAAAAAGTGGAATTGAACAAAGTTATTGAGTTACTAAATATATAAAATTCGAAGTGACCTCTCAAAAGGTCGAAGCAGTTTAATATTCTATTATATTTAGTAATGAGTCTGCTATAGTAACTATACACTGGTATTCTGTTTTACTGTTTAAGTACTCAACACAACTAGCTATATATTTTACTTTATTTTTACTTTTTCTAATTCATTAATATTTAATACACCTCCTTATGTTAAAAGTGAGTGGAAAACAAAGTACTGATCATCTTGCCTTTGATCATAAGAAGTAGCATTCTCCACATGGTATTTTCTTGATTGATAGCATTATGGTGTTGTTGAATTTGTCACAATTCCTAAACGCCGACATAAAGCTGAAAACAACTCCATTAAATCCACAACATAGGAGGGGAAAGGTGTCTTTAATATGTTTATGCTATAAACTTACGTCCTCTATTACTTTCATGAGTTTCATCCTTATCTTTCTCTTTTTCCAGAAATTTAAATCATAATTCTCATTACTTAATTTGTTGCCCCACCATTAAGTCTACCCATAATTGAATGCATGTCACGTATTTTCTATTATCATCTCAATTTGACAATTGATTTCTAATTTTTTTATCTTTCCAAAAAAGGTTTGAATTCTCTTGTAAATTATTCGATAGAGTTTTAAAATATTTTGTCTTTTAAATATCTTCAATAGGTTTTATTTTTGAGCTGAACATGTCAGCTACGATTTGTGAAGTTGTGGTTAGCACATTATAATGTTTCTTTTATTCCAGATTTTGAAGTCAATATAAGCAAACCAATTAATACATGGCCAATGTGAGATTATGTGGTTTGAAGCCCCTCTTTGGACGAAAGACGTGTGTTTCTGAGGTAAGATTCTGACCTATGGGGTTGCAATATGAGCAATTAAATCCTTTTCATAACAAACTAAAATCTAGATATTGAGATTTTGATAAACAATTCCCGTGTGTTTTGTCATTGTATTTTCCGCGAGATAGCTTCAATTTTTCTAGTATTGGAATTGTTAGTCATAATACGTTTCTTTCATCAACCTTTATGATATAATTCCAGAAAAAATACTATCTAACCGTTAAAAGGTATACAGTATAATAATTGTAGGGATTTCTTTTAGCTATTCGAGATATAATTCAGATTTTATATATAGGCACCCTTCTAAAAGTTTAATATGTATGCAGTCAATGAAAAGCTCCACTACGCCCAAGAAGTCTTCTATGGCTCAGAAGGAAGAGAAGGGAGGGTCTAATGAGTGGTCATTTGTTGGTGCGGACCAATTGATTTCAATGTTGAAGGTCCATAAGAAGATCTTTATCTTCAGGGACATCATGGACCTTGCTCCTCTGAATAATTCTGCTTCCTTACGCGAGGTACTTTATCTTTATGAATTGTGACTTCTTTCTATGAAATTTTTGGAAAACTAAGTAAAGGATGACTTTGCAAACCTTTGTTTTTTATATCTCATATATTGCAGATGGTTATTATAACCTTGGAAGATCTTCAAAGGCTTTATCCAGGGATCATACCAAGCAAAAAAGTGTCAGATATCAAGAACAAGTGTATAGATCAGGTTTCAAGATGAAGCACTTAATACTATTCTAATTATGATTACCATAGAAATTTGTCTCCTAGAATACTAAATGTAGAAAGTTTTCCGCTAGGGTCTTGCCTACTTCTGTGAGGTTTTAAAGTCTCTTGGAGAGTCTTGGATGATGAACAATGGTTGTATGGAAGAAAGCGATTATGAGCTACCATCTTGTAAAGATAACACCAATATGCGGCAACTGGGTATGCTATATCGTCTCATTTTCCTTATCAAATAATGCATCAGAGTTCAGAATTTCAGTCAAATGTCTCATGAATTTGGTAGAGTTTGAGTTAATTGTTATTTTATTTGTTTCTCAGGCGAAACTATGTCAACCACACTAGATTGTTTGATTAAGATTGCAAGTGAAAAGTTTGACATCATGCAAGAAGATGACCCAAAAAACGAATTCAGCCAGCCATCTAGATCTTTCGGAAAAGTTATGTTCAACTCCAACATCTTTTCTGATAGTAGATATTCTCCTATCACCCCAAAATCTGTCCTTCAAGAATCCACGACCCCAAGATATTCTAGCACATCACCCCTTTGGTCTCTCAAAATTCAAGCTGTGGGAAAGCTGAACCCAATTGATTTAAAGCGCTTATCTTACCATGTGTCACCTCCACACATGGAAACCCATAATATAGAGAAAGAACCAACTTTGAGCATGGAAATAATAATAGATCACAAAGCTAAAACTCCTGGAAAAAACATATCACACGGTTTAGTTCTGCACTTGGACACTGCTAGTGATCATAGAGAAATATATAATCAACCTCAAGCAATGGAAGAAGAGGAGCTATTAGTATCTCCCGATCCATTAAAAACATCTACCCTGCAGCAGAAACCACAAGGATTGACATCATTATCACCTTCACCATCACCACTACCACGACCCCCACCCCCACCGCTTCCCACAACATACACTCTCCCATTACCACCTCCAATGCCAACACCAACTGTCTTGCAGCATAATATGGCACTGCCTCCACCACCGCCACTGCCTCTGAGCTCAAGTTCAGCACTAGCACCACAAGCTCCACCATCGGTGCCCTTCAAAAGCGGGTCATCTCCGGCACCTCCACCGCCAATGCCACGTGGAAACGGAGCTGCTTCGCCACCACCTCCACCTGGAGTAGGGAGATCCTTGCGGCCTAAAGCTACTACCAAACTGAAAAGGTCAACACAATTAGGCAACCTGTATAGAAGTCTCAAGGGTAAAGTGGAAGGGTCTAGCCTCAAAGGAAAATCATCCGGTGGGAGAACCGGTGCAATTGGGCCGGGAAGCACTGGAGGAAAACTAGGAATGGCTGATGCTCTAGCAGAGATGGCAAAAAGGTATACAGTTTTGACAATCTAGAACAATTCCTCTGGTTAATTTTTAAGTCTTGAATCAAATGTCTCACAACTTTCTGTTGTTATTCTGTTTCCTTGGTTCCTTTAATAGATCATCTTACTTTCAACAAATAGAAGAAGATGTTCAGAAGTACACAAAACAGATAGTAGAATTGAGATCTGCTATTACCAATTTCAAGACTAAGGATATGACAGAACTTATTAAGTTCCATAAAGATGTTGAATCTGTTCTCGAGAATCTAACTGATGAGTCACAAGTGAGTTTAGAAACTTTATTCTTCTCCATTTGAATTAATACACTAGTAATATATATATATATATTACTAGTTATTTCGAAACCATGATTCAAAAATTCTATATATATAGGTATTATCTCGGTTTGAAGGTTTTCCCTCGAAGAAGTTAGAAGCTATAAGAATGGCAACCGCACTTTACCTTAAGTTGGATTCTATATTTACTGAGCTTCAAAATTGGGATATAGTGACTCCCGTGGGCAAGTTGCTTGACAAGATTGAACGTTATTTCAATAAGGTGATTCAGAAACTTCAGATTTATTATCCCCTCAATGATGGTATTGTTTTTTAATGTATGTACAGCCATATCTAATCCTGAAGAGTTTATGCAATTACAGGTAAAAACAGAATTAGATGCTTTGGAGCGAACCAAAGATGAAGAATCCAAGAAATTCAAAGGCCACAACATTGAATTCAACTTCTACATCCTTATAAAAATCAAAGAAGCAATGGTGGATGTTTCCTCTAATTGCATGGAGTTAGCTCTGAAGGTTAGAAAAAAACAGTCAGAAACTAACACAATTACTTTTTAAACAAATTAACTTAGGATCATTTAGAGTGACTTACTTTATGTGCATTTACGTAAACTTGATGCAGGAGAGGCGCAATGATGTTGCTAGCAGAGATTCAGAATCAAACAATAGTGAGGGAAAAAGAAAAGAATATGCTAAGTTGCTTTGGAGGGCTTTCCAATTTGCATTTCGGGTCTATACATTTGCTGGAGGACATGATGATCGTGCTGACAAGCTGACAAGAGAATTGGCTAATGAAATAGAGAATGATCCGAACCAGCCTTGATCTTGAACAAGCTTTCTTGCGGGTGAGGAAATCAGGCATGTGCTATGCTTGATATCTAAGAGCTGCAAAAGCAAGGTTTTTCTCAATTGTTGTTAGCGAATTTCTCGGCTACAATTCACAAACTGTATGTCTCTTTTTCCCCCATAAGTAAGTCCTAATCCACTGTTCATTTAAATGCAAAAAGACTTACCTAAGTATAACAATCTTGGGTAAAGTGTGATGATAACTTAAGTAAAATAATATACTATGATGATTTTGAAATTTAAATAATAACAATTTTTTTAATATATAAAAATTCCATTGAAAGTTGAACATTTGTGTTGATGCAATATGTTTTTGGTATAAGAATTTTTTCAAATTTATGATTTTAATATATAATTTTTTTGTTGATTGGTCAAGATATATAAACATTTGTTTTAGTTCAATATCTTAGTTTTTTTGTTTATTTTTGTTGTTATATGATGACATGTCATTCTATTTATTATTATTTTATTAATTAAATTTTTTAATAATTTTTATTCTATTTTGTAATGCTTTTAACTATCACAAATTGAAAAAATATTATTCATTTTTTTTTCACACTCCTCATCCTTACTTCCCCTATCTATCCCAATTTCCACTTGTCCCCCCACCTCCACTCCATGTGTCCCTGCACTCCCAACCCATGTAAAGTCGCTTCCTCCTCCGTTGTCTAATATCCTTATTATCTAGTGTCGCTTCTCCTTTTGTTTTCCACCTCTTTTTCATAATATTTTTCAATTTAAATTTTTATTTTATAATATTTTTCAAATTTTTCTTTCATAATATTTTTTTAAACACAATGTCACTTTTTTAATAACTTTAAAACATAATTTTCAAAAATTATTATAAGATATATTTTTTTTCTCAAATGTTTTTAAATAAAAAAAAATGTTTGTGTACCAAAATCTAGAGTTGTCAAAATGGGTTTGGCCTATAGACTACAAAATGGGTCAAGCTGGACTCTAAAAAAAAAAGTCCAAATAGAAACGTGTTTTTTTTGTCCAATCCATTTGATCCGACTATGTAAATGGATTTGGCCCAACCCGACCCAGTGAACCACAAGTCAACCCGAATATAAATATCAATAATATAAATTTTAAAAATACATATATATATATATATATATAATATTGTTAAAAAAATACTAAAAAGTTTGTGTATTTGTTATAGTTATATATATATATATATAATTGATTCAAAATTATTCACGTGACATTTAATAAAAAATTTTAATTTTTTATTACAGAAATAATAAGACTTTGTTATATATATTATATGTGAACAATGATTACGATCATTGTAGTCCAAATCATATAATTTTTTTATTACCGTTGATATATTCATTCCGTTTTAAGCAAACGTATAACATTCCAAAAAGATAAAAACAGAGCCTTTTAATTTTATTCTTTCCTTTGCAGGTTTAGTATATTGTTTTTAATTGGTTTGGAATTGTATTATAAAATAAATTTTATTTTAATAAAAGTTTGAATTTTATTTTTTTAAAAAAAAGGCTTGTTTTTGTTCTGGTGACCCAATATAGGATCAAACTGGATATAGAAATATGCAGCTTGAATAAAATATGGGTCTAATCTACTTGAATTATTTTTTTTGTAAAAGCTCAATGGGTTAGATTAGGCCGGGCCAGCCCAGCCAGATTATCAGCTCTACTAAAACTATATAATTGAAAAAGTTCATGTACAAAAAACATAGTTTATCCTTAAATAAAATACTAACTTTCTATATTAATATATATATATATATATATATATATATATATATTAAGCTTATTATTCAATTAAAATTAGAATTTTACTAATTTGATATTATATACCGCCTAATGCATGAATCAACTAACACTAGGTTTGAGCCTAACTTATCAAAGGTTTCAAGTTCGAGTTTGGGTATGGAACACAATTTTTTTTTATATAGGTAAATGTTAATATGTTAGTTTTATTATTGAGGAAATTCAAACCTATGACTTATCTCTCCCCCTTATCCCTAATATGAACTTTGTAACTAGAGAGATTTCTTAATTTTTATGATATTATGTCCCCATATTTTTAAAATTTTTGAATTTGTGTCTAACCATGGTTAAATTGACGTTAATTATTAAGTAACAAATATTAACTAACACATGACAATAAAAGTTGTACTCATTAAAGTTATATTGTTTGCATTACCTATCTACTATCTTTTATTATTCAAGACTCTAAAACGTATTATTTCTCAACTTGAATCCCTATTTAAAAACTTCTATAGGATGGGAAAAGGAGGTTAGAAAAGTTAACTTGGTATCATGGAAAAATATGTGTAAGGAAAAGGAGAAGGGAGGTTTAGGGTTGCAAGATTTGCTTAGGTTTGATATCACTTTTTTAGGTAAGTAGAAGTGGAGGCTATGGGTGAAAAAAATAGTTTATGGTTAAGAAATTTGAAATTAAAATATGAGAGATTTGATGGAAACCAGGAGGTACAAAGTAATGTTTAAGATGGTGGATGGATTTAAACTCCATTGAGGTGTAAGAGCATAGACAAAAGGTTGGTGGTCAAACAATGTTAGAAGAAGGATTGGGGATGATAATGAGATTGTGTTTTTGAAGGATAAATGGTTAGGGGAGTAAAGTCTATAAGATGAGTACAACCATTTATTTATATTAATCGTAGACAAGAATGTAACAGTTAAGTATATGAAGGATGGAGAGTCAAGATGGAAATGGTCTTGGAGAAGGGGGTTATTTGCATAGGAGGAAGAAATGCTAGAAGAGCTAAGGAATAGGTTCAAGTCAATAGGTCGAAGTGGGTTCCAAGATAGGTGGATTTGGGATGCAAAAGGGTCAAGTTTGTACTCTATAAGTTCAACTTACAGAGTTTTATCAGCGGAAATGAGACAAGCTAAGTCATGAGTACAAAGTTTTCTAGACAACTTCTGCCAAGTGCACTGATTGTATGAATAACTGATAAATATATCGGGTCGATTCATAGGGACTTGTTGATACTCAGAAAACGTCACTACTTTCTACTTGTATAAACAAAAAGATAAAGATAAACAAACCTACCAAAGATAAAGTAAATAAAGCAAAATAAATAACAATGTATCGGTTACAGTATGATATTTAGTTGTGTTTGACTCACTAAATCATCCCTTAAGTGCATAAATGGACTCAAAACTTTCGTTCATTCCCCATGTTTCCATCACCCATAAAATTATCCTTAACCCGGATCCATCATGAGTAAGGAACTGAGCTATTTGAGTATTAGAATATCGCTCTCGCTCATAATCTAAAATCAAACAACTCGCATTAAGTAAAGGAACTTAAGATAGCCAATGGGTATTACTCTCTCAAGAAATAATACCCATTGGGAGCTCTTCTCGCTTTACAGGTTAAAATCCCCTCTGGCTCATTCAGCAAGTAAAACTCACAAAACAAAATATTTCTTACTTTACAAGTCAAAATCCCCTCTTCGACTCATTCAACAAGTAACACCTAAGAAATATTTTTAAAATAAAGAGCAAGGTAAAGAAGAACACCACCAATGGAAAATAAACTTAGATTAAAGCTAAAGACATATACAAGAGTTCAAGTAAAGCTATATTAAAATCCAACTAACTACAAAACCTAGCTAACCATAGGGGTGGATAAGTTGAAGGATGGATGAAGATGGTATGAATGTGCCCTAAGTCAGCAGATGTGCAACCCCAGGTTAACAGAGAGATTGAAACCCTTAGACAAAACCCTTAAACTGACTGAAACTCACCATTTGATTTTTATATTTCGACGCACAGGTGCCCAGCTGTAAAAAAATGGTCGTTGGGTTCTATAAGACTCCTTAAGGGCTAAGTATCTCGAGCGTTGGGCAACAAGTGGATGGGCGCTCGATGTTAGACACAACATCCTCGCTGATGGGCGTTGGGCAGAGACAATCATGGCCGTTGGGCACCCGCCTTCAGATGCAAATCCTCCAATTAATGAATGTTAGGCACTCAATACTCCACTCCTAGGCACTCATGAGTAGACTCTAAACCAAATTTCCTAATTTTTCTTTACTTCTTCAAATTTTTCCAAACTTGACTAAAAAACAACTAAAAACAAAGTAATAAACATAAAATATATATAAACTTAAATCTAAACCTAAATTTCTACCTAAATCTAATTTTAAGCGAAATAAGAGAAAATAAGGTCTTAAATAAGAAAGAATTATGATAACTGCTCTATTTTATCTATATAAAAATAGGTAAATTAGCCAATTATCAAACTCCCCAAACTTAAAGTTTTGCTTGTCATCAAGAAAAAGTCACTTTAATGGATGATAACAACAACGATGACATGCGTACTAACACAACACTATAATAGAATGAAAAATGACAAAATGCAGTAAAACAAAATGCACTATGACAAACTCATATGTACAACATCACAAAGATACATTCAAGATTCACGTCCTACCCTTTATTAGCAACTAAAAATTGAATGCTCACAAAATGTTATTAATCTAAACTATGGTGCCCACAAAAAAAAGAAAAATTCATCTTGCAAAAGTTGACTCAAATGACAAGCTATGCAGATCATAGAATTTAAGCAACCTCACTGGTAAGGTGTTTCTCTCTACACAGGTGTTTAAGGATAGACAATACACTCATGCCACTAAATGCAATTATACAAGTCAACTTTGCTTTTCATCTCAACCAATCACCACTAATGCATGCACAAAGAGATCACAAAGACTTTATTTGGCTTGTACCTTGGCTGGACTAGAAAAAAAAGTGGTTTTTCTAGGAAATAATCAAGAAGGATTGATAAGGCATATTCAACGAGATTAGTTTACCCCTTACATAATCAAATCCCAAACCCCATAATTCAATTAACACCATTGACTTTACTCAAACATTACAGTAAGCATAAATCAATTCCAAGCTTTTATTTCACAATTTTTCTTTTTCTTTTTTTATATAACATACATAACCTCTAACGTACTTGACTTCCAAAAATGATTTTCCTCAAACTTAGTGTAGTATCAATCTCATTCACATGCTTTCTCAACCCTAAGGTAAGGGAACACATGTATAAATCTAATATGGCTCAAAGGTTCATAGAACAAGAATATAACAATCAGGCTCAAAGGGGACAACAAGGGTCAAGTAATGCATAGATAAGCTTTTTTACTAAGTAGCTACTCAAGAAACATGACCTTGATCATTTCTAAATATGCATGCAAAATAGTAATCAGTGAGAATCAAGTAAATCAACAGCATGAAGTGCACAGTGACTCACACAACAATAAACATTGAAGCTCAAACCTCGCTTGGCTAATACTCTCCTTCACAGATCACAAAAACTCACCAATAGAATCAACTAAGCAAGACTAACTTAACCTACTCAAGGGTAACCATAAGTTAAAATTGAACAAAAAAATAGCACAAGAACATTGATATTTATTACTAACAAAAGAACTAATAAAGAATCAAGACAAAAATAGAATGTTAAATGACACAATATCCACTAAAGTTTCAAAAAATCCTAATTCTAACATGCAAAACAGAATGCAATGCAGAAAAATTAAAAACAAATAGTGCTTTTTGGAGTTGCAGATGCGTTTGACTTAGTCCTCCTCCTCACATTACATCTTTAATTTTATCTCTGAAGGACCTTGGCATCATTGTCAGGGACGACGCCAAAATCTTAATGAGTGTAAAGTTTTTTACACTACTTTCGGCAAGTGCACCGGTGTATGTAGTAATCGATAAATATAGTGGGTCGATCCACATCGACTTGTTGATACTCAGAAACGTTACTACTTTCTACTTGTATGAACAAAAAGATAGAGATAAACTAAACTACCAAACATAAAGTAAATAAAGCAAAATAAATAAAAACGCAACAGTTACATGTATGATATTCAGTTGGTTTGACTCACTAAATCATCCCTCAAGTGCATAAATGGACTCAAAACCTCCGTTCATTCCCCACGTTTCCATCACCCATAAAAGTATCCTTAACCCGGATCCATCATGATTAAGGAACTGAGCTATTTAAGTATTAGACTATTTCTCCCACACATAATCTAAAGTCAAACAACTAACATTAATTAAAGGAGTTTAAGATGGCCAATGGGTATTACTCTTTCTCAAGAAATAACATTGGGAGCTCTTCTCGCTTTGTAGGTCAAAATCCTCTGCCGGGCTTATTTAACAAGTAAAACTCAAGAAACAAAACATTTCTCGCTTTACAAGTCAAAATCCCCTCCTGGGCTCATTCAACAAGTAACACCTACGAAATATTTTAGAATAAAGAGCAAGGTAAAGAAGAACACCACTAATAGAAAATACACTTAGATTAAAAGTGCAAACATACATAAGAGTTCAGGTAAAGCTACATCAAAACTTAACTAAATACAAAACCTAGCTAGACATAGGGGTGAATGAGTTGAAGGATGGATGAAGATGGTTTGAACATGCCCTAAGTCAACAGGTGTGAAACCTTAGGTTAAAAGAAAGTGTGGAACCCTCAGATGAAACCCTTAAATTGACTGAAACTCACTTTTTATTTTTACATTTCGAGCATGAGTGCCCAACGGTCAAAAAGTGGTATTTGGGCGCCATAAGGGCTAAGTATCTTGAGCGTTGACCAGTAGATGGATGGGCGTTGGACGCTCGACATTAAATGCAACATTCTCGTTGATAGGTGCTAGGCTATGATAATCATGGTTGTTGAACGTCCGCCTTCATACACAAATGCTCCAATTGATGAATGATGGGCGCTCAATACTCCATTGTTGGGTGCTTATGAGCATACACTGAACCAAATTTCCTAATTTTTGTTTGCTTCTTCAGTCCTTTCCAAACCTAACTAAAAAATAAATAAAAACAAAGAAATAAACATAAAATATGCGTAAACTTAAATATAAACCTAAATTTCCAACTAAATTTAATTTTAATTGAAATAAGAGGAAAACAAGACCTTAAATAAGAAAGATTTATGATAACTGCTCTATTTTACCTATGTAAAAATAGGTAAATTAGGCAATTATCACTAAGGTTGACTTTTTCAAGATAATATGGGTCAAAAGGATCCCTCCCCTCAAAGGTTCAAATTTTAGCATGGAAGCTAGATGCTGACAAGAAATAATTTGCGAAAGAGATGAATACTACAAATTGAAGTTGAGGGGTGTGGTCTTTATGACGAGGGAATTGAAATAGAACATCACTTATTTATTACCTTGTAGTGTCTACTTGGGTTTGGGATGAACTATGCTCTTGGTTAGGATTTAATCGAACCATGGAATTGAGGTAAGCATAAAATTTTGTATGATTTGTGAGACTTTGATACATGCAAGGCAAGAAATGCATTTGTTTTCAAGAGACAAGTACTTGATGTTGATGAAATAATTCAAGTTTTGTAATGGAGCACATGAGAATAGTATTATACAGCTAAATTAACAACATATTCTTAGGTTTGATGCATTATGAATAATTTATTTTATGTTGAGGTACTCTAAGCTCATTTCTATATGCTTATTTAAGAAATGAGCTATATTGATGCAATCTTACCTATTAAAGGTTCTATCACTAGGGTCATGGCTAGAAGGATAGAGGAAGACATGGTCCGGAAAGAGTTCTCTAGACCTCAACTCTAAATAAAAGTGAAGATCATAGACCAATGTCATTAGATTAATTGTTGTAAATATTAATTAGCTTGTAATTTTCCTTGGGCCATGTATTTTGGCCATTTCTTTTGTAAATAAAAAGAAAAGGTGTCTTTAGTTAGTGTGAGGAGTAAGCCTAGTAGAGGCCATTTAGTCTAGGCGTGTTTGGGCTCTCTTCCCTCACTAATAGGATTAATTTTTATACCATCTTGGTTAAATTAGGCGCTAGAATTATGGCTTAAGAGTAGGTTTAATTAGTCTTAATGCTAATTAAGTCACAGTCCCACATTGCTTAGATTTTGTGCCTAGCCTTCCATTGAGCTATTTATACTCCTTACACTCTCTTGTAACCATACACTTGAATGAATGAATATAAGACTCCTGTAGAATGCTTTTTTATCAATTGAGTGTCTTGAGAAACCTCTTTTTGAGGATTTTCTTCCTAGTGAGCTTTTATCAAGGATCCTCTCCCTTGTGGCAAGCTAACATCAAATTTTTTACTTATCTTTTCCTTTAAAAATGGCGTCAAAACCACCCCCATTTCTAGCCTTCTTCATCCTCCATTTCTAAGAGGAAGAACCTTTGGTGAAGAAGATCCAAGGAAGTGCATCATATATGTTTGTAAAATTATGCTTATATTTATTTAACAGGGATCTTATGTATTGGTAAGAAGACATGTCTACTGCTTTTTGTTTCTTTTTCTATAATAATTTTTTTTTACTTATAAAAAAATTAATAAAATTGAATTAATATTTTGGTAGAAATTCATAAATATAACATTTTTAGGATGTTTGATATACTCAATTATGTTTTTATCTCTCATCATTATGTCTTCTTTTTTATAAGCCAAGAAATATTATTAATAGTAAGATGTAAAAGCCTAAGGTGTGTCTGTATAGTAGTAACAAGAAGGACCTCAATAATAAGTAGGAATGGGTATACAGATTTATCCAGCCGGTTTAAGCCTAGCTCGCAAATCTCACATTTTAAACGGCCAGATAAATCCTTTATGCTAAAATAATGGGGTTTTTTGTGTCTATATCTAGTCTGCAAAGTCTGCGGATTTAACAGACCAGTCCGGAGACTTGCATATACACATATTTTTTTTAAAATCATTTTAAAAAATGCTTAACATTTTTTAAACTAACTAAATTATATCATACTAAAAATTATATTATCATTTATAATAGTCTAAAATATTAAACATTTTCAATATTAAAAATGTAAAATATTAATAATTTACAACAAAAAAGTCACAATATTAACATAAACTAATTGCCTAAATGACAATTTTGCCCTTTTAAACAAGCTATGGGTCAAGCCTGTGAGTCCGCAGTTTTACAGACCAAACTGAAATTTCTCCTATAGTTATGATTCTTTAAAAAAAAGGGTCCTAAACCCGAACGGGCTTGGAGGTCTCAAATCGGTCTGTGGACTTGAGTCCGTATACTCAACCCTAGTAATAAGACCTAAAATATGAGAACAAAACACACTAAGCACAAAATATGATGTTCATAACCCACTTAGCAAAAGAATGTGATGTTTAAATTGGTAACATAACACCATTGCCACAAACTTAGTTGTATAATTTGGACAATTACATCCACCTCGTGAGACTGACCCTTAAAAATTGTAGCATTTCTAGTCTTTCTTTCATATATGCCAGAGACTCATAAACTAATCAAAGGACCAAACTCTCAACTCTAGGGGTGTTTACGGTGTGGTTTTGTACCATTTTGAATCTAAAACTAGTCTGAACCAAACTATAAAAATAAGTCTGGTGCGGTTTAGTTCGGTTTAAATTAATTATAAAATCCAAACCAAACCAAACCAATCTTTTGCGGTTTGCTTTGATTTGGTTTTGTGGTGTAAAATTTCTATTATTAAGTATTAAAAATATATAAAAAAATTTACTTCTAAAATTGTAAAAAAGTTTAGTCACTATCAATAAAATTATATAAAATTAACAACCATTAAATTTAAAGTATAAATAATCAATCCTTTTAAACATTAAACTTTAGTGGTTGTCATCAAATTGTATCCAATGAAATTAAATTAAATAGTTTTGCTAAAATGTTTATTTACCAATTAATTATATTAATTAAAAATCTTAATTAAAGATTAAGTCAAAATCTTATAAACTTAAAAAATAATGAGTAATTGTATATGTCTTCTTAGAGATTTGCTAAAGCTCCGTTCGATGTGGTTTTTAGTTTTGAAATTTATAAAAACAAAAACTAGTTTTGGTTTTAAGCTTTCAAAATTTTAAAAACAATATTGTTTCTGTTTCCAAATTTAAAACATTGTTTTAAAATCTTAACCAAAACACTAGTTTGAGGTAACGATTAAGACCATCTTTGAAAGTGGCGGTCGGTCATTGACGATCAAAGGTGGTGGTTGGTGACTGACAATTAGAGGTAGTGGTTGGTGACTAGTGGTTAGAGGTACCGATCGGGTGACCGGTGATCGGGGGTGGCAGTCGGTGATCGCTGGTCGAAGGTGGTGGTTAGTGATTGTCGGTCAGAGGTGATGACCAGTGACTACCGGTTGGAGGTGGTGGTTGGTAACAATCCGTGACCGTCGATCGGAGGTGATGACCGGTTACTGTTGGTTGGAGGTAGGGGCTGGTGATCGTCGGTCGAAAGTGGCAGTCAATGACTGTCAGATGAAAGTGGTGGTTGGTGACTGTTGGTCAGAGGTGATGGTCAATGGTGACAAGTGATGTCAAGTAATGAACTTAAATAAAAACAGAAATAAAAATCTGAAAACCAAATTTTATTGTTTTTAAAATTGAGTGAAAACTATTTCGAAAATGAGTAAAAAACCAAAATAGAATCATTTTTGCTGAACACGTTTTTGTTTTCAAAATACATTTCAA
This sequence comes from Psophocarpus tetragonolobus, assembly GCA_037954015.1. Taxonomy (NCBI): domain Eukaryota; kingdom Viridiplantae; phylum Streptophyta; class Magnoliopsida; order Fabales; family Fabaceae; genus Psophocarpus; species Psophocarpus tetragonolobus. The sequence goes on from CM075688.1 coordinate 94,203,093, forward strand.
AACCAAAAATCAAAAACTCAAAACCACCCTGAACGGGGTCTAAAATAACTAAGGATTAGTGGTCTGATTGTTTTGGTACAGTTTCAAAATCTCAAACTGCAAACCGAACCACACAATTTAAAAATTATAAAAATCAAATCACCCCAAATTAAAGCAAATTTTTTGCGATTTTTAGTTTGGACAGTTTCGTTTTCGATTTTCAATTCGGTTTGGTTCGATTTTGAACACTCCTACTCAACTCCATCTCTCCATTGACTAGACCCTAAAATTAATAGTAATGACTTCAAATTTTGTTGTGTAAGATTGCACATATTTCTACCCACACTAAGAAGCTAGCTTACAGACTACAAATAAATTTTATATGTTTGTAAAAAAAAATTATACAAAATTATTATATAAAAGCATTTTCTCTTTTAAAAATCCAACACTATTTATAAGATATTTATCTTTTAAACTATCATTTAAAAATTATTCCTATTTGACTTTAAAAATATCATTTTCAAATACAATTAATATTTTAATATCGATTATTATTATTATTATTATTATTATTATTATTATTATTATTATTATTATTATATATAAAAGAAATAAGAAGTCTAATGTGTTCAGGAGCAATCCACTAAAGTTTTAAGTAATCAATAAAAAATTATTAATTATTTTTCTTAAAAAAAATTATATATTAAGAAAAAACACATTTTGAAAAATATCTAATATATAACTATATTATTTAAATTTATTTATAATTCACTTTAAACATCCATCACGGTTTGATCCACTCCAAGTGTAGTGTAGTACAAATAAATTAGCAAATATTTTTGTACTATTGGAGTGATTGCATAGCCGATGCAGTACATGTATAGTACGAGCAGAAATTTTTCTCTATATATGTTGAAGTAGCATTACATTCATTCACGATCACCACTACCAAACAATTTCATTTTGCACCAATTTTCTCTTAACTTTGAGAACATGGGTAACTTGTATTTTCTGGCTTGCTTCGTCCTTTTCATGCTTTATATCTTAAAATACAAGGTCCCCATGTTCTCACGGTTACTGGAAAACAGCTTTTGTTATATTTCTCTTCACAAGACTACCCCACCATCACTCATTCAATCAATCTACTTTCCGGCATCAGGGTATGCTTCCCGTAATTTCTTTCTCTTTTTTTGTTTTTCTTAGTTTTCGGTAAGTATCATTTTTGGAAGGATTCTATGACTCATTCATCAATTATTTTAATTTAATATTCTGTTATCTAATTACAGTATTAGACTTAAAATTATATTATTATTATTATTATTGAAGTTTATTTTATGTTATTCAAATAAATCTCTTTTATCTCATTTTTTAAGAGTAATTTTGTCATTAAAAATTGTATTTGTTATCTTTTTTATATTCTTATTCACATAAGAGGAAAAAAACCAAATTAAAAAAAGTAAAAAAAGTTATAAAAGAGTGTTTTGCACCATCAAATAAATCAAGAAAAGGGAAAAGAATTCAAGAAATATAGGTAGAAATTTTTTAATTTATCGTGAATCGAAATTTAAGTCTTCTGAATTTTCTTATAAAAACCATAAAGTATAATAGCTGTAAGAAAAATCTTGTAATTTTATTTATTTATTTTTTATATGTCGAACTCTAATAAATTATACCTGAGAGTAAAATTATTCAAACAATTTGAATTTGCGCAAAGGTTTTCGATATTATATTTCAAATACACCTATAAACTATCATATATAGTTTCCAAAAGCTATAAAACCACCACAAAATATACGTATAAAATATTTTTAGACAAACAATTAAAAAATATTTTGCACTAATAATGTATATTAATTAAAATTTTTAAAATATTAAAAAACATATACTTTTGTAACAATTTATAACCGTCAAAATATGTATTTGAAAATATCATAATATGAATTTTGTTAGCCACACTGACACCTTTAAATGAGAGGACTATATTTGCATATTTTTTAAAGTTCAAGGACAAGATGTTCTATTTGAAACTACATGAACGAAAACTAAATTAATTTGAAAAGAAAGACACAACGTATATTTTAACTAAAACAATTACTCCCAATTAGTAAAGAAACAATGTGCTAATGTGTTTGAATGGCTTAATCAAGGACAAATTACCTTACCCAATAGCAATAATAAACTAAAAGTCCGGATTATTGAAGCCGAATGATGATTTCAATTTCATATTAGTTAAGTTTTACCATGGATCAAGCAAATCTTAAGGTTAATTTATGATACATAAAAATAATTAAAGTGAAATAAAAGTTGGAAATTATGAATTCAGAAGAAAAAAATTTGGATTAAAAAATTCCTTGTAATTTCACAATACTCTTAATATTCCTTCCAATTCTAATTTCAATTAAATCTTATTATAACAATTATCAACTCACCGTAAATTACTAAGCATGATTGACCACTCAACAATTATTAATTTATTATTTAATTAACATGTGATATTGATTGACCTTGAGACACTATAGAGAAAAAGTAGTTTAAGTTTAGAGACAAAAAGTGAAGGTTCTTACAAATAATTCAATTATGCAATTTGTATAAAATCCAATTATTAATGAGTTTTGTTAAAGATAATGATAATTTGAATTCAATTATGTGGATTTAGATTGATCAATTCTAATAATCAATAATCATACATTAACATTTAATTATAAAAGAAATAGAAATTCAATTAAAATCAGAATCGTGGTTCACATAATCTATTATATTATTATCTTAATTCTAAGAAAATTAGTTATTCATAATATTTAAAAGTCAAAACAATTCAAAGAGTATACACAAAGTCATAGTAAATAAAAACCTTACAAATTTCACCCTCTTGGGTTCTTAGTATCTTTTCCCAGGGGTCTCGGTGATTCACAGCCTTCTAAAAAACGCAAGTAAAAAGTAGACAGTTTCTTTTAGCACCTATCATTTTCTTTTCACACCTTGATAACATTTAAAATAATCTAGAACACCCCAACATACCCTACCTATTTTAACCTATGTTTAGTGTTATATTCTAGATCAATTGATCAGAAAATACATTCTAAGGTGTTTTAGATCAGTTGATTTGGAACGCCTTAAAATGCATATTCCATATCAGTTGATTGGAATACATTTTGTTAATTTTGGATCAAGTGATCTAGAATATAGTGGGAGAACAAGACCAATTGTATTTCAGATTGTCTCATCTGGAAGTGTAAATTCCTAGATCAACTGATCCAAAATATACATTTTAAGACATTCTAGATCAACTGATCCTGAACACCTTAAAATGTATATTGTAGATTAGTTGATCTGATAGGTTAAAATAGGGTGAGGGTATATTAGGAGTTTGTAGATTATTTTAAACATCATGGGATGCAAATAGCAAATGAGGGGTGTTACAAGAAACTTCCTAAAAAGTAAAAGTTACAAAAGGTCCTTTTACAAAAGAATTAGGTTAATATTCATAAACTTTGAACTCAAACCAATTAAGCAGGATCATGTTTTCTTTAAAATTTTGACTAAGTTGTCCATTTGTTATTGTTTTCATCCTTCATCCCTTCCAGATACTTTCTACATAAAAAAAATTAATAATTAATAAAGTTTGTCACACATCTTGGAAAGTTAGGTTGTACAACATATTAACAAATTAGTCCCTCAAAACCAAACACTTCACCTTCTAACAATATATGCTTATTTTTACTCTGTTTTCATGTATTGATCATTCCACCATTTTTTTTGTGTGTGAAATTTCTATGTTGCCTCTCTTTACACTTTCTTCCTCAACTAGCTAACGATGGCAAAAAAACCTCTGTCCATGGATGTCCACATATAAAACCCATGAAAATATTTGTACGAATAGCATAAATAGGTACCATCTAACTCTGAGTACAATTTTTTTTCTATCCGCTTCTTAATGAGTACATATATCATAGTACTAATACCTGTTAATACCCGCTAAACTAAAATACTATATGTATTTAAGTTAAGTTGAAGAAGATAAATTTTTTTGTGAAATAAATTAAATTAAAATATTAATTGTCAAATTTTATTTATATCAATTTTATTTTTTTATGAAAACTTCATAATTAATAAAATTATTTATTATAAAAATACAAATAATATAAAGTAAAAATTCTATTTGTGTTAAATATTGTGTGTGTGTATATATATATATATATATATTAATCTATTTTTAGATCTAATTAATCTTGTAGAAAATAGTCTAATTTTATTTCTAGATTTTTTAATGAATAAAGAATTTATTTAATAAAAATAATTATAAAAAATAATCTTTTTCTAAAAAAATACTTTTTAAAAATGTTTGCGAGTACTCAGGTATACCTGCGGGTATTAAGAATGCAATATCCCAAAAATATTAACACTTTTTTTATTTTATTACTTATAAATAAATAATAAGTTTTCACATAATTCATTAATCAAAGTATTAAAGGGAAATAATTATCCACACATCTATCAACTTAATACAATTTAAAACTCATCATATTTAAAACTTTAAACAACTAAGTCATGACATAAGCTACATCAGCTCGCTAAGCAAAGCCCATTACCCAGCGAGACATAAGGTAGCTTGCCCCAATGACCATTGTTGCCCAACGAGGACCATCATGAACACTGTCCCAGTTAAGGGACTTTATTTAGCGAGATACGTCGCTAGGCGAAAATCATGTTTAATTCTAAATAGAGAGGAATTTACATTGGCGAGACATCTCATTGAGAGCAAAACTGAAAATATGCTTAAGAGAGACTAATTCTCGCTGGACAAGACTTGCCGCCCAACAAGATTCTACAGATTGCAGAACCTTAGCAGTTCAACATTAAATATGCTAACACTTAAACCATGTATCACAATATCATTCACATTTCCACATACTTATCAAATTTAACACATACAATATTACATGTACAAATTCCTTTTTCATCTGCCCATATATTTACAATCCCTAAAGGTGCAAATATTCATACTCCGCATACATTTCCCAAACATTATAACATAGATTATTTATTCTACAAAAGCATATCCTTGCATTCCCTGCTTAAATCAACTTTGCTCTATTAATCTTGACTTTTGCCCCTATCACTACTATCTGCTCCCGTGCTAAACACGATAATCACAGTCAGAAAGAATACATACACAAGCAAGAGTAAGCATATAACATCATTAAATATCATTAAGCCTACAAATCATGCAAGATAATAACTGCTTCAATCAAGTTAAATCCTCTGGTATGAAAACAATCACACTTATGTTCCTTCAAACAAAAGTACACATAAACCTCTAACAGATGCTTTCCAGAAATACTTTATTGAGTTCGAAGACATCTAATTGGTGTCGAACGTCTATTGGACCCACTATAACAACCAATCAAGTCTAAGCATACTCATATGACAACTATTTTGCTAGTGTCTGGTATCAACCAGAGTCATATGACAATTCAACCGTGTTTTAGTATATCCAATAGGTACCCCTACTTGCATATCTGGTACTAGGATAACAATGTAAATCACATATGTATCCCTACTTGCATATCTGGTACTAGGATCATAACGGAAATCACCTATGTATCCCTACTTGGATATCTGGTATTAGTATTACATTGATCTTAATTATATCCCTAACTCAAGACACCTCACATATATATAAATATATGTACATCATCCAAGGCTAAATTACATCATGTAACTGCCTGAAATCATCAATTTCAACACAACATCTCAGTATCATGCATAACACCAACATGCATTTCAATTCAATTATAATCATCATCAAAGTTAATAGACAAAATACCAAAACCCTTTTTAATTATAATTGTAGCAATATAAGCATTATACTCAACCACATAATTAATTTCACAGAATAATCAAATTCAATTTAATAACTCAATCAATCACCTCTTATTGATTTCACCTTCATCACAACACAGTTACTCAAAATAAAAGTAAGGTCACAACTTCCTTTACCTATTTCTCTTTGATTGAGCTGAATTCAACAATTATAGAAAATCCTACCGTAGAAATCGCTTTGAACCTATCAACTACTTTAAATCAAATAAAAAACCCTAGAAATTAGGATTCTAGAGAAATTCCCTTTTTAAAGAGAATAGTGGGATAGAAAACGAGTAGAAAATATTCGAAGAATCATGATCAGACTTACCTATATTGATCACCTCTCATAATCAAGAGCAATAAAAGAGATTGCACTAGATTTCATTAGTTTTTCAGTTGTCCATGCAAGCAAAATGGAAAACGGTGAGGGAGAGAGAGAGAGAGAAATGGTGATTCAAAAAGAAAAGGAGAAATGAAGAAAGTTAAGGTTCAAGGGTAAACTTAGTAAGTTCAACTTGCTATTTGCACCCCTTCCTAAACAAACTTTTGAAACTCCAAAATTTAGTTTGAACCTTCTGAAATAAAAACATAATAATTCCTCTTACCTCTATGTCCCTCTAGTCATTACCAAAATAAAAGTGCATAGCACTAACATGACTAATAACTCATCACACCTCAATTTCATTCGATAATTTAAGTAACACTTAAATTTAATTTCTCGTATCATTTACTCTAAAAATTCATAAATTATTAAATAAAACAAGTTTTTACAAAGAAAATTTGCAGATATTTTACAACAAGTATTAAGTGGGTGTCGGGTAAAGTTTTTTTTGTGGGTCAGATTGTGGGTAACCATTATCCTACCCACTCCGACCTGTTGTCATTCCTATCCCCAACTCTCCATGCATCCCCTCACCTTACCCCAATTCTCAACTCTCTAAGAAGCTCATCACCTTATCTCTTCATCTTATGACTTTCCTTTGTACAAGTATTAATGTTTTTTATCTATGAGTTCTCTTGCACCTTAATTGTTATTCTTTGCAACATTATATTTGTATAATTTTTAATATATATCATATCATGAAATCCAATAGTTAAATTAGCCAAATTTTTATTCTACAAAAAGTTATTGAATTTGTAATTTGGCTAATTTTAAAATCTAGTATCAATGAATCATGCCTATATAATCAATAATTAATCTAAAGCTTAAGAAAAAAAAAAGACACTTAGGTGACACATGTGTACATGAAATGCAAGCATAAATGACTTTATCGAGATATATTTATATATATAGATAAATAGAGAGAGAAAGTGAGAGTTATAGTGAGAAATAATAAAACATAATAATAACCATAGGATTTCAATAAATGTTTCAGATTTAGTTATTAATTAAACAAACTCACATGGTCTTCTCACACAAAAACCTTCCCACAAACTCTTAATGGACACTTTTATCACCTCTGCAGAATCCTCTACAAGGTCGCCACTGCCACCATCAGTACCACTACTACCGCAGTTGGCAGTGGTGATAGTGATGGAGTAAAACATACATAACCTGTCACTGTTTAAAACCCTAATCAATTTGAAAAAAAAGACATGAAATTGAGAAGAGAAAGGATTCAACAAATATAAAGCGATGAAATGAGAAAGGAAACAAAAACAAAACACCATGAAAGTCATTGGTGTTTTAAATTCAAAAAAGGAAAAAGTAAATTGTGTTTTTGAAGCACTTGTTCTTTCACCGTAATTATAAAGTATTCCTTATTTTAGTTCACATCACACACTCAGACTTTTGTCTCTTGTTTATTATTTGGAACAGAACAATCGTCATTGCCACCATTGCCACTAGCACCACTGCCATCATCAACAATGGTGGTGGTGGGGTAAAAGTGGTGGTAAGCTTGCAGAAGATTCTTCAGGGGTAACAAGAGCAGCCCGTGGAGAACTTGTGGGAAGATTTCTGTGTAAGAGAATCACATGAGTTTGTTTAATTAACAATTTAATCTGAATCATTTATTAAAATCCTATGGTTATTATTATATTTTCTCATTTCTCACCGTAATCATTTTTCTCACCTGAATTGTCCTCTATATATATATATATATATATATATATATATGTAATATTTATTTATTAAATGTAAATACTACCTATACATCAATATAAATATTTGGGAGCAATTGAAATTTCATTCATTTATAAAGAAAAACTCATTTAAGATATAAGAACAAAAATAAAAACTAAACTCTGTATTCAAGAAATTATATTTATTTACAATTTAGTTGTAAAAAATTATAGGCTTAAATAAGTTTTTCATCTTTAAAGATTCATAAAAAATCACTTTTAGTCATTGAAATTCAACAATATTATTTTAATCCCTGAAATTAATTTATTTATTTTATTAACTTTGTCCGTTTATAAGTTCTAGTGTATTTGGTTGTTCTAAATATGAAATTGAAGATTAAGAGAGTTAGAATTAAAGACGAGAGTGATTCACAAGTACAAGAACATACTTCATGTCAATAATTTTTTACCGAGTTAACCAAAGAGAAAAATTAAAAATGAATCAAGAATTAAGAAAATATTTTTGAATTTTAAGTAGCAAAAATTATTTTTGGTGAAACTTTAAGGAAAAAAAACTTATTTAAGCCAAAATTATATTTATTTACAATATAATTGTAAAAAATATACTCTTGATATTTTTTAATTGACTTTGAAAATTCTTAAAAAATTTAGAAATTGTAATGTAATTTTTAAATCAATACTTCTATTAATTTTATAAATCACCACTATTTGTCATTCAAACTTTTAGTGAATATATTATCACTTAACAAGGGGAGATCGTATAATTCTATCGTGGACTTAAACACTAAGAAAGAATTATTAGAGAACAAACAAGAAATTGAAAAATTAATATAACATTATTACACAACTTATACCTATTTATAAGAATCTATTTAATTAATGTAATTTTTTAATATCTATTCGAGTTAACTTTAGATACATAATTATAATTTTTTAGATTATGTAAATTTATTTTTTTATATAATATATATTTAAAAATTATACTATAATTATATATGTTATTTTAAATTATTTTTATTATACATATATATCATATATTCTACCATTTATTTAGTATTTCTGAAAAAAATTAAAAAAAGCCAAACGAAAAATTGATCCAATCCATTTGGATTGGATTAATTTTTTTAACACCAAACAATTGGATAATCAACTATGATAATTAAAATGATTGGATGAGATGATTTTTCTCTTTAAAACAGATCTAATCCAGTTGAATAGCCTCCCGTGAGTGTTGAATAGATCATGACTGTTATTGTTTTTCTTCTATTTTACTGTTGAGAAGTATATTTTATTTTTATGTATTGATTATTTTATAAATGAATTAAAATTTAAGTTGAGAAGGATAAAGTAAATTTTGTTAGAGTATTTTATATACATTACTTATCCTTCCATACATGCTTTTCTCTTTATCTTTCCACATCTTTTATGTTTTTCTTTTTTTAAAAAAAGAAAAGCATACAAAGTTATTGTATAAAACTAAATTCTCTTTTGAAAACGCATCACGGTTATTTTTAATTTTAGTTTTATTCCCTTACCAAAACAAACTAATTGTATTTTATTATGTTAAAAATGAATTGTTCAAATTTCTATTATAAAGACTAGCAAAAACAAAGGGATTCACTTGTGTATTCGCATTTTTATTTATAATCAAAGGTTAATATATATTAATGATGTTTAAAGGAGGTTGATTTCTGGTAAGATAAAACATGTGAAGATGTACCTTTATTATTGTGAGAGAAGTCATAAAATGTTTAGAAGGGTGACACAATCATAAAATGTGAACACAAAAATGTCATATTTCCATTATATATTACTAGTGAAAACACATATGTCGAGTCTGTGTATTCGCATTTCTATTTTAATATGTTATAACAATTTTAAGATTTAAATTTAATATCTTTTGTAAATTTTTATATTTTGAAATATAAATTATTATGTGACATGTTTTGAAATATATTTTGTTAATTTTTATATTTTTTTTTATGATAAGATGATAAAAATATGCCAGATCAATGGATGCAATGAATATAAAAAAATGGAAAGATGGAAAAATTTGAATAGAACTCAAAATATTGATATTGTCACACCTGTGTATTTATATTTTTATTAAAAATATTTATCATGAAATCTATACATATATTAATTATGTTTAAAGAAGATTAATTTGTAATAAAGTAAAAATTTGTTCTTTAAGTTGCTATCCTTTATATAACCATGTGTATTATTAAGGTATATTAAAATAGTTTTCTCTACCTTTTGATAAGTAAAGGCTTTCAACCATATCAATAGACACTTATAAATATTTTAAAGAGAGGATAAATAAGCACAAATAATTATTTATATCCAACATCCATTTTTATATGATATTAAATTTCTATATCCAACATATGGAAGAAAATAACTTCAAAATAAAAATTGTGAAAATGGAAGTAATAGTATTTTATGTCTTAATTAATATCCAAATGTGTGGGTAACATATTTGATTAATTGAATCTTTTTATGCATAATTATTTGATTACCCATTCAATTAAGACATAAAATATTTATGCATAATCCAAATATTATATCTTAATATTATGCATAATTGAATCTTTTAAATGACATAATATTATCCACAAATAATATCTTGATTATGCATAAAATATTGTCATATAATATCAAAAGGATTCAATTAAGAAATAATTATTTGAATGTCATGAATACTATGCCTTTATACAATCATGTTTGGATATTTATCCTTGAATGAGGGAAGTTTTTTTTTTTTCAATACGCGAGGTTAATTTCTCTAAATTTCTATTTTACCTTTACATATATTTTAAAATTTAAAAAAAAATTATTTTCTCATAAGAAGAACTTGAACCCACAATCTCTCACTCTCTAAACGTAAATTTTACCACTACACCAACCTTATAACTTTAAGCAAAAAATTACTTTAAAATATTAATATCAACATACATAATTGTCCAACTATATTTATATTATATGATATATTATATACTATATATTATATAATGGGAATATGACCTTTTGGTGTCCACATTTTATAACTATTTTACCTTCTAAACATTTTATGACTATTTTCATTTTCGCAAATATAATTTCTCCCTATTAATATAACGTAAATTTTACCACTAGACTGACCTTATAACTTTAAGCAAAAAATTACTTTAGAATATTGATATCCAACATACGTAATTGTTCAACTATATCTATAATACATAATATTATATATATATATATATATATATATATATATATATATATATATAATAGGAATATAACATTTTGGTGTCCATATTTTATGACTATTTTACCTTCTAAACATTTTATGATTGTTCTCACTTTTGCAAATATAACTTCTCCCTATTAATATATCCACATTTTCACAATTTTTACCTTATCACAAATCAATCTTTCTTAAACATGATTAATATATGTATAGATTTCATGATAAATATTTTTAATAAACATGCAAATACACAGCTGCGACAATTTTAATATTTTGAGTTCTATTCAAACTCTCTTCTCTTTTGATTTTTTATATTCATTGCATATCTGACATATTCATTAATCTGACACATTTTTATCATGTTATCATAAACAAAAATATAAAAATCAGCAAAATATATTTCAAAATATGTCGTATAATAATTTATATTTCAAAATATAAAAATTTACAAAAGATATTAAATTAAAACCCTAAAATTGTTATAACATTAAAATAGAAATGTGAATACACATATGCGATATTGTCTATATTTTCGCTATTTATATATTATAATATATATATATATATATATATATATATATATTATAGAGTTGATTGATAGTAGAACAATTATGGATATTGGATATAAAAATTTAAAGTAATTTTATTATTAAAGTTATAAAGTTGGTCTAGTGACAAAATTGATATTTAGAAAACTAGATGTTATGGGTTCAAATCTCTCATTTGACAAAGTAGTTTATTTTTTAATTTTCAAATAGATACAAAGATAGAATAAGTATTAATAGAAGTGCAAATGAAATGAGGTATTGTTTTTATATATAGTATAGAAGTATAAATAATATATATATATATATATATTATAAATCATAGATTTTTTATAATAAAATAATTATAAATTTTAGATATAAAAATTTTAAAGTAATTTATTATTACGGCCATAAGGTTTAGTCAGTGGTAAAGTTAATGTTTATGAAACCATAGGTTGTGGATAAATTCTCTTTTTAATAAAGTAGTTTATTTTTTTATTTTTAGATAGTTAAAAGAGTAGAATATGTATGAATAAAGTGCAAATAAAAAAAAGATATTATTTTTATACAAAGTATAGATAATTTTGGAACACAACATATTATTTTAATGATAATAGTAAATTATGATTATTGTCTTAGAGGTTTGAAGGTTAGCAAAAGGTTGTAGTGTACAGAAAAAGAAGGAAGCCTGGTGTAGTACCATTTAATTTTGTACTATCGTACTCTTTTATCATGCGTTGCAGTACATGGTAGTACCGTGTGGAAATTTCGCATAGATTCAGCAGATGGTCAATCTTGAGTGACCTAGGCTTAGGCTATATATGTGTGGAAAGTAGCAGCCTTTGGTTCATTATCAAGACATTACAATTTCTCCTAACTTTGAGAGCATGGGTAACTTGTATTATGTGGCGTGGCCTCTCCTTCAAACACTATTTGGGTTTGTTGTTCCCAAATGTCAATTTCAGAAGAATAGAAGTTCCCCATGTTCTCACCGTTAGCAGAAAACGGATTCTATATCAGGATAAGACCATTAAAGCAAGAGTATTTGCTCCCCAAGTTCGGAGGTTCTAAAATGGGTTACAGAAACAAATTATAGCGGTGCAGAAACTAATTGTCACCTTTATCGTTATCGCCGTCACTTATTCACTTATTATAGCTTAATAATAAGTAATACACTATATAGATAATGTACAGGTGATGTGACAAAACATATTACATTCCACAAAGGATAAGGTCTCTAAGTGAAGTAATTTGTTTGGATACAGGTCCATCTACACTACACCCACTCCATCAAGCAACCCAACACCATTCTTAGGGTACTTGGGCTTTACAACATAGCATAGCAGTAAGACCATCCCACAAAACCCAACATTCTACCCGTATATTTTTTTTTGCACCACCCCTATTCCTCTTGCACCTGATTAAAGATTAAAACATTTAATTAATTCAAAATTATTGTTCCCCATTTCATGCATAAAGTGAAATTTAATTTACTAGTTTATATTTAAAAATTCATTATTTATAATAATTTTGATTAAATATAAATGTAAAATTTTTTTACTATCAATGATAAGTGTTAAACGCTTGTAATTATGTTGTAGTTTCACCTTCGCACCTCGAGTGTATGGAAATTCTCACGAGTTCTACATATTCAACAATTTATTTTATGTAAAAAATAATAGTAAAATATTTATTATTAAAATACAAATTAAACATTTAAAAAATATAACAAATCATAAATTTCACACTGCTTAAATTAAATATTTTAATAACATGATAAATTAATAAAAAATCATAAATTTCATAATAATTAAATTAAATATTTCAGTGACATAATAAATCAACGGTAGACCATCACTTTCCCAATAAGAACCAATATCATATTTTGATTTATTTAGAGTATTAGTAAAGAAAATAACGTTGAAGACCTTGATTGATTTAGAATATTGCAATTAAATCAAGCTTAATTAAATTGATGAGAGGTTTGATTTATAATTAGGTTTCTTTGTTTAGATTTAGAATATATATATATATATATATATATATATATATATATATATATATATTTATTGTTGAGAAATCTTCAGCTAAAGTAATTTCATATCACCTTTTGGTTAGAACATTTGCACCTTAGTCTTTTCTAGAATACGTTTTACTCGTTTTAGAGTATTTTTAACTCGCCCTCGAGTAAAAGATTTCCAACTCAACTTAATAGAGTAATTTCACCTCAACCTTAGGTAGAGTATCTTCGCCTTGGTGTTGACTAAAAAGTCTTTGGCTTGAATACAACCAAATCATCCTAAATTCATGCTTCAACAAATTATTTTCAATTCAATCAACATATAATTAACTTGACCACGGCCCAAGTAATTTCACCCTAGCCTAGGAGCTTCTTCAATCTTAATTACCTTGGCTAGAATAATTTCACCTCATTCATCTTTGACCAACACACTTTCTCAAATGAAATATTTTCAAATTTTCCTCAACTAAAAGTAACTTCACTTTGACCTTAGTTCATATAGTATATTCAATTTATCCTTATCTAAAACATCTTCAACTCAAGTTGGAGAAGAGTATCTTCAACTTAGCCTTGTCTTCACTGTGACCTCGACTCTAGAGTATCTTTACCTTAATCTTATACAAAACATCTTCAATCTAGCCTTGATTAGAGCTTCTTCAACTTGAATTAGATTATAACATCATTAGCCCAATCTCAACAAAAGGATTTTCAACTTGACCTCAATTATACAATCTATAGGTTGGAAATCACTTAGAGAATCTTCAAGTCCTAATCAACTAATAAAGTAACTCCAAGTTATCCTTGACTAAGATATATTAGCTCAACATCCATTAAAATGTTTTTAGCCTAGCCTCAATAAAGAATGTTCGAACACTACAACAAAATAGGTTAACAACAACTAAAAAATTAGTCACTAAAGCAAAATTAGTTGCTATATAGATGAGAGACTGAATCAGCGACTAACCTTTTAACGTCGTTATGCGTGGCAATTGATACTTGATTGAACATTATGATTGATTCAGTGACTGGTCTTAACAAATGTTTTTGCAACTAACACTATTACTGTAAATTGGCAACCGATTTAGTGATTAGTCATTATTAAATTAATAATATAATTAAGAGATTAATTCAACTATTGATTTAGTAGTACAGTTGCAAAATTAGTCATAAATTATAACATTTTTTTTATTTTTTAATAAACAATTTAATAATAAAAATTCAAATTATACTAATTTTGTTTAAAAAATAGTCTTGTTTTCTTGTTTCCTCCTTGCATTTCCATGGATTTATAACTTTCAATTAGTCACAAGTATTGTGACAATGAAATGTTTAATATTCCACTTGATCTAGACCACTTAATGGACAATTCTAATTGGATATAACTTCCCACTTTGTATCATAAAAATTTATATAAAAATACAATACAACTTTAGTCATAGTTATTTACAAAAAGAAAAATTACTTTATCACAAAACAAACAAATTCCTAATTACTAGAAATTAGACAAATAGCATGGTTAATCCAGTGTAAAAAATTTGGCATTGAAGTCATTATCAATTACATAACCTTGTTTGTCCAATTACAACTCATGTGAATATCACATGTTTTTGTTAAATGGACTACAAGCTAGGCATGTGAGCTTGCGAACTACAAAGTTCGTGAGCTTCACAGGTTGGGGTCAAATTTCTCTTATAATTACATTTATTAAAGGTCCAAAATTCACATAAGCTTACTAGTTCCTCAGACTTGAGTCTATATACCACTCCTACCTTTGTTACAAAAGTCACAACTGTGTGAATACTGTGTTGAATAAAAAAACCTTTTTCAGTGTTACCCACAGATCTCTATGTTAATGATCACATACATGTGAGAAATGTGCTAAGCAAAAAATTTAGTTTTAACAATGAGTTTTTATTCAAAATATTTAATTGCATATGGGTAAATAACGGCTTAGATATAAGTTATATATTTGTAAATGATTATATAACCAATTTTAGATATATTGAGTTATGTAACTAGCTATAAATATATATCTAGTTATATAACCCATTATTTATAATGATAACTAATTATATAAAATGATAATTGATTATGTAAAAATAGTTATAGTTATAAGTAGTTATAGTTATTATAACTACTTGTATATTTGGTTATTTTAGTGGTTATGGTTAACAATCTAATTATGAGCAACTTACAAGAAAATTTAATCTTGACATGGAAAGCAAGAAAAGCAAAATGTCACATGGCTTAATGAAACCATTCATCTAAATTGAGAGTAAAATCTATTCACACACATAAATTTTATGGCTCTAGGAAAGAAATATAAGGCTAACCTATGTTTTTTGTACATAAACTTTTTCAAATTTATTGTTTTTATACATAAATTTTTGTTAACTAGTAAAGATATACAAACATTTTTTTTTCCGTTTAATATTTTAGTTCTTCTGTCTATTTTAACTATTAAGTAGTGAAGTGTTATTCTATTTATTAATATTTTATTGGGTAATTTTTTTGTGATTTTTATTACATTTATTTGTACCTTTTAACTACCACAAATTAAAATTCAAAAAATAAAAAATTATTATACCACTAGAACCCCTTTAGCCGCGTATCCTTCCCTTACCCACCCAACACCCTTACCCTACCTCTAAATGTATGTCCCTCAACCCCTTACCCTTCAATGTGACTCCCTCGCCCCATCACGCAAACCCCTAATCTCAACGTGGCATTTTTTTTTTATTTTTAATTTGTATCAGTTAAAAGCTGCCACAAAATATAATAAAAACTATTAAAAAATTTAATTAATAAAATAATAATAATAAACATAATGATATGTTATTATTTAATGACTAAAATAAGTATAAATACTAAATTTTTTAACAGAAAAAATATTTATACACATTGACCCATCAACAAAAAGTTTGTATACCAAAATTATAAATTTGAATAGAAAAACATAGTTTATAACCCATTATATAAGTCTATGTTTAAATATCATGTTAAAAATTTTAAAAGTATATTTGACTCTTTAAATTTATTAAAATAATTTTTTTATCTAAAAATAAAATAGTGAAATAATATTATTCTAAAATTTTTTATTAAGAAATTTTAAAAGAAAAAGAAGGACCTTTAAAATAATCACCATGGAATTTAGTTTTAAGTGATTGAACTCACTTAGTAATATGTTTGGATTGGCAATTCAAGAATCTCAAATAGTAGTGACACCATGATATTCAGAGCAAAATTTGTCTTGTTTTTTATCCACATAAAAAAACAAATATTAAAAATAATATAATTAATATAATTTTATAATTCGAAATTTTAAGTTAATAATACGTTATTATAAATATAAAGTACCAATATCCAAGATAAAAATTAAACTAAAGTACCATTTAAATATAGAATTTAATTATTTTAAATTATCAATATTGAATTTAGACTATAGTCAAGTACTTCTTTTTTCGATCTAATACATAATCAAAATGACATCATTTTTTGTAATCCAATAAAACTTCATTTCAGGATGTAAAAAAAATTGATTCAATTCAAAGATGTTTTTACAAAACTAATTGATTCAACCCTGTTTGATTAACAATTTGATTGCATGAATGATTTGCTAATCAAGCCAAGCCGGTAACTCATCCAATTTTTTGATTCACCGATTGATTCAATCCGATCTTTATAAAAATGATTACGCCAGGTACACTGCAAATCCAAACAAACACTAGCATCAAGTTGGATGCACGTTCCAAAGAAGCTAGCATTTGTCGTCAAACATTAAAGCGTGTATAATACAACTACCCACTTAACTAATTGGAATCAAAATTTCAATGAAATTTTACATGATAAAAAAATGGCAGTAATAGGATAAGATTGAGGTGTTGATACATTTTTCTTGCGTTTGAAATGGACCAACTTATGATCAGAAAGTCAAAATAAAAGAATGAGTGTGACAGGTTCTCACAGATGACGAAATCACGAAAATATGGATTAATGAGTCAGGGTATCCTACAAAGGTTTTTGAAGAAGGTAATCGCGTATAGAAATTAAACTGCCTTCTGAATGAGATCGTGACAATGCCATGGAGCATACGCAACACGTTCCTAAAAGTAAGAGACCAATATAAAGTATGCAGTAGGTTAGGAATAGTTTTGTCACCATTAATTAGAAATGCTCCAACAAGCACCCAATTTGTCATCCTTTATTTACTTTTTCGTAAGCCATACAGAAACCTGCCATTCAAATAACATTTATAAAATTAACCACTTTCACTTCATTATTAACTTTTATAATTATAATAACGCAATTAGTTGAAATGTTCTGCTCCTTAGTTATAGTTTAAAATTCACCATTTTGATATTCAACAAAATATATCACACACGCAGTCATGCAGTTTATTTTATGTCCTTTTAAGTAGCATTTGTAACATTAATCAGTTTAGTGTCGTGCCGGATTCAATTAGGCAATCCATATTTTATTTGAAGAGATTTATATGAATGCATTATATTTATTTTAGTTGAAACCATTTGTTAAATATTAATCATGTTATCTCAAATTGATAATTCTTGCATTTTGTACAATATATTTGTTTCAAGTCATATAAATATTTTTAAAAGCGTGTACATACATGAAAGAAAAGAAGGGCAGTTGAAATTACTTATTTACCCTTTTCCTTAAATTAACATGTGTTTTTTTAGTCTTTTTAATTTTTTCTTTTAATGTTTTCCTTTTCTTTTTCTGTTTTTTCATTTTAAAATTTTCTTTCTTTTTTTTTAAGATTTCTATTTCTATTTATTTTTTATTTTATTTTATTTATTTATTATATTTATTTAGTATATTATTCTTTTTATATTTTTCATTTTAATTTTATCTTCTTTTCTTTTTAGTTTTTTTTTTCATTTTTTCTTAATATGTTTTTATTTTTTATTTCATATTTTATAATTTTTAATTTTCTTATTTTATCTATTTATTTTTTATTTTACGCTATTTTATTGTTTATTATCTTTCTTTGTTGTTGTATTCTTTTATATTTTCTTATTTCACTATTCTTATATTTTGATATTTAATATGTTAAAATTAATTTATTAAATATATTTTAATATTTATAAAACATAATATTATTTATAAGAAAATTTATATTTTATTAATATTTTGTCAATACTATTAGTGAAAATAATGTTCTTCATTATCTATATGTGCAAATCTTTTGTATGCTAACTGCAACACTTATGAATCATAAATTAAATTAATCTATTTAGAAAAACATCTTAAATTAAATTTGTTTCAATTTATTTGTTATGCTCTTTTTCCTTTTCATGTTTATATCTTAATTAATTTTTTATTTTATATTTTTATTTATTCTTTTATATTTTTATATATTTTATATTTGTATATTTAATATGTTAAAAATCAATTTATTAAGTATGTTTTCGTATTACACAAAATAAATTAAAGTTACTCTAGCAAAAGCATCTAAATTAAATTTAGGGTAAAAATGTAAAATATGTTTTAGATCCCTAAAAATTTTTTAAATATAAAGTACATCCTCCAAATAGTCATATTTATTTGGTCTCTCTAATTTTCAAACATATTACTTTGATCCTCAAAGTGTTTTAAATAGCATTTTTTATAAAGATAAAAAATTATTTAGATAACGTTTAAAATATCAAAAGTGATATATTTTAAAAATAAACAAACCAAAATAATATAAAAAATTAGATGATATATTTACTATATCAACTTATAAAAAATTAATATATTAAAAATTTTATAGGAACCTAAAATATATTTTATTTTTAAATTAACTTTAGTTTACTTCCAATATATAATATTGAAATAAATAATTTTTAATTAATAAGTATCTCAAATTTTTAAATACATTACTTTGATCTTCCAAGTATTTTAAATAGCGTTTTTTAAAGAGATAAAAAATTATTAGATAACATGTTAAAGACCAAAAGTGATATCTTTTAAAAATAAAGAGACCAAAATAATATAAAGAAGGGGATTATATATTTAATATATATTGAAAATTTTATAGAACCTAAAACATATTTTACTCTTAAAATTACTTTAGTTTACTTACAATATATAATATCAAAATAAATTATGCTTAATTAATATTTACTATTAATTTATTAAGATTTTTCAAATAATTTTAGTGAGAGAATTCATATTTTATTTGTTTCATCTAAATGTTTTTTTAACCAAAAGCAATCACACATCATGAGTGAAATAACTCTGTAATCTAATAGGTTGTGAAATACATCGTGATCTTTAATCCAAAACAAAATATGTAAAATAAATAAATATGCCAAAATAATTTATTAAATATTTTTATTTCTTCTTAATTTTTTATTTTTACCTTTTTTATATATTTGTTGTTTTCATTTTTTTAATTTCTTACTTTAGTTTTTAGTTTTCTGTTATTTTAATATTCTTATATTTAATATGCTATTTATTTTTCCTTTAATTTTTTATTTTTATATTTATTTAAATTTTAATTTATTAAATATATTTTAAAATTATCAAATAAATTTTATTTTTTAATTTATTAAATATATTTAGTATTTATTAAATCTCTTTTATCTTTTAAAATAAGTAAAAAATCAGTTTATTAAATATATTTTACAACATAATTTTAAATTATATTTTATCTTTCCTCTTTTTATTTTTAATTCATTTTTCCTTTATTTTTTTAAATTTTTATTTCTTCTTTATCTTTTTTATCTCTTAATGTATTTTATTTTCAACTTTCTTATTTTATTTACTTATTTTTATTTTTGTTACTTTATTATTCTTATAATTGTATATTTATCATTTTTTTTTAATTTTATTTTTTTATAAATAGGCTTATCTAATATATTTTAATATTTTACAACATAATTTTAAATTTTATTTTTTGTTTTCCTTTTTTATTATTAATATATTTAGTATATGAAAAATAATTTTAAATTAATTTCATAAAATATTGAATTAATTTATTAGAAATTTCACTTTGTTTTTTCTTTTCAAGTTTTACTTTTCTCATTTCTTCAATATTTTTTATTTTATTGTAATTGTTTTATTAATTGTTTTTCTTTATATGTTATTTTAAATTTTCATTTTTATGTTATTTGATTTATTATATTTTATTCTTTTATTTCTTTAGACATATAAAATTACTTATATGTTCTTTCTCTATTTTGACATTTGTCTTTTTTTGTCTTTCTAATATTTTTTTCCATTATTAATTTATTCTTCTTTTTTATTTTTAAGATACATAGTATCATTTATAAGAGAATATGGTATAAATATAGTATCATTCACAAGAGAATATTAAGAATAGTAAAGATACATGTTTAAGTTCATATTAGTTTTGTTATTTTTCCATTTTTTAATTCTAATTGAAGTTTATTACTAAAATATATATATATCTACTATGGTTAAAATTAATATGTGCAAGTACATGCTCATCTATGATTATGCAGTACCGACCTATGTTAAACAATTTACCATTATAATTTTTCCAATAAAAACTTGCTTCACATTTATGATTTATTCTATTAGGTAAAGTTATTTTTTGTTGTAAAATGAACATTTCAAAAATTGACTAAGAGTTATATATTACTTGTTCATGAGTTGAATTCATGAGTCGAGTCAATAGAACTCTCGCGAGTCTATCTATGTAGACTCTAGAGGTTGAAAATGTTGCTGGAAAGGACACGATAATGAGTTCTATTTATGTCCTTATTAGAGAGGGGAGGTAGATCATGACTCCTGGAAGAGTACAGATCCGATAGGTACTTATATTACTTGTTCAACTTATGCAACTTTACATGATTTGCTTTTGGAATTAAACCGCTAGATATCTACATTTTAAAATTTTTTTTGGAGACTTGAGGCACTGAATAAATTTTTATCTTTTGGATGGAGACTTTACAAGGATAAATTGGCAACTACTAAAAACCTTCTTTAGAGGGTTTGCTTGTAATATGTGAAGGATTCTATTTGTAATACCCTTATTTTTATAACCAGGTTATTATATAATATTTGAAAATTTTGTATCTAATAACAATAGTCATGCATGTGAAAACCTAAATAAAATAAATTAATTTTAATTTATAAGTACTTTTACTAAATTTTGAAAATTATCTTTTTCTCTAGAAATTCGCTTAGTGGAATCAAATTCGCTTAGCAAATTCATCCCAGAAAAAAAATACAAATTTTTAAGAAGATAATTTCTTAGCAAAGACTTTTCACTCAGTGACAAACTCAGATTTCGCTTAGTGAAGCTTCATCATTAAGCGATGTGAGACAAAAGTAATTAAAACACATTAATGATTGCTAAGTGAAAATATTTTGCTAAGCCACCAACCCTCTTAACCCAAACAGTTGCTTAACAAAACTTCGTTGCTAAGCGATGTGAGACAAAAGTAACTATAACACATCGACGGTCGCTAAGCGAAAATATTTCGCTAAGCCATTGACCTTCATGACCCAAGCAGTTACTAAGCGATGTGAGACAAAAGTAACTAAAACACATTGATGGCCGCTAAGTGAAACTTCGTTCCCTGGTGACCGACCCAAATTTCACTTAACGAAGCTTTGTCGTTAAGCGATGTGAGTCAAAAGTAACTAATTATAAAATACATTAATGGTCACTAAGCGAAATTTTGTTGCTCAGCGACCAAATGCAAATTTTGGCTATAAATAGGAGAGTTAATATGCAAATATGGGAGGGGGAAAACAGACTTCTAAGGTGCTAAAACTAGGATCCAAATGTGGTTTACCACTCTTCATCAAACTCTTACTAAGGTAAAAAAGAGAGTTAAATTTATAAACATTTGTGGTGTTAATCTTACTAAACTTATATAAGTTTACTATCATTATCACTTTTGACCTTTGGTTGGTCATTATTACTTCTAGATACTCCTTCTGATCATTCTTTTATTATTTCTAGATAATTGTGATCATAACTTTCTTATATTTTCATATTATTGATTATATTTCAAATATTTATGGTAAAAATATATTTTTATATTATTATGGGATTATGTGTAAAGTCTTGTTACGAAAATTTCATGATAAATATAATATTTCTCCAAAATAATTTTCTGATGATCTAATTATGTTCTGTGATTGCAGTTTAACCTGATCTTCCACATTAGAAAAAAATGTATCTTAAATATTATACATGAATCAATTTTATATCAATAATTATGACTTCATTTATCAATTTTGGGTTGAAAGAGTGTGGTCAATGTTTTGGCTAAAAGAGTGTCATTAAACATTTTGGCTGAAAGAATGTGTTAATGTTTAGGTTGAAAGAGTATCGTTAATTTTTGGCTGAAAAAGTGTCGTTAAATGTTTTGGTTGAAAGATTGTTAAAATGTTTTGGCTGAAAAAATATCGTTAAATATTTTGGCTGAAAGAGTATTGTTAACATGTTTTGCCTAAAATAGTGTCGTTAAATATTTTAGCCGAAAAGGTGCCACTAAAATGTTTTGACTGAAAGAGTGTCATTAAAACATTTTGACTGAAAGAGTATCATTAAGTGTTTTGGTTGAAAGAGTAATGTTAAATGTTTTAGCTGAAAAAGTGTCGTTAAAATTTTTTTCGCTGAAATAGTGTCGTTAAATGTTTTAGCTGAAAGTGTGTTGTTAAATGGTTTTGCTGAAAGAGTGTCATTAAATATTTTGGCTGAAAGAGTGTTGTTTATCCGTTTATATTTACTTTGGTTGAAAGAATGTTGTTTATAATTATTTTGGCTGAATGAGTGTCATGTATATTTATTTTGGCTGAAAGAGTGTTGTTTATATTTATGGGCTAAAAGATTGCCTGATTTTTCAAGAAAATTTATGGTATCAATTTAGAGAAGGATATATAGCTACTAATGATTTCCTAAAGTAATTTTTTATGGTTAGAATAAATTATTACAAAATGATTATAAACTCAAACATTGAATTAAGTGAGACTGAGTTCAAATATTAAGGTGAACAAGGTTAAGTTTTATGTTAAATAAGATTGAGTAGTGGATTAAACATTAGGCTCCCGTTATTTGTTAAGTTTATTAAGATTAACTTTTATGGTTTATAAAAATCTCACTTTTTTCATGTGTTTTCTTGTATATGTTTTTCTTGTATATGTTTGTGGTACAAATAGACAAATCTGATACGTAGGATATGTTGAAGGATTCAGAGGATTTCCTCTGAATATAAAAAATTCATAGACAAAATACTTTTGATATTAAGTAATTTTATGTTCGTAAGAAATTCACTCATCTGAAATTAGGACCATTTAAGAAGGGTTGTAATAACAATTAATGTACTTTATACTTCAAAGTATTTTATACAATAAAGTGTTATAATGACTACATCTGACTCATAATACTTATAAGAAGATTATGGTTCTTTATGTAAGATCGAATTTCAAAAATCTCCCACATTCTTTCTGAATACTTTTAGTTATGAAATTTGGGGCGTTACACCATTTATTCTCTTTGCCACCATAAAGAAGAATCTAAAAAGAACTTATTTTTTGGGTATTCCTATGCGTTGTAATTAAGTCTGGTTGTTATGATATAATAGTTGCAAACTACATACTTTGTTACCTAGAATATCTTCCAACACTATTCACAACTTCTTCTTTGGCATGAATCGTCATACTGTAAAGAAGCATTAGCTTTAACAGTTTCTTGGAGTATTTGGAAAAGCATGAATAATTTCATTTTCAAGGATAGAAGTTTTTATCCTAAGATACTCTCCAAGATGAATGATCTTTGTTATTCATTGATAACCAATAAAGTATCAAATTGTTATGGTGCATTTGGTCATTTACACTACAGTATAACCCTAACTTGTTATCTTATTTGGTCATGCAAGATTTCAAATTAGGATAGATTTCTTCTTTCTCAATTGGAGGTTTGCCTAATAAATTTGGTCACTTCTATCATAGCAATAACCTACTTGTTACTTGCTTCACATGTCAATTAGTCAAATATCAATGTTTCTCAATTGACTAGTAATGCAAATTATATGAGGGAATCACAAAGATTTTACATAACAACTCTAGAAAAAAGAGATTAGTCATACATGAGTAATGTAAAGTTAAACCTCTTAAAATTTATGTGGCATCATAGTTAAAAGAAAGAATTACTAATAATCTACTCACTCCAAACTTCCTTGAACGTTCCTCGTCCCTAGTCACAGACCTAGTTTGAGCCAAATTGAGTTCCCTTTCTGTCTCTTATCTTCTGGTATTTTTAAAAAGGATTTTCGCTTTTTAGCATGATTGTGTTTCTTTAATAATTGCTCTAAAAATGTCTATTTTGCTTATTTTTCATTCCCACTTCTTAATTAAGTATCTATTTAAAGTGAATATAAACACTAAAAAGTGAATTTTCTAAATAAATATTTTCTTACAAACAGATATTAAACATAATAACAAAATATAAGTAAAAATTCGATTTATCACTTAAAGGTGGTTGTTGATTCTTAAGGCACACAGTTTACAAATGCTTTTTACTTTAAAGAATTTTGTTTTGGGATCAAGATTTGCTCTATAGTAGAATTATTAATTTGGGGATGATTTCTTTTGGGGTTTGGTTTCTTGTCAAGGTGTTCTTTGTTGATAGGTTAAGAATTTCTTTTGTTCATCATTTCTTTGTTTCGGGATGACTTACTAACATATCAACCTCATTGTGACTTGGTATAGATGAAAAATACTATTTCATTCATAACATATAACATTTTTCATCCAGAAATCAATTGAATAAAAAATTTTATTTTTCTTTTTTAATTATTTAATTATAATAAATAATAATTTTAAAAATGCTAACTAATTTTGAACATGAAGTTGAAATGAATTTCTATTTTAAATTATAATAATCAATTATTATAATACCAATAGATACACTATTATAATTATGATTTTAATCATTATAATAATAACAACAAATACAATTAGTTTTTCATATTTTTACACATTAATCTTACTAATTGTTGTAATTAATTATTAATCAACAACAAATTTACACTGATAGTACATAGATTTTTTCTCAAATAAATATCATTTAGCCATAAAAGTTAAATGTGTTATCAAATTTTTACTTTTTTTTCCTTCTTTAATATTGAAACATGGGATTGGTATTTTGTTGTCTAGTTTTATATAATTAATAGGGGTATAAGGGTTTGAATCCTTTCTAGCATTTTCTCCCGCATTCTTTAGCCAAACTTTTAACTATTAATTAGGATTAAAAATTATGAATTTATATTCAAAAAACAATATTATTGTGTTTATGAATGTTGTTTGTCGAAATTAGATTAAAAATTATAAAATTGCTATAATATAATATCTTAAGTTATTTATAATAAAATCTCTGTTTTTGTAATTAAAATTAAAATAACTATAATTTTGCTCTGTCATTATTTTTATTCACAATTTTGTTTTTTATTTTATTTTTTTCATGATTTTAGTGCATGATTTAAAAAAATTTGGATTTTCATTTTAACTCTTAATTTTTTATATATTTTTATTTTAGGATAAACTATATTCTGAATTATTATAAAATATGAAAAATATTAATTTTATTATAATATAGTTTAAATATTTTAAAAATTTATTATTGTAAAATTTAATTTTATATAATTTATGCAAATGTAATTTAATATATAATATTTATAAATATAATAATATTGCCTTTTGAATACAAATTTATAATTTTAATTTTAATTGATCTCATTCCTCTATTAAATCTAATAGCTAAATAATTGGTTGGAGAAAGCTAAAGATCTTCTAATGCTGGAGAAAATTATAGCTCAAGTATATATTTGTTCCATCCCTGTAGGAATGACGTCATAGGTTATTTTATATTAAAAAAATAATAAGTATATAAAAGAGAGCAGCGATCTAATAAGCTTAACTTAAAAAAATCATGATGCCCAATCTTTCAAGTATTGAAAAATAATCAATGCTTTAAAAACTGTTTATACAATTTGTTTTATGGAATGTTTATATAATGTTATTAGTTTAAGAAATATTTAGAAAATAATTGTGTTATAGTGCTACAGGATACAATCATGGTTTATGCACTATTTATTGGGAGAAAGCCAACGGAAAGGTCGTCATGAAGAGCGAAGCAAGCATGTGTAGCTTTTATTAACACAAATTGATAGTAGCCAAGTTAAAAATATAGATATATATGAGAAGTTTGAAGGAGGAAGGAGCTGCATCCGTGCTTTGGTCAGTGCCACGCAATACGAGGAGATTTATATTCAGTGATTGAAAAGTTGAGAATTTATTGGTGAAAAACCTAGAGTAAAACATGTTGATGAACAGTGAAAGGAGCACGAAACTAATCCTCAGTTGTCAAGCTCTATCTTGATCCCACCAACGGTGACATGGCCCTTCCCAAACTTGGGAACCAAAGTCACCACGACGTGCTCATCATCTTCAGCATCCAAATCCTCCAACAACTCGGTTATCCCAAGCCTCAAGTTAGTCTTCATCTTCCACTGCTTGTGCTTGTGCTTATGACGCACGCTCACAAAGCTTCCCGCAAACTCAGTCTTACTTGGCCCACCTGGCACATCATCTTCGTCATTAATATACACATCAAACTTCACACCTACATCCCTCTCAAACTCAATCCCTTCAATCACCAACACCTCTTCCTCCTCTTCCTTTTCCTTTGAATTCCTACCCTTCACTGGTCTCTTCACAAGTACACTCACACTTGAATGCAAAACCACAGGAAACTTGGTAATTAGTTCTTTGGAAGTCTCAGCAGCTATCGCTGCACCAGCTCTCTTTGCTTTTCCTCTTCCAAAACGCGGTTTAGGCTTAGCATTTAACCACTGAATATCAACGTCTTGGTAAACATATCCAAGCTTTCTAGTGTCAAGACAATCCTTGACCTTCACACGCACTAGGTTCTTATTCTCGTCGTAGAAAAGAAACCCGGATTCCAGCCAATCAGGGTCTTTGATATCATTTCTCAATCCACCAAGGGTTTTCCATATGGACCACATCCTGTCCACATTAGCGTGGTGAGAATAGAAAATAGGGTCTCTAGCAGCAGCATAGAGAGTCCCCATGTTCTCCTCGTTAGGTTGCGTGTTATCACCTGTCCAAGTATGAACAGGGGCATGAGGAATGTTCTCTACATTGCCACCACCAGGATCACTATCCTCTCCTGCTCGGTAAGCGGCACCAAAGAAGAGCTTTGGAGTCTTTGAACTAGACACAATTTGTCGGTACATGGTGTTGAGATTGGTTGATATTTGCTGTTGAGCCGGGGATTGGTCTTCAATGCCATTATAGTCAAGGTCAATGAGTTTTGGTGGTTGATGATTGGCGTTTCGAAGGGTGTCATAAAGTGGTGACTTGGGATCAGTGTACATGGAAGGCATTGGCATGCCTTTGGGGGAGTCCCAATTCCAAAAGGGAAGGGCAAAATTTGGGTCAAGGTCTTTGATCAAGCTAGCCAATATTTTCTCATAAAAGTATAGGTACCAACGGTGGAAGGGAAAAAAGAGCCAAGAGTTATGAACTTGAAGGTCAAGGTCAGGGAACCCAACTTGGTGATATGCACCATCACAATAAGCACAATGGATGTTGGCTTGTTGGGTGAAGTTGCGTGGATCGTCTTTAGGTAGGGCTTTCATGCGACGAACGGCTTCTTTGTAATTTTTGAGGAAGGTGGCATCTACCAAATGAGCAGCGGGTCTGACCATAATTTTTGGGTTGATTGGAAATGTGAAATCTATGATCTTTGAGGAAATTGGGGGGCAACAGTTGGTTGGTTTGGCACCAGAGGGAAGGTCGGGTGGATCACATTTGCTTAGTTCTGGAGGAAAGATAGGGGCTGCAAGGGACAGTGAGTCCTTGCTTAGGGTGCCATAAAGGCTTCCTCCTCCTAGGCCAATGAGGATGTTTCTTCTGTCAAGCATAAAGGCCTCTTCTTCGCTGTCTTGCTTCATGTTTTTTATTGAATGTTTTTCTGGGTCACCACCCTTTGTGGCTTTGCATGACACTCTGGAAGCATGGAACTGGCTTGGCTTTGGAACTTTTGGGGCATGGGAATTATGTTTACTGAATAAGGGGATGGAAGGCGTACAAAGGTTGGTTCCAGTCACTGGGGTGGAAGCATTGGTAGCAGTGGAAAAGCTTGGGGTATATAGGGAAGCCATGAATATAGATAATGTGTGATTCACAATTGTGAAATTGTTCCCATTTTATAACTAAGTTCTGTATACTATTCTCTACATCAAATTGAAGATTAATTATTAATCACGTGGACTGATATCAACAGGTATTACTAGTTTATTGTTTTGCGAGTCACCAGGATCGATTGGGAATACTTTATGCTAAGAACTAATCCTATTTGTATTTTTGTATTATTGTTCTGATACGACCTGCAATTTTGGATCTCATCGAGCAAGAGACTCATTTTTCTTAAAATATTGATATCTAATCTACATGATCAAATTATATTTATAATTTATAATATATAAACTTTAGATGTCAATATTTGAATTTTATTTAAATTTTTATTTTTTTTTATATTTTTATTATATTATAATAAATAAAAAATATAAAAATAAGTAAAATATATTTTAAAATATATCACATAATCATTTATATTTCAAAATATAAAAATTTATAAAATATTAAATTAAAATCTTAAAATTATATAAAATATTAAAATATAAATATAAATACACAAATATTATCACGTCTATATTTTTAGTAATATATATTAATAATAATAAAATAATAATTTATATTTTAAAATATAAAAAAATTTATAAAAATATTAAATTAAAATCCTAAAATTATTATAAGATATTAAAATATAAATGTAAATATACCAGCGTTGTCACGCCTATATTTTTACTAGTATATATTAATAATAATGCAATTAGTTCTGACTTCTATACTTCGACAATAATTAATGTGTTGAATTACAAAAAAAAAACTTGAAACCATTCATGCTTTCCTGTTTTTAGAGTTGTTTTTCTAGTCAAGTCAAATGAAAATTTAGATGAGAGATCTTTTATAGAAAAAAAATGTTAGTGGTTTAGTTTATTAATTTTGTTAAAAAAATATTCAAATTCACAATCATTTCTTTCCTCTCTTCTTTCACATGTCAATTTTACTATTATATAGTCTAAAATTCTTTCATGA
The DNA here is from genome assembly GCA_037954015.1 of Psophocarpus tetragonolobus. Classification (NCBI taxonomy): domain Eukaryota; kingdom Viridiplantae; phylum Streptophyta; class Magnoliopsida; order Fabales; family Fabaceae; genus Psophocarpus; species Psophocarpus tetragonolobus. The sequence continues at coordinate 94,232,965 of CM075688.1, forward strand.
ATTTAAGTTATGTTTTTAAAATAGGATTGGTCATCAAACCGAAAAAAAGTATTGGTTCACAATCTATTAGCTCAACTCTGATTGAATAAGTAGTTAAACCGATATTTTTTTTTATTATTAATGTACTATAAAAAATTAAAATTATAAAAGAAAAAAATATATTAAGAGGTTATTATAAAAGAAAACAGTAATTTTACTAAATACATCTTCATATTGTTAAATTAACCCTTATTTTTATTAATTTTTAAATTAAAAAATGGATGGACTTCGGAAAATGAGGTGTGCATTTAGCAAAATCTGAAAATTTTCAAAAAAAATTATGAAGCGATCGAACCAGTTGAACCACCGATTTTCACTTATTTTACCGGTTCATGACCGATTTTCATATTGATATTTGACTATCCAACTTTTAATATTTATAAAACTGATTACTAAACCAATTCACCAATTTTTTTGTCAAACTGACCGGTTTAGTCTGATTTTAAAAACAGTGAATTTAAGTGTTTTTATCAATCTTTTCATAACAAAATGCGGATTTACAAGAGATTAATTTGTTTTATACATAATTGAATTTTTTTTCTAATAACTTTTGGTTATAAGAAAGTTTTTTTTATTTTTAATTCTCAAATTTATATTTAGATAGTACTTTCAAAAGTAACTTAAATATTGCTTGAATTATTCCTTATACCTTTAAAGTTCTTATAGATAGATCTATATAGTTTAAAAATTATAAATTATTTTTAGTCTATTAAAAATTCAATTATTTATTAAAAAGTAATATTATTTAAACAAATAAAAATAATTTAAAGGACTAAAACAAAAAAACATAATTTATAGTGATATATTTTCAAAAATAAAAAATATTTAATTCTTAAATTAAAAATTAATATAAAATATATTTAATAGATCTATTTAAAATTTTAATATGATTTTTGATACGTCTTTTTGGCTAAATCGAGCAGAATAAACACAGAATGTATAAGTATGAGACATAAGCTGTATAAAAGAACATTTAAGGAATTAAATTTGTGAGTCTTTCTCACTTGTATATTACTCAATTTTCTAACTTTTATACAATGTGAGAGTTAAACCCACACTTATATTTAACAATTTATTTTCTTACAAACTAAATTTTAATGTTCCATTTGTCCTGTCATGGTCTAAATTATTCTAAAAAAAACTATATACGTTTTACATAATCATGTTGCCTTTGGTAAATAAGCTTAAACGTTGCATATCTCGAATCAGATTTGAATGACAATATATGTTAGCTGAGCATATACAATAACACGTTCCTCACCGTTCATATAAAATAAGAGGAATGATTAAGAGTAGATTTTGTCACATAGCAGTAGTAAAGTTTTCTATAGTTATATGAGTTGTATAGAAATATGAGTTTAAATTTTTATGTAAAAATAATAATTTTTTAATTTAAAACTTAGTTAAAAATATCTTACATGTACTTGACAAGTGTCAAAGAGAGTGTCAGTGTCAAAACATATCTAACACAAAACATTTCAAATAATATAAAACAAAGAATTTATTATGGAAGGTCTGAAACAAAAAATAAATACAAGTATGAAACATGGATTTAATCAGTAAGGATTATATTTAGTGTTCCTTACAGTTTTAATCCTGGAAAAATGTATTTAGTTTAGGTGGTTCCACATACTGTTATTAAAGCATTCGCGATAAATATTTTAACATCAATTTTAACCAACTCTCGTATGTGCATAACTTATCTGTAGTTTTGAAACCCTGTTAACTAACTTAGAAGGATGTGCGAGAGAGACACAGATAAAAAACAAGGGGTAAATAATAATAAGATTCAATGAGGAGATTTTATGGTGCATTAGTGTAGGAAATCTTATTAGGGTAAGAATTTTTAACCAAATTTAACAGAATAATAACAAGCAAATAACTAAAAAATAAAAAATCAAGAGAAGAAGTGTATCCTCAAAGTATGAACTTAGTTTTTATTGGGACATTGTACTGCATATATGATGAACACATTCTCAACACTGAATTAAACCCTAAACCCTAAAAGACATAAAAAAAATATTCAATACAACTAATATATGATAGAACGAGAGGTGAAATTGAAAATTTCATCCAACAATATGTACATTAACAAAATATGAGCAATCGGAAGAATTTCATATGGAAAGCAAAAATGTAAATATATATGCTACTGTAGAAATTGAATAATTTGTGACTCCAAAAAAAAAACTTTTAAATTTATATAAAGATTTATCTATACTTTTCAAGTATGAGATCAATGCAATAACATCTCAAGTATGAGAATCTGATTATTAATTTAATCTGTTAATTATTTACTTTTGAATATGCATGCGTTTTATTTTCAATTTAAACGAGCTTATATAAATTAGTAAATTACTCAGTTTAATATAAATATTGGAAAAAATAAATTATTTACGTACCCAAACCTATATTCAAATCTCGACTCTCTGAATCATATATTGATCTGGATCAAGTTCAAATTATGATTTACACAATGAAAAGATTTTTTGCATAAGCATTATTTTTTCAGTATACATATTCTATATATATATATATATATATATATATATATATATATATATATATATATATATATATAGTATAATATATATAGGTAATCTCCTACTGTTGTATCTAATTATGTCGTTAATCATTGTTGATTAATTTTACTTACTGTTCAATGACCCAACCTCTTAGATGTAATAATTATAAACATTTTTAATTAAAAAAATAAACTACACCTTTATTATTTTTTTCAGCTTAGAAGAAATAAATCAATTAGTCCAACAAATGGTATTAATTTATTATTAATAGTGATCGATATTGCATGGTTGGTGGGTTGTACGTATTTGTTCTTTTATTCTTGGGGGTTTGTTGGGATTACTATTGCTTGGATACTGTGAGTAATAATAAAAACTTAATTTGACAAGGGGACTTTATGAAATAAAACATCACTAAGTCATGATTCATTTTTTTTAAAACACTATATTTTGTTAAAATATATCTTTCACCAATTCTATTCATGTTTTTCAAATATTTTTTTAACAATAAGAAGTATCAGCTGGCCAATTTTTATAGCTGACATGTATGAAAACTTATACTATACCCGGAGAGTGGTAATAATACACTATTTTAACTGCATGCCATAAAAGTTAGCTGTTTTGGTTTTGGCACGTGCGTTTTGGACAATTCCGTCATAGAGGGAAAATTCAATGTCATCCAAAAGATGCACGCACCCAGTCAGACACACACCAATACATAGGTGACAACTTAATTTTAGTCACTAGATTGAAATAGACGTTTAGATTAAACTCACAATTAATTTATTTAAATATAACATACGTCTCCTTTAGTATTATTTACCATCATCATCATGGATCAACAATAATAGTAAATGAAAGTAGTAAGAATAATAATAATTACGATAATAATAATGATTACAATTTTAGTGTTTATAGAAAGTAATAATAAAAAAGACACATAATATTTTTAAATAAGTTGTATTAATTTAAAATATATATATTTAAAAGAGATTTACTTATTTCAAGAATAAATTTAAAAAATTTACTTTTCATCTCACATTTCATTTTTTTTAAATTCAATATAGTTGTAATTAGCAACTAATGTGATTTTAAGAAAATAAATTATTAGATGTAAAGTAAGTATTTGAACTTACTCTTAGAGTAAATGAATCTCTCATTCTCTATATATATTGAAAACATATAAAAAAATCAAATTATATTATTTACTCTATTTTAATAACATTCTTGTGTTTTATGCATAAAAAATTAATTAAAAATTCTAATTTTAAAAAAAAATAAAAAATTATTTATAGGAAATTAAAACTTCCCAAAAAATAAACATAGTTTAAAATAAAGTAAAATCTTTGAGGATTATTTAACGAGAGTTAAGCCAGAAAAGTATTCAAATTGGGAAGTCGATGAAAAAATTAAAAAGAAAAAGGTCTCCCGATCTTTTTCATGAATTTTAAGAAGAGAATGCATTATGCATGAATTTATTCTATACGTATTAACTGAAATGTCTCCTCCGTGTCAACTTAATTACAAACTATTTCTATTTGAAGTTTTGTTTACAAAATAAGTTACACATTTTTTATGAATTATTTATAAGAAATGTTTACTTAACTAAATAACCGACAGTTTAATTTCTAAATATTTGTTTGACAATAATTTTATAAAACTATTTCTTGTATTTTAGTATTAAAATTAAAAAACTCGTCTGGGTAGTGTTTTCTGAAAATAATTTTTGAAAACAATTATGACTGTATTTGTTTGACAACAGTTTTTTTTAGTATTTTTTGTGTTTAAAAACTAAAAAACTTGTTTTTGTAATATTTTCTTAAAACGGTTTTTTAAAAACAGTTTTGATTTTTTGGCTTTGAAAAACTAAAAAGCAAGAATAGCTAAAAATAATTTTTCTTTTCAGTTTTCTATTTTTTTTTTAAAAACTCAAAATTCAATAAGAATATCTTATTTTTTGTTTTTCATTAATGAAATTTCAATAAATATGAACAAGTTTTTTCTTTTTTACATTTTCAAAATAATCTTCAAATAACACTTACTAAACAAGTTTTTTTTTCTTTTTTTTCAAAAAGACGTTTTAAAAATTATTCTTGAAAACTCTTTTCAAAAACTAAAAAAAAAAAATGGAGACTGAAGAATTACTTTCACCTATTCCTGCTTTTTAGTTTTTAAAGATTAAAATACTGAAAACTATTTTCATGTGTTCCTACTTTTTTTTTTCAACACAGTTTTTAAAAATTATTCTTAAGACTTTTTTTAAAAATTAAAAATCAAAACTAAATCAATAAAACTTAATTAACTATATTAAACCTCTGTGAATTTGACAGCAAGGAATATTTAACTGAGTTGTCAATTTCTAATTGGGATACTTACAAGGAGAATGGAGACAGATTTTTATAATGATTTCTTATATATCTAAGAGACTGAGACTTTCTAAGAAAAAAAAGCAATTCTCCAAACTAAGAGGGAACATCTGCTTTTTTTTATTCAATTGCTTTTTTTTTATTCAATTATGTATGACAGAGCCGGACAGAACTCAAACTTTCCTTCCTGTTGTTAAATCATTTTCTTTGCTTTCTTTTAACATTCTGAAAACGTATTTCCGTATTCAGTTTAATTTGTTTGTTGTATTCTCTTAATTAAAGTTATTCTGACGTGTTGGAGTATGATCTGCACCTGCTGCTAACTTGTAATACTGAGCCTATATGCTTTGTTAACTATAGCTGTGAATACGGTCCGGATCAGTGGATTGATTTTACCCCTCACAAGACTCATGGATTAAGCTGACTTATTATAAGTTTAGTTAAAAAAAATTGATTTATGGTATTACATATACCGGACTTACTTACAATTTGATTGATCCAAATTAAATCCGTGATGAGCTAGATTGACTCACTGATTCACTTGAATTCATTTTTATTACTATATAGATATGATTTATTTTTAAGTTTTAAATTATTATATTACTTATTTGACTTATATTCCATTATAATATTTTTTAGTTTATTGATATCATATAATTAATATTTTATATTTTAGAACTAATATTTAACATGTTGTAAATATAAATTTTCAGTAGAGAATATTATAAGTATTTTGTTTTATTTTTAAACTCATTAAATTTAAAATTAATGTTAACATAAAGTATTTAAATTTTAATATTTTTAAAAATAGTTTAAAAAATTCCTAAAACATATTTTTTTAATTTTCGGTGGTTGGTGGGCCGATCCGTTTAACCCACCACTAGTGGTGAGCCAGCTGGAACTCTTTTTTAATCATAAAAAAATGATGAGCTCGTGTTTATTACATGGATTAAGGTGAGTTGGACTGATCCATTTTAATAGTTTTATTGTTAACGGTTGATTAAGGTTTTTTTGTTATTTTTATTTATATACATAAAGAAGGGGACGGGTTAACTCGTTATTAAGGTTTTTTTCTTTTATGTTTTTATATGTATAGAGAGAGGGACATAGAGATGAAGTCAAAATTACTAGTTAGAGGTCAAATTAAAAATATATTTACATATAAAAACTTGAATAATAACAAAACTTTTTAATAAAAAAAATATTTATGTTGAATAATTTGTTTTAAAAAATTAGGTTGTTTATAAGATTATATTATTAACATAACGTAATCTTTTATATTCAAATCAATTATAATCAAATCAAGAAATTGATCAAATTCTCAAAAAAATTAAAATAATTAACTAAATCGAGACATTAAATATAAAAAAATACATGTTAAAAATATGAGTTTAATTGGTATACATTGTCAGTATAAATATTTTTACACTGATGTTCAATCACAAACCTTTATTGATGTTAAATTTGTTAATTTTATTCATTACTACTTGAAAAATGAAAAGTCATAATTAGATGTCAGTGTAAAATTTTTTTACATTAATAATGTATACCAATTAAACTCTAAAAATATTATATATTAAATTTTTATATAGACCACCGAATGTGTAGATCAACAATTGCTATGGGAGGATGTTTAATTAAACAAAAAACTATACTAGAAGTTTTTATTATTATAAATTAATATAAATTTTTATTATATATATCTAAATCTTTTACAAATTAATTTTAATTTATAAAAAATATATTTTAATTTTTTCTTAAAAGTGTGATTAATAAGTTTATCCAAATATTCTCTACCAATGTATGTATTTTTCTTTTATTGTGTTTGAACCAAATTGAATAAAACTATATATTATTCAGGAAAATGAGTAAAACCTTTTAATTCCCATATATTAATATCTTATTTTTTATTAATTAATTAATTTTTGGTATTTAATTATCGGGATAAAATTAAGGGTTCACAAACATATAATAACTAAAATAATTATCAGGAATAGTGGGATATTATTTTACATCAGCAACACAAAGTTACAAAATTAATATATAATGTTTAGAGTGTTTAAAATACAAACTTAAAAATGCAAAGCCATTTCTACTCATAGAAAGAATCACAAGAAAAACATTACCATTACTTATATACGGCATGTAAAGGGTTTTAGTGCTTAAGTTGTCATAAATCATAAGAAAACCCCTATATGATGGTATGGCATTAATGATGATTACCATGAGATACAAATTCTGATAAAGTAATCTGATCAAATTTCAATACAAATTCACGAATTCATGGTATAGGAAAATGAAATCCCTCCCAATCACTGTAAGATAGGAAATTAATATAGCATAGAAGTGATTGAATAACTTTTACTCCGCAACAAGCTCTATCTTGATGCCTTTGATTTTGACACGCCCTTTCCCATACCTTGGAACAAGTGTTACAACAACACTATCATCATCATCTGCTCCTAAATCTTCTATCAAATCCGTAAGTCCCAGCCTCAAACAAGTAATCATCATCTTGTTTTTGTGCTCATGCGAGTGAGGTACACTCACAAAGCTTCCTGCAAACTCAGTATTATCTGGTCGAATTAGCTTATCATCCTCATCATTAATAAGCACATCAAACTTCACATGTGTGTTTCTCTCAAACTGAATCCCTTCAATCACCAAAACCTCTTCCTCTTCTTCCTTCTCCTTCCTACTCCTTGACCTCTTGGGCCTTTTAACCACTGTGCTCACAACTAAATCCAACAGTACTAGTGGGAACTTGACATTCCTTGAAGTCTCAGCAGCATGCGCAGCACCAACACCAGAATTTTGTTCTAGTGCTTCCTTTTGAACCCTTGACCTTCGTGGTGTGGGCCTGGATTTTAACCATGGAATGTCTACATTTTGGTAAACATACCGTAGCTTTCTCATGTCGAGGCAATCCTTAACCTTTACATGCACGAGGTTTTTGTTCTCATCGTAGAAGAAAAACCCGGATTTTAACCAATCCGAGTGAGTGAAATCTCCTCGTTTCCCACCAAGTGTTTTCCATATGGACCATATCCTATCAATATTAGAGTGGTGAGAATAGAAAATAGGGTCTCTTGCAGCCGAATAGAAAGTGCCCATGTTTTCAACGTTAGGTTGTTTGATGTCACCGGTCCATAAATGAACAGTGTTATGTGGAACATTCTCTATGGATCCACCACCAGGACTAGGCTCCCCAGCACGGTAAGCATTTCCAAGGAACAATGTGGGAGTCTTTCCACTCGACACAACTTGCCTATACATTATGGTGAGATTGGAGGAGATTGTTCCCTTGGAATTAGGATCATCGATATTGAAGTCAATGTCTACTAGTGTTGGGGGTTGATGATTAGCATTGCGGAGAGGGTCATAAAGGGGCGATTTAGTGTCTACATAAATGGAAGGAAGTTGCATGCCTTTAGGAGCATCCCAATTCCAAAATGGAAGGGCAAAGGTAGGATCATTGATCAAGCTCCCCAATATCTTTCATAGAAATAAAGATACCACCGGTGGAAAGGAAAGAAGAGCCAAGATTGGTGCACTAGAAAATCAAGCTTAGGGAATCCAGCTTGGTGATATCCACCTTGACAATAAGCACAATGAACATTGGCTTGTTGGGTGAAATTACGTGGATCATCAGATGGAAGTTTTTTCATGAGATCAATGGCTTTTTTGTATTTGACTAGATAGTCATTATTGACTAAATGTGCTGCTGGTCTTACTCGCAAGGGTTGGTTAGAGGGAGGGAACTTGAAATCTATAACTTTAGAAGATGATGGGGGGCAACAATTTGTTGGTTTAGCACCTTCAGGTAGGTCTTGTGGACCGCATGTGCTTATGTCTGCAGGGGAAATTGTGGCAGAAAAAGCAAAAGAGTTGTTAAGAGTAACAGCACCACAAAGTCCTCCTAGGCCAACCAACACGTTCCTCCTATGTCCTACAATATGTGACTGATCTCTTTTGGAAGGGTTTCCAGTACTGCATGTCACTCTAGGAATGTGATGGTGCTTTGTTTTGCTACTTCTAGTGTATTGGTATCCTGAAAATGAACACAAGTAATAAGGGGGAGTGGTGGAGTTGGAAGAGAGATTTTTGACTCGGGACACCAAAGATAGATGATAGCTAGATGCCATTTTTTATCTCAAAAAATGTAGACCTTTTCATTCCTTTTTATATTGAACTCATGAAGAACTATATTTTGAATTTGCGTGTGGTTGATAACCACCTTTAACAAATTTCTAACACGAGAAGAAATAATATGTTGACATATTTATAGCTAATTGGAATTCGAATTGGCAGCTGGTACCTGGCAATAATAGGTTAATTTAAGACCAAGGCGTGCAATTTGAGCCCTACTAACTTCTGTCTCTGCATGATGCGTAATTTAACTTGTATATCATACGTACGTCATTGAAATTAAATCATATCAATGTTATTTTACACGCAACGCCATTGCAGCATGTTAACTTATGTCATTTTCACAACCAGTTAACTAAAGGAAATTCTCAGTTTCTATTTTGTGTCTTTTTTTTTTTTTTATGATTTCATTTAATGATGAGCCATACTTACTTTTTTTATAATTTTTTATTTTTTATGTAGTTTATTAAACGAGATTTAAGTGGGTCGCCCCTTAACTTCCAATTTGTATCAATTTTAATGTTAGGTTTTAAACGAGAAACTCACCATCACAATTAAAAAAAGCCAAGAAAAATAATCACAAGAATGAAAAAGAAAAATTACGAGAATCGCATGTATACAACAAACCAAATACAAGAGGTACATGGATTTATAGGCTACACAAAAATACTTGACACACCTATGATAAGTCACTTATAACAAGAGACACATATGTATGTAGAAATACAGCTAACAAGAGATTCCATTTGGTGACTAATTAATAGACACAAACGCTCTATACAAATGCAATGCTTGTACAGATGTTAGCCAACGCAATCTTTATACGTAACATATACTATCGCGAGATTTCCTCCACAGGCGTGGTCCACAAAACGCTTCGGATAGACATGTTTTCACCTCATCATATACATCTTTTAGACTCATTCCCAAATCAACAAAGTCATATCCATATGTGGATTTTCTCAGTTATAGCTAACATTTAACTTTTATACTTTTAAAATCAACTTATGTTGTACCTTCATTGCAATCCAAAACCCGTATAAAATATTGCGCTTAAACATATAACTTTACAGACTAAATCTATACGACATGAATCGATCTACCAAAATAAACCTATTATATATAACAGATAGAGGATGTTTTGCTGGATGAAGTACAAGTAATAGATAAGATAGGATATATAAATTAGAAAAATTATAAATGTACAATACTATTTTATGATGTGATTGGATAAAAAAAATAGAAAAAAATAAGAGATGTGGGTGTATAAATTAAATAGAAATACATATACTATTACTCTATAAATTATTGCAGTAGAGAAAAGATTAAGGTAAAACCTTTTGTAGAAATGTTTTATCTTAAATGCAAGCTTAATTATTTTTTTGGACATTTATCCAGAGCGAAAAATCCAAATACGTAACGTTATCTAAAACATGGGTTTACTGTCCAATAATGCATAATAAGATCCAGGAAATTCCTCCTTTACGGGACTTGACTTGGGAGAGTATATTTTATGTGAACTGAACCCGTGAGACAGTCTTTTACATGAGCTGTGTAACTCCTTTCAACACTTACATTGCGTATTCTAATAAATAGAATTGTTAATGGTGTAACAATATAAAGTAAATTATACAACTAAAAGAGAAATAAATATATAATATACAATAAAATAATGTAAAATACAGAGAAAATAATTATTATATAAAATATTGTAAAAAAATCATGTATGGATAGCACAATTCTATTGAAGCCACCAAAATTTATAACGTTCAACCTTATTCCTCAATATATATATATATATATATATATATATATATATATATATATATATATATATATATATATATATATATATATATATATATATAAAGGTAACATCAGGAGTTGAATTTATAATTTACTAGCTACTAATTTACTACTCATTATATTAGCGTCAAAACTTTAGAAATAGGACTCTTTCTTTCCTCATTGGCTGGTATTCTTTTAATTTTTATATTTCCTTTATTTATCTTTTATTTCAAACTACTCATTAATTTCCTGAACTAGCTACTGTGGTCTATTTTTCTGATAAAGCATAGTCCAATGAATAAAATTAATAACGTACTTCATAAGGATCACCATTGAAAGGTAAATAAATAACTAAATAGATGGAATAATATATAATGTATAATATATAGTAGATAAAGAAATGGTATATCTTTTTTTTTTTTATTAAAAAATTATCTGTTTATTTGTAGTTGAAAATTAATTCGTTTTCCATATTTTATGTTTTTTTTCTATTTTTATTACTTTTTTCACCCAGCTCGAAAACTAATAAAGGGATTTGGCATCGTCTCGCTTGACTTATACTTCCCTATTCCATAAATTTCTTTAGGAAGAATAAAGTGTCACTTAGTACCCCTAACCCACCCTTGGCAAATTAAACAAGCCAAGAACACAATGAAAAAAGATAGTACAAAAGCGTACCTTAAATCAAAGATATGCCAATACGAAATTTTGAAGAACACATTCATTAAGAAAGGACACAATTGCTCAAATGAAGAAAGAAGCGCATCAAATCACACTAGAAAAAGTAAGAACTAAAGAAACAAAACTCCTAAAGAAAAGGCAATTCCTGCCCTTTCACAATTTGCACATGCAAAAGAGTTGCACCCATCCAACAACCGACTAGTAGAACCAGGATTCTATGGCCTAGGATTCACCTTATCGTAGGTTCAAATAAAATAGAACAACACATAAAATGAGTAAATAAAGAAGACAAACTCAGAGTTCAACAATGGAGAAAATAAAAAATGTAAGAAGTATGGAGGAATCATTTCAACATGTTGAAAATGATCCTAGGTCAATGCTCATTTATTAATGACATGAAGAAGAGATATTCTCTCTTTGAAAACTCATATAAGTGGGAGAGAGATCTCACAACTCATAGTTTCATTCAAGTATCAAAATTAAGTGATTATATGAATTATGACACTACAATAAACTCGGTTTTTACTGGCGGTTATTATTTATCTTCCTGGCAGTTTGAATCGCCACTAAAATTTCTACTGACAGTTGTAAAACCACCGTTAAATTATTCGCCACAAGACCATATAGTGTCGCTTTATTGTAACCGTCGGAATAACCGCCAGGGGACTAGATATCTTTTCCTGGCAGTTTTATAACCGCCATCGATCTCAAATGTTGGCGGTACGATAACTGCCGCTATATAATGTTGCTGGCGGTATAGTAACCGCCGCTATATAATGTTTCTGGCATTATCGTAACCGTCGCTATATAATGTTGCTGGTAGTATGATAATCGCCACTATATAATTTTACTGGCAGTTCTACAACTGCCATTATTTAAAATTGTTTGATAGAAGACTTTAGATATGTTTGCTAACAGTTTAAACCCGTTATTGATCTGAATTCTGGCGGTTTGGTAACTGCTGCAAATAATTTTGCTGGCGATTTCATAACCGCCATTGATCTTAAAAACTGGTTGTTTGGTAACTGTCACTATATAATTTTACTGGTAGTTCTACACCCTCTATTATGTAACTATTTGATAAATTTCATTCTTTAAAAAATGTTGGCTATGTTATGACCACCAATATATAACTTTCCTAGCGATTTGGTAACTACCGCGACATTTGTGTTCCATGCATAAGATATATATATATATATATATATATATATATATATATATATATATATATTTATAATTTCAGTTTGAAACTGTCATTAAATACTTCAATACACATTTGTTATTCAATCCTTGTTTAGAGCTTATATTTCCGTAAATGATAGTTTTTATTATTTTGAATGTCAACGTGCCTAATGCGATAATATGTTTGGATTTAATATGTAAAATAATATTGTTTGGATTTAAATAATATTTTTTTTCATATTTTGATATAGTATCATCATGTGTGTAATGCTAAATTAGTTGGCTAACAACAAAATAATAACTATTTTTTATAATTATTATACATTTGGCACATCTCTAATTAGAAAATCATACAAATTAGATACACTATATATATGTCAACAACTAATTCACATCAAATACACTATATGTGTTTATAAAGGATACCATAACTTTTTTTCTGGCACATGTTTTATACAACCACTTAAACTATAATGAAGTTACAACAATTTATGACTCATTTTACTAAAATAACAAAGACTTGCAATTTTAAAGCTACAATGGTAAAAGAATAAAGTAAAACAAGAAATTTTAAGGCCTTACTGTTGATTAGTATTAGATGGAGAGGAAGGATGACCATCATGAGTTTGCTTCCATAATACAAAAAGAAAAAATTTATTATTATGATAGATAGATTTAAAACATTATAACATGTCAAGAATTAAAAGGCTAAGTGTAACATACAACATTAAGGCCACATGCTAGATCAGGAGGCACAGGAATCGATGAGTTCATAACAACATGTGCAAGCAAAGCCTCTAGTTTCTTCATTTTTTCATCTCTTGCTTTTAATTTAGTTTCCATTTGCTGAACTTTTTCTTCAAGGCGTGCAACATTGTGTTGTCCACTCACATTACCAGAACTAGAAGTGGCACAAAATCGTGTGTATCTACATCCAAATATTTGTGAGGGGCATACTCCAAAACTGACACCTCTTACTCTTCCTGGATGTTCTTTTTCAAAAACTTGTCCAAGGGAGTCATTCATTGAAACTTCTACAGGAACAGTTCCTTGACTCTCAATCTCTGAAATTTTCTCCTACATGTTTCAAGTTATAATAGGTTATTACAAAATTATAAAATAACTTTAAACCAAATTACATACACAAAATAATTTCTTACACAAACAATACGGGCCTCTTCATTGATGTACGTTCCATCATTTCTCTTATGAGTATGAATATATAATGTACCCCTACTAACTGGTTGCCCTGTTTCAACCATCTATTTATAATAATAATTCTTTTAGAGTTAGTTTCAAATATAATTGACACACAAATCTCACTAGAATATAACACATAATTACTAACTTCTTACCAACTCTGTCATTTTTCTCTTAAGCTTTCTAGAACCACCAATATGATTGATCTTAAGTTTAGCTCTATTCTTTGCATTTTTCTTACACATTTGCTATGAAGATATAAAAAAATGTAAGTTATACTTGAGTGATACTTGAATATAGAAAGTAGCTTAAGTGCTTTAAATAACTCAATTCAAAACATTGTATTATAGAGATATTTAAACAAGAGTACATAAAAAGCTAACTAGGGAACATACTAAGTCACTCTACCTCTTACACACTACTTATCATGAAAGATATAACTCAAATAACACTAACAACATACTCATATTTATAGCAGTCAAACCTCATTTAAATATTGAGTAAGCATAATAGTACCCTTGTCTTTTCATCTAATCTATAATCTATAAAAGCAGCCCACTCAGTTGCTGGAATGGAATATAGAGGGTTTCTTATATTTTCTTCTCAAGATTTTGAATCATCATAAAAATTATCAAACAAACTTAACCTATATTCCTTCCATTTTTTCCCAATGTCCATCATTATGTATGATTTTGTTGCTTCTTCATGGACTGGATCCCACCATAGCATAACCTTTAATAATTTACAATCGTTAGTTATGACAATATATAATAACACATAAACATTATGGTAAATGACAAAAAATACATTATATTATACCTTGATTACATTATCCCAAACCCAATCCTAATAAGATCGAAGCACCTTAGGCCAACTTTTAAAGTTAATGGGAAAATATCTTTGATTTTGTGCTATTCGACCCAAAAAAACTCCTAAGAGCCCATAAGCATCTACGCCTTTTGGTGTCCTTCCTTCAAAAGGAATTACAACCATATCTCCATGTGGAAGGGAAAACATTTATCTAGCCTTCATAGGTCGTTCAATAATTTCTCCTTCACTATCTGTTAAAATAAAGTCTTATCATTTTAATATGGCTTAGGAACCACTATATGAAAATAAAAAATTAATACATTGTACATAAATTCATACGTACTTCTCACTTGAACTTTCCAGTATTGTTGTTTTTCTCTACTATAAGAAAGACCTTGTTCACTAACCAAAGTCTGACGATCTAGATCTTGAAGGTCATCATACGGTAAACTTTCATCATTAGGTGAAGCATGAGATGAATGATGTGGCAACTCCATAAGAAGAAAGTGAACCTTGTACTTCTTTGTTGTTTACTTTGTGCAAAAAATTAAATTACAATACCAAAATCATTACAAAAACTTGTGATCATCTAATATAATTAGTAACAAAAGGTCTTTCAAACATATAAAGCATATAATAAGACAGCAACATATAGAAAATATTTACAAAAATAAAAATAAAAAAAGTTTTAATGTAATGCTTAGTCAAACTCTGCATGTACACCAGGCCTAGTCAATTGAGCATTAATATAACCATTTGACCAATGCAAGGCCAACTGTTGTTGAGAGGTTTCACTATCATAAGTTGTCTCCACAATATCCTCCCCCATATCAAACAAATCTCTTGGTTTTAGATGTACAGGAGTGACCCATCCTTCTTCTTTCTTATCCTCCACATAATACACCAATTGAACTTTAGAAGCCTGTATATATGGTTCATCATCTTCCTTCACACCCATATGAATTAAATTAGAAAAGTTGATTGATGTGAAGCCTAATGTCTTTTCTAATATGCCTACAATTTGTTGTGTTAGCCTATTGACATTTGAACAAAGTTACCACAAATCGACCATGGTAGTTTAATTCAACAATGTCAATCAATTTTCCATAATAGGACATTAAACCTTCTGTTGGCCTATTGTCACTTACACTTGTATAGCTTTTTGTTCCAAAGCTACAAAATACACCACTATTTTGAGATTTCATCCCTTGCTCCTGATTTAAGGTTCGAAATTTATATCCATTCACATTATATGCAGTAAACCTTTTTGCTTGTTGAAGTGAGCCTCGTGCAAGGGCACATATATCATCAGAGTGTACATTGTTGGTATCATTCATAATCTATTTCAAATAAAATGTAATTTTGGTGTCAATGAAAAAAATATCACATATATAATACAATATATATTTTTGTCTTCCATACTTACATAACGCATAAACCAGTCTACAAATCCTCGATGAATCTCTTTTTCTATCTCACTTGACAATCTTGTGCGACCCCTTAACTTCTTCTTTGTGATAGTTCTAAACTCCCTATATCAATAACCATGCTAATAAATATGTTGTAAGATCATAAAGCAAAATACTATGACTTTTAATACTTACTCAATGAATTTGTTAACTTCTTCACAATTAATCAACACATGTCGATGTGCTTGTTTCCATTCTGTAGGAGTTAAAGTGAAATATGATGAACCTCCAATAGGTTTGCCTACATTGGGAAACAGACTTGACAAAGACTCAATGGGATCATCATCAACACGACCACCTTGATTGAATCTAGTCTGAATTTCATTGTCCAAGTACCTTGAGCAAAAAGTAACTCTTTTTCCTTCCAACC
Source organism: Psophocarpus tetragonolobus (assembly GCA_037954015.1). Classification (NCBI taxonomy): domain Eukaryota; kingdom Viridiplantae; phylum Streptophyta; class Magnoliopsida; order Fabales; family Fabaceae; genus Psophocarpus; species Psophocarpus tetragonolobus. Next base: position 94,249,541 of record CM075688.1, read on the forward strand.
TTCAGATATTGAGCCTTCAGGTAGTGCCTTATTACTTACAAATTTCTTCAATTTCCCCAAGAACCTATTAATTCCAAAAATTCAAACACAACACTTAAATATTACATTGTATGTATCAAAATGAGCATATAGAAGATTCAACCTTTCTATGGGATACATCCATCGATAATGCACCGGTCCTCCGAGTTTGGCTTCGTCAGGTAAATGCAACATAAGGTGAACCATAATTGTGAAGAATGATGGAGGAAACAACATTTCTAGATGACATAATGTTAGAACAATTTGTTCCTTAAGATTTTCTAGTTCATCATTGTTTAACACTTTGACACACAATTGCTTAAAAAATGAACATAAATCAATCAAAACTATAGCAACTTCAAAAGGCAACACATTCTTAATTGATAAAGGTAGTAGTTGCTCCATAAGAATGTGAGAATCATGACTTTTCAAACCAAATATCTTACAATTATCCATATCAATACATCTAGAAATGTTACTTGAATAACCATCTGGCACAGTTATGTCCTTCAAGGTCCCTAACATAACATTAATTTCTTCCTTCGAAAGGGTAAATAAAGCAGCAGGAAATTTTTTGCCATCATGTGTAGGCCAAAGTTCTCTTCTTATACCCATTCTATGCAAATCTTTTCGAGCCTCTACATTATCTTTCCTTTTCAATTTGTCATTTATCAATGTGAAAAGTACATTGTCACACACATTCTTTTCAATATGCATGACATCTAGATTGTGTCGCAACAAGTTAAACTCCCAATATAAAAGTTCATACAATATGTTTTTCTTCTTCCATTGTTTCACCTCTTGCTTCATAGTCTTTTTTTTACGAGCTCTTTTTTTATTATTTGATTTTGGTGGAGGTTTCCCAAATGTGATTTCACATTCTCTACTTGTTTTAGAATTTCAGACCCAGATAATTGTCTTGGTGGATCTCTCTCCTCAATGTTTCCATCAAAGCGAACCTTATTCAACCGAAACTTGTGTCCTTTAGACAAATAACGAAGATTATTTATAAAGCACCATTTTTTACTATGAAGAAGACAGAGAGGCACTGTATCTTACAAGATGGACATGCTAGTCCAGTATAAATGTTCCAACCAGAAAGAATCCCAAGACCTGGAAAGTCACTGATGGTCCATAAAAGACATGCTCGCATCGTGAACATTTCATTCTTAGAAGCGTCATATGTTTCTACTCCTTTTTTCCACAACTTCTTCAACTCTGCTATATAGATGTCAATATCATTTTCTGGCGATCGCTTTCTAGGAATCACGCTAGAAACAATAAAGTTTGTTGGCTTCATACATGTCCATGGAGGAGTATTGTATGGAATGAGAATTAAAGGTCAAATGCTATGATTATTACCTAAAGATCCAAAAGGATTGAATCCATCAGTTGTCAATGCCAATCGAACATTTCGAGGTTCTGAAGCAAAATCAGGATGTGTCAAATCAAAATGTTTCCAAGCCTCTGAGTCTCTTGGATGCCTCATCATCCCATCGTTATTTTTATTCTCAGCATGCCAAATCATACTTTTAGCAGTCTTGGAGGACATAAACAACCTTTTCAACCTTGGGATTAATGGAAAATATCTTAAAATCTTTGCAGGAAATTTCTTTTTTGACTCAATGGAAGGAAAATCATTGTCACTTAAATTTTGTTTTCCTTGTTTCTTCCACCTAGATGTATGACATATTTTGCATTCCTCTCGATCTTCATCTTCCCCCCAATATAGCATGCAATCACGAGGGCAAGCATGTATCTTGGTGTAACCAAGGCCAAGCTTATTAATGATTTTCTTTGCCTCATAATTAGAAGAGGGAATTTTTGCATCAACAAAGGCATCACGCAATAAGTCTATGATCATTGTCATTCCTTTATCAGTAATACCACACAACGACTTAATGTGATATAATTTCACCAAGAACGACAATTTTGAGTATTTTACACACCCTTCATACAATGGTTTCTCTCCTTCTTTAAGTATATCAAAAAAATCTTTAGCTTCACCAGTTGGTTCTTGATGCAATTCTGAAGTACCTCCATCACCCATATCTACATGCTCAGGTAAGAAGCGTCATTTATCATCATCTGCATCGGATCTTCATTTTCCGTACAAGAAATGCTAATATCATTTGCCATACTGCCTAGACTCATAGGAGGGAAAAGAACAGATTCTGTTGACAATGTCTCTCCATAATGACACCAAAATGTGTATGTTTTCGGAAATGGTTTGCATAATAAGTGATCATGCACTTCTTGTCTAGTCTTCCACTTGATAAAACCTCATTTCTTGCAAGGACATAATATTGTACCCTCAATAGAACTATGTTCAAAGGCAAAGTCTAGAAATCCATTTAATCCGGTTTGATATTCTAGTGTGTTGCGTGACATTTTTATCCAAGATCTATCCATAACTAAATACAAAAATTTGTAACGCTATTAGCTTGGATCTATGGTATATGGAAGGGAAAATGCATGAATATAAATCGATTAGGCTATTAAGAGAGAAAAGGACATAAGAGAACACTAGAAGAGAGGCTAGTGAATGTTAGTTTTGGAGGCAAGTGGAATAAGCCAAGAATTAAATGAAACAATATAGTTCTTAACATTGAACTGAATTAACGAAATTGTTTCACAACATCCCATTAACAATGCTACAAGAGAAAAGCCATAACCAATATACATTTTCCAATGAACTCATAATATGAATCTAGAACCGCACAACACCCCAATAACATTCTAAATAACCAACAACGTCAAGAATTGGACAACAATGGAAACTAGCAATCCTAAAATAAGATTCCTATTCAAGTATATAAAACATTAGTAACCTGTAACCCAAAACTAACAAGAGAAAAGATTTCATCTAGTTAAATTATTGTAGATAAAATCACCCAATTAAATTGATTACCTATTAAAATAAGTCTACTTTGTAAGTTAAAGGTTATTCTTCCACGTCTTTTATGCTTTTATTACTTCCACGGTACTCTATTAATTGCTTTAGAAACTTTGAAACACAACACAAGAGTAGAATGCCTGTACAAGGTGACAAAATGTAAAAGTCTTTATAATTAGTACAGAATCCTAAAATCTTGTACAAAAAAGTAACAAACCAGACACCTTCAATATAAAAATATACACATAAAGCATGATAAAAAGTCATTTATTGTACTGAAATTAAGTGCATAAGTCATTTTTAAATAATTAAAAGTTCTCATAAGTCATGCATTTTACATTTCTTACTATACTAATAACATATTATATACTATTGTGAATAATGCTATAGATATAAATAGTAGTTATAAGGGACATGCTAAACAAGCTACTCTATAAATCTATCCCCTCTGTTATCTTTAGATATATGGTTTGTTCAAAACATGTGAAAAGGGATAAGGGTATAAATAGTAGTTATACTCAACATGTGATAAAGGGATGTGAATAACAAATTAAGGAGTGAGGAATTTAAAAAAAACATATTTCACTCTCTTTGGGTTTGACAACCTAACCTAGGCCCACTTAAAGCGAATGACTTATTTTTACCTTTCCACTAAAGCCTTATAAAATAAGGGTGATCTTATAATTGAGTGATAAACCCAAAAAATCAACTATACTAATATTTACCAAAAAAAGTTAAATATTTACAACTAAAGAAAAGACTATCTAATATTCCCAAGTTCACATGAGCTTAGGACTTTTAGCTTCAACTTTAGCTCCTCTTTCTTGGACTCTTCCACATATAGCACATATAATAGGCCCATGAGGAGTCCTTATTCTTAGAAGAAAAGGTCTTCCCTTATCCTCTAAAAGTCTTCATTGGGTGGATTGCATCAGTGAAGAGACACCCAAGAAAACCTCATTTAAAAACCATGACATAGTCATTACACTGCCATCTCAACACACACACGTGGCATCACATAACTGCCTAGATATCCCTTTGTCATCTAGAATTTTAAATGATAACATGCCACATGCCTATTACATTCATTAAAATCGCCTCAGTTTCTCCTGTCAATTCACCTTAAAGCTCACGGGGGACTAGGCATCACCACCAAATATCGACATAAAAACTTGACATGTTCTCACCCCAACTATCCAACAAACAACCACTACAAGAAAAATTTCATACACCTACACATATTTTTACCTACAGACATAATTAAATGTAGTAAAACTGTAATAGTTTTATACATATAAATCTTTAGTGTATGTAAAGCTTTTACAATATTATGATAGGTATAGTCAAGTATAAGTAAAATTAAAAGGATGTGTACCCATAAATACCTTGTGTAGGTAAAAGTTTGAAAAATTCTATCTACAATTATTTAGTGTAGGTAAAATATTTTGAGATTTCTACATACAAATATGTAGTGTAAGTAAAACTATCATACACTTCTAGCTACAAACACTTAGAATGGGAATAAATTTTCTTTAAAAAATAATTTATTGAATATATTGAATTCACAAAAATGGTTTTTTTTTTCATTTGGAGACAGGTCAAATGAATTTAAACTTGCTATTATGGTAACAGATCATTGTTTATTGAATATATTTCAATTTAAAAATATTTATTCACATTTGATAATGCTTTAAAAAAATGATCTTTTTTTACAAAGTAAAATTCAATTTACGAAATTAGAAATCTAATTAACATTGAGTTATTTCAAAATCTTGATTAAGGAATAAAATCATAGTTTAGAATTACTAATTATTTCAAACTATATTGTACTTTCTCTTTAAAACAAGTTCGTTTTCAAGTACTCATGTTCCAAAATTGTTTTCAATCATTCCATCTTGTTTGTGTCTCTAAGAGGATGAAAATCCTGTATCCTAAATTGGTATCTTAATTCATATCCCAACCAGTCAATAAATGTTGCGTCATTTAATGAATTTTCTTTTATAATTTTTTTTTTATATCTTATAATGTTCATTAGATGACATTGTGTTTATTGATTGGTTGAGATAGGAATTGAGACACAATTTATTTGGAAAAGAGGATTTTTCATCCCTTCTAAGAAGAGATAAATATCTCATTTCAATTGTGATCATTGCAACAGTTTTGGTTTTTTTCTCACAAATCGTACCATTTATTCTCATATAATGCCATTGATTACATTGCATATCAACAATATGTCGCTATTTACACTTTGTAATTTCTACATCCTTTTAGTTGATGAAATTGAGTTTCAATTAGGATTTTATGATTACTAATTACTCCAACATTGTACAACTTTTTTATATTTAATTTAACTGACTTTGTGATTATTTTTATTGAATTGATTGGGTAATGGATCTGTTAGTATGATGCAGCAGATGGCAGTTCCAAATAGAGTTCTCAGCATGGTGTTGAAATTGTATATGAAAGGAATAAGTCATAATTCATCCAACTAAGTTTACTTATGAGTATATGGATATCGATAGCTTCAAATCTCCAATATGTGAATAATGGAGGGTGAAGGAGGTTGGAGAGAGGTCCGGGGGAGGAGAAGGTATAGTGGCGGTGATGGCTTTAGGCAGAGAGGGAGATTACATGTAACTAATACGACGGGAAAAGGCAACGGAGGAATAACTTCGTTTTTCTTCACACATTTTCTTCATAAATACAAAGCGAGAGAGATGTGGGAGATTTTTAGGAGATATGGGGATGTTCAGGAGGTATACATTCCAAAAAAAATGGATAAAAATGGGACGAGGTTTGGTTTTGTGGCGTTTATAGGGGTGGAAGAGGAGTATCGGTTAGGGACCAAATTGGACAATATCTTCATCGGAAATGAGAAGATATGGGTGAATAGGCCCAGGTTTGACAAAAGAGTGATTCAAAATACGACTATGGCAAAAAACGGAGCGGATGAGGTATCTGAAGTTAAACCAGATGAAGCCAAAGTCGAAGGAAATAATGACAGGAGTTCAGAATGGAAGCCTCCAACTGTCTTACGCACAAGCTATAGGCTCATCTGTGATAAGGCAGCAACACGGGAATGAGGGGATAAATCAGGCTAGCCTACAGGACACAAGGGGCATATCAGGGGCAAAAACAAACAGGCTATTAGTTTTTAAAGCTGAGGCAGAGGAGTTGAGGAGGCTGGAAGCAGCCTATGTTGGCGAGGTGATTTCCAAAGGAACAGCTTTTAGGACGCAGCAATTTTTGGCTGACAAGGGCATCTATGATGTCAAAGCTACTCCCATGGGAGGGAATAAGGTGTTGCTGGAAGAAGGCGAGTCGTAAACTTTGAAGAAGGCAATAGAAAGTAGTCAGGAATGGATTCACGCTTGGTTTCACTTGATAACTAAGTGGGAACCTGGGAATGTAGAAACGGAGAGAAGGGTATGGGTGGGTTGTTATGGTATCCCGCTTCATGTGTGGGGGGAAACATTTTTTCGGACTTTGACGGCACCCTATGGTGAGTTGGTGTGAGTAGCAGAGGGGACAGCCAGAAAGGAGAGGCTTGACGTGGCGTGGTTGCTCATCTCCCGGAAAGCTTTTGAGCCAATACAGGAGGTGGTCAGAGTTGTGATAGACGACGCTTTTTTTCATATTAAGGTGGCGGAGGAGGGCGATGAATGGCCCAAGGCGCTGAGTCACGAGGGGTATCCAAGGTCCGGCTCCGACATGAGTTCGTGTCAGGGAGAAGGGGAGTTCGATGAGTCCTTCGTAGCGGAGCAACGACTGGCGGTGTTGAAGGAGGAACTCTTTGGTCGGCAGTGGGAGATGGCTCCGGTGGAGGCAATCGGAGGACTACACGAGGTACTCTACGAAGAAGAGTTAGCAAATGACAGCCTACGAGCCACCGATGTTCACGCCGGCACCAAAGCAGGCTCCGCCAAAGACGAACGTGGCTATGCAAACAACACGGAAATGGAAGGCTGGGACAGGCGAGAATGCGGAGGTCAGGGAGGCAGGGACCAAATGCGGTATGAAAGAGGCGTAGCGGGTGGAGAAAAAGGAGACAAAGCAGGCTTGGGCAGGGCAGGGAGACAAAGCTGTACGAACACGCAACAACGGCGTCTGGCAGGGCAGCTCTACCAACCAGACCACGCTACGTGTATACAGTGTTGGTCCTCCAACCCAACGGCTACAAGCGCACGCAAACCAAGGAGACAAATCTGACGTGGTGGGCCCATGCAATCCCTGCAAACGGATAAGGGTGCACGCAGAACGAGGAGATAAGGGTGCACGCAGAACGCGAAACGTGACCCCGCGTCAACGTAGTCAGCGGCTACTCGCAATTCAGGATCGTGGGTCAGACTCGGGGTGCCCCGGTTCGGATTCCTGGGCCGCATTGCAGGCCGACCAAAGCCCAATAAACGTGGGTGAGAGGTGTAACAAGCAAATAGGTGGTGCTCATGATACGGAAACGGAAAATCATGGAAATACGAACTAGATAAATGGATTGGGTACATGTTTGGGCTCCGAAATGGCTGGGCATGTGAGTCATAGTAGAAATTCTGAACTACAACAACCACAAGCTGAAACAGTTCTAACACAGACTTGGCGGAACGGTAATAGGAGGCTCATCAGTATCAGAAATGAGGAGGATGCCAATTTCGGAACACAATTTCATCACTTTGAAGTTGATAGTACAAAGACGGGGTCAAGTTCCACAAAGATTTACAACTGCAAGCAATGGGAGTGTGTGGGTGCGGAAGAAATGTCTTGGGGAGGGCAGGGGAAGAGGAAGATGGTTAGCACATGGAGGCAGGTTCGAAGGCATAGTGTTGATGGAAGTGATTTACAAAGGTTTTATCAGGAGGGAGACACGGACCAAGCAAGTCAAAAGACAGAAGGCGGCGGTGAGGACATGAGACAAATGTGGTCAGCAATGAAGGTGATAGGAATAACTGGGGAGAAATCTGACGAGGTGTATGTAGCAGAACTTCAAAGAATGGAAGAGAGAGATAAGGCGGAAAAGGATAACAGGGGGAGTAGGAATCAAACGGTAGTTTAATATGAAGATTCTGTCACTAAATGTAAGGGGGTTTAGGGAGAGGGTGAAAAGGAGGCGTATTAAGATATGGTAGTGGGGAATAATATTGATATATGTCTTTTTCAGGAAACAAAGTGTACGAATTTGAAGGAGTGGGAAATAAAGGAGGTTTGGGGGAGTGGCGAATGTGATTGGAGAGTACTTCCATCAACGGGTTTAAGTGGGGGATGCGTTACAATCTGGAGGAAAGATTTGATGGAGGTGGTGTGGCAAATTCAAGGGCAGGGTTTTCTAGGAGTTGCTTTTAGAGGAACGAATTCAGATGAGGTTAACTGTGTTGTCAACGTTTATGCTCGTGTACATTGGAAGGAAAGAGAAAGGTCTGGAAGGATTTAATGATGACTAGAAGAGGAGTCTCACATGTAAGATGGGTAGTTGGTGGTGATTTTAATGCGGTCAAAGAAAGGAGTGAAGTTAAAGGAAGATCGACGTTCCATTCGAGGAGGGAGATGGAGGAATTTGAATTTTTTATACAACAGATGGGGTTGGTAGACATTCCAGTCATTGGGAAAGGAGTGACATGGATTTCACCAAATGGACAGTCAGCTAGTAGATTAGACAGGTTCCTCTTCTCCCCGACACTGATGGAGGAATGGGGAATTAGTGCACAGAAGGTAGGTAAGAGGGAGTTTTCTGATCATTGCTGGATAAGCACAAGAGATAACAAGCAGAATTGGGGACCTAAGCCATTCAAGTTTTTTGACTATTGGTTGGAAGAAGCCTCCTTTGGAGAGTTGATAAAAGCAAGGTGGAACTCAATTCAGGGTTCAGGGTGGAAGTTGTACCAGCTGGCAAGGAAGCTAAAGGCTATTAAAGGGGAGATAAAAAAGTGGTCTGAAGAAGTGTGGAAGAAAGATGATAACTTTCTGGCCGATAGGGTGCAGGAAATGGAAGTGGTTAACCAACAGTTAGTGGAAGGGGTCCAGCTGATTAATAGATCGAGGCATGATCTCATGACAGAATATTGGGGCAAAGCGAGGGTGATGGAACATGGCCTGTTACAGAAATCCAGGGTACGATGGGCTCTTAATGGAGACAATAATTCCAGGTACTTTCATAATTACTTTAAGGCGAGATGTCATGCAAACTCCATTTTTGCAGTCCAGTCGGATTCGGGTTGGCTGGAGAGTGTGTCAGATATTAGAGCAAAAATATTAGATTACTTTTCGGGCAACTTCCAGTAAAGATGGACAGATCGTCCCACCATGGATGGAGTTCCTATCCCTCAAATTTCACATCAGCAAAACCAGGGGTTGGAGGAGCCTTTTTTAGAGGAGTAGATTAAGGCGGCAGTGTGGGCGTGTGAAGGAGGGAAAAGCCCAGGTCCTGACGGTTTTGGAATGAACTTTTACAAATCATGTTGGGAAGTAATTGGGCAAGATGTGGTCATGGCTGTACAGGAGTTTCATGGGTCTGGAATATTGCCGAGAGGGGTAATCCCAATACAGGCCCATCTCCCTAATATCAAGCGTGCACAAGATTATTTCGAAGACATTGTCTGTGAGACTAAAAAAAGTATTGCCTAGGCTAATATCGTCCTCTCAGACGGCCTTTTTGTCTGGAAGATCAATTATGGATGGAATAGTGGTGGCAAATGAGCTCCTGGACTGAGCAAAAAGAAGGCGAAATCCGTGCTTCTTGTTCAAGGTGGATTTTGAGAAGGCTTATGATCGGTGAGTTGGAACTTTCTAGACTATATGCTGGAGAGGATGGGGTTTGGATGGAGGTGGAGACTGTGGATGAGTGCTATAGTCCGGAATAACTATGTCTCAATTCTAGTTAATGGGTGTCCGACTCCAGAGTTTAAGCCAACGAGAGGGCTGAAGCAGGGAGATCCGTTGTCTCCTTTTCTGTTTTTTATCGTGGCAGAAGCAATACCAGCATTGTACAGATCAACCATTCACAAAGGTTTGTACAAAGAAATAAAGGTACAGGAGGATGTGACGTATTCAGTGCTACAATATGCAGATGATGTCATTATGATGGGTGAAGCGGAGCTGAAATCTGTGTGGTATCTGAAGGTAATTTTGCGGGGGTTTGAAATGGTGTCAGGGTTAAAGGTAAATTTCAGTAAGAGTAGGTTCTATGGTTTAAATGTGGCAGAATCCTTCACACTCGCAGCTAGCAGCATTTTAAACTGTAATGTTGGTTAACTACCATTCAAATTCTTGGGGGTACCAGTGGGAGTGAATCCCAAGAGGGAGCAAGTGTGAAAGCCAGTTATTGATCAGTTCAAAAAGCGATTGTCAGGTTGGAAGGCAAGTAATATGACTTTGCTGGGAGATTGGTATTACTGAACTCTGTGCTAGCTTCTCTTCCACTGTATTTTTTTTCCTTTTATAAGGCACCGAAGTCTCTCAAGAGGTTGCAACGAACTTTCTTATAGGGAGGTAATGACAGTCAGTCAAAAATTGCATGGTTAAGCTGGGAAAAAGTCTGTTGGCCAAAAGACGAAGGGGGTCTAGGTGTGAAGTGTTTGGAGAAATTTAATTTGAGCTTGCTGGCAAAGTGGAGGTGGAGACTATTATCAGATGATACGGCTATCTGGGCCCACTTTTGAGGAGTAGGTACGAGGAGGTAGGTGGATATATGGAGAGGCCCACGTCTTTCGCCCACACTTCCCAGTGGTGGAAAGACATATGGGCCATTGATCGACCAAATTACATGCTGCCAGAGTGGTTTAAAATTAGAGTCAATAGGATAGTAAGGTCTGGAGTAGGGACTCTTTTTTGGGAGCAGAGGTGGATGGGAGATACGGCTTTCAGTGCACTCTTTCCAAGATTGTATGCCTTGACAGAGGATAAGTTTATTACTATTAAGGATAAATGCGACGTAGGAGGCCAATTATCATCATGGAAGTGGGTCTGGCAGAGGGAGTTGTTTGTATGGGAGGAGCAGTTGCTTTATGCCTTGCAGGAGGCGTTAAGTGAAGTGGTATTGGTAGATCGGGATCCAAATGAGTGGGGATGGAATTCAGTTGCTGGGGGGGCTACTCGGTGGCAGAAGGGTATAAGGTGTTGAATGAAGGAATATCTGATTTAGGAATGAACTTTGTGGAACCCCAGGATTTGCACTGATTGTGGAAGGAAAAGCTACCATCTAAGGTCTTGGTGTTTTCTTGGAGACTGCTAAGGGACAAACTTTCCACGGTTGAAAATCTGCTAAGGAGAGGGATTCATGCCTCTGTGCTTAACCCTGTTTGTGTGTTTTGTAATAATGGGATAGAGACTAAGAATCACCTTTTTTTACAATGTCCAACCATACAAAGGCTGTGGTATAAAGTTATTAGCTGGGCAGGGGTACAGACACTACTACCGGAAAACCTGAACCAACTATTTCTGTTGTCCTCTGGATGGGTGGTGGGAAAGCGGAAAAAGAAGTGCAGGTATGTGTTTTGGATTGCTGTATGTTAGTGCATTTGGCTGTCTAGGAATGCTATTATTTTTCAAAGGGTTGCGTTGGAATCCCTTGATATGTTAATGTCGATAAAATTTCTATCGTGGCAATGGTTGTTGTACTCTTTTAGTTTTAAGGTAGGAAGTGTATTCTCTGATTGGTGCTCCCATCCTAGATTGTGTATGACGAATATGAGATAGATCCATAGGTTAGGTGGAGCACAGTCAAGATATTACTGTACTAAGGTTGTCAGTTGAAACGTTGTGTTTCAACTGCTTCTTATATCCTATAATATAATATAATTTTGCTTTTCAAAAAAAAAAAAAAAAAGTTTACTTATGAAAGAATCAGTGAAAGACCGAAATTTATTTTGTGAAGCTTATGCTTGTTTATGGTAATCATTTGTTAATTTTTTTCGTCACTTTTTGGTTGATAATGTTTTACTATTTATGCTAATATATTCTTTTTACATGTTGACTTTGATACATTACAAAGGGCTTAACTCAAAGACTACGATGTTTGATAAAGGTAGTTTACATGCCTCTGTTTCGAAAAATTTATAGCTGGTATTTTTTTTATAGAATTTGGACTGATGGTCTACAATATGACAAAAAATAGATACTATGAGCAAATAGGTAGACAATATAAAAGCAATAATGGTAACTCCCCTCAAACTATAACTACTTCTTTTTAGTTTATTTACTTTTATCTTGGAATGCTAGAATTGTTGTTTAGCCTTGTATGAATGTTAAACATCTACTTTTGAATGGGTTTTGACTTTTAGGCTAGTATTTCCTTCTATTTTGAATATGATCATAAATTTAGCAAAGTGAGGGATGTATTTTGTTGTGTTCTATATTTGATTACAACTCAATAATACATTTGATGATTTATTGGTCCAGTAATATATGTGATTGATATACGAATGGTAGTGTAGAGGTTAATATATTTACAATAGAGTTCTTAAAGTCCTTTTTTCATATTAAATTCTTCATTCGTTTCTGACATGATTAATTCACTATTTATGGAGCCTATAAAAAAGAATTCTTTATTTGTGGACATAGGTTACCAATCTCCGTCGCAAAAAATCCCAGTTCATGTTCTCTAATCCTTTTGATGTAATATTATTGACTCCTTTGGGTTGTTAGATGATGAATATGCGCTCATCTCGAGGCATGCTCCTAGAGTGATAATATATCATTGTTGTTCTATCATAAGGTGAATTTCTATTAAAAATAGTGGATTTTAATTTTATTTTTATTTTTTATAGTTTTCTATCAAACAGTTAGTATATTATTTATGAGTATTTATGCTTATAATATATGGAACCGAGGGGTACACGTGGTTTGATAGTGTCCTACCAAATTGAATATTGGGTGTTAATTCTTTTATTCTGGGCTTAAATGTAGAGGGAATAATATTTTGGAAGAGTTAATTATTTCTTTGTATGATAGGTAACTTGAAATTTCTCTACAAGGCTAACAGCTATGATAGTTTTTACAATTTTCTCTAAACTAGTATATTAATCCTTTTACGAATTTATAGGCATCAATCTAATAATTTTAGCAACACAATGTCTTATGTATTTATTCCCAAATCTTGATAACAGTAACACGCTTCCCTTGGCTAATACATGTATTTTGCTTAGATTTAATTATACTTGATTGACATGTATAAATTTTGTAACAAGGGTTAACGTGATTCCATATGAATCTCACAAATAAATAAAAGTTGGCAAAACCAAAATTAATATAAATGCAAGAAAGTAAGTTTGCGAATAATATGTGAGAATATCTCAAACATCTTCCTACTCTCTCACGCAAACCATTCAACTCAATTTTGTTAGCCACTGACCTATGCTTTTCCCTAAAGAATGACAGATAACTAGTTATTTTGCTAGAGTTAGCTGCAGTCTGTTGTAACTTTTATTTTTAAGCAATGATCATGAATAATTGAAATGGGATTTTCATGTTGAGTCATTTCCCCACTTCTCTTTTCTCTCTGCACAATTTGCTTTCTTTTCTGTTTATTATGAACTTTTATATGGTATCAGAGCTCTTCTTCTAGAAAAGCTCTGTTGCAAACACTTTGACTCGTCTTTCTTTAACTCTCATTGATGGTCACATAGCTTTTTTTACCTTTACCCAGGAGAAAACCCTGCAATCGTGCTTGTTTCACCCCTCCTTGTCAAGAAAAACTATAATGCATGAAGTAGAGCGATGTAGTTGAGTGCAAAGAATAAGCTAAAATTTATTAATGGAAGAGAGCAAGAACCTGAAGAAGGAGACATGTTACATTTGGCTTGGAGAAGGTGCAATGGTATGGTTATATCCTGAATTTTCCATTCTGTCACTCCTCAAATGAGGCAGAGCATCCTGTGGATGGATAGATTAGAGGTAATTTGGAGAGTTTTCCACACAAGATACTCCCAAGGAGATAGAATCAGAATTTTCAATCTGCAATTAGAAGTAACATCAATCTGACAAGGTGATCCACTATAACTGAATATTTTACCAAATTGAGAATAATGTGGGACGAATTGGAAAGTTTCAGGCCAAATCCAATCTGCAACTGCTTGATCAAATGTGTGTGTGGAGTTGCTGAAGTCGTGACGGAGAGAAAAACTGAAGACCTAGCAATGCAGTTCCTGTGAGGTTTAAATGAAAATTTTAGTCATGTAAGGTCCAATATACTAATAATGGACTCTCTTCCATCTATATAAAAAATTTCCTCATACGTAGTGCAGCAAGAGAGCCAGCATGAGACAAATAGTTTTGCAGCAGTAGTAAATATGGAAGCCAAAACCAGCAATAACAATGGAGGAAGCACTAACCTTTCCTATAGTTTCTGCGGAAGAACTGGCCACACTGAGAGTGTGCGTTATCAGAAGCATGGTTTTCCATCCGAGAGAGGTGGGAACAAGGGTCAATAAAGCTTTAGTAGGAACAAATCTACACCTATTGTGGAAGAACTGGTCACACAGTTGACGTGTGCTATAGGAAGCATGACTTCCCTCGTGGATATGGGCTCTATGGAAAGAATTCTAGCATTAATGTTGTCACTGATGAGGTAGCTGGAATTGGTAAAGCTCAGGCTCAGCATAATCCCAGCATTGAGGTTCGCGAACACATGTTTTCTTCTAAAGAGTATCAAGCCTTGATGGCTTTAATCCATCACTCAAGTATGGGAAGCACAACATCTGCACCAGCCAACATTGTCAATTCCACTCAAGTAAATCAACACAGTTCTGTGTCAACCTGCAAAACACAAATTGAAGGTATTAATTCACATATCATACACACACACACACCTCTAAATGAGTCAAAACATATATCACACTAGATCTTGGACTCAAGCACCACATATCATGTATGTTCATCTTTAAAATGCTTCACTCAATTTCTGACTATTAGCCCCATTACCGTTAGATAACCTAATGGTTACCAAGTCAAAGCTACTCACTCTGGCACTGTTGTTTTTCCCAATAATCTCTTTCTCCATAATGTCTTGTTTATCCCCTCTTTTAAGTACACTTGATATCCATTTCAAAAATGGTTAAATCATTCAATTGCAAATTGATATTCTTTAATTCTTTGTGTACAATTCAGGATGCGAACTCAAAGAAGAAGATTGGTATAGTTAGAGAGGAAGTCGGATTATACACTTTATCAGCTAAAAACTTGAAAACTGCCCTAACCCAATCTGTAACTCACCCTATTTGTACCACTGTTCCTCTTCACCTTTGGCACTTTAGACTTAGACACTTGTATCAAGCAAGCTTACATTATGTATTTCGCTATTACTCTTGGATTTCCAATACCAGTGAAGTAAATAACGATTTTACTTGCAATGTTTGTCATCATTCCAAATAGAAAAGGCTTGCATTTCCTCATAGCACCTCTCATGCATCCAAACTTTTTTAACTCATTCATGTAGATATCTAGGGTTCGTGCTCCAAGCTTTCCATGCAAGGACATAAATATTTTCTTACAATCGTAGATGACCATTCTAGATTCACTTGGATCTACTTGATGCACACCATAGTTGAAACATGCACACTTAATCAATTTTGTTAATTTCACAATTAATTTAGTTTATCGATAAAAACCATTCATTCAGACAATGGAAAGGAATTCGATGTACCTAATGTTTATCTTTCTAGAGGAATCATCCATCAAACCATCTGTGTGGAGACCCTTCAACAAAATGCCATTGTTGAGAGAAAACATCAACATTTGTTGAATATTACCCGGTCTCTTCTCTATCAACGCAATCTACCTCTTTCTTTTTGGTCTTTTGCATTGCAACATGCTGCACTTAGCATAAATTACATACCAACTCCTTTTCTTCAATATACTTCACCTTATGAGAAAGTACTTGGAAAACCATGTGATTTGGCGACAATGCGTGTTTTTGGTTGCCTTTGTTATGTCAGCACCTTAACAGCTCACCGACATAAAAATTTGATGCCCGTGCCAATCTTTATGCATTTCTCAGTTTTAAACCTCACACTAAAGGCTATCTTTTATATAACCTTCATAGTCACCAAATTACAATCTATCATAATGTCTTATTCCATGAAAATCAGTTTCCATTTCTCACCCAACAACCTAATAATCATGTTCTTCTTATGCCAACACCTTCACACAGATTCCTATCAACACTTGTCCCAACCAACTCGCCACATGTCACACCCAGACACATGCTCTACTACATCTGTCCCCACTACCAACACATCACCAAACCCATTAACAGTTGTCCCACTTTCCCCCACCCCACCCAATTCTCTTCCCCCTCCCAACTTAACACCTATTCAAGATAACTCATTCCCCTTACCACCTTTTACCCACAAGTCTACTCGTCTTCAACTTCCCCCCACTTACCTCAAAGATTTTCAATGCATGGTCATCTCTACTATACCTTTTCTTCTTCAAGCTCCTCCACTAGTGTAATTATAATTATTCATTATAGATATAACTATTCTAAAATGCTAAACCTTTTTACATAAATTAGTTAAAAAAAGGTTTTGAGAACGGTTGTTAAGAACCTTTTGACATAAATCGTTAAAGAGAGATAACTTTTAAAATCATAGTCGTTGAAGTAACTTTTCTTAAAAAGTTCAAAACGTTTTTGAAAAGATAAGTTGGTATAATTATTCTTGAAAGTTATTTTTGAAAGTCATTTTTACGGAAGTAACATCGTTAAGAAACAAACTTAAAATGTGAAAAATCAATATAAAATCATGACAAGAATCACAACGAAAACATAATTTTATTTATCCATTATTCTCCAATATGATATCTCAATATATAAATGAGCACTATTGATAGGATTTAATGAAAACATGGTATAGAAAATTCATTATATATTATATATATTCATCTGGTACGAACAATTTTCAATCTGCAACAAGCTCAATATTGATGCTTCTGATCTTGACGCGTCCTTTTCCGTACTTAGGAACCAGCGTGACCATAACACTGTCATCATCTTCCGCGTCCAATTCTTCCAACAAATCTGTAAGTCCCAGCCTCAAACAAGTAATCATCTTCTTGTTTTTGTGCTTATGCGAATGGGGCACGCTCACAAAGCTTCCTGCAAATTCAGTATTATCCGGACGGATCTGCTTATCATCTTCGTCATTAATAAAGACATCAAATTTCACAGGTGTGTTTCTGTCAAACTCAATCCCATCAATCACCAAAACCTCCTCCTCCTCTTCCTTCTCCTTCTTACTCCTCGACCTCTTGGGCCTCTTAACCATTGTGCTCACAACTGAATCCAACACTAGCGGGAACTTGACATTCCTTGAAGTCTCAGCAGCATGTGCAGCACCGACACCAAAACTTTGCGCTAGTGCTACCTTCTGAACCCTTGACTTACGCGGTGTGGGCCTGGATTTTAACCATGGAATGTCAACATCTTGGTAAACATACCCTAGTTTTCTGGTGTCAAGACAATCCTTCACCTTAACACGCACAAGGTTCTTATTCTCATCATAGAAGAGAAACCCGGATTCTAACCAATCTGAGTCGGTAAAATCCCTTCTTTTTCCACCAAGTGTTTTCCATATGGACCACATCCTATCAATGTTAGAATGGTGAGAATAAAAAATAGGGTCTCTAGCAGCTGAATAGAATGTCCCCATGTTCTCAATGTTAGGTTGGTTGATATCACCGGTCCAAATATGAACAGGACCATGTGGAACGTTCTCTAAGGATCCAGCACCCGGATCAGGCGCATCCCCAGCACGGTAAGCATTTCCAAGGAACAATGTGGGAGTCTTTCCATTCGACACAACTTGCCTATACATTATGGTTAGGTTGGAGGAGATGTTTCCATCGGCATTAATATCGTCGAGATTGAAGTCAAGGTCTACGAGTGTTGGGGGTTGATGATTAGCATTGCGGAGAGGGTCATAAAGGGGTGATTTGGGGTCTGCATAAATGGAAGGAAGTTGCATGCCCTTAGGAGCATCCCAGTTCCAAAATGGAAGGGCAAAGGTTGGGTCATTGATCAAGCTTCCCAAGATCCTTTCATGGAAGTAGAGATACCATCTATGGTAAGGGAAGAAGAGCCAAGAGTTGTGGACTTGGAGATCAAGGTCAGGGAACCCAACTTGGTGATATGCACCATCACAATAAGCACAATGAACATTGGCTTGTTGGGTGAAATTACGTGGGTCATCAGATGGAAGTTTTTTCATGAGGTCAATGGCTTTTTTGTATTTGGCTAGATAGTCATTATTTACCAACTGTGCGGCTGGTCTTACCCGCAAGGGTTGGTTAGAGGGAGGGAACTTGAAATCTATGATTTTGGAATTTGGGGGGCAACAGTTGGTGGGTTTTACACCTGGGGCCAGGTCTGGAGGACCACATGTGGATATGTCCGGGGGAGCAACAGGAGCTGCAAAGGCAAAAGGATTGTTGCTCAGAGTAACAGCACCACAAAGCCCTCCTAGGCCAAGTACAACGTTCCTCCTATGTGGTAGTTCTCCTTCCGGTGTCTGCTTCTTTTGGTTTCCACTACATGCCACCCTAAGAATGTGATGCTGCTTTGTCTTTCTATTTTTTGTGTATTGGAATTGTAAAAATGGATGCAAGGAAAAAGGGGGACTACTGATGAAGTTGGAAGACACATTATTCACTGTGGATACCAAGGATAAAGGAGAGATGGATGCCATTTTCCATATCATGAAATATTTTACGCCTTTTCAGCCCATTTTATAATCAAGTCAATGAAGAACTTTCTTTGAGATTACGCGTTTTTTTATTGTTGTTGTTGAGACCAGCAGATACGTGTAGTTGATGATCCCTAGAGCACAAACAATATCTTGACAATTAGAATAGGGTTTCGAATTGGTGGCTGATAATGGTTGAATTTAAGACCAACTCGCGTGCAATTTGAGCTCCACCTTGTACTATGTACATGTATTTCATTAAGATTTCTTTGGACTATATACAAAGTCCAAACATACATTTTCAAATCATCATTTTTCGTGACACGCAACGTCCAATTACGTAATCGTGGAAAACTCTCATTAGACTAAAGACTTCAATTCTGAGTTCATAGAATAGCTAGCCTGCTGCACGAATTTAACCCGGAGAAGAAATTTGCACCATTAATCATGTGCTGCATGTGGTTTTCTCTTGATCATTTATTGTCCTGATTAATATTCTACAATTGACATTTATCTTATTATAACTTCTTTTTTTGTAATTAATATTGTTTCCATTATCTCTGTTTCCTTATTAACTAGGTTTTCCATACTATACTCTCCATTCCCATAACTACTAACTAGTAGTAACTACTGATGTTCAAGAATAGTACACATAAATTAAAGAATATTTAATAAATAAAAATAATGTTTTAAATACGTAACCAAAAAATTATCCATCATTAGTATTTCATTGTTAGTTATAATAATTACTTATAAAAAAATTTTAAATAATGGTATAATTGAACAACGAATTAGATTTTGAAATTTTAAAACATCAATCGTACATTGAAATTAAAAAAAAAACTAAAACATAAATAATTATTAGAGGTAGTAACCATTTTGCATAGTTCCTCCTAGGGGATAATGTAAAAATCCAAATTGGCCACTTCAAGATTTTTCTATTCACGACGCCAGACTGTTAAAGATTTTAGGAATATATGGGATAGGTTATTAAGCTTCTAATACTAAGAAAAAGTTTTAATATTTGTTTGTTTCTTTTTATAAAGTTGGTGTTTTGTAGCATTAGTTCTTTTTATTAAAATGTTTTTATTATTTTTCCTATAATATTTTTCTTTCTTATTATTATGATATTTTCTCTCTTAAATATTGTGGAAAATAAATTTTTAAATATTATAAATTAATATTATAATAAGCAGAATTTGGTCCTAGGAACGGCTAGTAATGGTTAGATCTGTGAATTAATGCTATCATACGTGGTTTGGTTCTTGTGCATGCATGCCCCTGCCAAATTATATGGCCACGCCCATGTACAAATGAATTTTGGCTTAGACTGGGAGCAATATGCTTTTTCTTTTTTTAATCTCTGTATTAGCACTGCCATAGGTAATTTGGTTCTTGTCCTTGCCAAATTCGAGTGCTACAGATTCACTAATGAATTTTAAGTTAGAGCTTCAGATCATCCACCTCTAAAGGTTTACTTGTGATCATCCACCTATAAAGGTTTACTTGTGGGTCAATCTTACTATAATGGAGAGTTAATGGCAAAGTTTACATAAGAGAAAAAAAAATAATGTTATGAATTTAAATCTTTTCATTATCATATTAACAATTAACATTTATGAGAAGATATTTGATTAGTTTAGTGACAAAACTGACATAAGAAAATAAGAGGTTAAGAGTTTAAATCTAACACACTAACAACTATTATTTTTCTGAAAAAATCAATTAATATTTATCTATAAAAAAATATTGTAATTAATATGTAATTTGTTGATACCATCTAGCATCAAATAGAAAAATTGTTAGGAATCTTTCACGCCTTCATGGTGGTGTATGAGCAAGATTCTATGTATTGACTGAACACCAAATTATTGGACGAGAGGTTACACTTAAAAGTGAACATTTCCTTATAATAGATTGTATTTACAAGAAGAGCGATAAAATAATATAATGTAACTACACTTTCGATCTAAAAAATCAAACTTGCTAACAAATAATTTTGTTAAGCTAGATTTACATTCTAATAACATTTCTATCTTTATATATGGGCCAAACACTTTGTCTATTATATACCACAAACACTTAAATTATGTGTTGACTGCTGATGTTACAAATTAATTTTGAGTTAGCATTGTCACTACTTTCAAAAGAAAATCTAGCATCAGATAGCTGTCACGTGGAATGAGTTTGGCCAGTGGATTGACCTTATATTCAAATAAATTATGGGATTAACGTCATGTGTTATCTCATAATTTTAATCGAGTTGACTTTGTGTTTAAATAAATTACCCTACCAAAATAAAAATTAAAATAAAGACAAAGTTGTTTCTCAATCCATCTCATAAAGATTCTACTTAAAATAAAAGTGTAAAATCAATATTTTTTAAAATATTAATTAATAAAATTAAGAATTATAGTAATTAAGAATTATAGTAATCAATTAAAAGTGTTTTTATCCTATACGCTAAAGATATTAAAGTGGCTGTTTGTTCATAAAGATATGATAAGCGCTGCATTTCAACGAGGGTAGGTCTTTTGATTTTTCTTTTGACAATTGATGGATTTAATTAAATTTAATCGTCGGGTGTAGTTCTAAATTAAAGTCAATATATATTATTCAAGATGTGACGTTAGTTTGGTGCATTAATCTACTAAATTGCGTTGCCCTCTATATTTTATTTGGAATGGGCATTTTTTATACGTGGTTGGTTCTTATCCTCTGCCTAGTAACTAAACTCTCATTCAACTGAGTGTTTTTCATTTACTTCAGTGATGTTTTTGGCTTCAATTTTCGCTGTTTTAGTTGAGTGTTGGCAGCCTGTAACGCGCTCCTCCACTAAGTTAAATCTTGCTTACACGCTATTAATG
Organism: Psophocarpus tetragonolobus; assembly: GCA_037954015.1. Classification (NCBI taxonomy): domain Eukaryota; kingdom Viridiplantae; phylum Streptophyta; class Magnoliopsida; order Fabales; family Fabaceae; genus Psophocarpus; species Psophocarpus tetragonolobus. The sequence continues at coordinate 94,270,984 of CM075688.1, forward strand.
CATCCAAATTAAGTTTTTTTTATAATTCCTAGTAATTTTACTAATATAATTTTTTTAACATTTCAATAATAATAACAATACATAATAAGTAATTGTTTTGTATACTCGTCTAAAATGTATTTTTATATTTGAAATTTGTTGAATTTAAAATGTTAAATTTAACAACTTTATGTGAAAGGTTTCTGTGTGTGGGAATCATATGAGTTTGTTTAATTAACAATTTTATATGAACCATTTATTGAAATTATATAGTTATTATTATATTTTCTTATTTCTTACAATAATCGTTTCTCTCTCTCTCTCTCTCTCTCTCTCTCTCTCTCTCTCTCTCGTCTCTCTCTCTCTCTCTCTCTCTTCTCTCTCTCTCTCTCTCTCTCTCTCTCTCTCTCTTCTCTCTCTCTCTCTCTCTCTCTCTCTCTCTCTCTCTCTCTCTCTCTCTCTCACTCTCTCTCTCTCTCTCTCTTCTCTCTCTCTCTCTCTCCTCTCTCTCTCTCTCTCTCTCTCTCTCTCTCTCTCTCTCTCTCTCTCTCTCTCTCTCTCTCTCTCTCTCTCTCTCTCTCTCTCTCTCTCTCTCTCTCTCTCTCTCTCTCCTCTCTTCTCTCTCTCTCTCTCTCTCTCTCTCTCTCTCTCTCTCTCTCTCTCTCTCTCTCTCTCAAATTCTTTGACAACAAATTCTTTGACAACATTAAAAAAAAGTATCACTAAATTATAAATAAATGTTACTAATAGACTTTTACAACATTTTATCAAATATTGCATTAATTCATGTCGCTAAATTTTATCAGTAAACATTTTAGGTTTTTGCTACAGGGACTATACACAATATTTGATAAAAATGTTACAGAAACATATTGGTAATATTTACTAATAATTTAATAACATTTTCAAATGTTATAAAAAAATTTAGTAACATTTTTATTAAATATTATTAAAAATCACATATTTTTGCTATAAAAGATCTGTCAATGACAAAATAACTCATATAGATATTAGCTTATTATAAAAATCAAACTGATATTAACTTGTTTAGCTTTAAAAGATGGAAACAGAATACATTGTACTTCATCATACTCAAATATAAGCAAAAATACTTAACTTCACACATATTAAGAAAATTAGTTATCATTATTTAATTTCACTAATCTTTAAATAGAAAATAAAAATATCTCTAAAATACTCCTCATCAGAACTTGATATTACAAATAAAAAAGAATCATGATTGTAATTAAATAGATGATGTTTCAAGAATAATAATGTAAATAAGACAAAAGTAGTTAGATTTGCTTATATTTAAGTCTGAAACAAAATATAACTTTTTTGCTCATATATGAGTCCAAAAGTAGTACCTTGTAATTTCCCTATCAGGTTATCTTACATATTTTTATATATAACCTACTAGGTAACGTATTATGTGATGTTTTCTATTGTGGATTAGATGTGACCGTGAGAATGACCTAGAAATGGATTTTTTTCATTTCTTTTTTTTTATTTTGTTTATTTTTAATACTTTTAAAAATTAACTTTTTATAGATTATTAGTTTTTAATGTGTTAATTTTGTTAGTTGAAAATTTTGAATCCATGACTTCTCCCTCCACTTCTCTTAAGATATAAATTTTGTCACTAAATCAACTTTATAATCTCTTTTTTAAAAAATTATTATAATAGAAATTATGTAAATTTAGTCCAAATTGTGACATATTTATATAAAAGTTTGATAATGAAAGGAAATTATAAAAATTAAATTATGGAGAAAATTCTAACTCATATTCCTCGTATAGATTAGCGTACATTCAATCTTACACTTTACATGGCAATCATAATTATATATAAGAAGGGAGAGAGAAGGAAAAAGGGATTAGTTACTTATTATCACCATTAGATTTCAAGAAATGAATTAGCTAGGGAAATAAGTAATCTAATAGGTAGGGTAATATAGTATATATCCTAATACCCACATTTAAAAAGTGGACTTATACTTGCACAATTAACAATTTTCATTCTTATCTCATACTTGTGGGTACCTATATACACATATTAACACCCGCGATTCACACTTTTCCTATGTATAGAGATAATATGACAATATCATATACACATGAATAAACATAATATGAAAAAATAAACCAACATAAAATTAAGAACTTTATTGGTTTAGTTTTGTTTTAGTTTTCGAAAATAGTTTTGAAAAATAGTTTCTAAGAATTGTTTTCTAAAAGAAGATGAAAAAAATGTTTGGTAAGTGTTGTTTGAAAATTATTTTGGGTATGTGAAAATAAAAAAATTTGTCCATATTTATGAAAGTGTTTAGAAAACCACCACTATGTGCCCCTGGGAGTGCAAATAATTTTCTCTAAACTCTCACTCAATGATCTACCCATTTTTCATGAGTCAATTTCCAGAGCAGAAATCAAGAAAGCCCTTTTCTCAATGGGAAAATTTTAAAGCCTTGGAGGAGGAGGATGGATTGCAAGCGGTCTTCTACAAGAGTAATTGGGATATTATGGGCAAGTCTTTTATTAGATTGATTAAAAAGGCTTTTACAAACCCTATGAAGATAGGAATTATGAATTGCACGCTCATTCCCAAAGTGGAGGTAGTTACCTCTATGATTTGCTTGTGCAATGTTTCATATAAGACGCTCACGAAAATTTTACTATGAGGTTATGAACGGTGATGGAGAAGTTGATCCACCACTGTCATAATAGTTTCATTCCTCAACAGATTTGATCTGATAATATCATCATTGTGCAAGAAGTGATCCATTCTATGAGACAAAAAAGGGAAACAAAGGATAATGGATGGTTATTAAGATTGACATAGAAAAAGCTTATGATAGGCTCAACTGGAATTTTGTAAAAGACACAATGAAGAACATTGGTTTTTCATGTCTAGTAATGCATTTCGTCCCCTACCATGCTCATGTTGTGGAATGGTGAGGTCCTGGACGCTTTCAATCCAACACGAGGGGTCTCATAGGGTGATCCCATATCTCCATATCTCTTTGTGCTTTGTCTCGAGCAGCTTTTCCACCTTATTCAACTAGAGATTCACAACCTATGGAAACCAATCCAATTGTCTAAGGATATACCAAAGCTTTCCTACCTAGCTTTTGTTGATGACATTCTGCTCTTTGCGGAAGCCTCCCTTGATCAAGTGGTGGTGATCAACCATATTCTGCATCTCTTTTGCAGTAGCTCAAGCTAGAAAATTAGCTAAGATAAAATGCGAGTCCTCTTTTTTGTCAATGTAGTTAGGCAATGTCAAGAGAAAATTGAATAGATAGAGAGAGAGATTGCAAAATAGATATAACAGAGTTAGAAAGAGAGGGAGAGAAATAAAGTGTAAAAATAATTACTTTTTGGAAATGAAATGAATGATGAGTCATACACATAAAGATAGTGATTGAGCAAGAAAGAGTACTCCACTAATTATATTAAATTTTTTTAATAACCATAAGTCTATAGCTTTGAAATTTTAGATAATAAAATCCTCAAAATAGTATACTACTAGCACTAGTCTTTTATAGAAGTATAATCAATGTGTATAGCTTTTGAATTTTAGAATAATAAAATATTCAAAAAGTATACTACTATATTATAGAGCTTTCATCAATGTAAAATTTTTATTTTGTGAAATAATAAAAATTAAAAATAAAAATTAAAAATAAAAATTAAAAACTAAAAATTAAAACCTAAAAATTAAAAGTTAGAAGTTAAAAGTTAAAAATTAAAAATTAAAACTAAAAGCTATAAATTAACAACTAAAAATTAAATATTAAACATAAAATAAAAATTAAAAGCTATATTTTCGTTTCTCTATCAACCGCAGTTGATATTGGGATAAGTAACCGCGATTTTCTCGACACTATGTAACTTGGTTGTGGTCAACGCATCATATGTTACATCAGTTATCTAGAAACCCGGTGTTAAAAATTTACAAAAATATCACTGCACTTTTGTTAACATCTATTTTTATCTAAAATCGCTATTAATATTATGATTTTGTACCTTATTTTTCTAGTAATGAGAAGACGATTATTAGAGGTGTGTTTCGTGATTGCAAAGGCAAGTTTGTCCTTGGTTTTTCTCATACAATTTCTTACTATGATGTTGTCAAGGTTGAGTTTTTAGTCATTCTGTAAACATTGGGTTTCAAATTTTGGTCATTGAATTTGACTATATCAGTGTGATACAACTGTTGGAGGATAGTTGTCATGTTGACCATGGGCATTTTTTCTTAGTTGAACAAATTTACAAAAAAGTGAGAAGACTTAAGCTTGCACATTTAATTTTGTCCCCTATGAATTAAATATATTAGTTAATAGTTTTGTAAGACCAGTATACTCATTAGGATAAGTCACTATTTTTTACTATTCTGGATTCACTGTCCGTTGTGTACTTAAGAGACTTGCATTTTATGATTTCTAATACTTTAATGTAATCTTTCTGCTTGGGCTAACAAAGAGATTGAGAAAAGGTGGAAGATCCAAAGAGATTGAGAAAAGGTGGAAGATTTATAGATTAGGGTTTGAGGTAATGGGAAAGTTTTTGGGAATGGGATAAGGGTTTTAGGAAATGAAATCCTAAAAATTAAAGGGTATAGGATTATGGTGTAAATGAAATAAGACTTGTTAAAATAATTTAACATTTACCTAATAAAGAAATACTTTTCAGACCAATTATAATTTTATTCTATCATAAAAGTTTTTTTTTCTTATCGGTTATTGCAGAAATAGTCTTAAAACACTTTTATTAATTATAAGAATATCACCGTATTTTTTTAAGAGCGTTTTCACATAATTGTAAAAAAAAATTAAAAAAAAAAAGTTGTACTAAAAAATTTATTTTGCAGTAATGATTTGTTCATTTTTTCACTATTTCCATCTTTCTTATCTTCTAAGGCTTCATACATAAATGAATCAATAATTAGTCTAAAACTCAATAAATTGATCACGAAAATGGTTTTTCAATAACCAAATAAAGTAAGGTTATGTAGTGGAGATGCATGTTATCTCTCTCAGAAGAAAGCAGAGAAAGAAATTGGTTCTATTCCCATGTATATAGAATTATGGGGAAGGAAGATGAAATCATTTTTTAAACAAATATGTGGAAAGGAAGTCTACCATTAAAGTCAAAATTCTCATATTTGTACAGGTTGTCTAACTAGAAGAAAACATTTGTTCAATATATAGGGCACTAGGAAGTGCCATAAATTGAGAAAGAGGATGTTGGGCTACAAAACTAGTTAATGAAATATTTTCTTCGTGTTTGATCAAACAATATGAGCAAAATGACTAAAGTGGAGAAGTGATAGGCTAGAGGAATATTTTGTCAAGGGCCACATCAAGTTCTATGGAGACAACGAATCATGGACAACAAAAATTGTTCATGTTGATTAGATAAAATATAGCGCCATAAAAAAATATAGGTCTATAGGTGGAGGGTTTTGCTACACAAGATAATCTATAAAGAAGGGGTATTATAACTGAATAGATCAATGTGCATATCCTTTCTATGGTCAACATGTTGAAGCTTGCTAACACATGTTGTTTGGGTGCAGCTTCACCTTTTCCTTTTAGCAAACATGTTAGGCATAGTAGGGGTTCTAAGTTATGTTATTGTAGCAAGTAAAACTCCAAAGATTATATTTTGAAAGAATCACTTTAAAAAAAAAGTTACTTATAATAATTTTTAAAATATTTATCTAAACTTCTTTTTTCAAAAAGGAAAATAAAAAAATAATCAATTTTCTAATTTATTTTTTT